>OY747707.1:29489370-30214370 GCA_963556495.2 Valencia hispanica | reverse complement strand
CATGTAGATTAAATAGGCTGGGCGAGGAGAGCATTATTCAGTGAACAAGCCAAAAGATCCGTGGTAAGTCTGGAGGAGCTACAGAGATCCACAGCTCAGGTGGTAAAATCTGCTGACAGGGCGTCAACTAGTTGTACTCTCTACAAATCTAGGCTTAATGGAAGAAAGCCATAACAAGTCCCATTTGAATTTGCCTGAAGCCATGTAGTAGATGCAGCGACATGTGGAGAACAGTCCTCTGGTCAAATGAGAACAAAATTCACTTTTTTCCCCTTTTTTAGCTTGCATGCAAAACGTTATTTGTGGCAGAAAAGAACACTGTACATCACCCCGAACAAACTAATTTGCATGGTAAAACATGGTTGAGACTGCATCATGCTCTGGAATGTTCTTTTTCAGCAGGGACAGGGAAGCTGGTCTGAGTTGATATGGAGATTGTGATGGAGCTAAATACAGGGCAATGCCATAGAAAACTTGTCAAAGACTTCAAACTGGGGTGAAATTACCCTTTCCAGCAGGACAGTGATGCATTTAAAAATGGTTAAGATCAAAGCATCTTCATATGGGTACGAAGACTTCTGTAAGAAACTGCATTTGTTTAATAAAAAATGTAAGACATTATTTGGTAATTGTGTAATTATAGTAAATTATTGTTTAATAGATGTTAACCCCATAAATAAGCTTTATTTTCTTTATCGCAACAACAGTTAATTTAACATCATATCTCATATCCACCAAAGAACAGTGATACAAAAATATTTGGCAACATGGCATATTTGATGAATTTTACTGTATCATGAACTCATTCTAAATAGATTGTATCATCTGCAGGGTTTATTATTATTTGTGCCAAGTCTCTAATTTGTTTGTTGCATGTTTTAAATGAACGTTTAATTAGTGCAAGAACAATGGACTGCCCCAGGCCTGAAATCTAGATTTGCTTAAGAAAGCAAGCATGTCACTCAGACGGATTATGGCAATGAACAGTTGTTATCCCCAAACAGCAGTCAACAGTTGCTAGAAATGAGAAGTAAAGTTTAACTTTTCAGAGACTTACTGGCTAAATGTCTCTCTTTAACACCCTTGAGACTTGCCATTAAGCATCTCTCCTCTCAATAGAAAATGGAAAATGAGATGTTGTTCTGGCAGTCCGCCCCAGTGGGGCAACAAACAACAATACCCAGCTGTAAACGAAGACATCTGTTAGCAATGAGGCTGAGTTTCAGATTGGACTTGGAGGGTGTTTTTAATGGAGCTGGAAGGCAATTTATTTTTCAGGACTCAGAGTTCCAGTGTGTTCATACTCAATCGTGTGCTGAGGTGTATTTGTTTGTGCGCGTGGACTCTGTTTGTTCCATACTTACTTTTCCATATAGTAATGTGAAGCTTTTATTTGCGATTGGTAAGTCTTTGTTTTAAAAGGTGTCTTTGTGTTTGTGTCTGCCTTGGATGAAGGATTGAATAGTTTGTTTGAATCTGCATCTCAGCTTCTTGATGTTTCTCAAAACAGTTATGGATGGGTATACATGTTATTCCACTTTCAAGCTGACATAAAGTTTAGTAACTTCGATATAGTGTCAACAGGTTCTACTTATGTGATGGCTGTGGCTGAGCAATGAAGACCAGCTGCAGAGGATAGCAATGAGCCCATTGCAGTGACTCATGGTCAGACGTACCTGATTAGAGGCAGAAAAACAAACATTTACTTTGAGGCACAAAATGAGAAAGAATTTCACAAAATGCAGCAAGAAATATTATTTTGCATATTAAATCATAGTACATTTTTTAAAAATATGTTCAGTTGCATTTTCTGTTTTGTTGGCATACTTTGGAATATGTTTGGTTATGGTCATTTGGCCCTTTCACGATTTTATACTTTTTGTGTTAAGTTTTGTGCAACATTTCTTGGGGTTCAAAAAGGGGGAATCTACCACATTTCATACAAAAATACTACTAATTTGTGCCCAGTTTCAAGCCATTTCTTTTACCTTCCTCATAGGTAACTATTGGCACTTGCTGGTGTAAAATTCTGCTGATATTATAACCTTGGGGTGGCAGTCTGAAGAGAAGAGTGCCAATACATCATGTTAAAAAGTGCAGACATTGCACATTTTAAGTGCAAGTCTCTGCTTGGCTCATCTCTATTACAATATCAGAATTATAGCATTGGGGTACATTAATAACCCCCCCCAGAGAGATAAGAGATAGGTATTATCCTAACTACTGGTTGGAGATTTTGTGGGCGATAAAATATGCCTGTATCTTTCAGATATAGGCATATTTTACAGGCATGTGAATATTTTGGTCACTTTTTGTCCTGTTTTGAATTTTTCTGGTTTGATTTTTGAGTTTTTACTGCAAACATTCTGAACCTTTTAAAATAATTGTTCACACACAGCAAAAAGTCACTCACTCTTTAGTTCTTATTTAGTTTTTTGCAAGACAATTCTTTATCGTAGCATTCATCAGTATTATCACACGTTTTCCTAAAATTGTACAGTCCTAATTCAAGCTTAGTTTAAGTATTAAAACCTTTTAGTGAACTACGGTGGCCAGGAAGTGCAAAACAAAATTACCATAACCTGAAACACTTTTACATTTTTACCGAAACACATTTACAAGTTTACCGAAACACATTTACAAGTTTAACGAAATACTTTTACAAATTTACCAAAACAGATTTACAATCTTATCGAAACACATTTACAAGTTTACCGAACCACTTTTACAAATTTACTGAAACACATTTACACGTTTACCGAAGCACATTTACAATCTTATCGAACCACTTTTACAAATTTACTGAAACACTTTTACAAGTTTACCGAAACACTTTTACAAGTTTACAGAAACACATTGACACGTTTACGAAACACATTGACACGTTTACAGAAACACATTGACACGTTTACGAAACACATTTTCAATCTTCCCGAAACACATTTACAATCTTCCCGAAACACATTTACAATCTTCCCGAAACACATTTACAAGTTTACCGAAATACTTTTACAAGTTTACCGAAATACTTGTACAAGTTTACCGAAATACTTGTACAAGTTTACCGAAACACTTTTACAAGTTTACCAAAACACATTTACAAGTTTAACAAAACAGATTTACAAAGACATGACCTGGAAGTGATACTGCAGGGATGAGGTTAGGGTTGGGACAAGACCAAAGTGGTAACAGTAATGGAATCGATCCTACCAGCAGCTCAATCTGCAGAGATGTTTTGCCCGTTTTGCGGAATCTATTTTCAAGTTTTAGGGACATTTTGTGGTGATTGTGGACATGGGTCGGTTTTATGGACTGCCTCGAAAAGTATTTAAACGAAGGCCACTCATACAGTGTTATTGTTGACATGATGGAACGGCTTCACAGTGTCCGCCTGTGTTTGCGGACCGTGAAAACGAAATTAAATAATGCCGGATTCTACCGCAGAAAAATCTATTAATCTTAAGTAGATATCAGAAACGCCATCAGACCTGTTCCCCCTAAAACTTTAAAATAGATTCGGAAAAACGGGCAAAACATCTCTGCAGATTGAGCTGCTGGCAGGATCAATTCCATTACTGTTACCACTTTGGTCTTGTCCCAACCCTAACCTCATCCCTGCAGTATCACTTCCAGGTCATGTCTTTGTAAATGTGTTTTGTTAAACTTGTAAATGTGTTGTTTTTTTTTTTTTTGACTTGTAAAAGTGTTTTGGTAAGATTGTAAATGTGTTTCGGTAGACTTGTAAATGTGTTTTGGTAAAAATGTAAAAGTGTTTCAGGTTAATTAAATTTTGTTTTGCACTTCCCGGGCACCGTAGTGAACTGACCATTGGTGAGCAGTAACTGGTGGGGGAGGGACACCTCTGCATTACTAGATGTAGTAAATCAAGAAATAATGTGATGTAAACTTATAAGCATTTTGAAAAAGTAGCTTTTTAAACTCCTGGTACATCTTCATACCAAAAACACAGCTAGTCTACTTGTAAGTAAATAATCTTAACACACTCTAATACATCATATCTACCAGCAATAGCTTGTCTATTGTTATTAATATCTCATACCTAATAAAATGTGTCAAACCGTTTGGGTCAGATAACGTAGATGAAAGAAAATGGAAATAAATATGAAATCTTCTGAAAACATACAATTGAATTTAAGATCATGTGAGATTTGGGTGTCAAATGGTTGTTTACAGGTAAAACTAGTTGGGCAAACAATAGTGACACAAATTAATGAAGGGACAAATTGATAGAAATGGCATTTCTGTTGTTTTTTGTTTTTTCAGTTTTGGTTTTAGTCTTTGGGATTTTTTGTCTATCCCTTGGCCGTGTGAATGTAAGCTTTAGGGTAATGTTTTTAGACTACATAATTTAGAAAACTAAATCTAAACCAGAACAAAGAAAGGCAGGTGTAATAAGGTGTCTCACCTAGTACCCAGAAATCGGATGCAATGACACCAACTTAAGGGGCGGTCTTATTTAAGCTTCTCGTTTCTGCACTGACAAATTTGACAAACAGGATCCTCCTCAAGTATTAAGGAGCTGTCATGGCTTCGCACTGTTCTGAAGGGGGGTTACTACACAGGATGAAGCTCAGTGGTGGGTTTGTCTTGGGCCTCAAGCCTGCAAGCCGGAAGTGCAGAGTCGTGGCTTACTTCTATTCTGAATGGCCCCTGAGAGTCCAGTGTGATGGACAGTCTGTGGCTGCACACACTGGCTCTTTGTATCTGGACTTCTTGGACTCTCTCTATTTCTTTTTTCCCATTTTTTCCAAGAGTTTCTCACACACTTGCACACAATATCACACACTTGCACACACTATTTTTCTCATACAAGAATCTTTATGTTTTGGGCCCCTTGCTCTTCTCGTGATCTTGATGCAGCAAATCAAGCTTCTGCTTTGGGGCCAGACATTGTCGGGGCAAACAGTTGCAAACTTGTTGGTGTTACTTGCTGTTTCTGTGGATTTGAATCCTGTCTTTTCTTGTTTCAATATGTTCTGTGACAAAGGCAAAAACACAGCCACTTGAAGGAGCCGGCGGTCTTACCAGGAGTGTTACTGAGGGACTGGAAGCATGTGAAAGTCATCAGAGAGACCAATGTGATTTTCATTTCTGGCTATCCAATCATAACAAGCCAGCTCTTTTTCCCTATAATTTCATGTTTTGGTATTTAGTTGTGCATCCTTAAACTTTAAAAATGGGAAAACAACTTTACATATTTTTCTCTGAATATTAGCAAAACCAATCAATCATGCATTAATCCTGCTGCTGAGAACTTATTGTTTAGTTTTAGCTGCTACAGCTTTGCTCTCTGCAATTCAATTAGCAGATGATAATTGGAGTGGCTACAAATAAAACCACTATTATTCTTGTCTACTGTCTTTTAGTTTAGCTATAAATTTAAACCCCAACTAAATGAAACACATGGAACATTTGTGGACTTCTGAAGGGTACACAGTGCAAAGAAAGCATTTTTACTGGTGTGTAAACAGTCATTTGCAGTGTTGAACGGTCCAAGCTGAGTTGACCTTAAGCTAATATCTTCTACTGGATCTGATGTTACCATCTAAAGCAGGAACAGCTTTTCTTTAAACTGTTATTTACTTAAGAGCAGGGCTCAATATCCCGTGGAACTGGATGTTCCTTCACCCATTGTCCCTGCCTGACATATTTGTCTGAGAAACATAGCTGACAGTTCGAGCTTGCAGCTCCACTGTGGGCACACTCATAAAGTTGTGGTTAACTTGTTGCCCTGGCAACTCCTATGCATGCACCATTGGAGAGAAATGTTTTTATCTCCCAGTACACTGCAAACAGACCTGATTCCAACAGTATTGGCCCAGCAGGGGTTTATCTGTTTTAATTTCCTTAATCACACAAAAATATAAACAGTGATGAATATTCAGGACAGGGACTTGATGAAAGAGGTGCATGGAAAATTTATTGCTCTGGAAATCTAACCCAAATCTAAGCCAAGTTGCCATTTTATTTTAGAGCAAAGTTGTTCTTTTAGTAGTTTTGTCAGCCATCTTGGTGAGAAGACTTTGTTAGACTCTGTTAAAACAACAGAACAACTCAAGAACTACTTATTTTCTTACTTCGAAATAGGAAACTCCACTCATATCCAGTAATCATAATGACTGCTACCATGACTTCTCAAGTTATGGTGACATCTACCAGAGGACACTTTGCAAGACAGACTTCCCACACGGGACAAATATTAGGATATTTTAATGTGCCCAGATCTTTTGGCACAGGATCTTGATACATCTCTCATCAAACTACATAATATGTTTAAGAGTTGTTGAACATATTCGCTGAATATTGCTGGAGACCTAAATATAATTTTTTTTTAAAGAAAACAGTTTCTGGTTTTCATAATGTATGTTTGATCTAGTCTATTGTTTTCCTTAAATTTTCAGTTGACTTAAAGAAGAATAGCTTTTTTAAAACTTTGCACAAAGGCAACTTCATTTTTAAATAGGCAGCATAAACCTATAATCCCTTATATTTAATTGTTGGATATAAACAAGCAGCGATGTTGCAGGTATAAAAAGCAAAAGAAATGATCAAGTAACTGAAAGAACAGAAAGTAAAGTGTTGTGAAGCTGTTTCTGAAATTAGTCTTTTCTTGTCTTGACTGGTCCCTATCAGTAACCTCTATCTTTTTCTCCTAATTCAATTCATTATGAATGTAAACCATTGCTTGTGGCAGCTTTAAATGTTTAATTTACATTGTGTCATCAGGAATTGGCAGGATAGTTATAACATAAAATGACCTAGTTCTCCCTCGACTCTCCTATTTCCAGTCAGACACATGTGGATTTGATTTGAAGCGCAGAGCTGCTTGTTAGCTTGTGCCTACAGACAGATCATTGTGGTAAATGGCTCCACCTCAGAAGGCTTAAGAACCCATTGGATGAGACAGACCCATCTGGGTCACTTTGCTCCCTGCATGTTCAGCTGCCATATATTTCCTTTACAGCCTGGCAAGGCAGACACCCACTGCTCTGACCTGCTGGACAGCCATTAGTGCCCTTTAAGAGTAGTGGTGAGTTGTCAGATAAAAACATGAAGGCAATGTGAGTTGTGAAACCTCGGGGGCACACAGCAAGCTGCTTCCGCTGGTGCTTTACATTACAGACATTTGTAGACAGGGTTGACGGAGGGTGCTTCCTCTCTACACAAACTGTGGGTTAAAACATGTAAGCATTTTATAGACATGAAGGCAGATGTTCATCTTACTTCACCTCACAGGCCTTTAAAGCAAATAATATTAAATTGCAGATGCCTGTAACACATTTTACCTCTTTTCCTTTTTGCATAGGTTGCTTTGAGTGCTGCATCAAATGTTTAGGTGGAGTGCCGTATGCGTCACTGGTTGCTACGATCCTCTGCTTCTCTGGTGTGGCCCTGTTCTGTGGATGTGGCCATGTGGCTCTCACTGGCACCGTCAGCATCCTGGAAACCTACTTCTCCAAAGTTACAACCGATCATGCCATGCTCACTGATGTGTAAGTCACCCCATATTCTAAATTACTGCTGCTGTGCATACAGTGGTTTTCAGTAATCATTCTCATGTTGCAGTTAGCAAAAACTAATGCACTTTATTGGGGTTTTATGTGATGAACCAACTTTAAGTGACCTAAAATTGTAAATTAGATTGGTTTTCAAGTTTTTTGTTTGTTTTTACAAATACAATTCTGAAAAGGTTTGTGTGTTTGTTTTCAAACCCCTTTTAGATCAAAGTTTTTGTATTTGAATGGTCCAGTCAATGGCCCAATCTCAATCTTCTGCAAGAGTTGAAAACTGCTGTTCAGTCACTTGATCTGAATTTGCTGGACAAATTTTGCAAAGAAGAAAGGGCAACATTTTTTGCCCTTTCATCAAGCTCCTATATGCATACCACAAACCTTAGATTTTCTTCTTAATGATATATATTTTTTCCACTTGGTAACTATTCTGTTTTGTGTTTATCACATAAAATCCCAATAAATAATACTGACATTGTTTAGAAACATAAACCTATATTTTTGTGCTATTTTGTGCTGCGTACCATTTTCTAAAACTGCAAACAAAAGAGAACATTGTAAAATCTTAGCCTCATTTTAGGATCCTTTACCCAGCATACTTACTGGAGTATTGGCTTCTAGATTTGGATCACAATAAAAAGAAGTCTATTTTTAAAGATAATCGCTGTAAAGTAGGCTAGGTGTGGGATATTTTTAGCTTATATGGTCTCCTACATTCACCTGATACTTGAGAAAAGTCCTAATAAGGATCGCTTTTAAAAGCACCTCCATTTGTCTAGTCAATAAAAAGGATGACATTAGACAGGGCTGCACATATGTTTTATGTTGAGTGTGCTGTTTAATTTAGGACGTTCACAGTCTGTCTTTTGCCTGGAGAATTTCCAGAGACATGCATCACCTGTTAACCCCACATTTAGACTTGAATCTCTCGTCACGTTTTACTGAATCCTAACCATCTGCTTTTGTTTTTTAAAACCCAGGTTTCTCATGTTTTAAAGATTTAAATGGAAAATAAAAACTCTGCATGCAGCCATTTTTTCCACAGTAAACAGTGGTATGCAATGCTAGTATCTTATAGTCCATGGCAACGTCACCTGCACACCAAAGCTTAACTGTGACCTTGCTCTTTAACAGAATACAGCTGATGCAGTACGTCATCTACGGCATTGCTTCGTTTTTCTTCCTGTACGGAATCATTCTGCTCGCTGAGGGATTCTACACAACGAGTGCTGTCAAGGAACTGCACAGCGAGTTCAAGACCACCATCTGTGGACGCTGCATCAGTGGAATGGCATGTTAACGCAACCTCACTGCTTTTATTTAAATAGGAAATTTTGGATAATAGCCCTGGTAGAAAGTGTAAAACTTTAGAATGATCTTCTTTATTGGAGTTTTTTTAGTTACTTCCTCTTCTTGTTTCTTTCTCCTTAGTTTGTGTTCCTCACTTATATCCTGGGTGTAGCCTGGCTCGGTGTATTTGGCTTCTCAGCTGTACCCGTCTTCCTCTTCTACAACATGTGGTCTACCTGTAACGCCATGAAGTCCCCTATGGCCAATGCTACAAACATAGACTCCTTTTGTGTGGATGTTCGTCAGTATGGTAAGAGACCCGCATTCTAATTGTCTTTATAGTTTTAGTAAATTTTAGTTCAGAGCAAACACGCATGTGGTTTATAACCAAGAACCACAACAATAGTTTAAATGAAGGGTTTCAGTGTTGTTGTTGAAAGCTCTTCAAACTTCTTTTTGGGAGTCTTTGTTATCCCTCTATATGGGACCACTTAAGGCAAGTGGTTGGTTTTATTTTTGTTTGAAGAATTTAAAAACTCAAAACAGTAAATGTAGTTTATGCATCTAGAAATATAATCGTCAGATTTTTCTGCAAGATAAAATCTCACCATACATAGAATAAAAAAATAACTCTGTGACGATATTTATAAAATAACCCACCATATTATTGCGTTATTATTGATTTCATTTTCAGGAAAATAGTTTGAAATATTGAAACATCAGAATTCATGGAATATAGTCCTCCAGTTCCTATTGCAAAAGTATTCACAAACCTTGAACTTTTTTCAACCACACACTTTGTAAATGTTTTTGTTTTACCTTTTCCATTTTTTCAATTAAGTTTTTCACTAATATCCATCCATCCATCACACTTGTTCACCTTATCTCTAAAGCTGAGCCCAGTCGTCCTGTTGAGGAAACAAATTTTAGCTGCTTGTATCCAAGAACTTCTTCTTTTGGTCATGAGCTGTCAGAAGTGGGACAAAGTTATTGTTTTGCAAGTCACAAGTAAGTTTCAAGTCTTTGTCCTCGAGCCCCGAGTCAAGTCGAGTCGAAGATGAGGCAAGTCCCGAGTCGAGTCAAAAGTCAAAGCCAACAAGTCTCAATTCGAGTCAAAAGTCCTACCATTTTAGTTTCGAGTCATTTCAAGTCCTCTTACCACAGAAATACATTTATACAAATCATGTATGTCTGTAAGATTTGTATTTATTTAAACCTCTATATAGACAATAACATTAATCAAATACAGTAAAAAACTGAAGAAAAAAAATGTCACAAAAAATGCTTGTATTTCAACAGCATATTGCAGTAGAACAATGCACAGCAGCTTCAGTCCTGTATTGTATTGACCTCATATTGCAAAACAGTTTAATTTTCAAATAGACATGGGTCCTTTTAACCGAAAGTTTTTTAAACATATCATCAATAAAATCCTCACCCCTCAAAATGATCACTTCTGAAAAACCTGGACCAACCGGATAATATAATTGGAATGCCTCCATGGTGTGTAAAAATATGTTCCCCAGTCTTCATGGGAAGTAGCAAGTCTTCTCAAGTCAAAAGGTGCAAGTCCAAGTAAAGTCACGAGTCATTGATGTTAAAGTCCAAGTCGAGTTGCAAGTCTTTGTACATTTTATCAAGTCGAGTCTGAAGTCATCAAATTCATGACTTGAGTCTGACTCGAGTCCAAGTCACATGACTCGTGTCTACACCTCTGTGAACTGTATCTCATGACCATAGGTAAGGGTCAGAACATTGACGGACTAGTAAATTGAGAGCTTTGCTTTTCAGCGCAGCTCTTTTTTTCACCTGAACGACTGGAGCAGTGCCTGCATTACTGCAGATGAAGCCCAAAGCTGTCTGTCAATGTCCCATTCCATCCTGCCACCACTCTTAAACAAGGCACGACAAAATTGAGGCACTCAGCCAATGCCTAATGAGTATGCTCAAATCCACCTGAGGCCTCTCTCCCTGGGTAACTAGGAGAGAGTTCATCCTCTTGGAGTTGGGTTCCAGAGCCCAAACTGTGCATGAAGGTGAGTTCAGCTATTTCTAGCCAGTACCACATAACTTCACACACCAACTTTGGCTCTTTACCCTCATGTTAACCGAAGGCTCCTGCCCTTGCCTGCTATGCAACTTGCATGGTAGCTGATCTCGATGTTCTTCCTGGAGTTGGTGGGCCCACATGGGACTTCCTGTAGCTTCTTTGAGCTGAACCCCACCAAGCCCCAGGAGCCAAAGCTCAACCACTAGACGTTCCCTTATCAGAGCAAGATTAGCCTCTTCTTTTGGTCAGCCATATCATCAGAACAATTCAATAGCTCTTAGTTTGATCCATTCCTCGTGGCCAATTTGCCATGAGAGACCCTACCAGGTGCTAAAGCTCTGGACAACACAGAACCCAGAATTAGAGGTGTACGAAACCCCTCCACCGGGTGATTTAACCATGTATAATTTTTTTGCTTTATTCGTACGTGCTATTTTGTGTCGATCTATAACATAAAATACCAATGAAATACATTGAAGTTTGTGGTTGTTGACATGACAAAGTTCAAGGGTTATGATTACTTTGTGAAGCACTTTAACACTAGTGCTAAAAACATATTTTTATTCATTGGCATTCAAGCTCATTTAATCGTTTCCCGTTATGTTCTCCATTTTTATGTTGTTAATGATTATGCCTAATTATCTTTTCTTTAATTATTCATGTTATATGTAAAGTTGAATTTGAAGTCCTAATTGCTGAGCTGAAAACTTGCAGAGATTTTACATCTCTTCTCACATGCTGAGTGAAACTTTTTGTAAAAAAGTGGGAAATCAGTGGAACGTCCCATTCACACTTTGACATTTTTTTTTGCACCTTCTTCTTCAGTGTCATTGTCCCAGTAGGCTGTAGCTCGAGATCTGTAAGCCATACGCTTTGCTGGTATTTGCAAAAGGGACATGTTGAGAACATGAACAGTAATCCTCTGAATCTTATTGGCTGCAGGAATTATCCCATGGAACGCCACACCAGGAAAGGCTTGCGGAGCTGCTCTTGGTAACGTCTGTGCCAGCAATGAGGTATAATACTGTTAACTTTGCTCACATAGCTATAATATGTTAAAGTAGAGGCTATAAGCACTGGATGGCTCAGGAAAAGATGATTTCAAGGTACCAATTGTGAAAAATTACTTTTTCAGTTCTACCTATCTTACCACCTGTACATCGTGGCGTGTGCTGGTGCAGGAGCCACCGTGATCGCTTTGGTAAGCTGCCCTCTAGTTTTACAATCCTTTAGCTCATCTTTGCATGATTATCAGCAGATTATGTGTTGAGTGCTCCTCTTTTCATTGCTTTATGGTTTGTGTAACCACACCAAGGATGGTTTATCACTGGCTTCTTCACAGCTTCAACTCCATTCGCTGTTTACCATTTGCCACATGGCTCTGTTTGTTTTTCAACATGGGCAGAAAGATTAACTTTAATTTCCACAATATGAAAAAATGTTTTTAATGTCCTTTAACATTTCCCTTTTAAGAAACTGATTGATTACTTTATTAACCAGCAACAATATACATGTGCATCTCAATAAATTAGGATATCATTGAAAGGTTAATTTGTTTTAGCAAATAAATTTAAAAGAGGGCAAACTCAAAGATTTATTAGACAGGGTAATATATTTCAAGTATTTATTTCAGATTTTTATAGCTAATATAAAACCCTATTCAACCCCTTAAAATAGAATATTTAAAATGAGCAAAAAAAAGTTATGTTTAATGTGGAAACATCAGCCTACTCAAAAGTTTATGTATTGTACAGTATATAGACTCAATATTTGGTCCTTTTGCATGAAATATAGCATCAGTTCAGCGTGGGATGGAGGCAATCAACTTGTGGTTCTGCTGAGGTATAAAGGGAGACCATTTTTCTTTAATCACACCCTTGCGGTTGTCTGCATTGTTGAATCTGGAGTGTCTCTTCTTTCTCTTGACAGTACTTCTTAGATTCTCTGTTCAGTTTAAGGTCAGGGGAGTTTGCTGGTCTATGAAGCGCAATGCTACCGTGGTCATTAAAGCAGGTATTGATACTTTTGGCAGTGTAGGCAAGTGCCAAGTTCTCCTGGAAAATAAAAGTAGCGTCTTCATTAAGCTCGTCATTTGAGGGAGGTATAAAGTGCTCTACATTTTCCTGGTAGACAGCTGTGCTGACTTTGGAAATGATAAAACACAGTAGACCAACACCAACAGAGGACATGGGTCCCCACACATTACTGACTGTGGAAACTAGTCTGGCCCTGAAGTAGCTTGAATTCCATGGCAGAGTCTGCAACCTTGATTTTTAAATGAAACAAAGGTTTTAATTTCATCTAAAAATACCAGTGTAAATACTTTTGATGTCTCTGGATAAGGAGTGAGTTTACCCAAATAATACAAAAGATGTAGCATATGTCCTAGATACATCTGTGTGTGAGGACCCCTGAAACACTGACTCCAGCTACAGTCCATGCATTATGAATGTTCCACAAAATCCTAAATAGGCTATTCTTTACAATCCTCTGTGGGCTGCAGTTATCCTTTTGATAATTTTTTCCCCTTTCACTCAGCCTTCAAATGTTTGGATACAACAACAACAACCTTTTTGTTTCAGTGATAGTCTACTGGACAACTGTTAAATCAGCAGTTTTCTTTGTGATTCTGTATGTCATAAAATTATGATGCATTCCTGTATTCAAAATGCTCTTGTAGGTCTTAAGTAACATTCACATGTCTGAAAAGATGAGTTTTCAGTCATTAGCTCAAAGCTATAATCATCTGAATTAACACAAATAAACTCTTTGAATATATTTCTCTGTGTGATGAATCAATGTAATACACAAATTTCACTTTTTAAATTGAATTACTGATTTCAATTACCTTTTTAGTCATATTTCTTATTTATCGAGATGCACCTGTAAGTGACAAGGAGGTTATCAGCATGTGCTCTTACCGCCTTTTCTGTTCTCTTCCACCAGCTGATCTACATGATGGCTACCACTTATAACTTTGCTGTTTTGAAGTTTAAGAGTCGGGAAGACTGCTGCACTAAGTTTTAAGCTGGTTTAAGAGCTCGGCACCACACGTGGTTGTGCCGATTAGAGACAGATGCCACTGACAACAAAGAAAAAAAAAAAAAAACAGAATAGAAAATTCGACATGTCTCCGTTAGTCATCACACAAAGTGTAAATAGCTGGTTGTGTGCTTCATTTAGCATATGGTATCCAGGGAGTTTTCTTGTCCTAATCAAGTTTTCCTCAGATTTGGGATACTGCTTACTCCACAGGTTTCCCATGACACTTTGCTTCTACAAATTTGTCACCGTAATAGCTAAAAGAAAAGTGCAAAGCTAGAAATCTAAAAACTAGAGGGATTTAAATTTGAAATGTGCTCAGCTGCTTGTGTCCTGTGTAAAGGCATTGTCTGCATGAGTTATTTAGATCATGAAAACACGATTTGCAGCATGCAGCAATCCGATTTACAAGAACCAGTTAAATTCCATCAGAGTAAATTGCTGATTTTTGCACAAATTCATCAATCACATGCCAGACATAATTGTAGAGTACTTGTGCAGGTTTCTAAAGTTGTTTTAAAACGACTCACTTTGACCTTAAGACCTTAATAGGAAGTACACTGCACCAGTAAGCTCACAGATCCACATGGCCTTAAAGTTAGCCCATGAACAGGTCTAATCACAAAGAATATAAAAATAATCCCAGGGTTAATATTTTAGATTGCCAGATCAGCAGTTTGGATCTGTTTTCTAGAGATACATCTGTAACAAGATGTGCATCATTGGCAAAGTAGCTTTACCCTTATTTTCTGTTCCTTTTTTGTTTATTTTTTGATTTATTTGACTTTTTGTGCCAATCAATCACAGAAAACCTTCAGTATTATATTTCTCTCACAAAATGAATCCTAAACTTAACAAACTTTTATCCACTGTATTATGTTGATGAGTATTATGTTGAACAGTAGATTTCAAAGTAACAACTCCTCCCTCAAAGTAGTGTCGGCCAGTACAATTGGTATACTTCTGCATAAGGTCCTAAGCCTAATTTCTTTGAGATGTAAGAATAATTTCTGTTTTAGAGTAGCATACATGTATTCTGTTTCCTACTACAGCTGAGCCTCAGCTTGGGAAGATACTTCAAAGTGCCATTAAAGAGACGTTTGTTGGTTTTAACAGTGCCTGCATGCTTACAATTCTCAGATTATTTGATCTGTTTATAGTTACTTATACTTCATATTTCATATATTTAATTTTCTTTAAGTTTTACAAGACTGTAGCTTTTACTTTCTACATAAATAAACAATCTTTGTTTACAAAAGTATCCCTACTTGGTCTCTTTTATTCTAAAGCTCATAATGGTATGCAGTGGCTTGCAAAAGTACTCATACCTCTTGAACGTCTTTGATTTTTGTTACATTACATTGACAAACTTCACCTCACCATAATTGTTTGGATTTTATGATATAGACCATCATGCCATAGTGCATAGTTTTGAACAGAACGAAAAACTACACAAGGTATTTCAAAAACTAAGTAAAAGTAAAAAAATCTGTGTAGTGGGCCATACATTTGTACTCGGCTCCCTGATAACAACTTGCCATTATCCTGACACATTCTCCCACCTGAGCTGTGTACCTCTGCAGTTCCTCCAGTTACCATGAGCCTCTTGGTTGCTTCTCTGATCAATGCTCTCCTTGCAATGCCTGTCAGTTTAGGCCTTGAACAGCCATGTCTTGGTGGAGTTGTGCCATTTCTACTTTTGAACAAATGATTGAACAGTGCTCCATTGAAACATCATTTAATGAGCTTCACAACATAATTCCTGACTATTCTAGTGTTTTGGATTAAGGTCTGGACTTTTACTTAAAGTATTAAAAAAATCCATAGAATTTGCAGTTGTAATATGACAAAATGTGATAAAGTTAAAGTGATATGAATACTTATGCAAGTTGTAAATCATTTATTGAGTACTGGATGGAGCTCAGTCAGGTTTACAGAACCCAGGATCTCATGCTTTGCACTAACCCCCAGCTTTTAATGCCTGCTCCACTTCTTACTTTATTTTCCAGCATTCATTTTCCTGCCATAAAAGTGTAATTTCTGTAGTACTCTAAATAGAAAAGTAGAAACACCTACAATAATTGTAACTGTAACAAATATGCCTTTCTTGTAAGAAATCCTTTTTTTCGTCTTTTATTCTCTAAAATTTTAACTGTGTTTTGTGTACATACCATAGCTCTGTTTCCTGTAGCTCGCTTTGCATCTCTGACATGCTCACCGGCCATCCACCTCACCCTTCTCTTGCAGATCCACTACCTCATGATTCTCTCAGCAAACTGGGCCTACCTTAAGGACGCCAGTCAAATGCATGCCTACCAAGACATCAAAATGAAGGAGGAGCGGGAGCTGCAGGACATCACCTCGCGCTCCAAGGAATGCCTCAATTCCTACACATAAGGATGTAACATGCTTACAGAAAAAAAATGAAACCATGCAGATATACTTTCAAACACTATGACCAACCCACCCCTACAGGTCCTCTTTTTGGACCAACACTCAGCTAGTATAACCTGCCAACTCAGTGCAGTACTAACCCAACTCCTAACAAACTAATGCATAAAAGCTGCTTTCTGCACTAACTCACCAAGAAGTATTTCAGGAGTGCTACATTAAGGTTTTTCTGTGTTGTAGGGAAATGCAGTGTAGTTCTGACATTCATGCTGTTGATTTAGATTTTTTTTCTAGCCCTTTCTATAACCAGTCCCTGCTGGTGAATGTTAAGACATTGCACTATTCTCACACAGTGAATAACAACGGTTTGTTTGACTGTCTGTTTTGCTTTTTTTTTTTTTTATCCTTTGTGGCTAAGTTTTAGTTTGAGGAGATTTTCTTATGTCATGTTCCCAATAAAAATGCTAATAATTTGTACACAAGGAAGGCCTTATGTCCAATCTCAGTTAATATTTTCAAACTGTAGTTATTCTGAATTTGCTGAAAATGTAGGATGTGGAACATAAAGCAGAGCCAGCTATACGAGCTCTGTAAATAGTCCATGAGCGTAATGCATGAACATTTTTACTGCGTCAGCATCTTAATTGCCAATCATTTAAGTGTGAATTAGTTTGGATTTCAGTTCCATAAGGATCTTCAGAACAACAATCGCCCACAATAACACTACCTCAGGTGTGCACTAGAACTTATAGACAACATAATTTATAAATCAAATTTTGATCAGAAATGTGATCCATTTTGAGCAACAAAAAAACAACATTCACTTCACCTGATTAAATCCTCTGCATCACAGTATTACTTAAATATAATTTTTTCTTATACTTGATACATAAATGGTGCAAAGTATATTCTGAATACAGGTAATATCTACAAATGTTGATTCATTTACATTCAGTCAATTTAAAGAAAAGGGACTTTTGCCAATGAAGTGAGGCTAAGACCTTTCTCAGTAAATAGCAGTTGTATATTGTATGTCAGTACAATACAAATATGTTTACTGATTTTTGTTAAAGCTCCTATAACATGAATAAAACTGTCCCACATGCATTGCATTTGAAGGCAGCCAGAGTTTCAGGTTTGAACAGTGTAAATATGCTATGATTCACATTTTTAGTGTCTCATGTTACAAATTGAAACCTCTTGTTCATGATTTTCTTAAATTGCATTTCTTTTAAATGTGCAATTGTTATACTGTTGACATAATTACTCATGTAATCTTTTTCGCTTTTAGTTAAGTTACAGGGAAAACCCGATTTGTTGCATGAAAACCATTGTTTCTGCAGAAACATGTGTGATGTACAGTTGGGTATACTGACAGTATACTGATAGAAATATATTGACATCAGTAGTAGGCAGTGTTTGCCCTTTTTAACTGAATTTATGTTACTTCCTTTTATATAGCTAATTAGTTATCAATATTTTACTCTTTTTCAGTTTTTTTCTTTTTGCATGCTAGTACAAATGTTTTCTACAAATGTCAAGGGCTTCCTCAAGATTTCCTTAAAAAATCAGTTTCTGTAAAAAAAATAAAAAATATAAAAAGTACATGTAGCCAAAGTGTTAGAGCCAATGCTGTCCAATGTGTAAAACAGTATCTTGTGAAATTAAAGTCTCTGTTTCCTGGAAACTTAGCTAGATGTACAGTCGCAAAGCAGAAATGTGTGGCATAAAATGCCTCGCACAAGTATTTAGACCACTTGAACTTTTTCACATCTTGTGAAGTCAATGTACTTTATTTGCATAGAATGTGACAGTCCAACACATAATTGTAAAGTAGAAGGATTTAGCTCTGGACTTTAACTTGACCATTCTTTGATATGTTTTAGGGGACTGGGGAACTTCCACCCCAGTCTCATGTTGTTTGCAGCGTCCAACAAGTTTTCTTCAGGATTGCTCTCTATTTAGATCTATCCATATTCCCAGAGAAACTGGTTTTGGTAAAGACTAGCTTTCCTGTCACTGCTGCTTATGCAACACCATGTTTTATCATTCAGATTGTGTGTTCAGGGTGATTTGCACTATTACCTGCAGTTTTCAATGACATACAGCATTTAGCATGTAGACCAAAGTTTGACTTTAGGACTTATCTGATCAGAGTATCCTCTTCTGCTGTGTCCCCTACATGGCTTGTTGCTTTTCTTTCAACAATTACTTTCTTTTGGCCACCTTTCCATAAAAGCCAGATTTGTAGTGCACAACTAATTATCCTGTCAACCGAATGTCACCTGAGCTGTGGATCTCTGCAGCTCCTCCAGAGTCAACATGGACCTCCTATCTGCTTTTCTGTGTAATGCTATTCTCACCAGCCTATTAAATTAGATTGAGGTCCATGTCTTGGTATAGTACAGAGATTAAATTACACACAGAGTTTATTTACAAAACACTGACTTCTCAAGGCATTTGGTTGCACTGGATTTTATTTGGTTTGTCGGACAAAAGGGGATGAATACAAATGCAACAAAAAAGAAACATAATTTTTTCGCCACTTTCCGGCTAAGCTTTATTTTGTTGGTCTCCTAAAAAATAAAATTAAAATGAAAGTTTGTGTTTGTAACAGGACAAAATGTGAAAATGTTCAAGAGGTATTGATTCTTTTGCAAGGCATGCTAGAGTACATCATAATAATGTATATGACCTTTGATTGTTTGTGTTTCATCCTGATTGAACCAAAAAATAAGGAAACGTCTGAATCACCAAGAGGACATCTGGAAACAAAGCTCAAATGGCCTGATGACTGTTTTTATGAAAATAAAGAAATCAAACTCATACATGTTGTAAAGTCGGTTTGTTTATTAGCACACAGTTTGCAAACAGAAATAAAATAGACCAAAAAAGTGACAAGCTTGAAATTATTTGCAGAACTTTGATTCAGCTCTTGAGACGGCTCACCAGAACTCATCTTCTTCATCCTTAATCGAGTATGCTGTAATGCTGAGAAAAATAAAGAGTTAATGAGTGTAGTCATCAGGGGGCAGAAAAAAGCATAACCCAACAGAGAAAAGTATTTTTTAAATTAACTTGAAGTAATTCCAGAGCTAATAACATTACAGATGAGAAACCACAAAAGTAATTAAATATTATTGGGATTTCATCACCTGGCCTTGTACATTTATTAAAGGTTTCTAAAGTAACAGCATACATTTTGAATTAGAAAACTGAATTGTTTTATATACAATAGTGTCTATAAATTAACACTGCAGCCTTATTTGTGTTACCTTTCATCTTTTTCATCAAATAAACTCTTGTCCTCTGGGCTCATCTTTCCTTCCTCTCTTACAGGCATCTAAAAATACAACAAAAAAAGCCAAATGTGAGGTTTAAGTAAATTATACAAGTTATACATGAGATTTTGATTCACGTGAGTGGAACTGACCTGGTCATGCTGCTTCTCTCTTGCTTCCAGTACCATCTTCATGTATTTCTTCAGTGGATCTTCTACTTTTGGCTCTTCACTGCTCTGCTCATCATCTTCTCCTTTCTTAATATTGGTTTCTTCTTCCATTTCTTTTTCCTTTTCCCGTTGCACCGCCTCTTCCAAAAGCTGGTTAGACAAAGATGCGATCATTGCTAATTTCAGATAAGCTTTTTCTTTTAAGCATCAGCGTGCCAGATTAACGGTTACCATCTCCTTCTCCAAACGTTCCAGCTCTTGCCGCTCTCGCTCCTTGGCTTCTTCTAGCTCCTTCTGCCTTTGCTCTTGTTTCTCTTTTCGCTCTCTTTCCCACCTTTGCTCCTCGTCTTCCTCTTCCTCCTTGACATATTCACCTGAGGGCTCTTGAAAAAAGTGGAATGACAAATTTAGGATGCAGGAAATGAGCAAAATGTGGCACACTGATACAGTAAGAATGATGGCTTTCGATAGAAAATGACTGCATATTATCATGGGTCAGCCAAAATCAAGGGTCATTACTGGACGGGTTGACTCACCAGGCTGGCTGCGCAAATCTGTTGGGTCTTCTGGGAGGTCCTGGGGCTGGAGGGTGGTGGGCCCTTCGGGGGCCTCCTCAGAGAGAGGGACAGCAGTGTCCAGGAGAAGCTCTGGAATGTGGCCGGGCTCTGGAGGGAGACGTTGCACAAAGAGATCTTTTATGCTCCACCATAATGCAACAGAGCCAGAGAACCAGCACAGAATACATAATCAGCTGTCCTTCATCTTCACCATTGTGCAGGGCGGCTGAAAAGGCTTGCTGGGGGCCAGATTCATACCCATTACAAAAACAGGAAAAAAGTCTGAACCATCAAAGTTGTACATGCCACCTGTTACATAAAACACGGCAACAAATCATTTGAAAATTTCAGCGGAAAATTTGCAACTGGAAGGCGGAAGACACAAACTCATTAAACACTGCTGACTTGCTGCAAAGAAGTCATTAACTGTATAATGCCTGAGTATAACATTATTAACGTTTTTGCATCCTCAGATTACCGCTAGTTTTTTAAATGGGATTTTTATGTGAGACCAACACAAAGCAGCACATAGATATAAAGTGGAGAAAAAAAATCATTCATGGCTTTTAAAATATGTTCAAGTAAAAATCTGAAAAGGGGACTAGCCGTGGGCAAATGTTCAAAGCCACTTCTTATGTCTTTTATTCAACAAGTCCTTCCTTCCACTTCACAATTATGCACTAACTTGTGTCGGTCTATGACAGGAAATCCCAATAACACTGATGCCAATGATTTTAACACTATAAAATGTGGCATGAATACCTTTTCAAAGAGCTGTGTATGATGCATGTCTGTTAGGATGGAGTGCAACGTCTCCACTTTTAAGGGCTGAGAGCTACAATGTGCTTCTGTGGCACATCTTTTCCACATGTTCCACAGTCAGCATGCAGCATGCAGCAGGACTCAAGAGAGACTTTAAGTGCTAACACGTGAAAAACCCATCACAAATTAGGTCAATTCTAAAGGAAGAGCATGTATGGAGCACACCAGATTAAATAAGAAGTAAATTGATTCTCTTGTCTATCATTAACAGAGAAAATACTGGGGTTGAAAACATGCACCATGGCATGACTGTTAATAGTTTAGAATACCTTGCAATTCTCCCGTTAGATCTTCAAGGTTTATCTTCTCTGGCTGCGGGGAAGAATCTGAGCTGGAAAACACAGGCTGTACTTTTGTTGGACTTCAAAGAAACAAGGGCAAAAAAAAGACATCATTAGAATTCATGACCGTGAAGTAAAATGTAAAATGCTTGTCCTTGTCTTCGCCGTGGCAGATGGTACCTGGAGTGCTCCCGTGCTGTGCTCCTGAGCTGGGGGCTGTGAGGTGGACTGAGCTCAGGAGAAAAGTCACCTGCGGATGTGACGGTGACGACAGAGGCACGAGACAGCTGTGTGTCAGACGGTGGCGGCTGGGAGAACGCCATCAGAGACACAGCTGGTTCTAAGGGTCAGCAAATACTTATATTAAGAAACAAGGCTAAAAGGTGATTCATTTAAGCTTCAAATAATTGTGTTTGGTATTCTTTGACAAATAAGGAAACATTTTCTAAAGCTACCTTCTGCATTCTCTTTCTGAAGTCTCCTTCTGGAAGAGGATTGTGGGCTCCCAGACAGTTGTTTGGCTGAAACAGAGCTTTCACCATGACTTTGTCTTAGAAACGCAGGTTCAGACAAAGAACGGTGACTTTGGTCAGTGACAAATGGAGCCTGGGGCCGGTTATAGACTTCTGAAGGAGGCATGATGTTTCCGGTGTCGTGGGATACCAATGTGGGGGACTGGATACGTTGAGGAGTGAGTTGTTTGAGTAAAGTCTTTGGTCTGTGGGTTGAATAGTTGTGTGAAGGCTGGGAGTCTTTTTTTTTTAAAGGGGAGCTGGGATAATGTGAAGAATAGGCCTGCTGTGGGGAGAGAGGCCTATGAGAGGTAATGGAGTGCACTGCCCTCCTCCGGTAGTTTTTGTAAGCTACCTCTAAGCTTTCGGCCTCCTCCTGCAGCTCCTGGATTCGAGCTTTGGCTTCTGCCACAAGCTCCACGTCTGAGTCTGTAGAATCAATCCAAAGGGACTTATGTGTTCGCAATGGCCCACCTGCTTCACAAACATCATGGTAACTCACCCTGGACCTCAACACAGTTCTGTCCACATAGATGTCAGGTGGAACCAGCGGGTCAGCGCTGAACTCCAGAACAGAGCGATCAACAAGAGAGGGCTTCGGGTTACGCAGCACTTCATTTTCAAGAGCTGTCATTATTGATCGAGTCACACAGAAGGAAATTAAAGAGGAAAAGCAAACAGAGGGGGGTTCAACACTAATACCGAAAACCACCACCAGAAAAAATAATTAAAGAGTACATTTGCAAGCAACTACATCTAAAACACATTTACTACCATTATGGAGTGCCTTTCTTTCTTGAATTCATTTTGCTACAGTGCCCAACACAAGTTTTCATATCCCTTCGAACAGTTTCAAACTTTTTTGGTGTTTTATTGGGATTTTACAGAACAGACCAACACAAAGTAGCATATAACTGGTGAGGTGGAGATAGTGGAATGATTCAGTTTTCCAAAATGTTTGCAAATGAAAATCTGAAGAGAGTTTGCATTTAACCCTATTTATTCTGTGTGTAAATTAATCTCAGTATAAATCCAGCAGTTTTGTCAAGGCCTCAGAAGTTATATAGAGAACATTAGGGAACAAACACGATCATTATAGACCAAGGAAGCCAGCAGACCGGGATGAAGTTATGGAGTCGTATAAAATAAGGTTATGTAATAAAACCTCTCAAGTTGTTCTGTTCAATTCATCACCTGAAAATAGAAAGAGTACGGAAGAGCTGCTAACCTACCAAAACATGGTCGTCCACATAAACTGACAGGTGGGGCAAGGAAAGCTTTGATTAGAAACACAGGCAAAGGACCCATGGTAACTCTAGAGGAGCTGTAGACAGGTTAATAGTCTTGCACTCAACAAATCCGGTCTTTATAAGGAGTGGAAAACAAGCTATTGTTAAATAAAAGCCATCAAAAACTTTAAAGTTCGTCAAAGGCGATGTAGGGGACACATCAAACATTTAATAGATGGTGCTCTGTTCAGACGAGACCTAAATGTAAATTTTAGGTCTACATGTAGATTGCTACGTGTAAAAGAAAGCTAACACTGCACATAATCCAGAACACGCCATACCCACTTTGAAATCTGGTGGTGGCAGCATCCTGCTGTGGGGATGAGTTTCATCAAAAAGTGGAAGGGAAACTAAAAAGAGTTGATAGGAAGACAGATGGAGCTAAATACTCGAATAAAAGCCCAGAGTTAAATGCAAAAGAGAGATTAAGGCAAGGCTTGGAAATGTAAATTTAAAGATGTCCTTCACCTAATCTGACTGAGCATGAACTATTTTGCAAAGAAGAACTTGTAAAAACTTCAGTCACTAGATGTTCAAGGTGGTAGACATACCCCAAAAGTCTTGCTGTTGTAACTGCAGCAAAAGGTGTTTCTACATGGAATAGACACAGGGGAGCTGAATACAAACGCAAACCTCACTTTTTATCTCACTTTCCTTCCTTATGTTATACTTTGTAGTATTATATCAAATAAAACCCCAATGAAACACACATAAATTTGTAACATGACAAAATGAGGTATGAATAGTTTAGCAAGACACTTTAAACAATGGGGAAAATATTTGACAACGGACAAATATTTTCACTCAAAAGACGAAACGAAGAAAGAAAGTCTGTCTATAAAGAGTTGAAAATTTGACAACACAAATGTTACAAATTCTAACATGCGTAACTGAACCTGACAAGGCACAAAGCGACTGGTCAAGCTGACACATACTACATGCTGCACCACAGGCTACCTTGTTGGGTTTGGCGAAGCTGCATCTTGAGCTCCTCAACATGCTTAGTCATCCACTCTGATCTCTCCTCACACTCTGTCAGGTGAGCTTTAAGCTGAGCACATCGTTCCACCTGCAAGAAAATGTTTGTATCATATGCAGTTTTGCAAAGTTTAGTATTTGTACCAGAGGCACAAAACCAAACTAGGAAAAAAAAATAGGTCACATAGTTTCCCACAATCTGCCAAATGGTCTGGTGTGATAGGACTGACCTCACTCTGAAGTTGAGTTCGCAGCAGCTGTTTCTGGTTTTCAAACTCCTCCTCATCTAGTGTACGAGCGCTCTGGAGTCGGTGAAGCTCCATCTGCAAGGCCAGCTCTTCTTTAGATGGTTTAATAATTTCTAAGAAAGGGATTTTCAAAGCATATGTATTTAAAGTATGCAAAAACATTCTAATCCCTTAATTCTTTTTTAATTTTTTCTTTACCATTTTACAAAAAGTAGCACATAATTGTAAACAGCAAGAAAAAAGCTAAAATAATGTTCTAAATTTTTCTAAAAAAATATGACATGGATTTGTATTTAGCCCCCCGGAGTCAAGATTTTATAGACGGTCTTTAGTCTCTACCAGCTTTCCACATCTGGAGACAGAAGCTGCGCAATTTCCTCTTTGGAAAATAGCTCAACCTCTGTCAGATTGAAAAAGAGCATTGTACACAACTCATTTCATCTATTCAGACTACCTTTCTTGTTCTTGCTGAAAACAAAAGCATCACCAGAGTTTGTGGAGAATTTGTGGAGTGTATGACTGAGATGTTCAGATCTTGTGATATTATTTTAGAACCTAAGCCTTAGTCTTCATAATGCTCTAAGGCCTTTTTACCAATTCAGTGATCCCTAAAGGGAATTGGTTGCGCTGGATTTCATTTAGGAGTAACAGAGCAAGGAGGGCTTCATACAAATGCATGCCACACTTTTCAGACCTGTAACAAAAAAAAAAGAAAAAAAAGAAAACATCTTGACTCTTCTTCCTCCTCACAATTATGCACTACTTTGCATTAACCTAACACATTATATCCCAAAACAATACACTGAGATTAGAAGTTCTAATGTTGAAGAAAATTAAATACAGTGGCTTGCAAAAGTATTCCGCCCCCTTGAACTTTTCCACATTTTGTCACATTACAGCCACAAGCATGAATCAATTTGATTGGAATTCCATGTGAAAGACCAATACAAAGTGGTGTACACATGAGAAGTGGAACGAAAATCATACATGACTCCAATTTTTTTAAACAAATAAATAACTGAAAAGTGGGGTGTGCGTAATTATTCACCCCCCTTTGGTCTGAGTGCAGTCAGTTGCCCAAAGACATTGCCTGATGAGTGCTAATGACTAAATAGAGTGCACCTGTGTGTAATCTAATGTCAGTACAAATACAGCTGCCCTGTGACGGCCTCAGAGGTTGTCTAAGAGAATGTTGGGAGCAACAACACCATGAAGTCCAAAGAACACACCAGACAGATCAGGGATAAAGGTATTGAGAAATTTAAAGCAGGCTTAGGCTACAAAAAGATTTCTCAAGCCTTGAACATCCCACGGAGCACTGTTTAAGCGATCATTCAGGAATGGAAGGAGTCCGTTGACCGGCCCGCCCCGGCGCGGCCGGTTGCCGGCAGGGCCCATGGGCTCGTCACTGCTGCCCCTCGGGCCCCTGCATAGTGGCCGCTGGATGTTCCCCTGGGGTTCTCCTTTTGCTCCTCTCTTGGGGGATGCGGTCGGCCCTGCCCGGGTCCGCCTGGGGCTCTGGGGGTCCTTTGGACGTCTTTGCTCCGATCTCCTTCATGTCTGCATCAATTCCTGGGAGACGGATTGATGCCTGCTCACACCAACTATCGAGCACTCTGTTGGAGAAACCTTATATGCACCAGCATGCTCACACACACACACAGATGTGGGGTCTCTGGTGTTTAAGGAAATATTCTTGGGCTGAGGTTATCATTACTAGAGCTTGATTAATCGGTACCATGAGTTTTTCTGTGACGTTGTTGTATTTTTATATCTATTTTTGTGTGATGTGGTTGTGTAATTCTTAGTTCACAATGTTTGGTTGGTTTTGTCGATGTTCCTTTTTCGTGTTTTGTTTTGTTTTTCCCCCTCTCTCTGCCGTCCTGTGGGTATGGAGGCAGACTTCAATGTCTTCCTGTGTTTTCTTTGTTCCCCTTCCTCTCTTGTATTTTCAACTCACTCTCTCTCTTGACTTTTTGTTTCCTACCTCTCTTCTTCATCTTCCTTCTCCTTAATTTTCCGTCTCCGTGTCCAGAACATCAGGAAATAAAAACCCCAACATTTCATAATAAAGATTTTTCACACATATATCAAGTGGAGTACTATAGCAAAAGCTGTACTGCTCCGCTTGTGAAAGTAAATCTGTTGGGCTTCTACTTGGTACTCAGACACCAATTCTGAGCTCCACACTGCCAAACAGGACACGTTTATTAAAAAAAAAAAAAAAAAAGAAATGTAAGGAGTATGGCACCACTGTAAACCTATCAAGACAAGGCCGTCCACCTAAACTCACAGGCCGAACACTGAGAGCGCTGATCAGAAATGCAGCCAAGAGGCCCATGGTGACTCTGGACGAGCTGCAGAGATCTACAGCTCAGGTGGGGGAATCTGTCCATAGGACAACTATTAGTCGTGCACTGCACAAAGTTGGCCTTTATGGACGAGTGGCAAGAAGAAAGCCATTGTTAAAAGAAAACGATAAGAAGTCCCGTTTGTAGTTTGCCACAAGCCATGTGGGGGACACAGCAAACATGTGGAAGAAGGTGCTCTGGTCAGATGACACCAAAATGGAACTTTTTGGCCAAAATGTAAAACGCTATGTATAGCGGAAAACTAACACTGCACATCACTCTGAACACACCATCTCCACTGTCAAATATGGTGGTGGCAGCATCATGCTCTGGGGGTGCTTCTCTTCAGCAGGGACAGGGAAGCTGGTCAGAGTTGATGGGAAGATGGATGGAGCCAAATACAGGGCAATCTGGGAAGAAAACCTCTTGGAGTCTGCAAAAGACTTGAGACTGGGGCGGAGGTTCACCTTCCAGCAGGACAACGACCCTAAACATAAAGCCAGGGCAACAATGGAATGGTTTGAAACAAAACGTATCCATGTGTTAGAATGGCCCAGTCAAAGTCCAGATCTAAATCCAATCGAGAATCTGTGGCAAAATCTGAAAGCTGCTGTTCACAAACGCTGTCCATCTAATCTGACTGAGCTGGAGCTGTTTTGCAAAGAAGAATGGGCAAGAATTTCAGTCTCTAGATGTGCAAAGCTGGTAGAGACCCTAAAAGACTGGCAGCTGGAATTGCAGCAAAAGGTGGTTCTACAAAGTATTGACTCAGGGGGCTGAATAATTACGCACACCCCACTTTTCAGTTATTTATTTGTAAAAAATGTTTGGAATCATGTATGATTTTCGTTCCACTTCTCACGTGTACACCACCTTGTATTGGTCTTTCACGTGGAATTCCAATAAAATTGATTCATGTTTGTGGCTGTAATGTGACAAAATGTTGAAAAGTTCAAGGGGGCCGAATACTTTTGCAAGCCACTGTATATGAGTATTTTGACAAGGTATTATAACACTTTCTTTTTATTTAAAGATGCCAAATTTCCTATCATACTTGTTTCTGTTTTATCAGCTCTATTGAACTCCCTGGAATCAGGTTACAGTATTACTGACAGGGAGATAAGCCAACAGTTTTTCATCCACTCATTAAACAGGGTGAATTCAGTCTCTCTCAGAGAGGGGAACATTTTTGTTCGCTATTGGTAAATATAGCCTTCTGTCTCTGCTTACATTCACTTCACATTTTATTAGATTCCTTCACAGTCTGCAAAGCTACAATCCATGCAAAGAGGCCCCACATTGATAGGCGAGGCTCCCTCATTGAGACTAAGGCAGACAAACTGACTAGACTGAATGCTTCACAGCACACTGAAGCTATACTGAATGCAGCCACAGACACTAAATATTAGACAGGAGGTAGATTGATCAGTTAAGAAAGAATAGCAGAGATTACATGAACAGAATGTATATTTACACTTTGATTACATTTTCTGAGTAACTGTGAATAAGAAGTGGAAAAGAAAACCGGAGCTGTTTAATATTCATTAGAAATGTGGAGGTCTCTCTTCACCTGAACGGAGCTGTTGGTTCTCTCCCTGTGCTTCCTCCAGCTGCTTCTTCAGCAGCTGCAGCTGTCCCAGCAGCTCTGTTTTCTCCCTTTTCAAGCTGGGATAGTCGCTGGTACTCTCCAAGCGTTCCTTTAATAGCTCCTTCTGTTGAATCAGCAGAGATATCTGCTGCTGTGCCGTTTCTAGCTCAGCCTGGGAAAACAAAATAAAGGGGGACATATAAAAAAAGAAAGTAAAAGACACTTCAATGAACCACCCTGGGGCATTCAGTCTCTTTTAATAAAGTGTAGCAGCAATAACCAAAATAATATAAACTAAATAATGTAATAAAATAAAACCTGCAGTCGTTTCAGCTCTGTGCATGCCCTTTTGTGCTCTTCTAGTTTGGCATCAATCAAATCTGACTCCTTTTGGATTCGAGCTGTTTCCACTAGAAAAATGAAATGATGTAAACAATGTGAAAATGCATTCATCATCCAACTGGTCGTATTTCATGCAGGAATTGAAACGCTTGCCTTTGTTTCTGTTTTCACTTTCTGTGAGATTTTCTGTTCTTTTGAGAAATTCCTCTTTCAGTTCAAGTTGGTACCTGGAATTATAGAGAGCAGGAGATCATTCAGGGAAAAAGATGAAAAAAAATAAGTTTAGCATATAGTCAAGTCAATTTATCCTGACAATATAAATAAAAAGCCACATTTCTCCTGATAGCTAATTAAACCATTCACAGTTTCACAACAATATCTTCTCAGTATTTTTTAAACTAAATCAAAATCTTCTCAGTATTTTTAAACTATTCTGTTTTTCTTGGAGGACTGATAATTCAACATACAACCTCAATCATTTTTAAAGACCATCACTCGGCGCACAAGTTCAAATCCATTGTAGATTTTCTCTAAAATCTTCAAGGTTTGCTTTACACATAAAAATTCAAATAAATGCACACACACCTCAACTAATATTTGGTTACATGTTCCTTTTTAAGTTGCAGAAAAAAACAAAACAACACACGCTTTTTTGTGGCCATCAATAGGCTTCTGTCATTGCTCTGGTTGGATATTTGACCACTCTATTTAGCAGAAATGTTAAGTTTAATCTAAACTGGTTGGTTTCCTGGAACCGACCCAGCACTTGCATCAAATATAGTCTACTATTTTTGAGTAGGGTCATTCCATACGTTTCATGTTAGCCTGCTTTATCTGTTCCCAAACTAGTTTTGATGTGTTTTTGGGATCAACGCTTGTTAAAAAGCCCAATTCTGTTAAAAGTTTACACCTTAACAGTTGGTACAGTGTCCTTAGGTTTAAAAGCCTAATTTGTACTCCACCAAAATTACTTATTTTTTTGTGGATAGAATATCCCAATCTTTGTCTTATCTGACCGTAAAACGTATACCATGAAGGTATTTGGCTTGACCATATAAACGGCTGAAGATTTCAGTCCTGCTTGGAGGTGTTGCTTTTGGAAAAGCGGCTTTTTTTCTTGGTCATCCCACTCTCAGTTTATGTTTATTTTAAACTTGTTTCGCTGTGAAAAAGGACACCAGTTTTACTGAATTTTTCAGCTAATGAGGCTTGTGGTTCCTAGCCGATTTTCTTACATGGAAGGGAACTTGGACACAATTGGGTGTTTCAACAGGGTAAACATGTTAATGGCTACAAAACATGTTTGGTTTCTCTCCAACTTGCTAGTAGAAATTCATCAAAACAGTGGAAGTGTATCCAAGCATTTAAACCTTTAGGCATCGTTTTGACCCTGTAAGAGTAACAGAAAATCCACTATAAATTTTAACCTGGAGACCAAATGTTCTCATTTTTTAAAATCAGTCTAGTTATATGTTGTATTAATCGGTCAACAGTGAGAAAAAGAAATCATTAGAATCCCCAAATTATTATGAAATTTATGTGGATAAAGCATGTAAACTTGTTACTGGAACTGTATTAGTTTTTAATAAATAGGTTTATAGCAAAATAAATCTGTGAATATTATTAGCATTAAATAACTCATTTATAGTAAATTTTTGTTGATAAAGATCAAGGTTACTGAGGATTGATGCAAGATATTATTACCTTAACTCAACCCAACAGTGACATCCTCTGGTGATAAAATACTAGACTTAAAAATGCTAACTTCAGTTATGGAGCTGCCTTTGCTGGATATAGTATGAGCTGAATAAAGGCAGTAAATTTTTTTTTTTTGGTATTTTGTTGTTTTCTAAAATCAAAAATACCTGGAAAGTTCATTCTTTAGCTTATGGTCGTATGTGTCCTCCATCGTCTTTACGGCCAGTTCTCTCCTCCTCAACAACTCTTCAGTAGCCCTCACCTTCTCTGCATGGATTTCACAAGACCTAACATTAAGAAAAAAAACTGAATAATGAATCAGTGACTGCAAAATAATAGTAAAAAGGTCATTAAAAATATCTTACTGGTCAAACGCCTCCATTCTCATCCTCAGCTCATTTTCTCTGCTGCGCAGTGTTTCGATTTCTTTCAGCAATGACTGCCTCTGCATGTAGACATTTTTTTCTTCAATCTAAGAAAATAAACGTTATAGAATATTTACATTAATAGTCTAAAGTATGGACCAATGCTACTTGACTGAAACATTTAAGAATACAAGACGTTTAAAGATCTAAAGTTAATTTTACAATAATTTAAAATCTAAGTGTTTCAAAGTCAATCATTTTCTTTTATCCAGAGGAAAACATCTTTACATATTGATATGACATTCTTTTAATCTACTCATATAGCTCTGTGGGGATTTCCTTTTTTACAGTACACAAATACCAATGTGCAAATTTTGCTCACTAAGTGGTCAAGTGATTCTGAAAAACATATTTTATCTTAACACAGGACAATATGTCAGGTTTCTCGGATGGTGCAGTCCATAACTACCTAACCTGTTGGGATGACACTTGGAGCCGCTATACCAAAAGCAGGACGATTAAAGATCCACACTTGAAAAAAACCTTGCTGAGACAACTGAGCTAAAGAAACTTAACTGCATTATTTACTCAACACTTAACAATAAAGAACGCAGAATTTTCACCAACAGGTGGGCGTTGAATGTAAGGCAGCTTTAAGAACATGTTATCTTTTGATAATGAGGCCAAAGGGGTTTATGGCGTATACAGAGCACCATTTCACAATTATCTTTGGTTGACATTATCACTGGTAATAAAATATTCACCAAGCTTCTAGAAAGTATAGTATATACCAAGAATTTAAAGTACATGAAGACATGGTACAAAGGAAAATGGGTTATTAGCAAGATTTTACCTCTTGCTGTTTTTGCAACCTCTCAATAGCATTTTTCTCTCGCTCCATCAGTGACTTTGCCTTCATTTCATAGGTCCTCTCCAGTTCTTGCTTCAGCTTTTCAAATTCCTGATTAAACTTGGATTTCTCCTCCATCCTGACTTTTGCGATTTCAACTTCTTTGAAATGTTTCAGCTGGAACAATACACAATATTATAGCATAAATAATGAAAAAAAGCCCTGAAGATTAAACAATATTCTTCATATTTATATGTGTATACCTTTGTGTTCATTTCTGCTTCCTTTTGTGCATCAATCTCTTTTTTATATGCAGCCAGTTTTGACTGGAACGGAAACATTTTGTCTTCACCTAAACTGAAGCTCTCGTATTGTTTATCAATCATTTTCATCTTGTCAACTGGAAACATAAAGGGGAACAACTGTAATTCACACTCAATAATACGTGACTGAAAACAACAAAATATCAATTTTTGATATAAGTTCATCCTACCAAGGGACTCTCCATAACTTGTTAAGCTGGTTGTCTGAGTATCTACATCATGACGGCGGTTGTGTGTTGATTGGTGCAATAGGTTTGTTAAAAGACTGAACAGGAACCCTGCAAGAGACCACCTTTATGCTGAAAGGAAAACTTGGGTGTAGAAGCAGTTTGAATGGAGGAAAAAGTTACTAAACTTACCTTTATCACTGTTTTCTTTATTTAGCTGTAAAGAATTGATGTTTGTATTACAAAACAGATTAACTCCTAATTTGATATGATCTTATATGTACTGTGGAGTGAATCACATTAATAATTACCATAGATGTGAAAAAGGTTGATGAAGGACTAAAATTAAGAATCTGAAGAAGTTCTTCTTTATTGAGAATCTGCCAAAATTCAGCAAAATTGCCATTATTTACAACTGAAAAGCCTTACACAAATAATTACCCCCCTTTTCACATGTTCCATTTCATCTACAAACAATGTATCTTAATTGAATTTCATCTACAAACAATGTATCTTAATTGAACTTTACGCAATAGACCAACGCAGTGTCGCACAAAGTTATAAAAGCAGAAGAAAATCAGTATAAACAAATGTTTTAAAAACTAAAAAACTGAAAGCGTGGCTTGCATTTGGAATCAGCCTTCTCGTGCCAATACTTTAAAGGAACATCTTTAGCTGCAAGCTAAGTGTGACTGGACGACGAGTGTCTGTAAACATAAAATGCCAAGTCATGCCACTTACTCTTAATTTAATTTAGGTATAGACTTTGACTAGGCCCTTCTAACACACATTTTTGCTTTGATTTAAACAATTTAACTGTATCCATTTCCGACCTTTTGTAGATCAACAATCTTTCTTCCAGTATTGTCCTGTATTTAGCTGAATACATTCTTATTAAATCTGACTGGCTTTCATACCAAAGGAAAAAATCCCACAGCATGATGCCACCACCACCATCTTTTAAAGTGGGAGTAGAGTGGTCAGTTATGTGTTCCTGTGTTTAATAAGTAGCATTTTGCATACTGGTCATATAGCTACATGTTTGTCTCACCTGACCCAAGCATTATCTTCTATATGCTGCGTCCATCCCTGTGGCAAACTTCAAATGGGAATGCCTGTTGCATTCTTTTTGCCACTCTTCCATAAATGCCAGATTTGCAGAGTGCATGATTAATAACTGTCCCTTCAACAGTGTCAGATGAGCTGTGGATCTCTGCAGCTCCTACGGTGTTACTATGAGTCTCCTGGCTTCTCTGATTAATACTGTTCTAGCCCAGTCAGTCAGTTTAGGTAGGCAAAGTTTTTGGTAGATTTGCAGCAGTGCCATACACTTTTCCTCTTTAGATGAAGACCTGAACTTATCCAGAGCTTGGAATACTTTTTCCATCACCTAACCCTGCACAGATCTTCTACACAACGTTATTTCTGGTATGCCTGGTGTCTCCCCTGGTCTCTATGATACTTTTTCTTCTCTAACTTTTTTTAACAAAACAGTTACTACAAAAACAGCTGTTTTTATAGCAGGATTCATTTCATACACGTGGACTCTATTTACAAAATAGGTAATTTAAGAAAGAAGTTGGTTGCACTGGATTTTATTTGGGGGGTATGAGGGTAAAGGGATGCTGAATACAAATGCAAGGAAGATTTTAGAAGTGTATTTGTAAATTTAAAAAAAAATGTTGCTGGTTGTGATGAATTCAATTAAAGCTGCAGACGGGAATAAAAGCAGTCATACACACCTTGTCCTTACACAGACCACTCTCAGGGCAAAACACAGACAGTGTGTACTCATACCCAGAAGTACGGAGATGATCAACTATCATACTATTGCAAGCTGAAAGTAAAAGAGTCTCAGATGTCCCATGTAGCGGCCTGGGAGCTGGACTTTGTCCAGTCGAATGTGGACTCTTCAACTCCTGGATGAGCTGATTCCGCAGCTGAACCTGGATCAGAACAAAAGAAGAGGAACAAGATGCATGGGAGTATAAGCAGAGGTAGTTGGTAAATACTTACATTTATTCTAGTTATTGTATTTATGGTTTTACTACACTGTACTATTTACTTTTACTTGATTAATATTATTCTCAAGTATAGCTAGACTCATTTGAGCAAAATTTATGGATACTGTACCTACTGTGAGTAAATTCGCTGACTGGGCAACAAACATATTTTACCTTTTGGGCCATTTGGAGGTCAAAGGGATCTAGTGGACAATACAAATTGTCACAGAAAGTATTTTACCGTGTTCTAACTTAAATACATTACCAACTGTAAGTATTAATTGTATATTGAAAAGTTAGATTTGGAAAAGTGTTTATACAAATTTATTTTAGAACATGCTTTTCATTTTATGCAACAGCAAAAGAACAGACAAGGATATTTGATATATACAAGGAAAATGATACATTCAAATCTTTGGTGTGGTGATATTAACTCAGGAGATGTTTCTTGGAAAGAATCCATGAATCATGTTATTTAGTTGTATAAAGTTTTTACTTTAAAATACTAGAATTTTTACATAACTTTATATTTTTGATTGTCTGGTTACATCATTGCTAAATATTAAATGATCAGATGATACCGGAGAAGCCTTTTAACCAAATACTTTTTTACTCTTACTTGAGTAATTTCTTGAAGTAAATTTTTAATTTACTTGAGTTAAAATATGTTGAAGAAGTAGTGATACTCTTACTTGAGCATTTTTTTTTGGGGGGGGGGGGTAACTTTACCCACCTCTGTGTACAAGTGACCACACTTCTCCCAACACAAAGTTCTGTGACCTCTGTGAGGTTATTATTACTTACTTTGAGTGTATCGAGCACTCCTTTGTTTTTAAATGTTTGATAGAGTCTTTTCCTCAGCTCCCCCGGGGATAACGCATCCTCCTTGGACGAGGACATAACGATTACAAAGAAATTTTAAAATCCAACAATATCGACAACTTCCCCACCTTGTAGAAGGTTAATGTATCTACCCCGAAAAGCTAATTCCTGAACAAAAGAAGGAGAAATATGTTGCTGTTTTAAAATTTAAAGCAACCGCTCTGTTCCTTTTAAAAGAAGACAAAACATGAACGCATAAACTCGCCAACGGAAATTCTGCAACAACCAGGCGCACATTTATGACGCAACTGATATAAATCCGTTTAGATTTTTTAATAGAGTTAAATATTTTTCACACAGATCTAATTTAGTGATACGTTTAAAAAATAAGCCAAAAAATACTAAGAAAGACGAGATCAATGTAAATAGGTGCTAACTCTTTTTCAATGTCGTCATCTTTTTGCGACTACTCTTTCAATTCTACAGGAAGTGGAACGGGTAAACAAAAGTCGGGCTATTACTTTAAAATATATGTTTGTAATTCTCAGTTGAGCTTTAATTTTGATCCTGTTTACGATAGTAACAAAAAACCTTAAAGGATATTTTGACTTAGCTGTCTAGGTGTACATTATTTACGTGAGATTGACATTTCGTATATCTGGAAAGATTTAATCATTTATTCGAGTTTGTTTTCATTTGATTGATTTCTGGGCATCTTTTGGTTTGCTAAGAAGATAACTATACAATGTCGGGAAGCTTTTACTTTGTTATGGTTGGTCATCATGACAATCCTGTGTTTGAGATGGAGTTTTTACCACCTGGGAAGCCTGAATCAAAGGTAATAAATATTACACATAATAATAAACATGCACACACTGTAAAAAGGATGCTAACTGCCTTTAACAGAAATGTTATTGATAAGACTCACTTATCGATATTATAAATAGTAAATATAGATAATTTTTTTCTGTACAAAAACGAAAAATATACATATACAGTGCCCGTTAAAGCTGTATACTATACCAACTGTATACCAGAATACAATGCCAGTGTTTGGTGATGTGAAAAAAAATTATAGACCATGATAAATAATTTTTACATTTCTCCTGATATAATGGGGCATTTGTTCTGTGCAATTCATTTGACAAACAGAAACATCTGATATGAAAAAAAACCGAAAAGAAAAATAAAATAAAAATGCAGCAACCTATTTTGATAAATGAAAATACTCTAAGAATAATATATAACATTTTAGGATGACATTTCTGTATTTAAAAAAAAAAATATATATTTATATATATATTATTTTTCTGAGAAACGTTTTTATTGGCTGTAAACCGGTTAGCAAGATAATAGAAGTAAATATTCAAAATATACCACTTTGTCCTTAATTAACCTATATATAGTTTTTGAAATACATAAACATTTCAATAACATTCTAACTTTTTTGGGATCTAACTTTTGGATTTAATAAAAAATTACACCAACTCTAAAACTAAAAACAAAAACCTTATGTGATGAGTATGTTTTGTAATCTAATGTCTATTTGCATCAATCAGATATTAGATGCTACTAATTGTTCAAGTGTCTTATACAGTTGGAATTTCAAAATTCTGTAACGTTCAGAAAACCGAATAGAAGGTTCTACATTTTAGTTGGTTGATTTTTCATCTTTAAGTACAAACATTTAATTTAATAGTCAGGCTTTATTAGTTAATGTACAAGCTACAAGCTCTACAAATAAAAAAAGCATTGCATGAAACTACAAGTATAAAAAAATTGTAAAATGGGTATTAATAAATTCTCCAAATCATAGGCTTGGGTCCTTTAGTAAAATACAAGGTTCTTTCTATAAATGTTATAAACAGAGGTACAGCTCTGAATGCTTTACAGCTGGGCTAACCTGTGTCTTACAGACTATTATGAAGCTAAATCACTAAGTCCTTATGTTTTCATAGTTTTCAAAATGAATAGGAACCTTTTATGTTTTTGTATTTATGATCCTTTTTGAAAAGATGTGTCTTACTGACCACAGGACGACCACCGTCACCTCAACCAGTTCATTGCACATGCTGCCCTAGACTTGGTGGATGAGAACATGTGGCTTTCCAACAACATGTACCTGAAAACTGTGGATAAGTTCAACGAGTGGTTTGTCTCAGCCTTCGTCACAGCAGGACATATCCTTTTACGTGTTCTCTATAGGTTTTTTTTCTCAGTTTAATATTCAAACACAGTTTTTAGTAGTTCCACCTATAAATTAGCTGGGAACTGGTTTTGGACGATTTCCTGGTCAGAAACTCAAAATATCCATCTTTTCCATTCTGTGAATACAATATTTCTAAGTGGTTCAAGATTGTTTTGATAACAGTCTTTGGTGTAGATGCTTTTAACTGTGGGAAGAAGTTAGTCATTTCAGTATCAGTTAGGGGTTTTAAAAGAAAAGTATAGGAAGCACAAACATGTAAGAAGCTTTTAGTATACATATGAAAACGCAAGAGAGAACAAAACTTAAACATTCTCGATTTAAAAAAAATTGTTTTCTTTTATTGGTCTTCAAGAGAAATTGCTAATTGTAACTTAAAGCTTTAGAAATATTTTGAGAAATTCTGATTGGTGCAGCTCCAACATTTGAGAATAACTGTATTTTTATAAGCATAATTTAAACAAATTTTCCTTTTTAGTTATTTCGTAACTCAAGATGAAGAAAAAATGTGTCATGTTGACATTGTTGTTTGGACACTGAACTTTAATAGAATGTTGTTTAAACAATTTTTTTCTTAAATGTTTTGCCAGTTTTTATACCATAGTTTCAAACTGTGTTGACATACCAACTTGAGAAAAAACCAAACAATTTTGTTTTATTAAACATAGTAAATACAATTTATGTTCTTCATAATAGCTGTACAATTTATTTTTTGTTATAATAGGTTGTTTTACCTATTATTATATGGATGTTCATCATAATATAAAGCATATTCCCTTGCTTTATTTTCTTTAATTACCTGCCATACAAATTAGATTCATCATGCTGCATGATGTTCGACAAGAAGACGGAATCAAGAACTTTTTTAACGATGTTTATGATTTATACATTAAGGTAAATTGTATTCTGTGCGACTCCGGTACCCCAGATTTGGTAGGTTTAATGTCTTACAATTGTGCTTTATCTTCCAGTTTGCAATGAATCCTTTCTATGAGATCAATGCTCCGATCCGCTCTACGGCATTTGAGCGGAAAGTCCAGTTTCTTGGAAAGAAACATCTCCTGAGTTAATCGCACCACAGAAAGATTTGAATGTACTCTTTTCCCTGTGTAGATCAAATATGCTTGTCTGTTCTTTTGCTGTTGCATAAAAAAAAGCATGTTCTAAAAGAAATTTGTATAAAATGAGTGTGATGTAATTTCCAACGTGACTTTATTTGCTACTTTACACAGAAAATACTTTTATTTAGTTGACATTGAAGCTTGATTTTAGAAGTACTTTCCCAAGAATAACCAAAACCTATAGATGAATACAGATGAGCTGGTATATTCTTCCATATACCAGGATTTCTTTAAGGATTATTACAGGATTAATAATATAATGGCAGCACGAACGAATCATATCTCCACCAGAATACTTTTTAGTTTAATCTCTAGTATAATAAACTGACTCGTCAGCAGTTAATCTTCAAGTTACAAAGCAGGCTGATCAGACCAAGACAGTGTTTCACATTTTAAACACCAGTCTGAGGGCCATAATTGTCACAATACATTACACACCTAAAGAAGCTGATGACAATATAAATAAAAATGGACAATACATGAAATATTTTATGTAAAAATAAACATTTAAAATTCTTAATCGTGAAATATTTTAAATCATATGTTCAGTGCATATATAACTATTTCAGTTATTAACCATTCCATAGTACCAAGTGGCAGTACATCATAAATGCATTTTATCAGAACACTTTACCCATCAAAGTTAGATGGCAGTGTAATAGAAAGGTTCATTGGTTTATAGTTAAAATGGTGTGTGGATGATTATGATCATATCTTAGTCTGATTGATAATCCAGAATCACAGTTTTAATTAGTTCATGATGGAATGTTGCACATGAAAAAAAAAAACACTTAACATAAAAGTTTTAATAATTTGTGTATTTAAAAAAAATCAGAAGCCTTTATATAAATATTCAATTGTATTTATTGTATTTATTTCAGTTTTAAAGTATCACATACATAACTATTTGAGAAATTAGTTGGATTATGGTTTTCTATACAAGCCTTAACATTATATATTAATTACAATAAGATACACTTAAGATAAATAATTGTTTTACTTTAAAATGGTTGAAATTGTTTTTTTTCCTAATTAACTTCAGAGGTTTAATGTCAAATCGGATTAAATCTTAAGGATTTGTTTTTAAAATAAGGCCTCAAAGAAAGCAAAATAATTTTCATATTTAAAAAAAAATCATTGTAATTTAAACATCAGCTAGGTTACCGAATACAAAGGTTTGCAGAAACGAGAAGGTTCAAAAATGTCATGCATGTAATGCTTTTAAGTTTATTTCCAGATGGTAACATGTCCTTCAGGGTTTCCCCAACACAGCATTTATTTATGAAGCCAAATAGGTACATTACACAGTCTTACGGGGTAGTAATCAAAAGTCTCTTCGATTAGCTTTTCTCAAGACAGGGTTTAGATAATTCATAATCATTAGAAACATCGCTATTGGGTGATACAAATGATTCAGATAATGCAAATAAATTCTGTATCTAAATATCCATAATTGTGTAGCACAATCTCATTTGGAAGCCCGATAATATTTGCACTCACATCTAAACAGGGTGTACTTGTCATTGTCAGCAGAAAACTGAAACATTGAGTATTTTAATGTTTAAAAACAGTCTGAATTTTAAAATGTGGCAAAGTTAAGTCACTGCATCAGTGCCTTGAGTTTATTTGTAATTGGCCAAGGAGGAATTTAGTGTTTCCTATGTATTTCAGGCAGAAGTCCAACAGTTAGCATCATTTAACCTTGGACAAATCAAAAAAGCTAGTAGCATAATTTAATACTACACCATATTATGCCCACAGCCTCAAAACATGACAGGCATAACAGATGATTATTAGTAATAGCTTCAGGGTTTTATAAACAGCAGGAAGTAGCGGAGCGGGGCTTTCTGTGGAGCTTGACTGTGTCCGTGGGGATAAGGTGATCTGCTTTGTCGTCAGCGGCCAGCGCCCTATGCACCGCTTCCTCAAAAGCCACTGCTACATTTGTGGCATCCTTGGCACTTGTCTCAAAATACGGGTAGTCACCGTTTTCCTGGCACCACTGCCGAGCTTCCTCTGAAGACACCTGCCTCTCTGTCACGTCCACTTTGTTGCCCAATAACACAAATGGGAAGTTCTCAGGCTCCTTGACATCAGCGTAGTAGATGAACTCTTTCTTCCAGTTGCTCAAGTTGAGAAAACTCTGGTTATCATCCACGCTGAAGGTGAGCAGACAGCAATCGGAGCCACGATAAAAAGGAGTCCTCAGGCTGCGAAAGCGTTCTTGGCCGGCAGTGTCCCAGATCTGTAGGGTTACCTGATTCCCGTCCACCTCAAGGGTCTTGTTTAGGAACTCGACGCCGATAGTGTGGAAGAGGTGGGCATCAAACTTGTTGGTCACGTAACGATTCATTATGGAGCTCTTTCCAACACCACCATCACCAAGCAAGATGACTTTGAGCAGGGACTTCCTTGCTGCCATGGCTATTCACTATTTATCAAACACTGTGAAACTATTTACCTGGTAGAAAAATAAAATGATTTTTTCAGTAAATTACAATATCACCAAAAGTGAATTTCTAAAATAAATGAACATTTCAGGACATTGAATTTATTGAGGTTCACATGTAAATGCATCACATTTTATAGCAGAAATATAAAGTAAAACATTTATTGTTTATTTGTCTTACCCCAGTTTGATGTCCTCCTCCACTGGTCCAGATCATATGCTGTTAGCCACAGTATTGGATCACATGCTCATTTGCTTAATTTTGATGATGACAGCCATATAGAGGACATCTATCTATATGAAACACAACCACAAAGACATTTCCCTGATTATAACACGCTTCAGGGCAGAAGTTACGGATGAAAATATATACATAAACACAATGTTAAGATATGATGGCCTAGCGTGTCGTCAAAACGTACAAAACATTAACCCACTGTAAAATGTAGCGACTAAATTGAAAGAGACATATTATTGTGGGTCTATCGGCTAGCTATTCCTAGACTGAGCTAGGCTAAATTGAAAACAGATAACAGATGGAAGTAGGTTAATGAAGAACTAAACTAGCTGGCCTGGGTTTACTTACCGAGACGATTTCTCCGAATGTGTTTCACAGTTTCAATCAGACAGTTGCTGAGATAACGCTAATAATTGATGAAATATTTTTCAATATTAGGATTTCTTTCGTTTGACAGCTCAAAAATAACGTCAGCTCGCAGCGTTTCCTGTTCAACTCCCAGAGACTGTGCTAATAATGCAGCTAGCCGCTAGATCATGTGATCTTAATAGAAACAATGAGGGCTGCAATAAAACCTAAACCTCTTTACGAGTTCCACGTCTTATATTTAGATTTATTAATGAAAATACTCTACCCCACGGTTTTTGGGAAAAAATAAAACAATTATAGTTTGCTTTTAAATTGACAGCGATAGCAAAAACACTACTTTTCATCTAGATTTTTGTAGTAATCCCCTTTCACCGCTAGATGGTGGCATTTAGGGCTCAGGTGGTAGGGTTTCGTCCTCTAACTGGTGGGTTGCCGGTGTGTCCTTGGGCAACACACTTCATCCGCTGTGCCTGCTGGTGGTGGTTAGAGTGCCGCTTGAATAGCAGCCTTGCTTCCGTCAGTCCGCCCCAGGGCAGCTCTGGATACAATCTATCCAGTGCAACCAGTTTCCTCCATAACATCCTTGTTATTAGAGTCCACCTATTTAATCTGATCTCACTATAAATACAACTGAACAAGGTCTGTGTTGGTTGTTCGAGAACATTAATGATGTAGTGGACACATCGAGCATCTGGAAGAAGGTGCTCTGGTCAGATAAGAATAACATTGATTTTTTGGGGGCACACATTGCAAAACATCATATGTGCCAGAAAACTAAATCCCCATAGTGAAACATAGTGGAAATTGCATCAAGAACACCTATTAGATGCTGCAGGTTCAAATTACTTGAATCTGAAAAAGATGTTCACTATCTAACTGAGCACAGCCCTAATAATGTAGCCAGGGCTACAATGGAGTTGTTTAGACCAAATCCAATTGAGAATTTGCAACAAAACCTAAAAGATCATGTTCATAAACACTTTTCATCCAAAGCTTTGGCAGTTTTAGTAGGAAAATTTAATTTACAATTACGGACCCTTTCAAAAAAAATTAGAATATCATGGAAAAGTTAATTTATTTCCATAATTCTATTCAAAACATTAAACTTCCATAGATTATAGATTCAGTGCCCACAACTTAAATGATTAAAGTATTTCGTTATTTGCACATAATTTGGGCTTTCAGCTCATAAAACCCACGAAAACAGGAATTCAAAAAATTTGAATACTGTAAAGAAATCAGCCCACATTTTACAGGGCATGAATATTTAAAACTGAGTTTCACACACTACTCAACTAAACTCAAAGCACCTGCACAGGTTTTCCCAGGTGTCATTAAATTGCTTCACTTTGGTTCAATAGTCTCAGTTAGGTTCAATATGGTGAAGACGCTAAAGGAGAACGAGGGAGGTGTTGCGAAAAAAAGTAAATGAAAAAAGGAGGATTATCAGAGAACAAAGTGATAGTGAATGGAAAAAGGAAAGATCTTGAAAAAGCCTGGATGTTCAGAAGAAGAGGAATTCAAATGGAAGAAACAAAAAGAAGAACACCAAAAGAAAGAGATCAACCAAAGGCGGGTAGGCACGGCTGTGTAGTGAATGAGAAGGAGTGGGGAGACATTGAGAATTATACAAGTGAAGATAGTATGGATTATGAACAGGAAACAATGAAGAGTAAAAGAGGGTACGGCTCAGAAGAGGAAAAGACAAGGAAGCAAAGGAAAACTGTTGTAAATAAGAGCGGAGAAGATGAGGGAAGTGAATTTAAAATCATTTTGAGATTCAATGAAGAAAACGGAATAAATAAAATGAGTCCAGTCAAGCTAACAATGATACTGAAAAATCAAATAGGTGACATTAAGTTAGCAAAAGTGTTAAGAGATGGAAACCTACTTATTGTGTGTAAAAATGAAGATCAGAGAGAGAAAGCGCGCAAAATGAAAGAAGTAGGAAAACATAAAGTAATAAGTGTGAGCAAGGTGGGAGTTAGGGATCAAGGACCAAAAGGAGTGGTTTGGGGAATTCCAGTGGAGATACCAGTGGATGAAATCAAGGCTAACTTGAGAGGAGCAAAAGTGAAAGATGTAAAGAGATTAACAGAATTTCGGGATGGAGTCGAAAAAGAGAAAGAAGCAGTGGTGATAGTCTTTGAAGGGGAAAGCTTACCACATCATGTGTTCTTGGGATACATATCATACTCGGTGAGAAACTTTACTCCAAAACCTATCAGATGCTTCAATTGCCAAAGATTTAATCACACAGCAAATGTTTGTAAAGGGAAAAGGAGATGCCCGAGATGTGGGGAGAATCATGGGTTTGAGGAATGTGGAAACAAAGAAAAGCCAAAATGTTGTAACTGTGGAGGAGAGCATAGTGCAGCATATGGAGGTTGTCAAATGATGAAAAGAGAGATCCAGATTAATCAAACAAAAGTTCAAAATAAAGTGACATATGCAGAAGCAGTCAAAATGGTGGGGAAAGATAGAGAGAGGAAATCAAGTGTGTCAGCGGAAGAATTAAGTAAAGGAAAGGAAAAAGAAATAAAAGGAAAAGTATGGATAGATATGAAAAAGCTTGTGACATTTATGGCCGGGGTAATCAATGCTACAATGGAGACAAAGTCAAAAACAGAGAGAATCCAAATCATAGTAAAAGCTGCAGCAAATCATTTGGATTTAAATGAGTTGTCATGGGAGGAAGTAAGACAAAATCTGAGTGCCCACTCAAGCCAAGATGGAGGAGGTCTAGGGTAAAAATGGTAAAAATCTTACAATGGAATGGGAGAAGTCTGATTGCAAATGGTCAAGAGTTTAAAAGATATATAGCAGAACAAATAGAAAAGCCAGATATAATATGTGTACAAGAAACATGGTTAAATAATAAAATAGAGTTTAAATTAGTTCCATATAACGTCATTAGAAGAGATAGGAAAGAAGGTAAAGGGGGAGGATGTGCTACATTTATTAAAAATGATATAAATTATAGAGTTGTTAAAATAGGGAAAGATGAAGAATTTATTAGCATAGAAATATTTATAAATAATAAGAGATTATATATAATAAACTATTATAATCCATGTAAGAAATTAGAGTTAGATAAATTGTAATTAATGATAGAAGATAATAAAAAAAATATGTTAATTTGTGGGGACTTTAATGCACATAATAATTTATGGGGAGGAGAAAAAACAGACTTAAATGGAGATGTAATTGAAGAGTTTATGGATGAACTAAATTTAGTGAATTTAAATGACGGAAGAGGGACAAGAGTAAATATAAATACAGGGAAAACATCAGCTATTGATATTACATTAATATCAAATGAGTTGGCAGGAAATGGTAATTGGGATGTTCAAGATAATTTAGTAGGTAGTGATCATTATCCTATTTTTATAAAGATAAATGAATTTAAAAAATCATCAAATGGGGAAAGGGAAGGAAGATGGATCTTTAATAAAGCGAATTGGAGTAAATTAAAAAATTTGTGTGAAGAAAATCAAGAGAAAGTAAATTTGGAGAATAATGTGGAAAAAATAGAAGAAACTTTTAGAAAAGTTATTATAGAAGCAGCAGAGGTAACAATACCAAAAAGTAAGGGAAGTATGAACAGGAAAACTGTTCATTGGTGGAATCAGAATTGTGAGAAAGCAATTAAGGAAAGAAAAAAAGTTTAAAAGTATTAAAAAAGACTCATAATTATGACAATTTAATAAATTATAAAAGATTACAAGCAAAGGTAAGGAAAGTAATAAAAAGAACAAAAAGGGAAAGTTGGAGAAGTTTTTGTGATAAAATTGGAAGAACAACTCAAATAAATGAGGTCTGGGGAATGAGAAGGAAAATGAAAGGACTTTATAGAGAATGGAATTATCCAGTACTTAAAATAGGAGATGAGTTAGTTATTAAAAATGAGGACAAAGCAGAAGTATTAGCTAAAACTTTTGTTAAAATAAATAGTAATGAAAATCTATCAGAGGATAGAAGGAAGAAACTAGAAGAAAATATGATGGAGAAAAGGAGGAAGGGAATAAAATGCCATTAATGGACATACAGTTTAGTCAGGAAGAATTGGAAAAGTCATTAGGGAAAAGTAAAAAAAACTGCACCTGGAAATGATAAAATCACGTATGAAATGATTAATCATTTAGGAAGTAAAATGAAGATGAAATTATTAAGCTTATATAATAAAGTTTGGATAGAGGGACAAATACCAAAAAATTGGAAAGAATCATTAATTATACCGATACTGAAACCAGGAAAAGACTCAAGTAAGCCAGAAAATTATAGGCCAATAGAACTTACTTCTAATATAGGAAAATTATTGGAAAGAATGATTACAGAGAGAATGAATTGTTATCTTGAAAGCAATAATTTAATTACAAAATATCAAAGTGGATTTAGGAAAGGTAGGGGGACAATGGATCCAATAGTATATTTAGAAAATGAAATAAGAAAAGCACAGAATAATAAAGAGAGCCTAATTGCAGTATTTTTTGATATAGAAAAAGCTTATGATATGGTTTGGAAAGAGGGATTATTAATAAAGCTGAAAAGAATAGGAATTAAAGGAAGAATTTATGAATGGATTAAAATTTTTTTATTTAATACAACTATTCAAGTAAAAATAGGAGACAAAAAATCTAAAAGTTATTTAGTTGAAAACGGAACTCCCCAAGGCAGTATAGTTAGTCCAGTTTTATTCACTATAATGATAAATGATGTTTTTAATAATATAGGGTATGATTTTGGAAGGGCTCTTTTTGCTGATGATGGAGCTTTATGGAAAAGGGGAAGAAATATTCAGCACATACAGAAGAAAATACAAGAAGAAATATTAAAAGTAGAAAGATGGTAATTTGATTGGGGATTTAAATTTTCAGTGGATAAAACTAAAAGTATGTTTTTTACTAAGAAGAGAAATGCAGTAATAAATCTTAAATTATATGGAGAAAAGTTAGATCAAGTGCAGAGCTTTAGATATTTAGGAATTATCTTTGATAGTAAATTAATCTGGAAGGAAAATATGAGTAAAATAGAAGAGAAATGTAAAAAAGTAATAAATATAATGAGGTGTTTAAAAGGAACAGATTGGGGTACAAGTGTCATAGCATTAAAACAAATATATATAACAATGATTAGATCAGTGATTGATTACGGAAGTATAGTGTATAGTGCTGCTTGTAAAACTTTATTAAATAAAATTGAAAAAATACAAAATCAGGCATTAAGAATATGCAGTGGAGCTATGAAGTCAACTCCTATAGCTTCGTTGCAAGTTGAAATGGGAGAAATGCCAATTACTTTGAGATTCAAACAATTATTATTAAATTATTGGGCAAGTATACAGGGAAGTGCAGAAAAAGAGTTTTTAATTGATAAAGAAATGTTTCTTTTTTGGGAAAATAGAAGTGAAAAATATGAGAGTATGATTGGAAAAGCAAATAAATTAGCAAAAGTACATAAATTAAAGGAGATAAATTTTAAAAAGAAATGTATATATTCAGTATATCCAAAGTGGATATTTACTGGTTGTAGTATAGACTTTTATATAAAAAGAAAAATGGAAGAAAATAAAGGTAAAGGAAACTGGGATAATATTGTAGTTAACAGATTAAACAGTATTCATAAAAATTATACTCCAATATATACAGATGGTTCAAAGAACCCAGAAGATGAAAGAACAGGTTTTTCTTTTTATATTCCAAGTTTAGAAAAATATGTTAAAATAAGAACTCCAAACAATCTATCAGTATTTACAGTAGAATTATTAGCAATTTTATTTAGTTTAAGCTGGATAGAACAAAATAGAATTAAAAAAGGAATAATTTGTTCAAATTCTCTGTCAGCACTAGTGGCAATCAAATCAATAACATCGGTCAGTAGGATAGATATTATCACAGAAATATATGAAATTCTTTTTAGATTGGATAAACTAGGAATAAACATAAGATTTATGTGGGTCCCAGCACATAAAGGAGTGGAGGGAAATGAAATAGTAGATTTTTAGGCTAAACAAGCTACTAAATTAAATACATGGGTAGAGATTCCTGTTAGTAACAAAGAAGTAAAAGCAGTGATTAAGAAGCATATGATGAGTGAATGGCAAGAATTGTGGATAAGAGGAGAAAAAGGAAGACATTTGTTTAGTATTCAAAGAAAGGTAGGCAACATGAAAATTATGGAAGTGAATAATAAAGAACAAACAATAATATCAAGATTAAGAATGGGACATACTGGGTTAAACAGTACTCTGTATTTGATGGGGAAGAATCCAACAGGATTATGTGATTGTGGAAAAGATAAGGAGACCGTGGAACATGTATTGTGTTATTGTAGTAAATATATAACAAACAGGAGGATATTAAAGGAAAAGTTGAAAGAGAAAGGATATGAAAGGTATCTTTTAAAAACATTGTTAAATTGGGAATGCAGTATCTATAAATTAGTTTTAGGGTTTTTTTAAGAAAAGTAATCTTCTAGATAGAATTTAGTTATTTTATTTTATTTTTCTCACTCAGGGATCTTCTTACTCTGACTCACACTCCTACACAGTAGGTGGCGGAAATGCACCTGAAAGTTGGTTGCCACCCGCCAATAAAACCAAAAAAAGAAGAAGAAGAATATGGTGAAGACTGCAGACTTGACAACAGCGAGAGGACCATCTTTCATACCCTCCGATGGGTAAGCCACAAAAGTTCATAGCTAAGGAGGCTGGCTGTAAACAGAGTGCTGTGTTCAAGCATATCAATGGAAAGTCTAGTGGACTTGCACCATCAGAAGAGCGAACTGTGGGCTTCAGCGGATTATCGAACAGAGAAGATTCGTGAATCTGGCAGAGAACCAGAAAAAGTGGAATGAGGCGGGAGTCACAACTTCAAAAATCACTACATTCAGAAGCAATCCGGGAGATGGGCTACAACTGTCTGGTTCCTCGTGTCAAACCACTTCTGAGCCTGAGCCAACGTGGGAAGCGTCTCAATTGGGCCAAGGAGAAGAAGGACTGGACTGTTGGTCAGTGGTCCAAGGTCCTCTTTTCAGATGAAAGTAAAGTGTGCCTCTCATTCGGGAATCAAGGTCCGAGGGTTTGGAGGAGGACTGATTAGGAACCGAACCCAAGCTACTTGAGGTCCAATGTGAAATATCCAGTCAGTCGTGATGTGGTGTGCAAATTGTGGTGCAGCTGTTGGTAAACTCTGCTTTCTTAAATCCAAGGTCACCGCATCAGTCTACCACAATGTTTTAGAGGACTTCATGATTCCTTCTGCTGGGGATCATCATTGGCTCAATGCATCGAGGCAAGGATTAAGGCAAAAGGATTCCCTACCAAATATTGAAGATTGACATATGGTTTTGAAAGTATCATTTTGATGTGATCGTAATTTCTTTTTTTTCCCTCTGCAAGAACTGAGAAGTAAATGGTGACTGCTTCACAGTATTCTAATTTTTTTAATTGCTGGTTTCTTGGGTTTTATGAGCTGGAAACCTAACTTATGTACAAATAAACAACTTAATACTTTGAATCGTTTAAGTTGTGGTCCCTGAATCTATAATCTAAAGGAAGTTTAACGTTTTGAATGGAATTATGGAAATAACTAAACTTTTCCATGATAAAGTTTGGAAAGGGTCTGTCTGTATCCTTTTTCTTTCACTTCACAATAATGTGCTATGTAGTGGTGTTCTAACACATTTATGGTCATGACTTAAAATGTAGAAATGTCTAAGGGGTAGGTATGAGTTTCTTGATCACTGTACCTCTGAAGTCAGAATTTGGATTTGAAAATAAAATCCTTAAGTTAACCATGCTCCCATTCCAACTCTGAAACACAATGGGATTTGCTAAGTGATATATACAGTGATCAGGCTACCTACTTTTCAGAGTACGAGGTAAGAACAAGGAATTTTTCTGCATTCTGTACTTAAAAAATGTGGACTATGTTTCCTCAAAGAGGTCGCACAATACAATGTGTGATTAAAAATCAAATGTGCACACAGGCCAGTTTGACAGTGATTACTCTATACCAGGCAGCCATATTAGATTGTGAGGTCAGGGTTTGTAAGATTCCCTACCTACAATGCCAACTTCAAGAAACTTTATTTGTGTAGTTTTCTAACTTTTAACTTAAGATTTTCAATTATGCAAACAAATGACTCAATGTTTTTTTACAGCATGAAATCAAATAAAACGTCTGTCACTTTTTAAAATGTCTCTCAATTAGGTAGTACTTGGAAACCTTAAGCAAAGTTCTTTTCCTAATCATGTTGTCCATATGAGTCTATTTATTGAAAGGAATAAACATTCCCAAAGTTAGAAAAAACATGTTTAATATAACCATACACCATAATTTCAATACAAATGTTGCAACATATACTGATACCTTAAATCGTTTCAACAAAACAGCCTTCAAAAACTTAAGTCATCTACCACTTGATTCACATTGCATATTGTATTATTTGTAGTTTACTTCACCAATGTACTGTCACATACACAATACAAGTTAAGCACAATACTGTTTAACCAAACTGAAGGAGTTAGCTCTACCGTCTGTTCCTGAGATATGAGTAATTTGTGTTTTATTTAGATTAGTTATTAACTTAAAATAAAGAATGTTGCAGATCAATGTAGCCGCATAGTGTGAAAGCAAACTTGCATGCACCTGCTGTACATAATCTGACTGTGCAGGTTATTGAAGCACAGGACCCCTTGATGTTTGATTCCTAAAAGATTGGACCTACATCCTCTTGACAGGGCCCTGAGGTCAGCACGACATTATCCAACCCTATTTCACCTCCAATGCCTTTTCCACGCTGAGCTTCAAAGATGATCTGAAAGACATTCAATTGTACCATTGTATTAATAGGTTGCAAAATTAATTTACCATTTATGTTTTAACACACTTCAGTCAAATAAACATAACTTTAGGTCTCCATCAATGATGGCAAGTCAAATATTTAATGTGGCATTCACTTACCACTGTTATTAACCTCAATTTCTTTGTTAGGACAATCATCTAAGAAAAATGTATACCATAAAACAATGGCTCACATATTGTGGGGACTCCTCCTTCCAGGCCACTGTGAGGAATTCTGTCTGCCAGCCCTGGTTTTTGCTTTGGTTCTTCTCCCACACAGGGTATGCATTATTGTCCAGCAGCACCCTGAGTGAGCCCACGTCATGACCCACCACACGGTAGTCAAAGGTGAGGCAGAAGCTGCCATGTTGAGCCCGGTCACTGAGAAGCAATTTTAGCTTGGCCACTTCTTCTCTGCCACCGAGCAGCCCACTCAAAGCCATGTAATACTCACCACCTGAGAGAATTTAATGGTATATTAGTAGGTATACTGTATCTAAACAGGGGAAATCATTTTTGCAACACAGTTTCATCACCCTTATCATGGTATTTCACGGTCCAGTCCATGTCATCAGACTTGTCTTGGACCCATTCGCATGCTCCCTGATCAAAGTTGCAGTCCAGGAAATATTCTAGTTGGTAAAAATGTAACAGTTTTACAATCACCCACCCAAAGACAATTTTCATTGTGTCTAAAACATGTATTTGATTACCTTCCTGAGGTGGTTCAATGTAGATTTCTTTGACTTCTGTGGCTGGGCCAAACACAGACTCAAAATCCTCTGAGACTGAATTTAGATGGGATGAGAAGAAAAAAAAATCAAACCACTGTGATATATTTTGTATACATTGATTTTCAGACTATAAAACATCCTGTTGAAAGTTTTTTGATGCAGTTTAATTTTTAAGGAAAAGTTTTTTAAGGATAATTTTTTTTTTCCTTATAAAGTGGGGATTTGTAGAGATATCATTAGCAGTTAGTATTTTACCTGAACCTACTATTAATCTGAAAGGCCATAGCTTTGAAATACAGAAAAGTGAGGTTTTATAACACACGCATCATACATAAATATTTAAGAAAATCTGGTAGTTCTACCCCAAGCAAGTTTAATTCTATGTATTATTGTTGAATAGCAGTTTATTTGCATTGACTGACCTATTAGACCTGCACCATTAATTCCTATGTGCCTGAACCATGTGTACATTTACAAATGCCCAATAAACCTTCCGGATTTTGATCTATTGCTTTCATGCAATCAATAGAAAGCTGGCAACTGTGTGATGAGTAGGCGCCCCCAGCTTCCTGCTGAGAATAAGGCTCTGTTTGCTAAGAATTACACTGAGACCATTTGGGGCCAGGCACAAGTTATAATATGATCTCTTGTTTTAGCTGCAATGTGGGAGAGCGACCTTTAGCTACAACCAACTGGGAAATTTAAAGAATTTATGTTTTCGAAATTGATTTCTTAAAATAGGTTTCTACAAGTAGATATTTTGACAAAATAAGTTAAAGAAATCAGACAAGGTTGTATCCTTTTTAGCTTTCCAATTAAGAGATTCTGATGTTATCAAAGGCTTTTAACCAACAGGTGCAGACCTGTCCTCCTTTTGCTATTGTGTCTTAAAATGTTGTTTCAACTTTAGGTTTGAACCGCCCACCGCAAGCATTTTAAAGCTTCAGCAGCAAACCCCCCCCCCGTGAAAAACAGCCCTTTGAGACTCAAATGAGTGACAGCTGGGGTTACTGAACCTGCTCAGCTCAGAGTGGGGCTGGTGTTAGAGAGGCCTGGAGTGCTGATGACAGGCTTTTCCTACTGGGAGGCAAGTCTCTTAGCACAACAGCTGTTTGGGGGGGAAAACATAATAAAAGGCTTGTAGAGGCTTTGCAACCTCCCTTTCCCTCAGCGCCCCCCACCATGGGACTAGAAAGCATCCACAGTATTAGTTTTATCCATAGGCTTGCACATGCCAGAAGAGTAAAAAAAAATCCTTCCCTGAGGTGATGGATGTCTTGGGGCTTGTCTCCTCTTGCTATCTCAGGTATAATGCAGAGACTTGTATTTTCACAAAGATTAAGCTAGGTGGTGAAAGGCAACCTCAGTTGTTAGGTTTCTAAGTGAAATGAATGCTACAACGACCACTTTGCTCAATTCTTCAAGATAATTATATCATTTCTACATTGCTGTGTTCTCATCCTGTTGTTTGTATCTCCATTTCTTTTAACAAATAAGGCATCAGATAAGCTAAATGTTTTGCAATCAGGTTAAAGTTGACTGTACTGTGGGATACTGATAAACTGTGCTTTGCAAGAGCATTCATACTCCTTGAAGTTCTTTGCAATTTGTCACATTACATATTGCTTGATGTACCAACACAAAGCAGGGCATGATTATAAAGTGAAAGGAAAATGATACACAGCTTACCTTTTTTTTCTAAATGAAGTCTTTAAATGTGTGATGTGCATTTGTATTCACCTTCTGTTCCTCTGATACCCTGAAATAAATCCAGGTAACACTAACCTTCACAAGTCACCTAATTTGTAAATAGAAGCCCTGCTCACAGCTGGCACTAACATGCATCCATAGGGGTTCCGATCATTTCCACAGTAGCACTGTTTTTGATGCTTTACAGAAATGTTCACTACCAGCAAATCTCACAGGCTGACTCAAAAGTATCTAAAAGTTAATGGAGCTTGAAGCATCAACACCCCTTTGGTGCTTCTTTGGTCAAGAGCTCCACCCAGAGCTAATGTTTATTTCAGCTGCTGGTCTGGTATTAAACATAGACCAAAAACTCTGATTTATTACAGGACAACCAAAGAGAAGACACTCACTGAAAACATCTCCTCTTGGACTGAGCTGGTTTTCTTCCTCTTCTTCTTCCTCCTCCTTCTTCTCAGGAAATTCCTCTCGTCTTTCCTCTGTTGGGGTTCCAACAAAGACCTCCCCATCGTAGTCGAAAGGCTGATGGAGGACTTTAGGGGATGGTGTTGCAACTGTTTCCGGAATGGCATTTTTTATGCTCTCGCTGCTAAACTTTCCTCCCAGTATCTCTGGCCTCACCTGGGAATCTGGGATGGCTGCAGACAGGTAAAGGAACCAGAACAGACACATGGGTCCACAGCAAAGGAATAGTATTTTACTTTACCAGAACTTGTTTGTTGTTTGAATGCATTCTGCAGCTTCCTTGAACCTTTTTTCAGTCAGGCCACTTTTCTGCAAAAGCAGAACAAAAAAGGAGCATGCAAAGACTGCATGCAGATAAAGAGTGGCTTGAAAATTTATTCATGAATGCAAAACTTAAATTAGTGATTTAAATGCAGAACGGATCTATCATATCTGATCTGTCATGCTGGAGGTTTGAAGCAGTGGTTACTGTAGTCAAACATTTCCAGCTGTCAGCAAGACAGACACAAAATAAGCAAACATACGGAAATGAAAGCCATTGTAAGAAATACAGCTCACAAGGCAGGGAGAGAACAGCTGAAGTTGGGCTCCATATAATCTCACCATTGAGGGAATCATCTGCACTGCCTTTGTCTCCATCCCATGACCTCTGATAAAATGGTTTAACTATAAAACATAAAGGAATCTTCATTTGTGCTGAAACCTCTGACCTAGACAGTCTTCATTTATTGTAATTTTGGCTCTACCTAAAAGAGTAGTCTTCACTTCTCATTTTCCCCAAAATTAGTTGGTTACTTTGCAGTTTCATATTTACACAGGTGTGTTTTCCCTTCTGAATCTCAAAGTCTTTAACATTGAGTGGAGTCCAAAAGCAGGAAACTAACCTTGGCTGTACTCCTGCTTGCTGATGGTTAAGGAGTCCAAATGAAATGCACAGCTGTAAACTACTTCTGAACGATCTGACAGAATGCTTTGATCTGGAAAAGTCCTCACCCATGTGCTTCCTACTTGTTTCTGTACAGTTTGAAAAGTACTCATACAAGTAATTGTTTTAAAATATTGCCTCACCAGAGCATTCAAAGCCATTGCCTCTGAAACCAGGTTTGCACCGGCACCTGTAAGATCCATTAGTGTTCAGACAGACGGCGTGGTGGCTGCACTTGTGGGTTTCATCTGTACACTCATCGAGATCTGCAATCAGAAGAATCCTGCTGGTACTTTCAAAAGCATCACTAATAGCAGACATTTCACCCTAAAAATGCCCTGTAGACCCACCTACACAGTCATATTTGCTGTTGACATATTTCAGATCATAGCCATCCTGGCACTTGCAGTAATAGCTGCCAAATGTGTTCACACATTGTCTGTTGTATGAACAGAGGTTCTTTCCGGTGATGCATTCGTCAATATCTGAAGAGAAATAATATATGAATATATGCAAGGAATAACTATTAATATACTATTCATGCCTTAGAAAGTGCAGGGACTGAATGTAACTCAACCTAACTTAGTGGTCTTGAAGAAAACAGCCTGAATTCCTCATTTGTAGAGCAGTGAAAAAAATCCTTTTTTACGATGTTGAAATATTGCAAGATGTCGCTGTCGAAATAAACTACAAGATCTTGATAAGGAACACAACATGCTCTAATCTACAGAAATCCAAGAACAAAACAGTTGTGAGTCTTCCCATAGTGTCCAGCCTACCAAAATAGGCATGGACTGATAACTCATTCTGGAAGTCACACCAGAACAATATCCCAAAGCACTACGGGCCTCACTAGTTAGAGTTAAGGTCAGTGTTCCTGATTCAACTATTAGAAAGGACATAGCAATACAATTCATGACAAAAACCATTTTTTACCAAAACAAACACAAAGGCCCATCTCACATTTGCTAAAAAAATAACATAGTCAGGATCTAAGTTTATGGGGGTGTTTGTGTCTGAGTGTTTTTAAGACTTTTCTCCTGAACAGTAGGTCTCTGCTGGAGGACGTGGTGAACCTGCTGCTGCCATTACACCTGACTGCAATCATCTAATCACCTGCTTGGGTTTTTGAGGAGCTGCTGGATGATCGCTCATCAACTGATGATCAGCCTTTTCTGGGAAGAACCAAGCAGAACCTGGTTTTGCTCCTTGAGTACAGATTTATCTGTTACCTGCTGGTATTACCAGTTCCCTTGATCCAGTTAACTTCTTGCTTTTTTGTGTCTCTTAGGTTTTACTTCCTTACTGGTTTCCATGCCAGCCTTTGGACTGCACTGCCTAACCTCCTCATGTCAGATAGCCTCTAGAACCTGATTCCCTCTAGAACCTGCCTCCCACGATCATCTAGAGCAGCTCCACTGATCTCAGGCATTGACCTGCCTGCCCGTTCTCTAGTACCTCCACTGTTGACAAAGTGTCGCAAGCCTTGAAATAAAAGTAATCACCAAAACTTGCCATTACACTTCACTACCTGAATCCTCTCCACCACCCCGATGCCAGCATTCCACCGCTAACAGTAAGCTCATCCCTCTCCATCGACATTCCTCTAAAAAATATCCTCACTCTCAATAACCATCTTCTCTTCCAGACATCGTTGCCTTCAGAAGTCCACGTTTCCCTTTTGCACATTACAACTCCCTTTGTAAATAAATTGTTTGCTTTTCTAAATTGTGTCCTTTCTCTGATTCTGCATGTTGGTCAGAAAGCTACCTTGAAACATGACATCATGATAATCCTCAAGACTTTGGAAAAAATATTCTCTAAACTTACAAGACAAAGGTGGAACTATTTGCAAAGCGTGTCACAAACATATTGCATGAAACCAACATTTAGAAAAAAACACAAACAATTATGGCAGTCCAACATGGGAGTGGTAGTCAGATTTGTGATTAGTCGAACAAAGGATTCTGCTCTCTGGTAGGAAATCCTGAAGGAGAACGTCTAGCCATCAATTTGTACCTCAAACTTCCTTGGGCTATGCAGCAGGACAACAGCAAGTTCACCTTAGAATGCCTTGATAAAGGCAAGTCAAGGCAAGGCAATTTTATTTGTATAGCACACTTTCAACAACAAGGTAATTCAAGGTGCTTTACATCATTAAGGGTTAAAATGAAAATAGCAGTAAAACACAGACAAAGCATATAAAGTAAAAAGAGCAATAAAGCAAGAAGCATACACAAAACATGATACATTAAAGCATTTCTCAAGAGCTCTAAACAGATACATTTTTATTTGTGATTTAAAAGAACTCAATGTTTCATCAGCTTTGCAGTTGTCTGGAAGTTTGTTCCAGATTAGAGGAGCGTAGAAACTGAAAGCCGCTTCTCCATGTTTGGTTCTAATTCTAGGAATGTTGAGTAGACAAGAGTTAGAGCACCTGAGTGGTCTGGTGGGTTGGTATAGTAACATTAGATCTTCAACATAAGTGTGACAGAAAAGCTAAACCAACATAAATATGTTTTTACATTGTTATGGGATTCTCACATACAGTATATCAGCATGTATCAGTCACATCATGTAACGACAGATATTTCTTCTTCATGTATTACCTGATTGTTGTATCTCATACTGTCAATGTTTTTACTTTGACCACAAGCTTCTGCTTTATCAGTTATGTAAAAGTTAGGCTTCAGTATGGTGCATCATGTTATTTTTTATTACTTATCTATCTGACACTACTTATCTATCTGACACAGAAACACATTGAACAATCCTTCAAATTTTGGCTTATGCAACTCTACTTTTGGCTATGCACAAAAGCAAATGCTGAAGAGAAATGTATTTTTTAATTTTATGTTTTATTTTATTTCATTACATATTAGTAAGGACTGAATTTTCTTTTTGGGCAACTGTTAAAATAAAATGAAATCATACACCTTGATGTGTTTTTGGAACCTACAATACATTTTTGTCTTGCAATATTTGCTCCAAGTGTAAAAGTCTGGGCTCGCTTTTCATCCTATCTGGTGTTGGCGAAAGAGTCTTCAGGCAGCCAAAGTTGAAATTTAATGTAGAGTACAGGGTCAGAATGTGTCCCATCAGTACTCTACAGTACATCTGGTCTCAGTTAGGTTTTTGCATACTTCCAAAGTGAAAGCCTGCTTTTGTTCTCAAATTTCTGCTGAACGTGTTAGATCAGAAGAAATCTTGAAATTAGGTCCTCTAGAACTGGAAGAGTAGCTCTGTTTAGGGTTTTGAGATCTATATGTAGTCTGGCTCTGTCACAACTCAAACATATTTTATGGAGAAGAATAAAACCTAATTGGTATATGGTTTATCCCCCTGACAGTGAAAGTCATAACTATCCAGGAAAATAAGTATTCCATATGAGACATTAAAAGGCAATGTCATTCTCTTCATTCCCTCCTTTGAAGATGAATAATGCTCCGTGTTATCTTGGACATGGTAGCTCACCTACACATGTTCTCTCATCTTGGCCGAGTTGAAGCCCTGCAGATGGACAGAGGCAGCGAATCTCCCCCTCTACTTCCTCACATCCATACTGGCAGTGAGCAATAGAGCACGTCCTGGAATCTACATGCATAAACATTATAGACATACTCAGACATAAGTTTTGAATTTTACTTTACATCTGAAGTAAAAGTAGGTGAGAGGAAGGAACTCACTGGCACATGATCCATCAGACATTAGCATGTATCCGTTTAGACAGTAGCACTTGTAACTACCGTGAGTGTTCATGCAGCGATGCTCACAGGGACGAGGTTTTAGGCCACACTCATTCTGATCTAAGAAAAACAAAAAAGGAGCATAATAACATCTAAGTCCAAGCTTAGCTTAAAATGGAATGAAAAAATGTACTTTAACAACATGAAACTAAATTAATCTTAACCCACTCTGACCTTTGTTTTACATCCCTTTCCTCTCTGACCTGGAATACCCACCTTGATTACACGTTTTTCCAGTGTATCCAGGAAAACACTTGCATTTGTTGGGGCCAACACACTCTCCATGCTTGCAGCCGTGCTCACACTGAGCTGGTAAAACATTTAAAATGGAGAAAATACCACGATATACCAGACATATTAGTGGTCAAAAAGTAGTGGACTGCATACAAACCACACATTTCTATTATGGAGGCATTTCCTCTGGATTTTGTGGGGCAATAGATTTTGATGAAAAGAACAATATTTAAGAGAATGAAAGTCAGTATTCTTACTGTACCTTGTAAAAGTATTCACATCCCTTGAATATTTCTACATTCTGTCTTGTTTCAACCACAGACTTCCAAGTGTTTTATTGTTATTTTTGTGTAATCGACGAACATAGTTGCACATAACTGTGATGTGAGAGGAAAATCCTGAATGGTTTTCAAAACTTTTTATAAATATAAAATGTGTTGAGCATTTTTATAGAGGGATTATTGGTCTACTTCACTATCTGCTTTACTGTGCATGGTGTCTTGTTGTGCTGTTGGTTGCACAAATCGCTTGTATAAAAACAGCAAAATGTGCAAGTTCTAGAGAATTTAATCAACTTGCATCCCTTTCAAGGCAAAAAAAAAAGACGTCTTGGGTTGCAAGCAATCAGAAGAAGCGACTGGAATGAGAAGATGATTAAAAATGCAACAATTTGCTGAGATCACTTCATATCAGGTATGCCTTGGCCAGAGGTCGTGCTACAATTTTTTGTTGTTGGTCAGTTTGACTGACGGGGTAAAAAAAAATCGCGTCATAATCTATTTTTACCCGTCAATCTTTAAAATTACAATAATTACTTATTCAGTAATATTCAATTGTCATTCATTTTAATTAATATTCAATCCAAATAAACTGAAAAGAGAATCCACATTGTGCCATTGCACATTAATAAGATTAATAAACAACATGTATACATTACATGTAACATTTCACCTGCTTTGGCCTGAACGCTCAGCATGAAGTGCTGAACTGCGCTCCCACTTCTAAAGGCAGAATCCGCATTCTGTTGCCACATTTCTGTTAAACATTTCTCTAATTGAAGTAATCGGAATTTGGACTCTCTGAACGGCAACTATTCTAAATCCCTTCAGCAGGAGGAAATCCCCACATGCGCTCTTTCTGCATCAGTGGTTAAGCTGCAGCAATCTGCCACCTCCGGTCAGTGTGCGGTGCAGTCACAGATGCGCTCCATGTTTTAGTAACTCTTCAACGTGCCGTTAGCTCCTGGATAGCAAAATGTATTGGGTATGGTGTATGGTGGTATGGTGGTCTGAAATGATGCTCAGATGCTCTCATGGGTATCTTTTTTGATTGGTTAGTTACATGAACTCTGTGCATAAAGTTCAAATGTCTGCACATCTGCCCGAAGTGGTCAGGGGTGGAATTCACAATCTGTCAAAATGACCGATGACCTTCAGATTTTTCCTTCACCTTTTAAAAAAGCCGGTCAATTGAACATTTTTGGTTAATGCGACCTCTGGCCTTGGCTAACAAACAATCTAACATAGCTAACCAACACTGTAACTGCTGATAATAATAAGAACTGGAGCTATTTTAAATGCCAGGATCTCTTTATGCACCTAGGTTGCACATGCATCCACTGTGTTGATAAACAAATAATCCCTCTTTTCAGCCCCCTTACCTCTGACATCAAGTTTAACAGATTGTCTTCAGAAGTTACCTACTTAGTAATTGGAGTTCACATGTATTCAATTTAAAGTTAGTGTAAATACAGCTGTTCAGTGAAGGCCTTGACGATTTGTTAGAGAATATTATTGAGCAAACCCAGGAACACAGCAGACAGGTCAGGGAGAAACATGTGGACTAGCCTAATGCTACCTGGTTATAAACCCAAGATTCAAACATCTCACATTACTATTCAATCCATTATAAAAGACTGTGGCAGAAGCACAAACCTACCAAAATGTTGTTGTTTACATAAACTGAACGGCCAGGCATGGACAACATTAATCAGAAAATCATGCCAGAACACCAGTAACTCTAGAGGAGATGCAGTGATCCACAGCTAATTCGGGAAATAGGACAACTACCAGTTGCGCACTGCACAAATCTGGTCTTCATGGAGGAAAGGCAAGAAGAAGACTGCTCAAATATGAAAGAAGTCATGTTTGTACTTTGCCACAATTCTTGTAGGAGACAAAGCAAACATGTGGAAGATGCTCTGGTCAGATGAAACAAAAATGAAATGTTTTAGCTTACATACCAAATTCCAAGAGTGACAAAAAACTAATACTGCATAACTCTGAATCCAACCATCCCCATGGTAAAATATGGTGGTGACAACAACATGCAGATGCATTTCTGCAGTAGGGACAAGGGTGCTGGTCTTATTTGATAGATAGATAGATAGATAGATAGATAGATAGATAGATAGATAGATAGATAGATAGATAGATAGATAGATAGATAGATAGATAGATAGATAGATAGATAGATAGATAGATAGATAGATAGATAGATAGATAGATAGATAGATAGATAGATAGATAGATAGATAGATAGATAGATAGATAGATAGATAGATGGTGGTAAATACAGGGTACTCCTGGATGAAAACTGATTAGATGTTGCAAAACATTAGAATCAGTCAAATGTTTATCTTCCAACAAGGGGCTGCATACAGTTACAGGACACACATTTCAGATTTTTATTTGAAAACATCTATGAAAAACATGAATCCTTTTCCTTCCACTTCACAATTATTCATTATTTCATGTATTGATTTTTCACATAAAATCCCAGTAAAATACAGTTTATCTTTTTTTAAGAGCAAATTTGTAAACTACATTTTTTAATTTAATAATGTAGATTTCCTACCCTCACACTGCCCTTTATTGTTTTTAATCCAGCCATAGCAGCACTCCAGTCTCCCTCCATAGCGACACATGCCTGCCTGGTTTCCAGCATGGGCTTGCCGATGGTGCCTTTGTGGAAAAAGCAGTGAGTGAAATGGGTGTCTTATCTCTCATGTTATTAATAACATGCACCGTTTAGAGAATCAAACCACAATAACACAGTGGTGAAAGTTATTTTTATTAAAAACCCTTTTATATCCAAATATCTTAAAACACAATCACCATCCCCCAAGAACAGGTTTTGCAGCATCTGTTTTTGATTAATACCCTGGAAACAAACAACCAATAAAAAGTGTCTACTCTTTAACTTGCTTAAAGATAGAAGTGGGGCTTCCTGTGGAGCAACAACCAGCTGACAGGATGGAGGAAAGCACAAATTAGAAACTCTCCATGATGCATATTGATACCGTATGGACAAGTAAGTTTTAAGATCTACTTTGATCTTTGTGTGCGTTCTGGAGTCAAAGGCATTTTTAGTGTCAAGCTATTCTCGGTTGTGGGGAAGGGGTCAGCATTACACTTAAAATAACCCAGAGTAAAGAAAGATTACATTGCAGAAATGTATTTTTAGTGAAATGTATTTTTTATATTTATGTGCCACTGAATATATTAATGAGCAAATCAAAGAAAGCTGCATCTTTCACCTTCATTAGGTTCACTTTAAAGCTTAAAGGTAAACTCTAATGTCCCAGATGTTTAGATGTTGTGGAACTTGGAATTCTGAAAGCAACTTTCCGAGGGAGAGGAGGAATCTGAGACTGGACTAGAAATCAACAGGAATAGCCCACAGAGAGGGGTCTCCTTCATGCAACAGGTGCCCTTCTGTTATTAACAGTTGCTGTGCCACATTTAGAAGACTCACACTCATCATCTGTTTGCAGGGACAGCATTTTTAAACTTCACTTAAAATATAAAATCTTGAAACAAGCAGTTAATTCTTTTCTATTCTCAATGTCCCTGGTTATCTTGAAGCTCATTTCTTGTCCGACCAGATACATTTTTCATTAGCTGCAGATATTGGGGTTGAAACACAGCAAACATTACTTGCTTTGTTAATCTGACTTACCTATAAGCTTCTGTGCTGCCAGAGGAGATGTTGAGCAGGATAAAAAATGCACTGATCAAAGTAAATAGCTGCATGTCTGGAAAATTGAACAGCCTTGCTGCTTTGTTTCCCCAAGAGGCTGACTTTACTCTGGGAGTTCTGACTATTCCTGACTGAGTTACACTCTCATTAAATTCCTCAGAAAAGAACACGTCTCAGTTGAGCTTTCGCTCAAAGCACGGTGGATTCATGTGCTTTCAGAACCAAAACTCAACGTCTCCTTTTTTCTAGGACTAAAAAAGGTCCTGTGCTCCTTTCTATGTGCTCCAACTAGGCTACTCTTTGTATCCCATAATTTGCTACCCCTTCATCCCCTCTGAATTTCTGGAGGTGGGTTGACTCTCTTGCTAAATGACACTGCTCTGAGACAGATAGGGGGCGACTTTAGGAGGTAGGAGTGGGTTTGTAAGTGGGGGTGGGGATTTTGTTTGGGTATTCAATTCAATCCTTTACCGGTCTGCCTGAAACTCATGCAGGAACAGGAAGATAAAGGATCCTGTTCTAAACATGTATATGCCAGGATGATACCATTGTCTGTGAAAGCCAAGATGCTCTTTAAATACACGAGTTGCCAAATAGTTTACCTTCGCTGTGCTTATAATGAAAAATATGCATATAATTAGTTGCATCCCCTAATTGTGGAAGAAAGACAGAGAAACATGCAGAGGCGTGCTGTTTGCAGCTGCAGCACTCTTTGATGTCTTGCTCAGGGGTAACACATGAAGCTTTGCTGTCTCACACATGTTTATTCTGGGGTCAACTATAAACTTGTTTAATGTGTTTGCACACTTCTAAACACAGCTCCAACATCTGGTCATGCTTGTTTGTTCACTCAAGAAATGAGCAGGTTGTGATTCCCTGAAACCTGTGGGATCACCTGTGTATTTCCTGTTGAAATGTTTCTTTCTTTCATTTCCTGTCTGAAGATGTCGACTGCCAATCTCTTTTATTTAAACTGCTATCCCTTCGGATCATCTCTGCAATGTTTTTTGTTGATCTAGATTCACCCATGTACACAAAACCCCAAATCGATGTCATGGGTGTCCAGCTCCAGTCCTCAAGGGCAAATTTTAGATCTGTCTCTGCTCCAAGACAGCTGATTCAAAGGGTTCAATTATCTCCCCAGCATGGCAAAGCTCTTCAGAGGCCTGCTAATGACCCATCATTTGATTCAGGCGCGTTGAATCAGTTAAGTATATAGGATATTGGCCCTGGAGGACCGACTTTGGACACCACTGACTATGTCATTGTAGGTTAGCATTTCCTTAATAAGAGTCAGATGTTTTTAACAAGTTAATAACATTTTCTTATGACTTTCTGAAGGGTCATTGAAATCATTTGCTTAAAGCTGGAATCACACTGTGTGAAATCAGCCGTCCTACAGCTTTTCTTTTGTCATGAAAAGAACTGTGATGAAAAACAGGGTGCATGTATGTGATTTGCAGCTTCTTGGCCGTGCAGTGTGACGGGCTCCCCGACAGCTTATTTAGTGCTCGTACGACGAAAACCAGCCACCGTGAGTCTTCAGGCACTGTCTGAAATTCCACAACCATGGAGTGCCATTGACCAATGAATGACTGAAGGAAGTTGGCTTTTGGCGCGTCCTGAAATAGCGTGACGTTTGACCATCTGAAATCTTGGGCAGTTCAGTGTGACACACCTCTCACCTCGCATAGTGTGGCATGAAGCAGTCTTTGAGACGGCCAAAAAACGCACAGTGTGAACCAGCCTTAAGGAACCACAGAAATATGGTATGTCTGCTTGCGTTTTTAAAAATATTTCACACCTAAAATCATAACAGCCTGTATTGGAAGGCAGAGTGAACAATTTCAACAATTTCCTTCCATTACTTAGAATAACCAATCCAATATTTCTTGCATCTGCACAATACATGTGCAAGACCTTTTGTTTTCAACTTATATAGGGTGTTTACACTGTGTCAGCTAAATTCCTGACCACCGCTCTGAAGGACATGGAGATCAGAGAAATAACCAGACAGAGCGACTCCTTATCTCCTTATCAGAACAAAGACAGTCTGGTTATCATAAAATGGCTTGAGAGGAGTGGGGGGATTTAGCACTTTATCATGTCCTTGTCTGATTATATTAAGTTAGTTTCTGTTGGTGTCCTATTTCCATACTGAAACTGTGGTTTATGGGAGTTTTGGACATCACCAGACAGGTGCTTGCGCTAGATTGAGGTTTAAGCTACTGACAATACTTTTACATACATGAGCTGGGCATCCTTATTTTTTTTTAAACCTAAGCTACTTGAAAATATTTTTTGGGCCAATGTCATCATTTTATGCAGACCATGTACATGTGGATTTTAGGCTTAATGCTGTGCTGCTTAAAGACAAGTTTAAGCTTGAATACTTGATGCCGGTAGCATTTGGAGATAGATAAATAAGAAAATAAAAATGCTTCACTTACTTATATTAGTAACAGTGTTGTCCTTTGTGTACGCCACTAACACATTTCCTACTAGACGTGCACTAGAGGTAAGCTTCAGTAACCACACCAGGTGGTTCTTCACATCAATGCATAAAATGTTTGAAAGCCTAAGCGTTCATTCAACGTACGGCATTTGGGATCTGGTATGGGTCACATTCATCAAATGAATTTATTTTCTTTAAAAAACAGCCCAATCTTAAACAACTGTTACTGATACTTTCATTAATATTTCACTTTGGTTACCAGGGGCCTCATTTAAAAAGCCATCGTACGTACAAAAACTGGCGTACGCCAATTATAGTCAACTTTTGGTATTTATAAAAAACAAACTTGCTGGGAAAGTTCACTAAATCTACGGCAACTCTGACCCTGGCGTACGCTGGAAATGTGGAGGAACGGGAAACTGCGACACCAACGGCAGAAGAATGAAATCAAAGAAATGATGAGAAATGGGAGATATTTGGGCAAAATCCCACATTACTGTTCACATAAACTGTTATATATTAAAGTAGTTTGCAAAAATGAATAAAGAGGCTTGTTTGATATCGGGCGCTGGGAGTGCATGTGGCTCACACACACATACAAAACAAAAACAATCAGGATTTACTAAATAAACCGAGATGTATTTATTTTCAATAGGAACCTCAACCACTAAAATATGTTTTGGTTATTTTAGAAACTTGCATGTGATTATAAACTCAATCAAACGGCTGAAATATAGAGCAGATAGCCTGCTGCCAAAGGGTCCCGTACAAATAAAGTCATGAATTAGTCATAATTACAATTAAGGTGACGGCATTTGTGGAAAACTGCTAGCCAATTAGTTTATAATCAGAATATTTCCATCACCTGTAGCTGTTCGGGCAATTTAGTGATGGTTGAATATAAAAAGTACACGTGCCAATGCGAAAAAACGCACAATGGCTCATCTGGCACTGCTGGAGGACATGGCGCAAGGACGTCTCCGGACTGAGCGGGTCTTTAGAGACCATCAGGATTTACTAGCCCATGATGATGAATGGCTAATGAGCCAGCTCTGATTGCCCCGTGCCCTGCTTTTGGAGCTTCTTCATTTTTTAGGCCCGGCTCTGCAAAGGCGCACGGCGAGGAACCACGCTGTCCCAGTCCCTCTCCAAGTACTGACCACCCTCGGTTTCCTGGCAACCGGGACCTTCCAGAGGGAGGTGGCAGACAGGTCGGGAATCTCACAGCCAACCTTCAGCCGCATCATGCCGGACGTGTTGGATGGCATAATTCGTCTGTCACACAGGTACATCAAATTCCCGTACACTGTGGGTGAACAGGCCAATATAAAAAGGCAATTTGCAGCAATGTCTGATTTCCCCAATGTAATCGGTAGTATTGACTGCACCCATGTTGCAGTAAGGCCACCAAGTGAGAATGATTATGCTTTCATAAACCGAAAGCATTTTCATTCTCTAAACGTGGAAATAATATGTGATGCAAAATGTTGCACACTAATGTAGTGGCTCGCTGGCCTGGGTCTACCCATGACTCATTCATTTTGAGACACAGCAGTGTGGGGCGCAGACTTGAGGCTGGAGCTCTGCAGGATGGCTGGCTTTTAGGTAAGGCTCGTTAATTAAATATCTCTGCACACTACATTGCCTAACCCATTCCTTAACCTTGCAGGGGACAGTGAAAATCCCCTCCAAACGTGGCTGCTCACTCCCTTCCTCAACCCTCGGAGTGCAGAGGAACAATTGTATAATGTGCGCCACAGCCAGACGCGGGCTGTCGTGGAGCGGGCCATCGGGCTGCTGAAGGGCAGGTGGTGATGCCTTGATGCCACAGGAGGGAGCCTGTGTTACACACCTGCAAAGGTGTGTAAGATTGTTCGGGCATGTGCTGTGCTGCACAACATGGCACTGACCCAGAACGTGCCACCACCGGAGCGAATTATTGTCCCGGAGATCGAGCCCCAGCATCCCTTGTTAGAGCCACAGGATGATGCTCTACACCAGTGTCTTGAAGTGATGCGACGCTTATGATAAAAAAGGGAAATGAGGTACAGCACAATTAAATATTTTTATTAGCAAGGGTTTTCAGTGACTCGGAGATATCTACGAGAGCAGACTTTATCTCCCTCAGCTCTTTCGCGACCTCATGTATGGCTCTAATCGTGTCCCTCTGCACCTGCAGGACCTCTTCCGTCAGGACACGGCTACGGGGAGGCGCACGAGGAGCTGTGCCACTGGCCTTCCCAACCTCAGCTGCACCACTGACCCAGTTGGAACATCCAGGAAGTATAAAAAGACATATTGCATAGTTAATAAAATGGTGTCACATCAATTGTGTCTACACGTTCATTCTAAATGTCTAAATTAATTACCTGCATCATCCGGAGCCTCTGGCCTGTGTGGTTCAGGTAAGGACACCGGCGTGTCCGTGTCCCCCTCCGCCTCAGTCCCTATGGAGGACTACGGGGGTCATTGGAAAAGCAATACAGCATTTTGACGAGGAGTGCTTAATTGTGAATTAAAAATATAGATTGCTAAATATAATTTCAAATTCAACAATTAATTTATACAAAAAAAGACCCATTTGAAAAGCATTTTGTTATTACACATTTTAAATTGAAATACTAAAGAGGAATTGCAAATTGTATTTATTATTTGATTAGTAAATACTGTGATTTGAAAACGTCTTTCAAATCCTATTTCAAAATGGAGAATTAAATAACACAATTAATAAATGAGATTGTAAATATCTTTCCTTTTCATACATTTAAAAAAGTTATTCCCTTTTCTACATCCGTTTTCTCTTTCCAGCTCTCATTTTCAAATCATTTTTGCAATTGCATTTCCTAAATGGTTTACCCTCTCCTTTTAGCATTCGAGTGACCCTCCTGGTCCCTGAGCACACTGAAAACTAAGTTCAACCAATCACAGCTGCTCCTCGAGTGTAACCAGCTCTCTCATTGGTTAGACACGAACTGTGCATCTTAGCAAGGTCCACCCAAATATGGCTGTCTAACCAATGAGAGAGCTGGTTACACTCGAGGAGCAGCTGTGATTGGTTGAACTTAGTTTTCAGTGTGCTCAGGGACCAGGAGGGTCACTCCAATGCTAAAAGGAGAGGGTAAACCATTTAGGAAATGCAATTGCAAAAAGGATTTGAAAATGAGAGCTGGAAAGAGAAAACGGATGTAGAAAAGGGAATAACTTTTTTAAATGTATGAAAAGGAAAGATATTTACAATCTCATTTATTAATTGCGTTATTTAATTCTCCATTTTGAAATAGGATTTGAAAAACGTTTTCAAATCACAGTATTTAATAATCAAATAATAAATACAATTTGCAATTCCTCTTTAGTATTTCAATTTAAAATGTGTAATAACAAAATGCTTTTCAAATGTGTCTTTTTTTGTATAAATTAATTGTTGAATTTGAAATTATATTTAGCAATCTATATTTTTAATTCACAATTAAGCACTCCTCGTCAAAATGCTGTATTGCTTTTCCAATGACCCCCGTAGTCCTCCATAAGTCCCCACATCACTCAGGAGGGACTCTCCTATGATGCCTGCAAGCTTCTCTTCCATGGGGGTGAGCTGGGGCATCCCCCTTCCTCCTCCTGAGGCAGTTGCACTTCTCCTGTGGAGAGCGAGCCGCTTTTTGGCGTCCACTTTGATGTCGGACCACTTTTTTTTATTTCGGCCACAGTCCGTTGCTCCGATGAAATGGCGTTGACAGCATCCGGCACCTGTTGCCACTCTTCTGCCTTTCTGGCATTTGTGATGCCCCGGCTGTGCCCACCAAATAATATCTTTTGCGATCTGTCGACGCTGTCGACCAATAACTCCACCTCGCACTCAGTGAAGTTACGCTTTTTTGCTTTTCTCCTCTCTTGAGCCATCATGGAAATCAAATTATGAATATTTATCAGAGGCTTCCACCTGACCTTTTAGAGTCATATGGGCGGGGAAAGGCGTTCCCCCAGGTGCGCCAACTTTAGAGTTGATTCTGATTTATAAACGGAAGCAGGTGTAGGACGTGCGTGCGCACTGTTTTATAAATCGGAAAGTTTTTGCGCGCCGCACTTCCATTTTGCGTACGTACATTTGCCGGTAGTGTGCTTTCCTACGCAATGTTTTATAAATGAGGCCCCAGATCTTTGAATTGAAGATAAATTATTTATTTCAAAGCAGTAAGCGTAGGACAAAGTTTCAGAAATATCTGTGACATGCTTTCATGCTTTGAAATGCTTGCTTTATGTCTGACACAAAACAAATATATTAATGCAGAAAAGAACACTATTTTAAAAATAAAAAAAAAGGTCCCAAGGCATAAAGCAAGTGAAGAGATAGAGATTCTGTTAATGTTGTATGAGGGTTTAATTTTGTAGTGCATGTGGAAACATTTAGAAACAGTGAACAATCAAGAGGAATGTGGTACATCCTGTGTGCCTTGTGTGAAGAAGCTGTGATCATTCTGTGAACGAAGATCTATGTGGGAGGAGTTTCTTTTTAACTTGTTTCAATAAAAACCTTAAGATGAGATAAAGCTGTGCTCAGTTACTAGAACTGAGTCCAGTGAACGATGTCTCACTGTTAAAATATATAATTGTTGTTTGTTGTTCTTATTGCTCCTTTTCACAGAAATGAACGAGCACGCGGGAAGGTGAAAGGAGAGCTCAGAGAGCCCAGGGTCATAAACTGAATGTGTGTCTGTTCCTTTAAGATAGGCTTTAAATTAGAGTGAAAACACCTTCTCAACACAAGGCAAACAAAAAATGAGAATGTTCTGCAGTGGTCTACTCAAAGTCTGTATTTAAATCTAGCTGAGTTTGTAAAGGTATGGCCTATAGACCTAAACAGACAAGCTCAAACAAAATTTCATTTTTATTTACCTTAAACATTTCTACATGTGTAGGACATTGTCCAATATTATTTGCAGTGAAAGTTTTCCAGCATCAGTTACTTGTAAGTTAGTCAGATAGTTTCACAGTCCAAGTTAAAGAACACCTGTGCTGCACATACACAAATAACACACTGTCTTCAATTTCCTGTTAGAAATTGGACTTCATATCATTGACACTTCAGGCATGTAGTTCATGAATACAGTACAATTGAGTTGCTTGGTTGGCTCTGTGAGTCATATTGAAGTAAGTTTGTGGGTTAATCTGCAGGAATATAGTCACAACAGCGTCCCCACATGCCTTGGATGAAACTTTGACTTTTAGAACAAAAGTGTGATCTAAGAATCTTAATTTGATTAGATGTAAAATTAAAATGACTCATATTCTTCTCTTTTGTGCTGCATAAGGAGAAAATTATTATTTTTTGTATTGAAAATTATATTGTTTAAAAGGCAATATATAATTTGCATTAAAACTGATTGCCAGTTGCTTTGAAAATATAGGTATAAAAACAAAACCGTCTTAACATGCATGTTCTTGTTAAATGTGAGGTAAATGAGTGCAAATCAATGACATGTTTCATTTCATTTTTGCTTTCATTTTCCCGTGTTATTTCTCATACTAACTAAAGAGCAGTCTCTTTGTAGGAGTACCACCTGAATCGAGAGCAGGTTTGACTGATCTTATCTTTGGTTGGAATAAATATAAACGTGAATGTCAAAAAATTGCAAGACGTTTGGAAGAAAAAGTAAAATAACTATTTTCATGACATGATCAACAAGAACAACCCTATATAAGTTTGTGTTTAATTTACATAATTATGAGGTTAGATTTTGAAATACACTCACTTTCATGGTCTTTGTGGTGTTTGTTTTATGTTATTGCTCCTTGCTTTCACTAGAGGTCTCTCTTTGCTGAGTAAGTAGCAAAAAAAGTGGTGTAAAATACTTTGTAAAATACTGTTGTCAAAAAGTAAAGAAGTGCTGCAGTGTCTGGTACAGGAAGTATGATATCTCCTAGGTCCTCTGTGGATTTTGGTTTCCCATATTTCTTACAGTTTCTTGGGGCAATAAAAAGGATGAACTTTTCCCCAGCAGAACATCACACTGCAACAAGATGAGTTATGTGTGATCTCTTTACTTGTCAGGGATAATAGTGTTATGACCATCACTTATATATACAGTCTATGGTTTGGACTGAGCAGTGTGCTTTATTTTGCTGCTACAAGAAGTGACAAAGAAAATTAACCTTTAAAAGTTATATTTACTATATTTTAATCATATGGAGTAACTATTGCAACATTTGTAATGTGAAAGAAGTCCCTCCATCATTTCGTACACCTCATTGGGGCAAATAATGATCAACTTTGAAGCTAATATTTAAAAGAGCACCAGATACTGAAGATATATTGCTTTTACTTGGTTGTTAACTATGGGCTATGATGCAACAGGGGAAGCCTTTACTATAAAAGGAGAGACAAAGCACTTGTTAAGTTATTTTGAAAGTAATGTGCATCCAAAACCACATCCTGCTGCCATAGAGCATTGAATGCACAGCAGGCAATGCTGACAGCTTTTTAAATGGGCCACTGCTCATCTGAGATAGGATGCTTCCCTGTTTGAAGAAGCCTACAGTTTACTGAGTACTGGTTTCGAATTGACCGATGTCTATGTAACAGTCACATTTAAAAGAGCTGTGTTTAGTTTTCATCGCTTTACTTCGTGTTTGATCTGCCTGATAGATTGGTGCATTGAACCTGTTGCGCAATAAAGTGTTTTGTTTAAAGTGTATTACATCAGGAAGTTCTGCCTCAGTTTAGGGAAGGGAGCTCTGACTTCCACTTGCATTAAAAGAACTGGCTAAATATGTCAATTTCTTGCCTGACTCTGCATTCTCATTCTGAGTAGGCTAAACCGGTACATTAAAAAGACTGTCGGTAAGGATGTGCTTTACAGCATGAAAGTAGAACTGAAGCACATCACAAGTTTTATATAAATTGATCAGTCAAATGTTATAAGACAAACAACGGCAAGAAACGTTTGTATTAGGTAACTTTCCTGTTTATCTATCCATCTATATTATAAAATAGCTTTATAAACTTCAGCATTATAGGGTGCTGGTGACTGTCTCTAACAGTCACCAGCACCAGTTAAATGGAGGGGGGGCAATAAAAGATTAAAAAAAATTATATAGATTTCTGATGTCCCAAGTAAATGTAGTTGCTTATTTATACAGTGTGGGTAGAAACCAGATTAGACATTCTAAAAACTGCTGTGCTAAAAACATTCCAATTTTGGTTATTTTGCTATTCAGTCTAGCGATAAAGATGGACTGCTCTGACACTGGGGTTGATTCAACAGAACAGGGCTGATTTATGAGTTTGTCCCAGCATACTCGGTAAAGTTTTACATCCCAGAAAAAAGGTTGAAGTGATGAATATTAAATGTTAGTGGTAGAAAAAAAATGCTTTAAAACAATAACCTTAGATACTAAATTTCCAAATCTCACTTTGGAAAAAAAAATTAAGACAACAACCGCATGTCTGTGGAGACTTAAAATACATTTTGTTAAAAAATTAAATGAAATCAAATTTTGATCATGAAAATCACATTCAGCATATAACACTACAAATACTGTCATTAATATTCTCATAGAGAAATAATAATAATATTAATAATACATATTATTTGTAAGCGCCTTTCAAGACCCTCAAGGTCACTGAATCACTGTCTTAACAATTATTTTATCCAGTGGAGGAGGTTCATTGGGGTCAGATGAGGTGTTTTGTTCGAAATGGTGGTGAGGAGCACCTCCTAATCCACTCTCTAACTAACTCACAATTTTGACCCAATGTTGGATTTATTATTGTAGGTGACAAGTTCTATCCCAGTAGCATAAGCCAAGCCCTTAGGTTAAAGAAGTAACTCACCATTTTTTGTATGCACCCTGCATGCAAAGAGAGGATGTGCAAACTACACACAGAAAACCCCAGTCATGATTTAACCCCTATAACTTCTTGCTGTGACGCAACCATGCTAAACCCTGCACTCCATTTTTCTTTCGTAAGATCATCAAGTCCTTTTTATGATCTAGCTGAGCTGACCTCCAGTAGTTTGACTCTGGTAGCCAGTTTAAGTGCAAGAATTGTAATAGCTTACCAATACACAATTTACATTTATTCTGAATGAGACTGAATCAAATAGACAGACAGACCTCAGGGTAATCAGGCTTTCATTTAGACAGACACTTTTTTTGCTCTGCCTGTGAGAAATTTAACCTCTTAGTTCAGCCCCAGCTGGATACCTTGCATTCTACCCTTATTATTAATGTAGGAGCAGTTGTACCAAAACGGCCTGAGGGCTGGATGGGGAAATGCCAGCCATCTAAAGAAGGCCAATGCTCAGCTCAATACCTCTGCCACGAGGTTTCCGTCCGTCCGTCCGTCCGTCCATCCGTCTGTCTGTTAGCAACATAACAAAATAAAATTATGGACGTATTTCAATAAAATTTTCAGGAAATGTCTGCAATGGGACAAGGAACAACTGATTAAATTTTGTAGTTGATCCGACATGAAGCAAGTATCCACCCACCAACCAGCGGTACTAACCTCCCATGTCAGAGAGCTCACAAGCGGCTCGCCTCGCACAGCAGCCCCATTAGAGTTGGAGCATTTGCACAGCAAATTAATCGTGCATGCGCAAACCTCTCCTTCTACTGGAAGAGCACAGCAACAGCACAAACAAAGCCATGCGTTTAATTAATTAACAGACATTTTATTGTAAAAGTACCAAAAGTTAGAATTAGATAACAAGATTGGGATGAGGGGGGGTGAGTTACCCTGGCAGAAGTCTGTGCTCTCTGTGTGCTTTTTCAGTGTCTTTTGCCTTGTTTGAGACATCACAGTATACTATTTAGTTTGTCAGAGTTATTTAGTCCAGTTGTGTTGTCCAGTTATTCCGGTTTAGAGACAGAGATTAATATGATGTTCAATCTCAATAATTTGAGATCATGATTATTGTTTGCTGTTCAAAGATGATCTGGTAGCAGCTGATTTATATAACATATGAACCATTAAACACTAAGCATTTCTAATCTTGTTTAAGGTAGGCTTTTTACATTTTCTTTTAGAATTTAAGCTTTTCAAAGTTTTTAATTCAACCAACTTTATTTACCTTAGTTTTGACTGTGTAAAGCCTTCAGTTTTCTCTATCACGCTTAAATCACACGTTAAATACAGGGCAGTACTGAAAGAAAACCTTTAAAGACTTGATACTGGCGTAGAAGTTCACCTTTCAGCAGGAGAATGACTCTAAACATGCAGCAATAGCTACAATGGTATGGTTTAGATTCAAGTATATTCAAGTTTTAGAATAACTGAGTCTAAATCTTATTGAAGATGTGTGTCAAGACATAAAAAAAATCAAGTTCACAGTTACTCTTTTTTGAGTCATCCTGAGCTTTAGTGGTTTTATATGAAATAATGGGGTGTGAATACTTTTGCAAGGCAACTCCATGATTTGGGCTACCTTAAGAACTGGAAGCATACTACCTTGTCAGACTTGCTCATATTTTGCTTGTATTTTCTTGATGTAGTACATAGGAGGTAATTTAAGGCATCTTGAGTTTCCATGAACGGTTTTATTTTGAATCTGCAGCTAGTGCCTCAGTAATAATAAAGTCTTCTGACTGGACAACACAGGTTTACAGTGAAGCTTTAGTTTCCTATTTGATGTTAAAAGAAATTCGGTTTTCACTGAGCCTTAAAGGTCAGAGTTTAAAGCGGCCCTTTATCCCTTCCTTATTAGAGAAGTTTGTATGGGGTGTAATTACACAGCTATGTCCCCTAAGAAGAGACCCCACCTCACCTCAGTGCATGCTTAACAGGACAGGACATGCTGTGGAATCCCTTCTCCTTTACACAGATGTAAATAATGTCTATACTGTTATTACAGAGCTGTGTTGTCACCAGTAAATAAAGGATTTAATTTCCAGTTACGGTCAGAATGTGCTCGACGGCTGGGTAATAAATACCCAGACTTAACATTTTACACTGTAGTTACAGTTCTGATGGTTGCATAGATACATTTATTTATGCACACAGTTGTTACAGGTGAGCAGCAAGTGGAAAAAGCCCACAAGGGGAATAGGGAAACTCTCACAAATAGCAGAAGTCACAGTTCACAAACTATAACCATACTTTGTCTTCATGGCATACACTGACCCACTTTAAGCTTCACACACATCTCCCACGATTATCCATATTGATGCACAGGACATTAAATGTTAACAAATTAGAATGCCCTAACTTCAGTTGCAGAGCCCAGAACAAGCAGGCAGAAGTTACAGAGGCTAGAGAGTTGGCGTGCACAGTTTATAATAGCTATAATAATAGCTGCAAGCATTTCTCATGGCTCAGCATGTGAGTCCCTGCACTGAAGCAATACTGGCTACACCGAGTGGAGGCTTGTGCTGAATGATCAGGACTATAGGAGCATTGTTTCCTAATCAAATTGCTTAGTCTGTTATCAACATGCAATCTGAATCAACTTGCAGATTTATGTGTTGCAATCAGATGATTTATCAGCATTCAGTTTTCCCATCCCAGGGAAAAAGTTCAATAGGGGTGAATACTTTTGAAAGGCACTGTGCAAGCACACTATGTTACGATGCAATCTCAAAACAATGATATACGTATATAGGCTCAGTGATTTTCAAAAAAGGGTTTTGTTTTCTTGTAACCCAAAGTGTATATGTCTCAGCAGTGTTCCTAGCTTTTTTGAAGATGTCATACTTTTCATCTTTTGACCTTTTAAAATTGATCTTAAAATTCAGAAGTAGAATTTAAATAATGATGAACCAGGTCTACAGATTCTAAAACTGACCTCTAGTCTAAATGTTTTGTCCTTTTCTGGGTTCAGCTGTGCACTTAATTAAACTAAAAAGCTTTGCATGAACAGTGTGACTCTGCAGCTCTTTAACCACATCCTGTTGCTTACCTATGAAACTTCTGAGCTCCCACAAATTCACAATCGAGTTGCTTTAACAATCAGTGACACTATCGGTTGCTCAATGTTTCATGTGAAAAGAGTTTGAGCAAGAAAAGTCTTTATTGACTGCAATGGCGTAAAAACATTCGTTGTTCATTTAGTGAATTCTCTGCCACTCTTTCTTCGGGAAGACAGAAGTTTGACTATAAACGGTCAAAACATTATTGTGCAAACATGTTATCGAACATATAGACAGATACAAATGATTTTTATATAAAACAAATAAATATGATCTATTTCTTGATTACTTAGAAACTAAAGGACTTCTCTGACAAACTGAGCTACTGTCAGAGCCTCCTTTTCTCTCATACATGCCTGCCCTTTAATTACACCCCACCTTTAAACCAAGCAAAGACGCAAACCAATAGCCTCCAACTTCCCACTCACACCTCCCATTTTCTGTCTCAACTTGATCACAGCCTCAGTATTATCATACAAGTCAATGCCCCCAGCATTATCTGTTTTTAGCATGCTACTGATTATGGATGACTGTCTTACAGATGTAATGCTGCAAGCCTTTAGCATTTTAAAACTCATCACATATTTTTACAGGGGACACAGAAACCACACTCTGAGCTTACTGAGGTTCTTTTCAGGTAACCCTGCCAGGTTCAAAATTAAAGTTTCTTTTTTTTCTTGAAGTGTTTTCTTCATATACAGGTACATCTAAAACATGGTTAAAAAGTACAATTTTTTGGTCACTCATTTCAGAAAGTGAAACTCATACTATATAGATTCATTAGACTTACAGTGAATGCTTTAAGCTTTTATTTCTTGTTATATTGATGAATATGTCTCACAGATAATGAGAACCTGAAATTCTGAATATTTAAATAGAATATTACATAACACATTATAAAGTTAGATTAAAAAAGTATTTTTAAATGTATACATGTGAAGGAAAAAGTGTGATAGGCAAAGATACACCAGCAACAGGGATAGCCACACCCTTGAGAGGATAAGGAGCCTCAGTCTCCTCCCATTCTGGTCAGCCCATGGTTCTGCTGACCGGAAAAAATAAAAGATTGAAAGTCAATGAAGCGATAAAAGTTAATTTCTGGTCTGTTCCGTAATTTGTAATAAAAAAGCCTACAAATCAGAAGTTGCACATGTGACGTCAGCTAACATTAGCTAGCACTTGAAATACTCACCGAGACGTAGACCTTGTCCCGCATGCTAGCTCTCACTCAACCGACTATTTCTCCCCCACCATAGCTGCCACTCTCCACATGGCCATATTTATAGTGTTTTTTTCCCCCCACGTTTAATAGTCCTGGAAGAAGGATGTGAAGCTCACTAAACTCACAGCCATTTTTCTTCTTTCCTTTCTTTGGTCTGGTGATGTAAATTTTGCGAGACGAGCAGTTGTAGTCCACTTTTTCACACAAAATCTAAAGTATCTGTTGCTGCCTGTAGAAAATTAGCGCTTTCTCGGCACGAAAATGTGTTTTTAAAATTCATGGACATCATATGTTAAATCTATGGTATATTTCAAACAGGATCAGAAAACAACTTTTATCGCTCCATTGACTCTTATTTATATTTTTTGACAGCGGGGGACCCATGGACCGGAAGTAGATGGGCGTGTCAGCTTATCAAGAGCCACCACGCACAGGCGAATCTTACATGTGGGCTACAAATGTTGCATTCCTTGTGTCAAGCCACTCCTGAACAGAGATGTCAGAAGAGACTTACCTGGGCTAAATAGTAAAGGAACTGGACTGTTGCTCAGTGGTCCAAAGTCCATTTTCAGATAAAAGCATAGTTTACATTTAATTTGGAAATCAAGATCCCAGCGAGTGGAGGAAGAGTGGAGAGGCACTGAATCCATATTGTTTGAAGTCCAGTGGGAAGTTACGACAGTCAGTGGAACACTACTCTGTTTTCTGAAGTCCACAGTGAACGCAGATCTCTACCAGTGCCTATTGCAACATTTCATTCATCCTTCTCCTTACAAGTTTTATGGACATACTAATTTAAATTTTTTAGCAGGCTTTGGGACCTCCCTGCATTGACAAAGGTACCAAAGGCTGATTCAAGGGCTATGGTGTTATTGTCCTTGATTAGCAACTGGCCTGACTGACGTGAACCACACAGAACAGCACTATTAAAGCAACCTGGGCTTCCATTACACCACAGCAGTGCCACAGGCTGATCACCTCCATGCTATGCTGCATTGATAGAGTAATTTATGCAAAAAGAGAACCAACCATAAATTGAGTGGTTAGAAACGAACAGTCTTTTCAGAAGCCTGAAATTTCTGGTTTATATATATATATATATATATATATATATATATATATATATATATATATATATATATATATATATATATATATATATATATATGGATATTAGGGCTGTCAAAATTAACGCGTTAATGCAGATCAATTAATTCATAGAATTCATGCGATTAATTTTTGTAAAAGCATTTAACGCATGCACAGAATGACCCGCCCTGTTTATTCCACAATTCAAACCAGGCTGCTTTCAGTGTTCACTCATCTTGTAAACAACATGGCAGAACCAAACTGCATCCGTGGATCCATGTGATGTCTCTTATAAGATATATATATATATATATATATAGATATATATATATATATATATATATATATACATACACATATATACACACACATATATACACATATATACACACACACACATATATATATATAAATATATATATAAATATATAACCGAAAATTGTACATATATATATATATATATATATATACATACACATATATACACACACATACACACACACACACATTTTTAACTTGTTAATCTTCTCTTTTATATATATATATATATATATATATATATATATATATATATATATATATATATATATATATATATATATATATATATATATGTGTATATATATATACATATATATATATACACATATATATATACATGTATATATATATGTATATATATATCATACATGTATATATATATACATATATATATATACATACATACATACATACATACATACATACATACATACACACACACACACACACACACACATATATATATATATATATATAATATATAACCGAAAATTGTACATATATATATATATATATATACATACACATATATACACACACATATATACACATATACACACACACACACATTTTTAACTTGTTAATCTTCTCTTTTAAAATTTTTATTTTCCTGGAATTTCGTTTTCTCGTTTTCCTTCTCTCCCTTTCCTGTCTAATAAACTGTCTTTGTCTGGCATTATCCTCTTGATGATTCATATCTTGCGGACCATCTGGGGGGGTATCTGTCTCCAGTAGTACTGCATCTTCCCTGGACCTTTTCTGTCTGGACCTTTTCTGTGCCTCTCTCCAATACTTTCTCTGGTTCCTCTTTGGCCTGTCTCCCACCATGCCTATTTGTATTACTTTTTTGTCTTCAACTCGATTCTTCCGCCATTTTCTTTCTCTTTCTTGTGTGGCACATTTCCTCTCTGGGTCACTATTTATTCTTTCCCTTCTTTTTTGTTGGTATTGTCTGTTTCTTCTCCTTTTCTCCTCAACTGACAATTTCAGCCTTGCCATGCTTTCCTACAGTGCAAATATTTGGTATTTATGATCAGGACACAAGTAGATTAAAAAATGTATGCAAAAAAGTAAGAACCACTTCAAAGTTATCAAAAAAATTATACTTGAAAAGGAAACTCTTGTCCTTATTGGGACACAAGGGTTAAATACATCTTTGTAATATAATTTCTATATTTGACTAAGTTCTAAAATAATATTATATTACCACATTAGGTCATTATAGGTTTATTTGTCAACTTCCTTAGATGTGAAAGCTGACGGAGTTGACATCTGACGGAGTTGACATCTGACGGAGTTGACGAAAGGCTATGTATTTTCCCTCCAAAAGATTTATTGTACACAGCAGCTAGCTGTTTTTTTCCTCGGTTGCTAGCTGTCTAAACAACCTCACTAAAATGCCTACGTTAAATCCACTTTGTTTTAAAACATATATCAGAACGGAAAAACGGTGTTGAAATGATCCAGCTGTGACCATAGGAATATTCATAGCGTTTGTGTAAAACTTTGAAAAGTTTAAAACTTACCGAGTATGTGTGCCAGTGCTGTTATCAGCACAGCATGGGTAACTCAAAAGGGTCCTCAGTGACATAACTGACCATGCTATTGCCTGATTAAATGAAGTTTATGAAAAATCTGACGGAGTTGACAGAAACTGAGGACATAACTTTGGCAAGAAGATTTTTATGGAAAATATAGTTTGATGTTTACTTCAAGCATTGCTTCGAATACTTATAATCTTTGTTTTTTATTTGATATATATGTATTCACATTTTTTACACTCTTTTTCAAGTTTTGGCAGCTGATGAATGTTGTGACTTCATGGTGAAGACAAATATAATAACACGAACCTTCTAAACACAACCTAAACATTTAAGCAATATTTTTACAAAAGAGAAAGGAATTTGCACTAATAATAACATTAGTATACAGATTTCCTTTAGATTAAATATTGTAAGTAAGCAAATCATGATGCTAAATTTTTATTTTTAAAATAAATTACACGCTTGTATGAAGGACATGTTTTGTCCCGACTCTCAAGAATGAGTGATATATATATATATATATATATATATATATATATATATATATATATACATGGTTAGCCATGTTAGCTTGTTTGTTAGCCAAGGCTTACCTGATGTAAAGTTATCACTGCAGGTTGTTTAATTTTTTAATCATCTGCTCGTTCCAATCACTTCTTCTGATTTCTTGCAACCAAAGATGTCTTTTGCTTGCCTTGAGAAGGGCAAGTCGATGCAATGCACGTTTCTTGTTTTTATCAAGGCGACCAACAGCACAAGACAGTATCGCGTCTCTGTCTGCAGATTACACACGCAGCAAAGCAGGAAGTGACATGAACCAATAATCTTTTATAAGAGACATCACATGAATCCACGGATGCAGTTTGGTTCTGCCATGCTGTTTGTTTATATAATAAGAAACTATTGATATGCCGGTATAATATTGCAATATTTTATGTTGCAATATTCTATCGATAATCAAAAGCAATGTATCCATTTCTATTTTTATTTTATTTGATAGAATTTGAATGGAACCATTAATGATGACAGTCATTTTTGCAGTAAAATTAAATTAAAAGTTTGACTGGTAGTTGGTGGCTGTTTTCACCTTCTTCGTTCCAATGATCAACTAGATCTAATAATAAAACTGTATACAGGAAGATGTTGTAAGATGTTGAACTTTACCTGCAAACCAACGTAATTAATGATTATTTCAAGACATTGTGTGGCATATCATAGCGTTCTATAAATAATTTATCTAATACTATGATGCAACGCCACATAACTGCCTGCCGCCTTTAAAGGGGCGTGGTGAGGCCCCTGTTGAAGAAGAACAATTTAGATTTCAATGATTTCAACAATTTTAGAGCGGTATCTAACTTACCGTTTTCAAGCAAAAATTTAAAAAAGCTTGTTTTAATTCAACTTAATGATTTTATTAACATGAATAAAATCTGGTTTTAGGGTGAACCACAGCAGTGAGAGGGCGCTTTTGAAGACTTTAAATGTTTTTAAATTAAATTATGATGATCTACTAGATCTAAGCGCTGCTTTTGATACAGTAGACCACACTATTCTTTTAACCCGATTAAAACAGATTGGCCTTTCTGATGCTGTTCACAAATTGTTCCCATCTCACAGACAGGACTTTTATGGTAAGTTTAAGCTTCGTTTATACTTTTGCGTCGCGTCAGTCGCGTAGGTTACGCCGTAACCGCCGTACCCGCCGTACCCGCCGTACCCACTGCTGTGTTTATACTTCTGCGTAGGGCTGAAAGCATCGTGTTGCTGTTTCATTTCCAGACCTGCAGGTGGCAGTAGGCTAGTATCGATCGGCAAACTCCACAGGGCGGAGTTTTTCTGATGGTTTGCTTATGTTGTCTTCAGTTCCGATGAGTATTTCCTGTTTTAGAACAAAGATGGCGGCCAACTTGGTGCAGTGTCTCAACGAGATTGTAGAAGCAGACGAACAAATTATCCTTCTTTTGAACACTTTGCAACGCAAAAATGGCGGCTTCCGCATACATTCAGCAACAAAACCCAAACATCCGGAAATACGTAATCTCACCGACCAATCACGAGGGAGTACTTCCGCGTCTCTGCGTCGCGTCGCCGGGCTGCACGTCAGGTCCGAGGAGGTGCGCGTCAAGCCTCTGTGTAGGTCTGCAGAGGCTACGAGGGTTACAGCGTACCCTACGCGAGGGACACGACGCAGAAGTATAAACCGGCCTTTAGATACCTGCTCCTCTAAGGTCCACAAGATTGGGTGCCCCAGCGTTCAATTTTAGGCCCAGTGCTTTTTAATCTGTATATGCTCCCTCTTGGCAGTGTCATCAGAAGACATGGAGTTATCTTTCAGTTATGATGATACACAGTTGTACATCTCCATGTCTCCCGATGACACGGCCAATGGATGCATTTAACTGCATTTTAGACATTAAATCCTGGATGGTTGAAAATTTTCTCCAGCTCAACCAGGACTAAACTGAAGTTTTACTCATTGGTCCTGAGGCTCAGAAAAAGAAACTTTTAACAAAACTACAATCACTGTCATTTAATCCTTTTTTACAAGTGAAGAACCCAGGCGTCATTTTTGACTCTGAGCTGACTTTTATCTCTTACATTAAAATTATCACCAAAATAGGTTTTTATCATCTATAGAACATTGCCAGAGTCCGCCCCATTCTCTCTCGGGCCAACACGGAGAGACACTGATTCATGCTTTTATCACCAGTAGAATTGATTACTGTAATGCCCTGCTTTCTGTTCTTCCCAAAAAGAGTATATCCGGTTTAAAACTTCTACAAAATTCAGCAGCATGTGCTCTGACGAAGACCAGGAGGCGGGAACACATTACACTCGTCTTAAATTCATTGCTCCCCATATGTTTTAGGATCGATCTGAAAGTTCTTTTAATGGTTTTTAAGTGTCTTAATGGTCTTGGGACTTTTTATCTTTCAGAACTGCTTTTACCATTTGAACCGTCGCTGCCTCTGCGCTCCTCTGCGCTCCTCTGCGCTCCCCTGGCAGCCGTCTCCTTGTCATCTCTAAAGTCAAAACACACACTCACGGAGAGGCGTCTTTCTATTATTATGGCCCTCACCTCTGGAACAGGCTGCCAGAGGACCTCAGGGCCACAGAGAACGTTCATGTTTTTAAGAGGAGGCTCAGGACTCACCTTTTTAGCCCAGCTTTTAACTGATTATTGCTTGATTATATTTTCAGTGTTTTACTGTGTAGTCTTATCATATATATCCTGTTATGTTATACTTTAATCTGTTATTTTAATCTTCCTCCAGTGTTTCCTCTGTGCGAGCCCTCTGCCTTGGGAGCGGTGGTCAGCTGTGGCTGCCTGGTTGCTCACCAGGTAGTGCTTGGTGGAGGTGGGGGACTCGGCCTCGCCTCCTCTGGGCGCCCTGGGTCAGTGCCTTTGGCGGCTGCTGTTGATCTAATGCTCCGGTGCAGATATCTCCTTTGATGGCGCTTCCTTACCTGTCTCATCTGGATTCAGTTCATTGTCCTTTTTACTGTTACTATTATGTGTATGCTTGGATGACGGTTGAGTTGGGAGGAGGGGGGTATAACTGTGATCATGCTTTTAAATCTGTGGGGGAGGTATGGGAATGTGGTTTATGTGGGTTCATTTTAATTCTGTAAAGCACTTTGAACTGCAATTTGGGTATGAAAAGCGCTTTATAAATAAAGTTTGATTTGATTTGATAGGAGTTGGGTGGGGGGAGGGGGGTATAACTGTGATCATGCTTTTAAATCTGTGGGTGAGGGATGGGAATATGGTTAATTTGGGGCCATTTTAATCTGTAAAGCACTTTGAGTTGCAACTCTTGTATGAAAAGCGCTTTATAAATAAAGTTTGATTGATTGATTGAACTGGGAAACTGTCTTGTAGCCCCTTGTCAGAAGCAAGATCCAGCACCAAGCACCAGCCATGAGGCCAAAAGTCAAGAGTGGGCAGGTAGTACTTCTCATTGAGTAAATGTTATCAGAATTAATATAATGAAGAATATGGTGTAGACCTGCTGTATATGAAAAGTGTCCTGAGATACTAGATGATTTAGTACTACATTATTGAAACAGAAGGCTTTGTGAATAGGGGATTTTTGTGCAGACAATTATAACCGTTTTAAAAATGTGATTTAGTGTCAGAAGCAAAGCTAGGAGCCAGTACTGCTGAGAGGATTGCTCCTATCAATATGGAAAGAACAGCTGAGCTATTGAGAACAACCAAGTATTAGTTCCAATATGACCATACAGAAGAAAAACAAGATAATGACATCATTAGAAGAAAGTTATGTTATACATTGATTAACAAATTTGCAGACAGCTGTGCAGTTTATTTTCTATTCTTTATTCATGATAATTAGATAATTCATCTTATTTGATACTGCAGAAAAGGAAATTCTAATGTTACAAAAAAATTGGGGATTTGCCCTTTATTCTAATATTTGTGCAAAATCTAACTTGTGATAAAACTGTTTCCTTGCAGAGGAAAAAGTTTTTAGTAAGTGCAACATTTTTTATTTTACTTTCATCCTTTAATTTAAAGGTTTTTAAATGTATTCTTTCATTTAATTTGTAAGTGTTCAGATATCTGTAAACAATTATTTGAAAAGAATATAAATTCTGATATTGTTGAAAATGATGGGTTGTAAAGAACAATGTTGGAGATCTGCACTCATGTTGAAATAAATCTGTATTGTGAGGCAAACTTTATTTGTAATAAATTAGATACATTTTGTAAAAATAAATAGGCTAATTTAAGGCTTTATAAAGCAGTGTGATATTGTAGACTTAACATTGAGGCTAAAGTTATAATTACGTGATTAAAAAAATAATAGGTTTGTAATTTGGAGTAGGCTGGTCTAAGGTAGGAAATTCCAGGGCTAAAAAATGAGTCCCACTCCGGCCCTGGTTTTCATTATCTGCAAGCCATAGGCATCAAAACGACAAGAAATACAAGCTTGAAATGTAAATTTAGACCAAAATCTTTGAGGAATGTTTCCAGTACCTTGTTGAATCTATCTCACGAAGGATTAAGGCAGTTCTGAAGGCAAAAGGGGGTCCAACCCGGTACTAGGAAGGTGTACCTATTAAAGTGGCCAGTGAATGTACTTTACCTTGCTACCACCTGTAAGTGCTTTGTAAGAAGTTTTGTGAGGTGAATTCACAACATTTAGGTAAGCATGTGTACATGTATTTTAGGATAGAGTAATTATGCACAGTGAAAAAAGTCATGCATTGAAATGTACCAGAAAACCACTGAGGGAGGAAAAAAGAATTACTCCAATGAGAACAGAAAAAGTCAGAGTACAGTTTGCAAATGCACTCGGGTACAAACACCCTAATTTTTGGAGTCATTTCATGTGGTCTGAGACTAGAATTAAAGTGTTGGTCCTTAAATTTGATGGAAAAGCAGGGAAGCTTGCAAGCCTGAACACACCATTTTGACTGTGAAGTATGGGAGCATGTTGATTCCCCCAATCTTTGGTGCAGAAGAGACTGGTGCACGTCACTAAATATGTCATCATGAAGAAATAACATGATGTAAGAATATTGAGCATTTCAGAAGTTATGCGAACAAGCCAGGAAATTAAAACTTGGGTGAAAATGGCTCTTTAAAATGGACAATCAAAATAATCATACCGCTACAAAGTGGCTTCAAAATGATAGACACATTTTAGGAGTGGCTGTCACAAAGCCCTTATGTCAGTTCCATACAGAATGTCTGGGCAGAGTTCAAAAAGGTGCATGAACAAGGCAGCTTACAAAACCTGACACAGTTCCACCAGTTGGGAGAAATTTGCCAGAAGATTGTAGAAGAACACTCAGAACATTTGACCGAAGTCAAACAGTTCAAGCAATGGAACATACGACTAAAATGTATGTAAACGTCTGACTTTATTTATCAAAGGGTTGTTCACCACAACTTTGCCTAGATTTGCTCAAAGTGTGCCTCACACCCACTGTGTGTAAGGCACTGTACATGTTATTTCTTCATGATGTGCCATACTAATGTGCCTTACACCCACTGTGTGTACGGCACATGGATATTATTTGTGTTACCAGTCTGGTCAGCCCACAACCTCATCTTTTATGTTGTCCTTTCATGCAGTTGTACTTTTCCACCACCACCACGAAGCACATAGACAATAGCAAATTATGCAACAGAAAGAAAAAGATAAAAGCTCTTTTCTGTCAGGCTCTGCGTTTTACAGCCGAAGATGAAAACTAAATAGTTTTTTTTTCCTTTAATATTTTGCAAAAATAGATTTAGACAGCTATGTTTTACTCTATGTAACACTAAGTGTTGAACAGACTGTACCAATACCGGTTATGTTCCATTTTGATAATATTTAAGGTCTGTGTAGGTGGTGTATTTAAACTAGTCATTTTATTTTATTTTTCATGGCTGGCAGACATATACTGGTGTTCACTTCGAACACAAATCTATGTTGAAATGTCTCCCTTAATATGAAAAATGTGATGTGGCAATTTGATGATCAAATAACATAACGTGCTAAATGATCTGTTATCGTTTGTGTCAATTTCTTTAATTCAACTGAGTAAAATAAAAATAATCTTCTGGAGGTCACTGGAGATATGTTGATTTAACATCAAAATCAAGGGATACGATATTTTTTTCTATATAGACATCAAAGCGATAGTTTTACTAAGCTGCAAAAAAGTGCCTAATAGAACATACAGTTTGTTGGTGTATATGTCCCAGAACATTCTCTGGAATATGAATGTTGTTCAAATTTAGTCTTTAAAAAAGTAGAACAGCTTGACGAATTGAATGAAGTTTGAGGTCTGAATGCCAGTTTTTCATTGTTCAACAGCAGGGCAATCTCATATCTGCTACCATAGAAACCAAGAAAAATGAAAGATGGGCTTTTCTGTTAGCTTGTAAGTTAAACATAAAAACTCAGCATAGACTCAAAGATGAGTTCTGCCAGCAGTACATGGTGCTGTGACATTTCTTCCCACAATATATTAAAATGTGTAGCCTGTGTTTAGCACTTGCAGCATTGCCTTTGAAAAACGACAGACCAATTTCCAAAGCATGACAAGCAACAGAATACACACCATTTGAAACGGCACCTATAACGTATAAGATTGTCAATATGTAAATACTTCTATTTTTCTGTTTCCGATGTTAAGTATACATGAAATATCACAAACATTTTTACAGCCTCTACTCTTTTACAAGGTATTTATATCCACTCAGTTCTTACCATATATATATACATCATATCTGCATTATAAGCCCAGTTTGGGTGGTGCCACTAGGATCCCTCTCAAGGCAAATTATGTACTGTATGCAGCCACAGAAGCATCAGTGTTCTTTGTATTGAGTTTCATTATGTCACAGAAGATGTAGAGTGTGCTTGTTAGAATGGCAGCAGATGAGATCTTGGCATACACTGCCAATTTCACCACAATCAATGCATCCGATTGTTTCAGTCATTTGCATTGCATTGGTGTTAGGGTCACTGGATGTAGTCACGTGCAACATTAACAGGATGACTTTGTATAATATGCACAAATAGGTTATCAAGCTTGACTTGATAAGATGGAAAAGGATTTCTGAGATACTGGTTTGACCAAGCTGACCTCAAAGAATAGCAAGAGATAGACCCTCACCATAGATGTGTTAACTAGGCTTTGTCCCGATCACATTTTTTGAGAAGGCATCTCATACCGTGGCTTCAGGTGCACCGGGAGACTGCGAAATCCGATGTTTGCAAACACAAATAGCGGCTTGTCATCCAGTATGATTAGTCCTGCTGTCTTGGCTATAATCTTTTTGACCTTTTCGCTGTCCTTAGGCAATTTCTTGTTTTAACATATCTTTTGGTGTCAGCTGGCTCAGTGTTTTTGTCAGGGTGCCGTATCAGATACGCAGTGTTAAATACAACTCAGTCTTTTCCAAGTGAAATGCCCAATTTGGATGTGGCTGCTGCACTGCCTTCACTGTTCAGCTTAAAATATGTTCAAACTGTTGACGTTTGCCCTGCATTAGCACTTCTAGCTAGCAGCTCACTGTGTTGTCTCAATTGCCGCCTGCCGTAAATTGTGTGACGTTAGTGTTTATGTCCATGCAACAGTAAATATTGATGTAGTGGAACTTGTTGAAATTAAAACAAAGCCACTGTCAATCCATTTGACAGTGAATGAATTTAAAATGTCATGCTTGTTTTACGAGGTTATATCAGATCCTTTCCACCAGATTCCAAATATTAAAATCACGTCATAGGATCATCCCCACTGTTCTTGTTGCTGATAAATTTACAATATTTTCAGTCTTAAAATGGCTTCCATGTTACCTGAGGGTAAACTGGAGAAACATGAACAGTTTGCAAAGCCTATTCTCACAGCTGTTCTCACAGAGTCTTTAGTGTGTAAAGGGATAAGGCAAAGTAACTTCTCAATCGTTCAGTGACACTAGATCTTTTAAGTTCTGCAGTTTACAAATTAAACATTTCTCAATGGGAGCATTTTTAATCTTATGCCAGTTTTAAACTTTAATTCAGAAACTCAAAACTGTGGTGCAATTTTCACTTCATTTCCAGATCAGTGAAAATCTCAATTTGACCAATGAAAGCCAAGTTACAGCAGGGTTGTCAGGTCCAGCTACACCATGTCATCAAGCCAATTTGTGTGTGGAACACTACTAGTCACCATGGAACTCAAAATTTGATTAACTATGGCAGTTATTCCCCCCCCCCCCAATCCTCTTTGCATTTATAACTTTAAGCCATTAGACCTTTTGTAACCTTCATCAATGAAGCTTTGGCATGCGGCTTCTAGAAAACATTTTACTGGAACCAAGTTTGGACTTTATTTTAGCACACCTTGTAAATATGTTTGAGAACTCTTAAGACACCCTGTCCAAGTTAAGAGCAATTGGTCCCTGACAGTCAAGTCTGTAATTATGTTCTTTAGAAAATACTCTAAATTGCAGGATTTTGATGCAAACCCATGTTAGGACATGGCCAGTCAAACAATTCCGTACACATTTAAGTTTGTTTTATTTTGCATGTTGAATTGTGCATTCCAGCTTTACAAGAGTCAACTTGCTTTGTGAGCATTCCAAATTGGCCAAAACGTATCATGAAGTGCAAGTCCATCATGCAGTCATTCCACATCAGGGATTCTGAAGACTTTGATCCCATGTCAAAGCGAAAGCACTTTACATAACATCTGGTGGAGTTTGCGGACATTGCTTTAGATTAGCAAGTGCAGAAAAACAAAATTAATGTGTTAAGTGGCTCAATTTAGCAACACTCGTGGAATGTTAAACACAGAAGACTGGTCTTCATGACGACTCCGACTTCTCTTGTTCAATGGCTGGAACAGAATGAAGAGTCAAAAGTTAGCCACATTACCAAACAAAAAGCAAGCAATAAAGTTAATTTGACCAGAACTTACTTTCTTTAGTTGGCAGCGTGTTCTTCTCCTGTGTCTCAGTCTTCTTCAGCTTGGTTTTGTCAAAGGTTGTAACCTCAGTGATGTCAGGTTTGTCAGACATGATTGCAGAGGCACTAAACGGAACAGGCAGTTTAGCAATTAAATCAGCACACCTGAGCAGTCCCTAGTGTAGAGCTATACTCTGGTTAGCAACATAAAGTTTAGTCTTAAACATTTTTGAGAAGGTCCTAGACACCAGGACCAAGAAAGCAGATAGATAGTTTGAGTGAAATACCAACTGTAGAATGAGTTGTATGATGCCTAAAGCTTATGTTACTTTTCAAGGAATTGCGCATTGGCTTTTCTTTCACAAACTAGAAAGTACAGGGTTTAATAAACACGTTATATTTTAATGTTCACAAAAGGAACATTTCCACTCACATAAAAAAAAGCCTATAAAAGAAAAATAATCCACTTACCAAACTTGTAAGCACAGAAAATAAACCGACCAAGAGTCTCGAAGCAGCAGGAGCACAGTGAGGCTGAACGGCTCATTCATTCAATAAATACTGCCCAGTATGTTAATAACACTCTGACGTCACACCTGATCTGCAATTATCAACCAACCATATCTCTACATTATTAAAGCATTTATATTATTTAGGTGGATGTGAAACAAATACGTAATACATCCATGCCGTAACATTGAGTTTAGACAAGTAAACGCAGCCTCTTTTGACGAAATATAACTGGTATTAATTTAGCACCTCAAGCTGCGCCTCATTACGTGATTGAAAGGATACTGACCGGTAAGTTTCTCTGGACGTTGCGTTAAGCTGTGCGGATCACAGTAGTGGTTCTAGATGTTTCTTCACGCACAAAAGGACTCAATTATGTAGTGTAATGAAAGAGTTTATGAGTGGACGGTGGGTTTTCCCAATATTACCACTTGTGACCCCATGTGGGACAACGCGGTAATGCAGCTAGTAAATAAACTACAAATGGTAAGCACAGATTTAGGCAATAAATATAATTCTTTTGAGATCAGACTGTGCATAAACATTTCAAACGGACACTGATGATGATATTTAGTTATTTATCATTTATATCGACCATTTTTCATTTACATACTCTTAAAACGCCCAACAACATCATTTAAATCAACACAAAGTTATGAAGTCTTTCATCATTTCATTAGTCATAAAATTTATACATGGCATACAATTGACAGATTATTCTTATCATCCAACTGAAGATAAGGTGTCTTCAGTAGTAGTGTATCACAATCCCAAAAATATAAAAGCAGTTAAATAAATATTTGTAGTTTTATGGTTCAAACATAATTCGAAAGATATATCTTAAATAAGTAAAGATCAGTCTTTTACCCTGAATAGTATGATTTAATGATCATTTGTTAAATATAGATTTCAGAAATACATAAAATGGAGTCCAAATTCATTAAATTCTTTCATATTTCTTGTGCTGCAAACCACCATGAGGAAAATATAAACTGTCAATGCTGACCCTAAAATGAAATTCATTAACCTCGAACTCAACCTCAAACCGCTGACCTTGACTACAAAACTACTAAACCTCATTTGGAAATCCTGCAAGTCAGTGACTTGATGCAATCTTACTTAGAGAGAAAACTTCTTCCTGAATTGAGCTTGAATGCATTGTTTGATAAATAGTATCCATTGGAATATATAGATGACTGAACTAAATTAACTTTTCTTTTTTTCAAAAAGTGCCTTGAGATGAAATGTTGTGATGAGGCAATGTACGTTCAAAATCAATAGATGAGAATTGAAGTTGAAGCTGTTTGAGGAGCTCTAGTAAAAACTTAAATTGTTTTGTTTTGTCATGATGACCTGTAGAGCAGGAAAAATTTAAGAATTAAACATATAAATATTTTAATATAATTTTTAACATACAATGAATAATGAATCAATAATGATTACATATTTATTTCTTATTTGGTTTGTGAAACTTATTGCCCTTGATAACCAACCTTTTTTAACTTGATAGAGAAAAAAAATTGTCAAGTACATTACTATGTCCTTTTCATAATTTCTAAGGTGCAGTATCAACAGTTGCTAGGAATCATAGTTGCAATGGCATATTTCAAAACAAGAAATTCCTAAAAAGCTCAATCAATTCCTAGGTTTTATCAACAATCATTAGCCACCTCCCTACTTGCTGCTGAATAACTTTTTATAAGACTGACTGTACATAATCTGATTATCCACTTTTACAATGTTTCTCAAATTCTGCCAGAACCAGGGCTCAGCGGCTGCAGTTCTAGGCCACTCCACAACACTTTCCTCACACAGCCTCCTCCTGAGGCGCAAGAAGTGAGAATCCTGCAGGACAGGTTCGAGCATTAGCAGAACAATCACATCCACGTTTTCATCTAGCAGTCTCTGATGGGCCAGATACATGGCCAGTTTGAACACGCCAGTCTTTACATAGCCCTCTGTCAAGACAAACAGGGTTTTGCGACTATTTTGGATGCTCTGTGTAAGGTTATCCACTAGTGGGACTCCTAGGGGCCAGTCCCTCTCCTCCAAACACAAAGGAAGAAGCTTCTCACCCTCCTCTTCCAGTTTTACCCGCAGATTCATCATTACCCACTCAGAGACTTGTGGATCTTTGGTGTCATAGGTCACAAAGACGTCATAAATATTTTCTTGTGAGGACAAGGAGCTGTATCCCTTCAGTTTAGCCTTGAAGTAGTGCAAGACATAAGAAGCATCCCAGTAAAATAAGTGAGCAACTGTTGCCACAAACAGAAAGATAATCAGGAAGAATGTTGTGAGAACATACATCTTGAATGCCAGATCATCATTTACACATTGGTCAATATCGAAGTATATCAGTGGTTTGTTCTTGTCCTTTTCTGGTGTTTCACATCTCACCTCAGTTGTTAATCTAGGAATCATTATCTCTCTTTTTCCAATCCATACAAGGAAATCCAAAGAATCACATGTACAATGAAATGGGTTTTTCTGCAAAAACAAAGTCTTAAGATTCTCAGGTCTGGGCTGGAAGGTGGATTGATTGATGATAGTCAATTTGTTGGAGCTGAGGCTCAGAGTCTCAAGGCTTTTCATGCCATTAAAAAAGGAACTTTCCACGTGAAAAATCTGATTGTGAGTCAGATAAAGAAATGTCAAAGAGAGACTACTAAGTTTTTTAATACTTGCTATGTTGGACAAAGAATTATGACTTAAGTCTAGAATATTAAGCTGATGAAAATAAGTCAGACTGTCCCATGAAAAATCTGTCATTTCGTTATTACTGATTCGTAGTTCAGTTAGGTTCCGAGGAAGCTTTTCATATACATCATCAGGAATCTTTTCAATGTTATTCCACGATATATCTAAAATGGTCAAATTAATGAGGTTGGTAAAAAGAGTCTTATATGATTCCTCTCCTTTTTTCCAAAGATCTCCAAGCTTGTTATGTGAAAACTGTAGTTCTGTTAAAGATCTGCTGTGCATCTGTTTTGTTGTTAAAGTGGAAATTGAGTTATGACTCATATTCAGTACTCTCAGGACAGGCAATGTTTTAAGAAAGTTTAAATTATGTGTTACTCCAAAAGATATAAAGTAGTGGGAATTATAGCTGAGGTCTAGCACTTCAAGTATCTTTAGTTCTTGAAATGCATTGTCATAAGCCAGATCAATCTTATTGAAGGACAGGTCCAAGTAAGTCAAATTAGGCAGTAATGAGAACTCTGTGCCATTTGGTGCAGCAGAAAATCCATTCCCAGATAAATTCAGACAAGCAATATCTCCATAACCTTCAAACTGCTTTTGCGAAATGAAAAACAAATTATTTGAACTGAGGACAAGGACTCGTCCAGAGTTAAAGCATTGTGGCTTTATAAGACCATGAGTTAACTCAAAGTTAAAGTCTTTCGGAGGAAGTTTTATGAATGAAGAGACAGAGATGTCCGACCTCTGAGTGTATCTATTTGGTAACTTTAAAATACTTTTCTGTTGAGTGGGATAGAGCCTGTTCTCTGCCAAATAAATCATTTTCAAGGGGTGAAATTTGGTGAAGACAGTCGAATCAGCCTGAATAATAAAGTTTGTTCCCAAATTCAAGGCTGATAGATTTCTAAGTCCATAGAGAGGTTTGAATGTGTCTGGTCCAACATTCTGGAAGACCAAAGCCTCCATATGCAATGTTCTTAATGACTGAAGGTTTGAAAACCCATTTGAAAGATTAATGGTTTCAGGATAGCGTTTTAAAGCATAGTTGAAAGAAAATTCAAGCACTTCAAGCCTTGGGAGGTACTTCAGAAATTCAGCCTGTCCAGTAATTTCATTGAATAAGAAATTAAATGAAAGGAGCAGATGCTTAAGCTTCTTCAGGTTCTTAAACCATGATGGATTCAGATATTCCAGCGAGTTTCCTCCCATATTGAGTTCCTCAAGTTGTGACAGATTTTCAAATGCATCAGCATCAATTCCAAGAGAACTTTTTGGGCAAGGTACACACGGAAATGGCGCGTTTTCACACCTGGGGCAGTTCCCTTGTATTTTAAGGAGTTTCAAGTTATGCAAACCAGAAAAATCACCCTTAAATATGTACTGTATTTTGTTACAACTCACATTAAGCATTTTTAAAGACACAGGTAGTCCTTTGGGAACATAGCTTAAGTTGTTATAGGACAAATCCAGATCTTGTAGTTTGGTCAAGTGGGTAAAACTGTTTGGCTGGATTGTTACAGATTTGCCACATGGTTTCCAGTAGTAGCAGTTTTTGGATAACCACAGTTGTGTCAAGTTTGGTAAGCCAGCAAAGCTCTGGTTATTCAGATATATAATGTTGTTGCTGCTCAGTTCAAGGATTTCCACATTGACAGGGAGACTGATTGGAATATCTTCGAGGCCATTGCCACTTATTTTCAACTCATGCAGTTTTGTTAGGTTTTTAAGGTTTGCCTTGAAGATCGCTGTCTTGTACAGATTTATCCAGTTGAGATTGAGCCAAGTCAGATTCAGTAGGCTGGAAAATGCATCAGTTTTAATGGTCTTCAGGGAATTTTGTGATAAATCAAGAGCAGTAACATTGGTGGTTATCCCATCGGGTACTTTCTCCAGGGCACGACCACTACAGTCAAAAAGGACTTTAGAGGTATTGGAGGCTGTCACATCACAGAGAAACTGCGCTGTCCAGCGAGGTTTGCAGGCAGCAGGCATGATCTCCAGATGGCAGTACAGACCAAGGAGAAGCAGATGAATCCAACTCTTTATAGCCTGAAATGAATAATAAAGTCAATCAGAAATAGGAACTACAGCTTGTTATGAGACCTGCATCCAATATGTTAAAATTAAAAGATAGTCCCCTGTTGCAATGCTCAGTTTTGTTTGCTTTCCACTTTGTACCACTGAGAAAAAGTTAATCTTTTCCTAACTATACAGGTAAATAGCAATAAATTAGGATGCAATCGAAAAGTTAATTTTTTTCAGAAGTTAAATATATTTAAAATGTGAAACTCATAACTGGATTCAATCATTGGCAGAATGTCTGCAATTAAAATGATGGTCCACCTTAAAATTAAAAAAAGGACTGAAACTTTCAAACTTTTAGAAAATTACCTGACATGTAGATTACAATACATCTTCAAATGGATTTACAAAATTCCATCAGACAGTGTATGGATAGAACTTGAACAAACACTTTGTAGGGAAGTGTGTATCTCAGACATTTCTTTTGGCTATCATTTTATTAGGCAGCATAGCTGTTTTAAAAGCATTAATATCAGTACATCTCTGACAGCCCGGTGGGAATATTAGAAAATGAATAGGTCTTCCTTTGTTCCATGCACATAAAGATCTATCTGGAACAACCCAGACATCCCGCAAAATAAAACGGTTCTTCACTTTTCAACATGAAACAGTAAAGGGATAAATTATTTAGAGAACATAGTTGATGGAAGATATTTTGTGCCATTTAATGTTTTAGAAGATTCATATGGCACTGATTAAAATTGATTATTTGAGTATCACCAAGTTAAATCTATTATCCCGTCCAAATTCAAGAGGAAACAAGCATAGCACTACCTCTAGTATTAACTGGTTTCCTGAAACTTCAACCCCTAAAGTTACTCTCAAAAACTTTCAGAAGAATATCAAAAAATCTAACCTCCTATCAGCAAAGGGGACATTGATCTATTTACCAGTAAAGATTTTAACTTTCAGAGTAAAATTTGCACAAACACTTTTAAGATGACCAAAAATGCCAACGTTTAGCTTACTGTATACGATACAAAATCCTTCACACGACAAAGGATGTTTCAGATGGGGTTCTTACACTAACACATGACCAAGCGTCATGGGATATTTACCTGATGACTATCTACATAAACCTACATAAACAAAATTATTATTTTATTTGTCATTCATCTTGTCATCTTAATTTTGCCATGGATCTACATAGCAAACTGTCAACCTGTTCTTTTATTCATCTATGTCTGTTGTTTTAACTCATTCACATCAAAGAAACATACCTTTTGAAAAGCATCTAACCTGAGCACTGTGTTTCTATGGCCAAAAAGAAAAAAAAAATTCTCATAAAAACCTGAAAGAGTTTTCATTTTTTTCTCAAGCTTTATGTTTTTTTCTCCTCCGAAGAAATAAAAACATCAATTAAAACAGTTGTACAAAATCTTCTTCGTCACAGTGTTCATGAACCAAGACCTGAACGTAATCAGCAACTGAATTTGCGAGTCAGAATGGAACCAGCAGGTGGGAGAGTTCTTTACACATTCTCAGCTAAAATGACTGATCTTCTTTGGTAGTGACTTCTTCCAGACTATGGATAAATTGTTTATATTACTAATTTTGTATTATTGCATCATAGTAAAAACTGTTATGTATCTACGCATCCTTGGGCACTAAGACATTAGCACTGCTCAGAGAACTCTCACATTCAAGTCAAATCAAATCAAATCAAATGTTTTACAAAAATCAAAAGTAACTATATTTCAGAACTAGTGGTTAATTTATTTTAATTTGCCATGATTTCATTCAACTCTGCCATACCTACAGTGGCTTGCAAAAGTATTCGGCCCCCTTGAACTTTTCCACATTTTGTCACATTACAGCCACAAACATGAATCGATTTTATTGGGATTCCACGTGAAAGACCAATACAAAGTGGTGTACACGTGAGAAGTGGAACGAAAATCATACATGATTCCAAACATTTCTTACAAATAAATAACTGAAAAGTGGGGTGTGCGTAATTATTCAGCCCCCTTCGGTCTGAGTGCAGTCAGTTGCCCATAGACATTGCCTGATGAGTGCTAATGACTAAATGAAGTGCACCTGTGTGTAATCTAATGTCAGTTCAAATACAGCTGCCCTGTGACGGCCTCAGAGGTTGTCTAAGAGAATGTTGGGAGCGACAACACCATGAAGTCCAAAGAACACACCAGACAGGTCAGGGATAAAGTTATTGAGAAATTTAAAGCAGGCTTAGGCTACAAAAAGATTTCCCAAGCCTTGAACATCCCACGGAGCGCTGTTCAAGCGATCATTCAGAAATGGAAGGAGTATGGCACAACTGTAAACCTACCAAGACAAGGCCGTCCACCTAAACTCACAGGCCGAACAAGGAGAGCGCTGATCAGAAATGCAGCCAAGAGGCCCATGGTGACTCTGGACGAGCTGCAGAGATCTACAGCTCAAGTGGGGGAATCTGTCCATGGGACAACTATTAGTCGTGCACTGCACAAAGTTGGCCTTTATGGAAGAGTGGCAAGAAGAAAGCCATTGTTAAAAGAAAACCATAAGAAGTCCCGTTTGCAGTTTGCCACAAGCCATGTGGGGGACACAGCAAACATGTGGAAGAAGGTGCTCTGGACAGATGAGACGAAAATGGAACTTTTTGGCCAAAATGTAAAACGCTATGTGTGGCGGAAAACTAACACTGCACATCACTCTGAACACACCATCCCCACTGTCAAATATGGTGGTGGCAGCATCATGCTCTGGGGGTGCTTCTCTTCAGCAGGGACAGGGAAGCTGGTCAGAGTTGATGGGAAGATGGATGGAGCCAAATACAGGGCAATCTTGGAAGAAAACCTCTTGGACTCTGCAAAAGACTTGAGACTGGGGCAAAGGTTCACCTTCCAGCAGGACAACGACCCTAAACATAAAGCCAGGGCAACAATGGAATGGTTTAAAACAAAACATATCCATGTGTTAGAATGGCCCAGTCAAAGTCCAGATCTAAATCCTATCGAGAATCTGCGGCAAAATCTGAAAACTGCTGTTCACAAATGCTGTCCATCTAATCTGACTGAGCTGGAGCTGTTTTGCAAAGAAGAATGGGCAAGAATTTCAGTCTCTAGATGTGCAAAGCTGGTAGAGACCCTAAAAGACTGGCAGCTGGAATTGCAGCAAAAGGTGGTTCTACAAAGTATTGACTCAGGGGGCTGAATAATTACGCACACCCCACTTTTCAGTTATTTATTTGTAAAAAATGTTTGGAATCATGTAAGATTTTCATTCCACTTCTCACATGTACACCACTTTGTATTGGTCTTTCACGTGGAATTCCAATAAAATTGATTCATATTTGTGGCTGTAATGTAACAAAATGTGGAAAAGTTCAAGGGGGACGAATACTTTTGCAAGCCACTGTATGTTGAACCAAGCAAATATTGAAGTACATGCCTTACAACATGCCTTGACATCACCTAGCCACTGACTGTTGATCCCAAAAAAATTCAAAAAATTCCACTGTAATAAAAAACTAGAAAAGCACTTGGAGAGTGTGGACCTACACCAAGGCAGCTCGGCAACCCAACCAGGTGGTGATTTGGATCAACCCCAAAATCTGATTACTTATTCCTGGTCCCACTGCAGACATTTCCTGGAAATTTCATATGGAATCTATCCATAACTTTTGACTTATGTTGCTATCCAACAAACAAACAATTAAACAAACCCTGTCAAAAACATACTCTCCTGGGTGGAAGTAATAAAGCCTATTAAATATTTATAAACCTTTAACTGGTTTAAGTGTGAAACGTTTCCCATAGAACAAACAGTCGTAAAAGGCAAAATACCTTGCATCAAAAGAAAGGGACAGGACAGTTTTTTTGTCAAATAAATTTGTAAAGATTCTTACGAAGTAAACAAATTAACATATAATTAAAAGACACAATACAATCATAACATGCTTGACAAACATTTCTGTCACACATATGTGCTGAGAAACTTGTGTTAGTAAAACTCACCATTCTGCATAGATTGTATTCATTCTTCAAAACTTCAAAACTGCTTCTTGCATTTATCTAAAAAAATCTAATCTAAATGGCAAGTATGCAAAAATAAGACAGTTATTTTTATGTTACTGTCAACTCATAGTGTTCCTTATCTGCTGGTTCTTTATATCTGCACGTTATGAAAATAATAATGCTGCTTACTGAAGTAAGATACAAAAGTGGTAAACTGTTTTCACCAAATGGGACAGGATGTGGAGGAGGAGTAGCCTGTCAATTGCAGAAGTAACTATCAAACAGTTTCATTTCCCTGTTTGCAGTTTTAGAGACAAACCAGTCAAAATCAACATCAGAATTGTTTATGTTTACATAAACTTTATTATCAGATCCTCAACAATGGAGACAAATAGCTACAACTTGCTGTTTTTTAAACCGTGCCACATTAGAATACTCTAGCAATTCAAGGAAGTGCATTCAGAGATGTCAAATATGACAGAAAGATTCAGCTATGTGTATGTATTATGTTTTCCTTTTACAGAGCTAACCCAGAGTTAAGGGGGACTCTTCCAATAAATTATTTCACTCACAAAGTAGAAGTTAAGCCTAAGATTACCCAGTCAAAATGTTAAGGGATGTTTGACCCCTTGGCAAAACCAGTATTATTATCAGAAAACTATTCATGCATCATAAAGTGATTTACACAATACCAAGGGAAAAACATAAAAACCAAAACATTGACATTTTGAAAAGCTTTGCATGAAATAAAATCTTTAAAAAATTGCATAGAAACCTGAGCAGGGATTTAAACCCTGGAATCTCTTGCTGCAAAGTAATAGTGCTAACAAATGTTCCACCATGCAGCCCCTTATTTATATATTCTAACATCTAAATATAGTTCAAGTATCATTGAGTTGGCACAATATTTTGAAAACCTGTATAACACTTTTGTATTTTCTGAAGTTTAAAAAATACAATTGGAAGTTGCAAGACATAAAAACAGCAAAAATAATTGGAATCTCAAACTAAAGTTCAAAATACCACTGTGCATCAATACTTGCCAGATAGTTATCAACAGTTTTTTTCTTCCTTGTTACTTCATAGTGAAGACCTTTGTATAAGTCTTGTTGTTTATGACTTGATTATCCACTCTTAAAACTTTTTTAAGGTTTTGCCAGAACAAGGGCTCAGCGGCTGCTGTTCTAGGCCACTCCACAACACTTTCCTCACACAGGCTTCTTCTGAGGCTTCTTCTGAGGCTCAGGAAGTGAGAATGCTGCAGGACAGGTTCGAGCATTAGCAGAACAATCACATCCACGTTTTTATCTAGCAGACTCTGATGGGCCAGATACATGGCCAGTTTGAACACGCCAGTCTTTACATAGCCCTCTGTCAAGACAAACAGGGTTTTGTGACTATTTTGGATGCTCTGTGTAAGGTTATCCACTAGTGGGACTCCTAGGGGCCAGGCCCTTTCCTCCAAACACAAAGGAAGAAGTTTTTCACCCTCCTCTTCCAGTTTTACCCGCAGATTCATCATTACCCACTCAGAGACTTGTAGATCTTTGGTGTCATAGGTCACAAAGACGTCATTAATATTTTCTTGTGAGGACAAGGAGCTGTATCCCTTCAGTTTAGCCTTGAAGTAGTGCAAGACATAAGAAGCATCCCAGTAAAATAAGTGAGCAACTGTTGCCACAAACAAAAAGATAATCAGGAAGAATGTTGTGAGAACATACATCTTGAATGCCAGATCATCGTTTACACATTGGTCAATATCGAAGTATATCAGTTATTTGTTCTTGTCCTTTTCTGGTGTTTCACATCTCACCTCAGTTGTTAATCTCGGAATCATTATCTCTCTTTTTCCAATCCATACAAGGAAATCCAAAGAATCACATGTACAGTGAAATTGTTTTTCCTTCAAAAAAAAAGTCTTAAGATTCTCAGGTCTGGGCCGGAAGGTGGATTGATTGATGATAGTCAATTTGTTGGAGCTGAGGCTCAGAGTCTCAAGGCTTTTCATGCCATTAAAAAAATGAACTTTCCAGGTGAAAAATTTGATTGTGAGTCAGATAAAGAAACATCAAAGAAAGGCTAGTAGTTTTGTTAATACCTGCTATGTTGGACAAAGAATTATGACTTAAGTCTAGAATATTAAGCTGATGAAAATAAGTCAGACTGTCCCATGAAAAATCTGTCATTTCGTTATGACTGATTCGTAGTTCAGTTAGGTTCTGAGGAAGCTTTTCATAAACATCATCAGGAATCTTTTCAATGTTATTCCACGATATATCTAAAATGGTCAAATTAATGAGGTTGGTAAAAAGAGTCTTATATGATTCCTCCCCTTTTTTCCAAAGATCTCCAAGCTTGTTATGTGAAAACCGTAGTTCTGCTAAAGATCTGCTGTGCATCTGTTTTGTTGTTAAAGTGGAAATTGAGTTATGACTCATATTCAGTACTCTCAGGACATGCAATTTTTTTTTAAAATTGTAAATAATTTGTTACTCCATATGCCTTAAAATAGTGTGAATTATGACTTAGGTCTAATACTTGCAATTTCTTCAGTTCCTGGAAGGCATTGTCATAAGCCAAATTAATCTTATTGAAGGACAGGTCCAAGTAAGTCAAATTAGGCAGTAATGAGAACGTGTCTGTCTCCAAAAGTCAGGTGAAGGGGCAGTTGGAGAAACTGAACCGGAACAAGGCTGCAGGTCCAGATGGTGTCAGTCCCAGAGTCCTGAAGGCCTGTGCAGAGGAGCTCTGTGGGATTCTGCAGCACCTCTTCAACCTTAGCCTAACTCGGGAGAAGGTTCCAGTGTTGTGGAAGACATCCTGCCTTGTTCCAGTACCCAAAAGAACTCACCCATCAGTCATCAATGACTATAGACCTGTTGCCCTGACATCCCACATCATGAAGGTCCTGGAGAGACTCCTGTTGGCACCCCTGAGTAGGCAAACAAAAACGTATCAGGACCCGCTGCAGTTTGCTTATCGTTGTGGAGTTGGAGTTGAAGATGCCATCATCCACCTGCTTCAACCAACCCACTGTCATCTGGACAAAGCAAGCAGCACTGCGAGGATCATGTTCTTTGATTTCTCCAGTGCATTTAACACAAATCAGCCTGATTTACTTTGTCAGAAACTCTTGAAGACACAGGTGGAGCCCTCAACAATAGCCTGGATCAATGACTACCTGACAAACAGACCACAATTTGTGAGACTGAAGAACTGTGTGTCAAACCAGGTGGTCAGCAGCACAGGAGCACCACAGGGGACCGTACTCTCACCATTCCTTTTCACTCTGTACACCTCAGACTTCCAGTACAAATCAGAGACCTGTCATCTGCAGAAATACTCAGATGACTCTGCAATTGTCGGGTGTATCAGAGATGGACAAGAAGCTGAATACAGAGAGCTGGTGGACTGCTTTGTGACATGGTGTGGAAACAATCGTCTCACCTTGAATGTGAACAAAACAAAGGAGATGATTGTAGATTCCAGAAGAAACAGGGATAAGTCAAACACTGTTTCCATCATGGGAGAAGAAGTGGAGGTGGTTGAGGAATATAAATACCTCGGAGTTCACCTTGACAACAGACTGGACTGGAGACTGAACAGTGAAGCCGTCTACAAGAAGGGACAGAGCAGACTGTACTTCTTGAGGAAGCTTAGGTCCTTCAAGGTTTGTAGCAAGATGCTGCAGATCTTCTACAAGTCTGTTGTGGATAGTGTAATCTCTTCAGCCATCATCTGTTGGGGTAGCAGCATCAGAGCCAGGGATTTAAAAAGGTTTAACAACCTGATAAAGAAGGCTGGTTCTGTTCTTGGGACAACTGTGGAAAATCTGGAGAAGATAATGCAAAGAAGGATTCTTTATAAAATCAAAAAAATTATGGACAACCCTGAGCATCCTCTTTATGAGACAGTCATACAACAACAGAGCGTCTTCAGTCGGAGGCTTCTTCAGTTTCGCTGCAATACAGACCTCTACAGGAAATCCTTCCTGCCCACAGCCATCATCATCTACCACAACTCCTTAAAGAATTAATTATATGAGCTATACCAACACTTAATTTCCCTCTGGGATCAATAAAGTATTTTTGAATTTGAATTGAATTTGAATTTGAACTCTGTGCCATTTGGTGCAGCAGAGAATCCATTCCCAGATAGATTCAGACAAGCAATAGCTCCATAACCTTCAAACTGCTATTGCGAAATGAAAAACAAATTATTTGAACTGAGGACAAGGACTCGTCCAGAGTTAAAGCATTGTGGCTTTATAAGGCCATGAGTTAACTCAAAGTTAAAATCTTTTGGATGAAGTTTTATGAATGAAGAGACAGAGATGTCTGACCTCTGAGTGTATATGTTTGATAACTTTAAAATACTTTTCTGTGGAGTGGGATAGAGCCTGTTCTCTGCCAAATAAATAACTTTTAAGAAATCAAGCTTCTTAAATACAGTTGAATCACATTGAATTATAAAGTTCGTCCCCAAATTCAAGGCTGATAGATTTCTAAGTTCATAAAGAGGTATAAGTGAGTTTGGTTCAACATTCTGGAAGACCAAAGCCCCCAAATCTAAAATTTTTAATGACTGAAGGTTTGAAAACTCATTTGAAAGATTAATGGTTTCAGGATAGAGTTTTAAAGCATAGTTGAAAGAAAATTCAAGCACTTCAAGCCTTGGGAGGTACTTCAGAAACTCAGCCTTTCCAGTAACTTCATTGAATAATAAGTTAAATGAAAGGAGCAGACGCTTTAGCTTCTTCAGGTTCTTAAACCATGATGGATTCAGATATTCCAGCGAGTTTCCTCCCATATTGAGTTCCTCAAGTTATGACAGATTTTCAAATGCATCAGCATCAATTCCAAGAGAATGTTTTGGGCAAGGTACACAGGGACATGGCGCGTTTTCACATCTGGGGCAGTTCCCTTGTATTTTAAGGAGTTTCAAGTTACACAAACCAGAAAAATCACCCTTAAATATGTACTGTATTTTGTTTCAACTCACATTAAGCATTTTTAAAGACACAGGTAGTCCTTTGGAAACATGGGTTAAGTTGTCATAGGACATATCCAGATCTTGTAGTTTGGTCAAGTGGGTAAAACTGTTAGGTTGGATTGTTACAGATTTGGCACATGGATCCCAGTAGTAGCAGTTTTTGGATAACCACAGTTGTGTCAAGTTTGGTAAGGCAGCAAAGCTCTGGTTATTCAGAAATATAATGTTGTTGCTGCTCAGTTCAAGGATTTCCACACTGAACGGGAGACTGATTGGAATATCTTTGAGGCCATTGCTGCTTATTTTCAACTCATGCAGTTTTGTTAGGTTTTTAAGATTTGCCTTGAAGATCACTGTCTTGTACAGATTTATCCAGTTGAGATTGAGCCAAGTCAGATTCAGTAGGCTGGAAAATGCATCAGTTTTAATGGTCTTCAGGGAATTTTGTGATACATCAAGATAAGTGACATTGGTAGTTATCCCATCGGGTGCTTTTTCCAGGGCACGACCACTACAGTCAAAAAGGACTTTAGAAGTAGTGGAGGTTTGCACATCACAGAGAAACTGTGCTGTCCAGTGAGGTTTACAGGCAGTAGGCTGGATCCTCAGATGGCAGTACAGACCAAGAAAAAGCAGATGAATCCAACTTTTTACAGCCTGAAATGAATAATAAAATCAATCACATAAAGAACCCTTTAATTTTGGTGAAACTGTGTATTCTACTAAAGAAAAAATCTCAAATACATGGCCTGGTGTGCTTAAGAGCTGTTCTGTTATACATTACCAGGCAAAAGTTTGTACTGAACGTCCTGCTTAATTCAGAAATAAGATGAGAAATTGTGTCCAAAATTTCAACTGGTAGAGTTCCTGAACTAATTTCGTCCTATGCTTATTTTGCCTGTCTACAGATTATTGCAAATTATTGAAAACTATAATATATATTTCAAGTTTCCTGTCACTTTAGAAAAGTATACAGAAGGGGTTTTTGTCTCTCTGTCATCCAGGTTTTGGAGATTCTTTTAGATAAATTTTTATAAGTTGTTCTTTCAATATTTAATGTATTTACATTGTTATTATGGCACCTAACATTCTTCTTTTTGTCAGTATTTGTCACTGTTAACTCCTTAGGGGTAGTACATGCTTTTGAAGATGATCATTCTGGTTATGTTTCTTCGGGTATGTGTTTTTCAGTGTTGGATGTTTTTCTGTTTTACATTTTTTGTTGTTTTTTGGGTCTATATTTTTGTTGGCATTCATTTGTGGTATTTGTTTTGTGTCTCCAGTCATTCTGCATCTTTTTTTTTTTTTACTACCAGTAATAGCTTCAGAATTCTCTTTTAATGGATATTTACAGTGGGTCTCATATTACTCCTAAAAAGAAAAAAAATAATTCACTCTTACCACAGCATTTTAAGACTGACTGGTTCTTGAACAATAAAGTAATTTAATTTAATGTGATATTACGAAAAAAAAGCTAACATTGTTGTCATCTTGAAGCAAGGCCGGAGTTTTAGAAGACCATATCTGTATCTCTCAAGCCAGATTTCAATTTAAAAAACAAATGATAAAAGGTGTTTTTGGTGATGTGTTGTTTCCCTAACCTAAAAAAGAGTGAAAATAATCCTCTAAAGAAACTCCTGTAGAAACAAAATATCCGTCACTTGCTCTATGAAAGTCATTGGTGAAATTTTTTTTTTTTGAGGGGGAGGAGGGGTGGTCACTTTAAAAGCTGTTTAAAGCTTCAGAGTTTCAAGCATTTACAGGACACTTATTAAATTTTCGAAGTATCAGACTGGAACTCTATATCAGGCAGTGCTTAATCCTAAATGATCTAATCAGAAACAAAAGATTCCTGGATGCAGTCATAAATATTGCTATTTATACTTCTTTATTATTTAATTTTAATTATAGCTGTTTGTTTGTTTTTAAATAATTGTAATAAAAACAATAGGCTACTTCATTTAAAACATAAAGTTTACTCTATTTTGCACACATCAATTTTCAGTTTATTTTAATGACCTGGCAAAATCTTCATTATGTGGGTTTTAAACACTTGTTGGCTGATTTAAATTAACTTTACAACGCGGTATAGACTAAATCAAAAATATATTAAAGCGATTTAAATGACAAAGAGGACTTTTTACTTTATTTTTACCATTACCACTTTTTACCGAAACAAGGTCTTGAGACAGCCACTTTTTAACCGAAACATGATTTCTCAGTTCTGAAAAAAGATGTATGAGATTTATAACCCGTATCTTTTGCTGTCCATAATAGACGTTCTCATAATATATATATATATATATATATATATATATATATATATATATATATATATATATCATCGTCAGTGTGTCCCAGTACTAAAATCTTTCTCATGGACTGAAACAGAAATAAACATACGTTACAAATGGTGTTGAATGGTTAAAGCACTCTTACAGAACTAGTGGAAGTTCTTTGTAACTTAAAAAACACCAAGCTGCAATTGCCGGATTCTTTGGATCATGAGTTGCGTGCACAGTTATAACTTTACATCCTTTATAACAGTAATGTACTGTATAATTAACCCTACCAAGGCACTCAAAGACCAGTGAATAGCTGTGACACAATTTTGTGAAGTGAACTGTAATATTTATCAAGACCATGCGGGCATTTATTATTACCCTTTAAAAGTAATTGACTTTTTTTTTACCAAGGAAAGAATTAAATAAATGTGTGGTTGCATAGCTTGTAAGAAATTCTATCAGAATGGAAAGTTCCTATGATTTAAGCACAGTTTTTACTCAACTTTAACACAGGGTCATACAATGTAACAACTGTTCAAAAACACACATCAGTAGTCTTATTAAATTACAGGAAAGCTGCCGCAAAATTACAAAGGGTCTGCATAAATTAAGATACATATTGCAATACATATACAATACAATTCTTTCACATATGAATACATGTGAAATGTAAACATATACAATACATCCTCTTTTACATATAAATGTACAAAGAAATTTGTGGTAGCAAAACTCACCATTGTACATGCTAGATTGAACCCATGTGTCCAAAAAACATTTAAAGCAAATTATTCCAGCTCAATAAAGTCTCTCAGATCTAAAAATAATCTGATAAACCAACAATCATTTTATAATGCCTGCAAAACTACTTTTTCTACTTTAAAGTTAGTATCGCTCTATAAAAGAAAAACTGGCTGGTATGCCCAGTGAGACTTAATGTGTTAGAAAAGCCACATGTGAATTGCAGAAGTAGCTGTACATCTACATCATTTCCTTTTTCGCAGTTCATGTTTCCAGTAATGGAACCAAATAGCACAAACTTTAGATAAGGTTACAACAGTGAACCTTTCAACCATCAAAATACTTTATTGGGATATATTACTATTAATCAGAAATAACAAAAAGTATTTCTGTATAAATCACTGCAAAAAGCAAGAAAATTTGTTTTGAAGCAACAATGCTCGTTGGTAGCTTACTGTTGAAAAGCCTTTTTGTTTTCTCCTATATAGTACAATATATGTAAAGAAATTTGCATTTGTAGGTTGCACAGCAGAGTTTTGTATATGGGTTGCAACCATGAAAAACTTGCCAGATCCTCTTTACCAATGGCAAACAGCTTTTGGCAGAGGCAGTGCAATTGTATGTCATTTCTTTGTCATCATTGAAGGTAAACTCAATGCAGAGAGATATCAAGAAATATCAAGATGATACTGCAGCTATGTCTTTACTGGCAATCCCATGTCTCCACTTTTAGAGACCGAACTCTGTCCTCCAAGACGTAACCCCAACAGAGCAGGGTGTATTAGACACTAGCACCAGTTTTTAGTTGTGGAGAACAGGGGATAGCCTGCCTGCATTCCTGACTTCAACCCGACTGAACACATTTGGGATCAGCTTGGGTGTGCTTTTCATACCAGAGCGTCCAACACAACCACATTTGCTGACTTGTGAGAAATGCCTGTTTGCAGAAAAGAATGCCACCCCAAAGCACAGTATGACCAAACTGATGATCAGTATTAATGGGATGTGCTATTGCGGCTGTGCATTGATTTCCAGCACATTACTGAGGCCTCTGTTTGTTAAGTGAAAAATTTCTTTTCTTCAAGTTTTCATCATTCAATCTAATAAGCGACACCAAACAAGAGTCACCAACAAAAAAGGTGTTGGGCATTGGCAGAGATCATTATTTTAAGTGAATAATTATGTTTAGTTGCCAAGAAGCATAGTTACACAAAATAAATAATTGATCCAACCAAAATTGCCTTAATTTTTGTGTGCAAACTTTATATCACAGTGTCTCTTTAAAGAGATTGCTATATTGTTTGTGACTCTCAGTATCTAATACACTCCTGAGGCTGAACCAGAAGTATGGTTGTGCCTGGGGGTTTGTTGGCCACTCGAGCACAGACCGCTTGTAAAGTCTCTTTCGTAAGCGCAGATATTTTGAATCGCACGATACTTTCTCCAGAAAAACCAATACGATGACATCATTTTTTTCATCCATCAATCTTTGATGGGCCATGTAGAAGGCAGTCCTGAAATTACCCCCTTGGATGTAGTTTTTAGTGAGAATGAACACAGTCCTCTTGCTTTTGTGGATGCTCTGGGAGAGGTTGTCAATCAGGGGACAACCAGGGAGCCAGTCTCGCTCCTCCAGACATAGCGTCAATCGGTGGTCTCCACGCTCCTCCAGGTGTGGGCACATCTCCTTCATCACCCACTCTGACACTGCAGAATCATTTTTGTCAAACATCACAAAGGCATCATAGACCGCACTTTGAGAATACAGGCGGCTATACCCTTTAAATTTAGCCCTGCAGAAGTGATAAATGTACCAGACGTCCCACAGGAAGAGGTGACTAGAGATGGACAGAGTAAGGAAGCCAAGGAGGAGTGACGTCATGAGAGTGTAGAGGATGATTGACAGGAATGAGTGCTGACAGGCTTGTAGGTCCACAGAGACCACAAGATTACCTTTTTGTACTCCTGGAGAAGCACAGGTAACATCGATTCCTAGTCGAGGGATGGTCACCGTGGTCTTGTTCAGCCAAGTGATGAACCAAGATGCATTGCATGTGCAAAGGAAACTGTTTTTGTGCAGAAGTAACTTGTCCATCTGCTTAACAACATCATCTGGGAAGCTGGATTGCTCAATGTGCTTTATAAGATTGAAACTAAGATCCAGATATTTTAAACCAAAAGCTTCTTGGAGAAAATTGGGTGTGAGTTTTAAGATTTTGTTGTCATGTAAAACAAGTTTCTCAAGTGATGTGGTACAGTTTGACAGCATTCTTGGAACAGAGGTTAGGTAATTTCCACTGAGGTCCAAGACTTTCAGATTGCGCAGAAGTTGTAATTCCCCCCAAGCAAAAAAGTACAGTTTGTTCTTTTTAATGTAGAGCTCAGACAGGTTGTCTGGAAGACCACTGAAGACTTCTCTTCGAACTGAACGAAGATTGTTGGAAGAAATATCAAGCATGCTCAGATTATGTAACTTTTTGAAATAGTTGATATATCTTGTGTCCCCATCTCTCCACAACATATCCAACCTGTTCCCTCTGAACTCTAGCCTCTCTAAAGATTCACTTTCCATTTCTGTGTTGGTGGAGGTAGAAATCTTGTTGTGATTCATTAGCAGTATCTTGAGTTTTTTTAAATTCGTAGTGAAATTAAGCATATGAGTCAAGCCCTCTGATTCAAAATAATGGTTGTTTTTACTAATATCCAGAATTACCAGATTGCTTAGCTCTTTAAAAGCAGTGGAGTACAGCAGATCCAGGCGATTTGAGGAGAAGTCCAGGTACTGCAAATTAGTCAGGTTACTAAACTCAGATCCGTTCAGGCTTTGACTCATTGCGTTTCCTGATAGATTGAGGCATCTCAGCTCTTTCAGGTTTAAAAACCTTGAATGCAAAAAAAATATGTTGTTCCTGCTCACATCCAAGGTTTTGCCAAATTTGCTGCATTCCTTCTTTACAAATAATGTAATGATTCCAAGTTCCTTATCTTTGTATTTACAGCTGCGAGCATATTCATCATATCTGAAGTAATGAATCTCTCTCACTTCCTTGTTTTGGAAGTGATCAGTTGCCGACATGGGGGACCACAGCATGGGCTCCCCCCCAGCAAAACTAAGCACATTTTGAGCATCAGAGGGAGATGATATTTTGTTATCAGACAAACTGATAATTTTAAAGCTTTTTAACTCCATCAGGATGCTAAGGTTTGCCATTTTGATAAAGTTTGTGCCAAGATCTAGAACTTCCAGATTTGGAAGAGGTTTCAAGGGAGCGATGCTTTCTGGCTTTAGTTGCTGAAACACATAACCTTTTATTCTGAGAATTTTCAAAGACTTAAGGGAGGAGAAACTACAGTTCAGTCTCAGAGTTTGAGGATACCTCTGTAGCTCATAGTTGAAAGACAAGTCCAGTTCTTCTAGTTTGCCCAAGAACAGAGGAAAGTTAGTGAACCCAATATCTCTGGCTAAAAAGTTTGATGAGAGGTCAAGCACTCTCAGATCCTTTGTATTAGTGAACCATTCAGGCAGTACACGCGTCAGGGAGTTACTGTGCAAACGTAACGTTTTTAGCTTTGTCAACATTTTAAAAGCACCCTTACTTATTTTTAGTTCTGCATTATTTGGACATGGGGTGCACGGGAAAGGGGCATTGTAGCATCGAGGGCAATTTCCACTAATATCTAAAATCTCAAGGTTGGTCAAGTTGCTAAAATCCTCATCAGATACCTCTTGAACATTGTTATTGTATAGATACAGCTCTTTTAAACTTGTAGGCAATCTATGAGGAATAAAGGATAAATTGTTCGACTTAAGAGATAGTAAGGTTAGATTTTCCAATTTTAAGAATGCACCATCTTCTATACCATAGGAAATATTGCAGGGGTTGCGATAATAGCAGTTTTGTCCCAGGTAAAGCACCTGAACATTTTGGATCTCAGAAAGGTTTTCCCTTGAAATATAAAAAATATGATTCACTTCCAAACTCAGAAGGACAAGGTTTGAAGGCAAGCCTTTAGGAATGCTATCAAGCTGATTCCCATCCAGATACAGTGCCCGCAGATTCCTTAATGCAGTGAAGGTATTCTCCTTAATTGTCACACTCTTTGTGCACATGTTGTCCTTTGGGCCAATTTTGATTGGTACGCAGTTGCACCTCATGTCAATCTCTGTCAGGTTGTCCAGACCCTCAAAGGAAGTTGAGTTCAAACTTGGAATATGATTGATGGTGAGAGTCAGATTTGTAGTCTCTCTTGGGATGGCAATGGGGACTTTCTTGAGACTTCTTTCGGTGCAGTCCACTTTCACTGCAGTTCCATTGCTGACCTCGCTAACGTCGCATGGCAGAGTTTTTGGATAAGAGATGCCGCTTGTTGTCTGAATGCAATATGAGCCTAGGCCCAGCAAGGCTACACACATCTGCATAAAAACAGGTGACTTCATGAGAAACATGCTGAGTTCTAACTATACATTCATATTTTCAGTAAGTCAAATTTAACATATTCTACTTTACACTGCAACAAAACCACAAACATTTTGCAAACTGCATTTCAAGGATTTGCATTTTCATTGAAAACTCAAATAGTTATTCTCATGCAGTGTGCTATATAGTTTCATTACATGATATCCATCCATCCATTATCTATACCCGTCCATCCTATGGAGGATTGCGGGTGGTGCTGCTGCCTATCTCCAGCAGTCACGGGGCGAGAGGCTGGGTACATCCTTGAGAGGTCGCCAGTCCATCACAGAGCAACACAGAGACAAACAGGACAAACAACCATGCACGCACACTCCCATACCTAAGGGCAATTTAGAAAGACCAATTCACCTAACAGTCATGTTTTTGGACTGTGGGAGGAAGTTGGAGTACCCGGAGAGAACCCACGCATCCACAGGGAGCACGTCCAAACACCATGCAGCCTCATTACTCACATATTTCAGTAATTTGTTTCTGTTAATTTAGATATTTACAGCTTACACCTAATTGTGTCTGTATTATTGGTTCTGGTTTCTCCCATCTTCCACTGGATGGATTGGATCCGGAAGCAGCTGATGACTTTCCAATCTCTGCAAGACTCTTGGATTTTTATTTGGAATCTCCTCAAGGCTGGAGTTATCGCTGTCAGTTTTTAACCTTTTTCTAATGCAAATTTTTTTCTTCCACTCACATTTCTGCCAATATGCTTGGATGCAGAGTGCTCTTTGGTAAGCCAACTTCTTTAGAAAATAGATTTTTTACACAGGAGTTTTCTGCTGGATAACAGTTAAGTCAACAGTCTTCCCTGTAATTGTTTTGATTACACCTTTGTCTAAACATGGCAATATATAAATACTTTTTTTTTATCTTAAGCAACGTTAATTGTTTTCCAAGAAGACAATTTGGGGTTTTCATCAGCTGTAAGTCTCAATAATAAAAATTAACAGAAATAAATGCTTAAAATATATCTCTCTGTGTGTAATGAATCCATATAATATAGGTGCTACACTTTCTGAAATAAATTACTGAAATACCATTTGTTAAATAATATTCTAATGGCACATCAGTACAATACAAAATTTCTTATGTAAGTACTCCTTATTTAGCACTATATGGATAATTGAATATATAAGAATTGATGTATCTTTCACTTACCCGGTGGAGGAACATTATTTTTGCAGGAGTATATAAATAAGTCTTGCTGCTGTTGTCAACCCAAGAAGAATGCTGAAAGTGCTGCAAGGCTGACAATCAGCCCCAAAGTAATAACATGAAAGTAGCAGGTGGCTGTATGTATTATTGGTCAGCATCACTTCCCTATTGTTTTAAACCTCACACACCAAAATTGTTCATCTTGTAAGATTGTTTTAACGGGTAATTTGTTTTTATTTGTTTTGTAGACCTATGCTGAGTTCATAAAGAATATCATTTAGTTGTGAGATATTGGTGAAGTATTTGAGGATTTTTCTCCAGCTATGAAATGTATAAGCACTCCTGAATAACTCAAACATATTGGTTTCATTTCTCTGAAAGTTGATGGAGGAAAGTGAAATTGATGGGCAGGCTTTGGGTTTAAAATTTTTTTATTAAATGGTGCATGATCTTTTTTCTGCCATCTGTGGCTCATTTGTGGTTTCACGGCTGAGTGACCCACACTCTCACCTGTTAACACTGCATGCAAGTCAGATGCCTCAACAAATGGACAAAACTACAAAATCTAACTGATTAGCCCCTTATTGATCATACAAATGGGGATTTGATAAATATATCGGACAGAGAAAGCTAATTTAAGATCTATTCTCTGATTTTTCAATACATTTTGGATCAAATCCCTAGCTGGACTTCAATGTTGAAATGTTTTTTTTCTGCATCAAATACGTTGGGCAAACCTAGCGCTAGAAATATACATTGCTTTCAAATGTCTTCCTATTATTGTAGGTTAGGATACATTTAGCAATACTTTTAAAATTAACATAACAGTTCAAATGGTTTATCATTTTGCTAGAAAAACAACATAATACATTTCTTTACCATTACTTTGTTTTATATTTAAATTTTTTACTTAAATACATTTCCTAAACTAGGTATTTCATTAAAAACTTATTTCAACTTTTTCTATGGTTGTAGATATGTTTCAAACATTTGAACTTTTATTTTAAATCCATGAGCTTGTATTTTGGGTGTGAACATTTGTGCGTTGCGATGTCAGAAGTTGCTGAGCAAATCCATACTTGTACAATTAAATTTTTACATGAATCAAATACACGTCAAATCAACTTGAGCGTGTGTGTAAAGTCTGTGGAACACTTTCTCAAAAACTTGCTCTGAAAGTGTTGGAAAGAAATTCCAAATGCTCAAATTTATATTTGCATGTGTCATTTTTTCCTGTCTAGTGTTTTAAATAATAATTTAATAATCTAAAATTAGAAAATCTCATAGAGAGAGACTCCAACGATAAAAGTCCCTAAAAACATAACATATTTTTCCCCAAGTTGACTGTAATGCCTGATTCTTTTTGTCTGATTCATTAATAAAGCAGTGTTTCGTATCTTACAAAAAACATTTATGGTTTGTTCTTTGTGAACTTTCTGGGTGTGTATAATAGGGCCTCTTCTGTCTTTAAGGACAACATATGGGGTCATATGTGGTCCATCTTAAAAACACACACCTTCATGTTGACTGTTTACATCTTTTTTGATAGCCAGATCTTAAAAGGTAATATCAAATGTAATTCTTTCTCTACAAAAAATGAATATGGACAACAACATTAAAGTGAAAACAAATGTAAATAAAACCGTTATAGCACTTTTCCAGTTATACTGACCAGTCATTATGAAAGGCTGGTAGACTTTTTTTTATAACAATGTTGAGCTCAGTACTGAGAGTTTCAGAACATTCTTTCTAGAATTCCACCAAGATGGTCGTGTAGCTGAGTCACCGTTTCACTGTCTCCGCAAAATGATTGTAATACCAGCCCAACTAGGATAGAGGCAGTCAAAAATGTATAGCCTTGTCCTCCTTCTGGGTGTACATGATGCATTTATAATTGCAGGTGCAAATATTCCATCTTTTTATCAAAAGGACAAATGTACACAGGAAAAAGGCTGTGGTCGTGTAGTTTTCTATGCTCTAAATTGCAGCTAGGAAGCAGCTTGGTTGCCCAGCCATTGTCTCCAAGCATGCCGCATTATGCTTCCCCATTTGTTCTAGGAATGGAAAAATATTAGAAATCATTCAACAAAGTAAAACAGGGATCTAAGGATAATCTGTTGGGAAAGCCCGCCCCCCCTCTTCTCTTTTTTAACATTTTTTTACATTTTTTTAATATAAATGGTTGTCTCCCCTTTTTTTTCGTTTATCCCAATTTAAAGAAAAGGAAGGAAGGAAAAGAAAAAACATGCAGTGAAATGTAAAACTAAATAATGAATGTAAGTCTTAATGGAAAAATCATTGCAATAAAGTGTTAAAAAATAAGTTAGTTTGCTGGTTGCTGAGGAGCTAGATCCCCATCCAGTTTGTCTAACAAACGTATGGGTATGGGTGTGTATTGTATTATTAAACGTATTGATGTCTGGATTTGAGATAATCCATAATCTAGGACGTCAGGGTGGGGAGATGGGAAACTGGAATGCAGCACTGGGGTCTCACAGGGGGCTCCCTTTCTGTTCACGCCCTACACATCAGACTTCAGATACAACTCACAGTCCTGCCACATCCAGCAGTATTTAAATGATTCAGCTGTTGTGGCATGTGTGAGCAGTGGACAGGAGGGGGAGTACAGGGACCTGGTAGAGACCTTTATTGACTGGAACAAAAAATCTGTCTTCTTCTGAACACCACCAAGACTAAGGAGCTGGTGGGGCACTTCAGGAGTTCTAAACCACCAAGACAGGCAGTCTGCATCGATGGGGAACAAATAGAGACTGTCCTACAGATACCTGGAGGTGGTTCTGGACCAGAAACTGGAGTGGACCACCAACACAACGCAGCACACAGGAAGGGACAGAGTCGCCTTTTCATGTTGTAGATGTTCTACCACACAGTCATCAGAAGTGTGCCTCTGTATGCTGTTGTCTGTTGGGGAAGCAGCACTATGGACAACGACTGCAGACGTCTGGACAAACTGGTCAAAAAGGCCTGTTTTGTGCTGGGTCGGGAGCTGGACCCTGTAAGAACTGTGGTGGAGAGGCAGATGAGGAGGAAGCTGGAGGGCATTCTGGCTAATACAAAACATCCCCTCCATGATGCCTTGACCAGCCAGAGAAGCAGCTGCAGTGAAAGACTGATCTCTTTGACATGCAGGACTGAGAGGTTCAGGAGATCGTTTGTTCCTGCAGCCATAAGACTGTTCAAGAGAGATCCAACATGTTTCCTAAATAATGTATTTGTTATTGCTATTATCTATCTATCTATCTATCTATCTATCTATCTATCTATCTATCTATCTATCTATCTATCTATCTATCTATCTATCTATCTATCTATCTATCTATCTATCTATCTATCTATCTATCTATCTATCTATCTATCTATCTATCTATCTATCTATCTATCTATCTATCTATCTATCTATCTATCTATCTATCTAGTTTGTGAAATATGGCTTTATGTGTTTGATCATTGTCCGTATGATAAAGGTATAACATGTTTTTTTGGTAAATTGTAGTCAGCAGTGTTTTTCTTCTCTAAATTATCCTCTGACACACAAAGGTAATGATCCATTTTAGAAAACCTGTGCTTTAAAACTTGTAACAGTGGTGAAAAAAAGTGAAACAATTTTTTCTAATTCAGCATTTAGGGGTCTTACGATCACGTTAATGTGATTAGGTAATGCTACTCATTGCTACTAATAGAACACAATGTTTTTTTTTTTTCATTTCTCCAAGATTATACTATTTAATCCAAAAATCTTTGTAGGAGGCAAAATCTTTTTCAGGACACTGCATCCTTTAATAGTATTATAAAGATGGCCTTAAAGGCAGGGCTAAATATAATAACGACACACAAAAAAAATTCACTTAAATTGCTTTACTTTTATATCCGACCTTTACACAGGCAAGAAATGCTTTACTTGATAACTGCAAGTATTCAAAGATGTCAGTAATTTGCCTGTGGTCCAAAAAAATTGCATTGAGGGAAAATGCAGCCAGATGTAAAAAAGGACAACATGTGGAGTAAAAGACAAATCAGCAAGAATAATTTGAGACAAGGCTTTTACAAGTTTTATTTTCTTTAATGATGTTGAGAAAATACAGGAAAGTATTCATGTGTAAAATATTCACCAAATCAAGTGAGCCAGCACAGCAACTTTATAACATATCTTGTCCTGTGCAATGAATTCTCTAAAACTTTATATAGTGTATGCATTTCTCCAACACAATATATATGTATACAATTTATAAAGAAGGTGCTTTTCAGGTTCTTATAATGTACATCTTAATTTCCAAATGAAAACAATAAGACATTAAAATAATTTTTGTTATATAATATTTGTGAATATACTTGAGGGAAGGGTCATATTATGTTCTTTAATAGAGGGCAAGATATAATCTCTTTAAAACTTTAATTGATATAACTTAATTTTTTCTTTAGATAATAAAATATTGTATACACAAGGCAAGATTTTATTCACATCAGTTCACATTGGTTGGTAAACCCACATCTTCTCTTATGTATGGCTTAAAAATCAACAATCAGAACACAGTAACAGTTTTTTTGTTGAGCAGTGATTTTAGTGAGATAGTTAGCGTGTTTATAACAACAGACATGGTGGCAGAGTAATGTATCAATGCATTCACGCTTTGGTCACCGGGAGAGCCTCCTGCAGCTCCGTCAGCAGCTTTTAGAAGACACACGTAGTTCATGATGACCTCATGCACCTTTGCCACCACCTCCCTACGTTCCCTTTCAGTGTTCAGGGCCTCCACCAGAGACATGCAGGCTTGAGTTAAGCAGCACAGTGTGTGGAAGCTATGCGTCAAAGTGAGCAGCAGCTCCTCTGGACTGCGGTACTCTGTGGCCATTTGACTGCAGGCACCATTCAGCACTTTGGCCTGAAGGAGCAGCAGCTGGGACAGCGTCTCCATGGCGGTCTCACTCATCTCAGGTATGTCACCACCAGACTTGTGTCTGACACTGCAGTGCAACACGTTAATCATCTCTAAGGCATCCTTCCGTGCAAGTGCAAACCCTGTATGAAGGCTGTAAGTTTTTCCCTTCATTGAGTGTATATGAGCGAGTCTGTCTTTGAGACTCATCTCGTTTAAAGGTGTGGATGTGTCAATCTGTTCAGTCTCATGTCCTGCTTTCTGGACGGTTTTTTCCTTGCCACTGGATGAAGTCGGGCTACTAGAGAACAGAACATGTGAAGACATCCCTTTATCTTCACAACTACCTTGAGTAATTGGCTTTCTCCTGAGGAAGCAGTGACTAAATGGGCCGTTACATCTCCATGTTCCATCCGGCCTTGGAGCTATTGACTCTGACTGTAACAGTGAGACTCCGGTTAGCAGCCTTCTCCCTGTTGAATCGGAGCTGACTGAACCCTGGGACAAGCTTTTGGGTAAGGTTTTGGCAGAGAATGCCCTACACACTTTTGGGGAATCTTGGGACTGCACATTGTGACCTACAGTCTTTCCAGTAAGCGTGGCTTTGGTCCTTTCCTTCAGTGCTTCTAAGCTCCTGCAACCTGGCATTAAAGTGCTCCAGCTCCTTCTGAGCATCTGAACCCTGTGCGGCTTCCTGAGGCTTCTTGTTGGGTCACATGAAGTTGGGTCAGACTCAGGGCTGGTCAGTGTTACCTCACTTGGCTCCGTGCTACTTCGTAATAATGAAGGTGACATGATTGTGGAGGTGGTACTGGTCTCATTACAAAGAGAGAAAGTTGAGTCTTTCCCAGCCTTCTTCAGCTGTGTGCAAGCTACACTAGGGGTATTAGGAAAACAGAAACAACTGTTAAGTATCTCCCTGCAGCAATCAAACAGTTATCTTTATTAGTTTTGTAATGCATATTCTACATGATCACAGATAGTATATAAAGCAAGAATATAAAATAATTCTTATACAAAAGGCAAGGCACAACAACATGCACTCACCAGCCACTTTTATTAGGGATACATGTTCAGTTGTTTGCTAACAAAAACAGGAAATTGGTCAATCACATGGCAGGAACAAGTGGATTTTTCTTGGCTCTATGGCAAGCACCACACAAAGCTAAAATAGTCTCACACCGGCTTCATGAACAGGACAATGAGATCACTTTTGTTCATTAGCCTTCAAAATTAACATATCTCAGTCCAATAGAGCACCTGTGAGATGTGGTGGAATGGGAGAGTCTCATTATGAATGTGTAGCCACCAAATCTGCAGGATGGTATCATGTCAGCATTAAGCAAAATATTTCTGAAGGATGTTACACAATGTTTGTCTAATCTATGCAAGAAGAATTAAGGTAGTTCTGGAGGCAGGTTTTTGTTAAAGCTGACATTAGTAAGGTGTATTCAAAGTGGCTGGTGAGAATGTAATTTTTTTTTCATTCTTACCAATGATAATTAACAAAAGAAAGGTATTTTTTCTGAGACCTGAAACATGAAAGTATGAACTATTTCAACTAGCAATTAAATTTTTCTTCAGCAAGGTTCTCAAGTTTTATGAACTTGGACCATCTTCACTTTTCACATACTGTAGTTTCACGTCACACATTTGTTGTCACAAGGAGTGAGACACAGTTTTACACCTAAAGATGTTGCAGCATAAAGAGAAGAGCTTGACACCAATAGAAAGAGTAGCACTGGTCATATCCGGTGTGGGACTTCTTCTCAATAACCAAGCCCCAGTTGATTTGAAAAAAACTGAAGATGTACTGGAAATGTATTATAAGATGCCATATACTGGAGTCCACATGATTACAATGACATTCTATTTTTAGAAATTCAATTTTTAGCTTTCAACACCACAGTATTTTACTTTGTCGTAGCTGTCATGTGATCCTTTAAAAAAATCTTAATTGATACCAGCGTCAGGCAATAAACTGGTTGGGTTTATACATCAAAAGGTGTTGGTTAGATATAAAAAAAGATAATTGTATTTAGTTTGATCCACCAACCTGCAAAACACTCTATGTTTCTTACAGAAGGTTAATTTGTGACTTTTCAAAGTGACTGAAAAAATGTATATCGGGATAAGCCCCTTAAGTCTTTACTAATGCTGTTATCACACTATTTCTTATCTTGCAAAATATGTTGCAAGATCAATCTTATTTAACAGTGTTTCATGTTGTAAAGAACAAGTAAGTTCCTTTTTGCCATGGTGTCACCATCTCAAATTTTCCCATTTTCAAACAGATCAACAGTTTAAACTTCAATAATTTATATTCAGCCAAACAGTTCCTCCAAGTGGTCAACTACTTATTAGCTGACTTAATCAGAAAATAAGGCCAAGTCTACTGACATTTAATTTACTTCAAGCAAGTGCTGTGTCGATGTGAGCCTTCATCATAACAGACAGAACATCTGCATAGGATTAGGTAATATTATTACTTGATCATTGGAACAACATTTTCCTGGGATTTATTGAACAAATCTCGTAAACGAGGAGCATGTATTCAGTAAAAATTAATATAGAATAATATAAGTTGTTCAGCTCATGCCACATAATTATTTCTTGACATCAATTAATCAATCAATCAAATTTTATTAATAAAAGTGCTTTATAACAACAGTGCTCAAAGCACTGGACAGTGATAGCGCTGATATGTCTAACGAATCCATGACAGTCTGACTCACATGGATATCATGATATACTATCATGGTACAGTTTGAGATGTGCAGAAATAGGATATTGGATGAATGGAAAATCCATAAAAAAAAATTTTATCCTGTTTTTATATTCATGTCCCCTTGTTTTTTACTTTTTTTTATTTTTATTTTTTTTTATTTTGTTCCCCCCCCCCATCAATCATTGATTTTATCCCACGTGATTAGGCCCCCTGGGGTTCAACCAACAGGGAGTAGTTGTTTATGGATGTTATAGATGTGTCTTGTTGGCTTGTCATTTGAGTTACTGGTTTGAATGTTTGCTGTTTTTCTTTGCTTAATGGATGTTGGAGTCTTCCGGAGTGGTGTCAGTTTATTGTTGATATATTGTACTGTAGAATATATACATATATTTCAGATTTTGCCCTTTTTGTGGTTTTTTAAAGGATAATTGTTGAATTAACTTCAATACTCCTCCCTCTAACTTCATTGGCTCACTCATGTATGTGTCAAAAGATGATTGGCTGATTGGAATTATTTTTGGGTTTTTTGTAGGTCTCATTGTATTTAACCTGTGTGTGTGTTTGTAATTCTTTTAATGACCCTGATGAAGGCTTTACGCCGAAACGAGTTGGTCTTAATAAAGTGGATCATTTAATTTCCAAGTGTTGCCGGAGTTTCCATTCATCCTAGAATTTTCTCCTTCTCCGTGCACCTAGGAAGTGAGTGAAGTTGCATCGGCATTTCTGTTTTTTTTTTTCAGAAATAGGATGTTAAAATTATATTTATTAATATGTTTATAAGCCATATAAAATGTAAAAGTGTGATGTGGGTATAACATTCTCGAATAGCTTCTAATTGCTGAGGCTGCACAAAACAGTTTCTTTATTGGACACTATGTTTAGTAGATATAATTTATTTCAATGAACCTAAGCTCAATAAGGCTACAATCTTTGGTTTCTGCTCTCACTAGGCATCTGGAATGTTTTCTCAAGAGAAAGAAAATGTAACTCCTCTGATAACCATCCACAACAGGGTTTGGGGAATACCTTATGAAATAGTACCTTAAAAAACAAGTTGCTGGAAACTTCTTTTAAAGCAAGAATAATTTTTATTCCAAAGACCAATACCAATGTTTAATACAAAAAGTCTTAGCATCTAGCTTTATATCACTGTGAGAATGGAATATTTGTTGAATGTGTATGTGTAATGTTTTACTTTTATTTCCTTTAATTATGTTTTCACTAAAAAACAAAGTAGATTTGTTCCCTTGTGTTTTTGTCTTACCTGTGGTTTCTTTTATCTTGGGCATTTTGTGACTGCTCCCAAACCCTGGGTCAGTACTGGTAGCTGCATGGATTTTCCTTATTAGGGTGGGGTCCATTGGGTGCCCTGCTTTCCCCTGCACTGTGAGGCCATATGCCTTCTCCTCAGCCCCATAGCTCATCCCCTTTAGCAAAGACTCTGATAATACATGCATACTGTCTGTGGCACAAAGGGGAGAATCCATTGGAGTGACACAACTGCTGCTGCCAGTGCTACAACCAGCATCTATTGAGGAGCACTGTGAGCTCTGGAGAGAATGAACGCCTTCACTTTGTATCGATGACATGCGCTTGCTAACGTGGTATTCATACATCCGTGTGACATCCTGCTCTGACTGCGAAAGCTTGGTCTGTTTCTGCTTATTGTCCTGTGAAGTAGCATCACTCTCAGCAGGGAAGGGCCCTTTGGATGGGGAGAGGAGCTGGGCATTTAACTGTTGGTTTCTTTCATCTGAGTCCTGGTTCTCTCCCTTTGCTGTCAGCCTGTCTGCGTGGGAAGCATGTGAGTCATTTGCACATTCTGTTGCAAGATTCTCTGCCATTTTGCTTCCCGGTGCTCTCTGCTGCCATTTTTGATGTCTGTCTTTGCAGTGAGTTCTCCCTAGATCAAGTTGATTCATGTAATAGGAATCTCTCACAGTAAAAGTGTTGTACTTCCCTACAAGATGAGGGGGCTCCTCCTTTCCCAAATCTAGAGAAGTAGAGTTAGATTTTTCAGAGGAACTGCATGTATCTCCTTGGAGACTGCTCTCCGCCTCCCTCTGTTTTCCTCTCTGTCTGCTCATTAGGGAGCCCATGTGCATCTTGGTGAAGAATTCACTGACTGATTTGATTTCCATAGTATCAGGTTCCATCTCACTGCCATCTGAGTGGAAAATCTGAGAGGAGGTAACAGCTGAGGATTTTGCTTCCTCTGGATTTTCATCAATAGTTGTGCAAACCTCTGCCTTTTCCTCATTCATGGCACGGTATCCTTCAGTCATGGCTACATGCATCCTTAGGTGGTTTTCTGAATGTCTCTGAGCAGCAACCAGCTCCGAACTCTCGGTCATCTCCGAGGAGTTTGTCTCATTGCCAGAATCTGAAGACTCAGGGCTAAATGCTCGTGATATTTGTACACCTGTGTACAACAAAAAGAAAAATACATTATTAAAGATTTCTTCTTAAACAAATTGGTAATATCAATGAAGAAATTAGCTATTATTCATCAAAACAATAATGCAAATCAACATAAATAAAGGGCCTTATGACAGATGTAAATTAGTCTGAAAATAAGAAATAATAATTTACTGGAAGCCTTATACCTTACTGATACAATGCACAATTAAACTCATCCTGTATGCTGGCGTATTGAAAAACATTTTGTGGAACATCAAGTCTAGCTACGTTGTTAAAGAAAATGTGTCACTCTAAATCAACTCCCATTTTGAATACTGCACATAAATTAGGATCAAGGGTGTGGAATTCATATTGTTCTTGTGTGTCAGGAGAGGGTACGTTACTTGTACAGTGATGTAACTCATTTTATGTTTCTTCACATTTAAGAATCAACTAACCTCGCCAGAATTAAATTTCAATACTTCGTTAGTGTTTTCAAGTGATCACATAATTAGTTAAATGAATTAGAAAGTACTGTAAGTGGTTAGTTTCTCTTTGTTTTGATCATTTGACATCCTGAAGTGTTGGATGGTTAAACAATGTTGTTACAATGTTTTAGTTATAGCTGCAATATTTGTGTCATAGTTACAAGGTACACATGTCTAATATGCATGGCAGGTGTGAGCTGCAGCTCACAGGTGGTGTAATTTTTCAAAATGTCTAAAACCTCTGCCGTAGCCTGGATAAGCTGAGGCTCAAACTGTGTAACAGACGGTGTTAAATGCATAGTAAGGCACTATCTTAGGATCATTTTCCTATGGCATCATGTCCTCCTATGCAATTGAAACTCAACCAGCTATGTGATTTTGTGCCAGGGTTAAAAGTGTAGAAACTATTTTTCATAAGGGCATCCTTTGGCTGTGTCATGTGCCTTTTACTGGACTGGGGATGGATCCTCTCCCACAACACCTGAACAAGTTTAGATGGATGGATGGATGGATGGATGGATGGATGGATGGATACAAGAAAGAAATCTGAAAAACCTATATACTTATACTTATTCAAAGAGAAATTCCTAAAAAGCAAATATTGATATAATCTAGACATTTGACAACAATAAATTATAAAGAAAAGGAATCCCCTGTCGTCTGATCTCTTATGTCATTAATATGTGAGCCTGTGTAAATAAAACAGTTATTCTACTCCTGTGTTCACACCAATATCAGTAAAATTAAAAGTGCAGGAAGTGTCTTCAAGTCATCAATGTATTTCTTTTTCTTAGAGGTATGCTCTATGGAAATAATTTAAATAGAATCTAATCTTGGATTACAAATTTAAAAAAGTGGTGTTCTGGAGAACCAATGGTGGAAAATGCTGAATGAAATAAATTAGGCAAAACTGGAGCTTTTACAAATGCCATATGGAAGACGCTCAGTTTTGTCACAGAACAGCTGCTTCTCAGTTAAATTGGCCTTCACATAAATACTATACGTAGCATGAAGAAAAAGATAATCAAAGTATTCTAGAGCAATAACACTCTTATTTCCTGCTTTTAGAGAACTCAGTCTCAGGTTATCCATATCGCTTATCCATAAGCATAATGGGCCAAAACATACAGCTTAAAGTATCCAAAAATCTCGTTTGAAGAAGAGAGAACTCCTTAAATTATCCTGTTACAAAAAGAGCTCTGATCTTACTATAGCCAAACACTTTGGAAAGAAATGAAACTCATAATTCTGTTCTATTACTCAAAATAAACTACAAGAAGCTTCAACAGTATAACTAATAGTAACAGCTGCAAAAATTATTTGCACTCCTGAGGCTCTGTTACTGAAATAAAATAGAGCCTAGTTTTGGGTTACATCTATTCAAAGCTACATTTATTTTACATTTAGCATGTTAGAATCCTGTCACACTACATTTTGTATAAAAACAACCCACAAAACAAAATGAATAATAACACAAAGAGTACAAATGTCTCAAATTAATGAAAAAAATACTCATGGATGGAAATGTTGAACAGAATGGGGTTTATTTAAAAAATGAAACAAAAAAAGAGCAAATCAAAAATGAATGAGTCCAGTGAGTATAATGTTAGTGGATGAATGTTACAATAGTATAAGGAGAACCTGTGCTGCTCTCTGACTGTGCAGGACTCTGTTCTTCAGAAGCAGCCAAGGCCTCGAGTGCCTGCAGAGTGGACACCACTGCGTCGTCCAGAGGCTCCGCAGGGCCCTCTGCCCGATGCATGGGCACAGAGTCTATTAGAGAGATGGGGATATCATTGCAGGTCTCCTGGGCCTGAGTTCCAGCCCCCTGCTGTTCATCCTCATCAGAACTGTCCCTAAAACCAGGAGGAGGAGCAGCAATGGCCATGTTGAGAGAGTGCAGAAGCACATCGTTGTCTTCCTCATCATTAACCTCTGGAGGTGGAGGGAGGGAGGTCAAGTCAATAATGTCATCACTTGACCCAGATAGTGTCAGCAATGTGGGCTTATCAATGTCACTCATCACCACATCCTCCTCACAGCTGATGTCATCCTCATCTTCTGCATCATCTGTTGTCTCTGCATAGCAGATATCATGCAGCAGGGGCTCCTCGATGCACTCTGTAGGACCAAAGATTTTGCTAGAGTATGGATAACCCTCCTCTATGGCATCCATCATTTTATAATCCTCCTCAAGACGCCTGTACATGGGGCTGTAATTGTCTGCAATCTCTGGGCCTTCGTCCATCAGTCTCTGGTAGCCCAGGTTTTGGGGGTTCACGCTGTCCAGCGGGGGTTCCCCAAATATGAAGGATACCTTTGCATTCCTGGATGAGTCTGGTGGTTTAGGCCTTGGGATATTGAGATAAGTCTGGGAGCAAGGAACTCTGCAGCACTCCGCCCTCTCTGACATGTGAACAGAGTGCTGAGGTTGGTGAATCTCTGTCACGTATACAGGCCGGACTTCACATCTACTGTGGTTGAGGTATTCACACTCCTGGTCTAAGTAGTCTTGGCTGCACCTCTGGTTATTTCTCTCCTCACATCCTTTGTGGGGTAAACTGTATGCACACTCGATTGCTTGGTAGTTTTGTTTCGGTTTAGCCGCATGGCCTGTGAAAAAGGAACCGAAAGGTAATACATGTATTTTTAAACACAACACATTCTGCTGAGCAACGCAATAAGTATTTCAGATCAAATTGTTTCCTTACTTGTTTCCGTGTTTTTGGCCACGTTGAAGATGGAGCGCCGAGAGTCTACGAGTAATCTGTAGTAGCCAGCAGTCAAACAGGCCAGATTCATTGCATCAACAGATTCCATTAACAGAGTGATGGGCTGTGAGAGAAGAAAACAATCAGACTGTCTTATCAAAAATAACTGGGAGCTGAAGTTGTATAAATTTATTTTAATTATACATAAAACATTTTGGAGATTTTTATATTAACCTTTACGTCCAGAACATGCAGTTCCACTCTAACCCTGTTCTCATCTTCAGCATACATCTCAATGCGGTTGACATGGCTGAAGTCAGCCAGAAGAGCCACCAGATTTGTTTTCGTGTTTATCACATGACTGATGCCGTATTTGGGCCCCACCAGCAAAGTCACTTCTGTGTGTTTCTCGCCTTGCTGTAAAAAAGAAAGAGACAGCATATAAATGTAACTGAACAGGATGTGATACTAGCTGCATGCAAAAGGGGGATACTGAGGTGGGTGCACTCACCACCAGTGTGGATTTGAACACACGCCCTCCATAAAGCCTCAAATCGCTGAGATACTTTAGATAATGCACCTTTGCCTGCAGTGCAGTCAGCTGGAGGAGTGATAGAAAGGAGGGACATGATGTCAGACTCAGACTAAAATAAATAAAATTAAAATAAATGCTGTAAAACAGAATATTAAAAACATCACACATTGTATTAAAGCAATCCATTTGCATCTTTACTACAGTGCTGTGTAGAAGTATTCATACCCCTTAACCTTTTTCACCTTTTGGCACATTACAACAACATACTGCAATGTGATCTGATGGGATTTTAGATTAAGATACTTTAAAGCAGTGCATAACTGAAAATTGGAAGGATGTATAACGTTTCTTTTACACTGATATTTCTCCGTAGAATTGACCTTAGTATAAATACAACTTCTGTGAGGTTTGTTGGAGAACATTATTGATCAAGTATCATCACACATACCAAGGAACACAGCAAACAGTTCAGGTATAAAATTGGTAAGGTCTGGTCAGATGAGACCGAAATAGTACTTTCCTAGTATGATTTCTGCATGTTCTGGTCAACATGCTGAGCGTTATCTGTGACAGAAAACTGAAACTGCACATTATCTTGAACAAGTTCTTCAGGTTGGACAAGTTGCTGCTAGAGGGTGCGAAAGACTTTTGACTCCACACTCCAACAGAATATGGCCCTAGTTTGAACAGCAGTAAAAAGTGCTTCCAAACCACACTTCAGATTTTTATTTCTTTTTTTGAAAAAAAAAAAAAAAAGATGGAAAATTATGTCTCACTATACTTCTATTTCATAATTGTATATTAATTTGTGCTGACCAATCATCCAAAACCCCGATAAAATATACATAAAACGGTGGTTGTAACATTACAAAATGTAAAAAAAAAATGTAAGTGGGTATCAATGCCTCCACGGCACTATATAAATCTTAACTCTCCACTAGGTGGTAACCTTGAGTTAGATGTGCAAGTAAAAAAGATAGATAAAACATTCAGTGAGCAAGCAGCTTTGTACCTTTTTACCAGGAGGCACCAGGTTTTGGTTAGTTTTCAAGATGTGGGTGAGAGCTTTTTTGATATTTTTCTCTTTCATGCTAGATAGCACTGCAGGTGGCAGGAATAATGCCAGACCCCACTCCTTTCTGTGGACACACAGTTAACACAGATAAGCTACTATTAAAAATCGTTCTTATCACTCAAAGAGGGTCCTTTGATTAAAGTTACAATGATCTCCAACTATTAAAGCAAGGACAATAATGTTACACCATTATATATTTAACAGCAGCAAGTGGATGTACCTTTGGACCAAGATATTATAAAGGAAAAAAGGCTGATTGTCACAGTGGTTTGTGAAACCAGATCTACTCACTCAATATACTTCAGGGAAACTTTCTGAGACTGCTTAGTATTGATGGTCAGAATGTACATTTGCAGGGCAGCCAGACGAAGAGCTGTGTCATATTTCAGTTCTGACCCGAATCTCTCCAATACCACATCATTACAGCTCTGAAAGGAGGCACAGAGAGATGCGACCGGAAAATGTTAGATTTATTTTTTCCTAGCCATGAAATCCAAAACAACAGCATATATAGTGAGTGTTTGCAGAATGACAAGTCTGAGTCATGGATGTTATCACTCTGCAAATATAAAATAACAAACAATTACTGCTCTAAAAACTATATCTGTAAATGTGTATCCTTAGATTTTTACCTGAACGTAGAGGTACTCAAATGCTACTGCATCTCTCCTTAGCAAGTCCACAGGATCCTTTGGGACAAAAGTGATCCGAAAGAAGCACTTCATCTTGTGTGAGCCTGGCCTCTGTGTCACCTAAAGCAGGATCCCAAAATGGGTTAGGATAGTCAGGAGATGTTTGTGTTTGAAACTTTCTGTGGCTAAAAAAAATGCAAGTTATTAATTTTAAACTGACATTGAATAACTGAAGGTGCTTTCAGTTAAGAAATTGCTAGATTTATTTTTTTATTGTATGGCCATTAGTGTATGCTTTGAATTTTGTGTTTTTTACATAACGTCATTACTCTTAATCAGTCTTTGGCTGCATGCTTGACTGCCTTGCGTTCATTGTTTTTTTGTTTTTTTTTACATCCTCCATTTCTTGATTTCAGACAACCGAATAAACATAACTATAATGAACTAGAAGCCCCAGCACAACTGAAAAGGAAAAGTTGGAAAATATCTCATTATAATACCTTAAATATCTTCTGTATATATAATGTATATAAAAGGATGATGTATCAATGCCCTCCTTATGTCATTGGTGACAAAATTAACAAATTTCATTTTTCCAAATTCAATTGAACAACACCTGTATCTTTATATTTAATGTCATCCATGATTGCGTTCTTACCTGAGTTAGCATCTCCTGCTCATGCAGGAGCATGAGTTTGCTGGCAGATCCCTCAGCTCGTTGCTCCAGCATTAAAGAGAAGTGCTCAATGCACTTAATGGATAGCTTTTCTTGCAGGGTCAAGATGACGTCCTTTAAGACAGACAATGTCAAAGTTAGTACAGCATAAAAGATGTGCAGATGGAGGAGCTTCCATGTGCTCTGCTCCCAGTCATGCTGAGAAATCCTTTTCACAGCTGAGAATGTTTAAAAGCATCACCATTCTAACACACATTTAGAATTCCAACTGCAAAAAAGTAGGGGGTAAATGTGAATTGCTACATCCGCCTCTCCTTTACAATTAATTATACGCCAACAGCTTTTTGATTGCATCATAAGTTCACTTGAGGTAAGGTTCTGAATGCCACAGTGAAGAGAAAAGGTTGCACTTCATAATGTAAAACCTGAACATGCTTTTAGATTACATAACAGCCTTTCAGTGTGAAAGGAGACTCTTACAAGCACCTACCTTAATGGATGTGTTGCTGTCAAATCTAAATGATTTAGTCTGGCCATTTTCCAGATACACCTTCAAAACATTTGGCATAAAAAGAAGGGAGTTGTCCTTTACGGTTTCCTGAGAAGGAAAGGAAAATTGTATGATCAGCAAATATCTCTTTGTAAAGTGGAAAGTCCTTAACCTATACTACTGAGAGACTAGAAAAGCCCTCAGTTTGAGAAACATGTTATACAGTGGTTTTTCTCTTAAACCTTTTCATATTCTGTCACCTTGCAACTACAGTCAGCACTGTATTTAATTTGGATTTTATGTGATAGATCATCACAAAGTAACATTGCACTATAAAAGATTAAGAAAATCATTGATGGTTTTCAAAATCTTTTATGAATAAAAATCTAAAAAGTGTAGACTGCATTTGTTTTCAGCCATATTTACTCTGATACCTCTAAATAAAATACAGTGCAACCAAAGAGATGAGTCCAGTGGTGAATGATTGTTTGTCTTGGATGATGAGTTTTGATTGTTTTGATGGATCTTACTGTAAATGACGAGAAATGAAGCCAGAGTGGGGAGAAAGGAGTCGGGGATGTCTGTAAGTGTTTCCAGTGGAGGTCCAGGGGGATCGGCAATTGAGGAACCCGAGATGGAAGACTAAGGTCGGAGGGCGGACAGGCAGAACTAGGAGCTGGTGTGTGAGCATGTTGGAGGAAGGAGTTTGGTGGCTGCCAGACATGGATGAAACCAGGAGCTTACACAGAAGCTGGGAAACTGATCAAGAGGAGATTCTTGAGGAGACCAAGAGGAACCACAGAGGCAAAACACTCAGGCGCTGAAGGTGTGACAGCCAGGTCCTTTTATCCAGCCAGAGTGGTGGCTCAACGAGCTGCAGGTGTGCCAGGAGCTCCACAGCACAGCTCCACCCTCCAGCTATGATGGACAGGACCCAAGTAGGCCCCTCGGTGGAGACCAACGGAATGGTGGAAGAAAAGAAGACAAACAACACAGACCACACAGACACCCCACACCCATAACAGTACCCCCCTCTCAAAGACTGCCACCCAGCGGTCCAGATGATCCAGACAGTAGAAGGATCCAAATAAAAGGAAACAAAAACAACAACCTTGGAGGCCGGCAGTGACTAGAGAGACACCTTGGAAATCGGCTCTTGTGGTGTTGGTGCTCATAACCAGCATTCGAGCTGCTGGGTCTCAGTGGACTGGTGTGGAAGGCTGAAGGGCCCTCCTGGCGGCTGACATGGACAAGGGCCCACGACAAGGCACTGGGGACCCACCACAAAGCACAGGACTGGGACACACGAGGGAGCTCAGGATACTGGGAGGACCCACGGAGAGGCTCTGCAGCCTGCGAGGACCATCAGAGAATATCTGCGGGCTGGAACTCATGAAGGAGCGCTGAAGAGCAGTGTACCTGCGGTTTGATCCCATGAAAGAGCTCTGGAGAATGCCGTGGCTGCCGTCTGAACCCATGGTGGAGCTTAGTATTAAGCACTATGGACCAGAATCTTTATTGTGGGGCTTAGGTGTGGTCCTCCCTGTCCCCATGGCAGAAGTTCCAGAGATCTTATGTTTAACCTCCAGGGCATCTTCAACAATGGTCAACTGGGAGATCATCTTATGGTATGGGCAAGGGTTCAACTGGCAAGCCTGAGGATTGAGCTGGGGCTTAAGGAGATGTTGGCTAAGGGAGCGAGCTCATGGTCTGACTTGGTGAAGCGCAGATATGTGGTCACGCTGCGGACCACAACCTGGAGGGCAGATTGCCAGCCTTGTTCCCAAAAGAGACAATCATCAAGCACCAGGGCCAGCACCAGAGGAAAGCCTGAAGAATGCAGTAGAGAAAGACAACAGGAAGAGCAGAAGCAGTGGCAGTAGTCTATGCAAAGAGAAGCAAGGGACCCGTAGAGTCAAAGGCACTGCCCTTTAAGTATTATGATTCTACAGTTTCGTTTCTCCCTCTAATATGATGGAGGTAGAAGGACTGAAGCGCTGTTTTCCAGAAAATGCCCAGTATGCCGAGTGGTATGCAGGTGCGGAATTGCTGTGAAGACTTAAAATGACTTGGACACTTTCCCCTCTCCTTGGGCGCAATCAGACTCATACAGGATGGTAAGGAATTTAAAATTGGATTTTAGATACCTGCAGAACTTCGAACACCTCCCGGGGGAGGCGGTGGACATTGAGTTTGAGTGGGCAATGTTCCGTGCCTCCATTGTTGAGGCGGCTGACTGGAGCCGTGGAACATTGGTCCAGCTCTACACCCTCAGCAGGGTCCTGGAGGGTGCGTGGGAGTTCACCCAACCGGTCTACATGTGTTTTGTGGACTTGGTGAAGGTGTTCCACCGTGTCCCTTGGGGAGTCCTGTAGGGGGTACTCCGGGAGTATGGGGTACCAGGCCCGTTGATACGGGCTGTTACGTCCCTGTACGTCCGGTATCAGAGTTTGGTTCGCACGAGCCCGCAGTAAGTCGAGCTCGTTTCAGGTGAGAGTTGGACTCCGCCAAGCTTGCCCTTTGTCATCGATTCTGTTCATTACTTTTATGGACAGGATTTCTAGGCGCAGCCAAGGTGATGAAGGGCTCCGTTACGGTGGCCTCAGGATTGGGTCTCTGCTTTTTGCAGATGATGTGGTCCTGTTGGCTTCATTGGAACGTTATCTACAGCTTTCGCTGGAACTGTTCGCAGCCGAGTGTGAAGCGGCTGGGATGAGAATCTGCACCGAGACCATGGTCTTGAGCCGGGAAATGGTAGAGTGCCTTCTCCGGGTCAGGGATGGGGTCCTTCCTCAAGTGGAGGAGTTTAAGTATCTGGGGGTCTTGTTCACAAATAAGGGAAAAATGGAGCGGGAGATTGATAGCCGGATTGGTAGGGCATCTGCAGTGATGCAGGCGCTATACCGGTCTGTTGTGGTGAAGAGAGAGCTGAACCGAAAGGCGAAGCTCTTGATTTACCGGTTGGTCTACGTTCCTACCCTAACCTATGGTCACAAACTCTGAGTAGTGACCAAAAGAACGAGATCACGGATACAAGCGGCTGAAATTAGTTTCTTCCGCAGGGTGTCTGGGCTCTCCCTTAGAGATAGGGTGAGAAGCTTGGTCATCCTGTAGGGGCTCAGAGTAGAGCCTCTGCTCCTCCACATCGAGAGGAGCCAGTTGAGGTGGCTCGGGCATCTGGTCAGTATGACTCCTGGATGCCTCCCTGGTGAGGTGTTCCAGGGACGTCCCAGGGGGAGACCCAGGGGGAGACCCAGGGGAAGACCCAGGAGACGCTGGAGGAACGCCTAGGGATTCCCCCTGAGGAGCTGGCCCAAGTGGCTGGGGAGAGGGAAGTCTGGGTCCCTCTGCTTAAGCTGCTGCCCCCGCGACCCGACCCTGGATAAGCGGAAAAAGATAGATGGATGGATGGGTTTTAGATACTTAAAGTTTCCTAATTGGTTTTTAGGTTTTAACTTTTTTGGGGGAGGTTTTAGTTGCTTGCCCTGTGCTTTTATACTGTAATAAACTTCTAACCAATGTGTAATCCCAAAGTTGGTCTTCTTAGGTTGCCAGTTTTGCATGCTTCACCTGATTCTTTAAAGAACTTTCACATCAAGTAGGTCACAAAAGGTACCGCCTTCCTGTAGGACTATACTATTCTGTGGCAGTATCCTCTCATCTGCTCCCCCTGTCGGTGCAAAAAGCACATAGTTGTTTTGCGACCACTCTTTTCCTTTGTAAATATGCATTGAGCCAGTAGCAACCCATTTCCCACATCATCTTTTGCTTGCTGTGATGTGTGTGCTTTCACACAGCAGGATGGCATTACAGAGCACCAGTACTTGAAGGCCATTGAAGGGAGGCTATTTATATTGTATATACAGAGCTACAGCTTTAATAATTAACATTCCGTCTTTTTCACCTCTACTTCTAAAACTGGACAAGACGAGTTGTTTGGCTTGACTTACCGGGACCTGTCCATTGATGATGACCTCCTCAGCAAAGCGGACTTTAACAGGATTTGTCTTTAACTTGGCCTTTTTGGCTGCGCTGATGAATGCAGATTTGGGTGACTTGTAGAGAGAAAGAATAAAGACAAAAAAAACAGGGATTTAAAGGACAATCAGCTCCTGCTTCAACATGAGTCGTGAATATGATTTGAGGAAATAATTCACTATTAAAACATGTCAACTCTTCTTTGAGCTGATGCAGTTAGGATAATACTGATCAAGAACATGAGAATCAGAATAACCCTTCTGCTGTCATATCATAGAATGTTTTAAAAAATCTGTTAACAGAAGTAATTACAGAATGAATTATTGCAATTAATCTGTTTTTAAAGATTTTAACAGTTACTAAGTAGATTGTGAAAGATTGTGGTTTGATACCAAATTTGTTAATTCGTTTTATATTGAGCTATGAGTTTGAGTTTACTAACACTTAAAGGAGTCAAAACCTATTACTACCATGGTTACACACACTCTATTATACTATTTCAGGCCATTCAAAAAACATTCAAGTAAAATAAAAATAAAAGCATCTGACCCTTTTTTTCTAAAGTCAACATTGTCTCTCGAGATTACATATGATATTTTGGCTGTAATGCAAATGAGGAGTGCATTGATTGGTGGCAGGAAGGCGGGGGGGTTGACACCGTAGCCTCCGCTTCAGCATCTCACTCAAAAGTAACAACATGGCTCAAGTTATAACTGAACCCAACCTGGTGGAGAACTACGTAATTCAACCTTATACGTTCGAGCCAGACTCGCTGGAAAGCGAAGATGTAGAGTCCATGGAAGACCTTCTGTAGCGAGATGTCTCTGAATGGTAAGACAATCATTTTGACTGAGACATACCTTAACATCAATAACGAGCTAAAACGCATGTTGTTAGTTTCTCCCAAATAGCTTTGCCTTTATTTAACGTAGATTTTTGCATTAACAGAGATGAAGTCGACTTTTTATCAGCTTAGAGTGGAGTTATTGAGTTAAACGTTGGCTATCATGTGGTGTTTGTCAGACAAACCAACATAGAATTCATTGTTTTGACCACTGCCTTGGGGTGAACCAGGTAGGAAAAAATATAATCAATCACACAAGCAATCTGCTCGATGATCCATTAACCCTCTGACCAATATCCTTATATGGTACATCCTGCCGATTTGACGTCAAGACGGGGGAGAAATTAGGATCACCAGTGGCGGCTGGTGAAAAATATTTTTGGTGGGGCTGTGCTTTTTTTTTCTTCTTTAAAATCAGACTTGTGCTTTCTGAGCTTTGTGCACAACTACACTATTTCCTGAACTAAGTACAGCTCTTTTATTTCCTGTCTTACATCATAGGACAAACGGATTAATCCAAGTGTGTCTGACCATTGTTGTTGGGACTACTGAGGTCAGAAACACCTGGATTGATCCGTTTGTCCAATACAGACAGGAAAAAAAAGGGCTGTACTTAGTTCAGGAAGTAGTGGAGCTGTGCATATAGCTTATCAAGTCATTTTCAATAATCATCCCAAAACAATTGAACATAGACGGCTGGATACCAGTAGGCTACTATGTGAAATACTGATTATTTTAATGCCAATATTAACAACGTGAGGCATTCTTATACCAAACATAAATACAATATTGCACAAACAAGTTTAGAACCAAACTGGAAACAAATAACTTATTAGGTTTGCACAAACATTTTACACACAAAGCTTACAGCAGCGCCCCCTTGTGGCAGATAAATTACACTGCCAATGTCACCACCAGATATCTTGCCCGCCCTCACACCAGCCTTGGGGCGATTTCTCTATCGCCCTTCATGCGGCCGAATCAACGACGCTGATTGGATAAATTCCTGTTGCTATGTTCTACTTTCTTGTCAGTAATTGGCTGGCTGATGCACTGCTTGGGGCGATCTTTCTGTCGCCCCAGCTGCTACGCAGCGGGAGCTTTTTCTCCGAAAATTATATATATTTTATATATGATACTTTGTTACGTATTTAAACTCACAATTAACTTATAATATGTGATTATTGTTATTATTTAAAAAAAATAAAATAATCAAAAACATTTGGGAAACACTGGGGGGGTGGCCCTCTATTGGCCAGCCGCCACTGAAGATCACGTATATGAGTGCGTGTGCATGTGGGCTGCACGTGGGCTGGTTGAAGAAGCTAAGGGTAAACAAAGGCTCCATTTTTAAATATTGGCTTCCCGGCCAGTGTAAAATCATTAGGAAACCATAATATACATATTTTCACATGGAAAAGGGAACCTTTCAGGTGATGACTCCTTTAAAAAACCTAAAACAATGTGTCTTCTTTTCTTTGATGATGCTCAGATGTTAAGTCAATTTTTGGAAGGAAACCATGCATAACACAATTTCCAGTAACTTATTATATGAACTGTAAACAAAATGCTGCAGAGAGTGTATGCTTCTGGCACTGTGTGATCAGCCACATCTGGTGCTTTGTATCTCTAGGAAATATTGTTGCAGGTTCACGCAAGGTCTTATGTGGTTCCGACTCCTAGATATGAGGACACTCAAAAAGGTCTGCCTTCGTTTGAGTTGCTCAAGTTCTAACTGGACTGAAAGGCAAAACAGATACAGTGCCAGCACAAACATATGGCGTGAATAATGACTGGCTTTTATAGAGTCAACAAAATAATCACTTCCAACTGCTCAAACGGCCTATTGGGATGAGTTCAGTTTCACTCAAATTGGAGAAACTCACTGGGTATGGTTGAACAACAGTCAGCACTATGGACTCCTTGCAGCTCCTGTAAGACACAAAGAAATGTAAATGAGGGAGTTCTTTTTTTCCTCTTTATTTCTGCTTATTATAATTTAAAAGGGATTTGCTGTGACTCAAAAACTAGACTGTGACACAGAGCATCCATACACCCAGGACCCCACCCTCACCTATCTCCTAAAAACTTTATTCTCCACGGGTTGGGGGCCCACATAGAGGTAATTAACTGTTTCATTTTTTTTGGTGTGACCAGCTAAATATCAGGGAGTAAAGGCTTGGTCACTTGGCAAGCCACCACGCTGAAGCCTTACTTCAAGAGGATGCTCTGGTCTTCCTAATCTAAACAGGTTATGTCAATATTTTTGGTCTTTCTTCCTCAACGTCTTTGAATAATTCTTATTCTGACCGCATTCTTGAGACTACTTTGCCAGGGGAGACCCTGCCTATAGCCAAAACCATTCACATAATAGCCCCCAGGATTATTGGTTTTCAAACTTACAAAAGTAGGGGCCCCATGAACACAATTATGTTATGGTGTGTATGGACAAAATCTCAAGGCATGGTCACAGAGAGGAAATGGCATCTTTGCTTTTTTGTGGATGATGGAGTTATGTTGGTGTCTTTGAACCATGACCTTCAGCTTGCACTGGATCAGTTTAAAACCAAGTTTGAGACTGCTATGATGAGAGTCAGCTCTTCTAAGTCTAAGGGTTAGGGATATATGGCCTGGGGCCAAGTTATTGGTAATGTGGGTGCTGATCCAGTTTGATGTGATGAAAAAAGAACTGCAAAAACGTTAAGCTCCTACTTGATCAACTACTTTCAAACCGTCATCAATTGCAACGATGTGGCTAAAATACACTTCCTTCATAGGTTGTCTGCACTCAGCTTTAGAAATAGGGTGTGGAGCTCATTCATTCTGAAGGAGCTCAGCTGCTTCTCTTCCACATCTAAAAGAGTCAGTTGATGTGGCCTGATCATGATCCCACCTGGAGGCCCCACGGTGGAGGTTCACAGGGGAAATTCCACTAGGATGAAAAGCCCAGGGCAGACACAGAACTCACTGAAGGTACTGTATCTCCATATTGGTTTGGGAAAGCCTTAGGATCCCCCAAAATGAGCCTGAGAATGTCACCAGGGAGAGAGGGAGCTGCTATTCCCCTGACCCCTATGATCTCAAATAAGCAGAAGGCAATGGATAAACGATTTCAAATAATAACATGTGTAGTTAACAGAAACAAATTTATTAGAGCAGAAAAGTGCATCTGAGGTAATGAGAGAAACTATTTTCCAGATGTGCCCCTAACATTTATGTCCTTCAAAGGAACTATCTCAACTTTACTGAAACAAATCCGATCAAATCAATGAGATCTGTGAAGCACAGGCCACATACACATGTTTTCTTGTACTGCCACTCACATAGCAGTCACTCACAGTCAGTGACTCGAGTGTGTCGGTGATTAATCTAATAAAGTGCTCCAAAACATCCTCATCACAACTAAATCATATTGGATGGAGCAGGAGGTAAGAATAATGTGTGTACATCAGTTCTGTTGAAAATACCCCTTCAGAATTATATAAATGAAATAAAAGCACTACAGTGTCATTAAGCAGGTATAAAGGATATATCTTCTTCAGAAGCTCAACAATGAATGATATTAATATTAGGATCATCATTAAAGTGATTATTTTGTTGGTATTTAATTATCTGCCACAGGTTTGACACCAGGCAAATGTCTTACCTGACGAGGTCGATAACCCTCTCCCTGGGCGCTGAGCTGACTGGCTCATCATTAATCATGATGATCTCGTCCCCCGGGACCAGTTTGCCTTCGGATGGGCCCCCTGCCAAAACATGCCAAACAACACTTTAGGCACACACACGTGCTGTGCAGAGCGTTCTCCATTTTCTAAGTGTCCTGCCTTCCAGCCAAAGCTGTAATGAACGCTTACTCATCGAAGGCTGTTAAAATCACTGAATCATCTGTGTAAGTGGATTTTCCTCCAAGCTACTACATTTTAGGTGGATTTCATCTCGTGATGTGGCTGTAGACTGAATGAGTCAGTGTTGTAAGGAGAACTCAGTGTGCAGGTGGGTCATTCTCATTACCTGGAGTGACTGAGCGAACAACCACAGGTTTCTCACTTCCTGCCACAAATCCGAAGCCAAGCACAGGGTCCCGCCTCATCTCCACCTTCCGCGGCGCAGGAGGCACAAACTTGTCACCGTCCAGACGAACTTCCTCCAGAGAATTGCTCTGAGAGACGTGACTGGAGGAAGAATAAAAAAATATTGCCTTATCATTTCTGTTGTTTACAATAGAAAATAAGACTTTTTACTAAATTGTGTTCTAAGGCATTGTGGTGTTGTTGCATTTATTAGAAAATTATTTATTGATGCTGGTACAGAGAAATGTTTGGTTCATTTCCCTGTGTTGTAACATACCATAAACATATTTTATCTTTCAAATCTAAACATTAAAGTCATTGGGCGGGGCCAACACTGCTACAGACAGATTGAGTTGATGTGCAGGTTAACTATTTACATGTTAAAATCTATTTGATGAACCACATTAATAGAATAAATTATTTCAGAATGGATTATAGCACAGAAATACACCTTTTTTTGCAACAAGTTATCTACATTTTGGGTTGTTTCACTTTTGGCCCTTAATAGGCCTGGCGGGTTTTAATATATACACGACCAGCTTGTATACATCCCAAAGAAAACCTTTCTTATCTGTTAAATCACAATAATAGTCATATAAAAAACCACTTTAATTTCCGCCTGTTGTTTCTGAGTTGGAGTCAAAGTTCCTGCCTACTGTAAGTAAATCAACAGGTACAAGTCATTATTTTTCTATTGCTTACTTGAGATCAAAACAAACATCCTGCCTCCTCCCCAACTTCCTCCAAATCTGTATAAATGTATTGGGTTTAGATGAAAGTGGGCCTCCACAGCCCTTAGACAAACCCTTCTTTACTTTCTCTAAGATAACTTGTATTATTTATCTACAAACTAAGACTGAATTGTTTCAGAGGCTTTATTTCATATACCTTTATCAGTACATTTTACAGATGACTGCAACATTTACATGCTGTAAATGATGACTATTTTCATTTGGGGCAACCGTGGCTCAGGAGTTAGGAGCTTGTCCTGTGACCAGAGGGTTGCCAGTTCTCTCTGTCTTTGTCCTTGGGCAATACACTTCACCCACCTTGTCAGATTTGGTCAGACTGCCCAGTGGCACCTGTGTACCGCAGCCTCGCTTCTGTTAGTGTAACCCAGGGCAGCTGTGGCAACGGTGTAGCTTACCATCACCAGTGTGTGAATGTGTGCATGAATGACAGAATGTAGTATGAAGCGCTTTGGGGTCCTCAGGACTAGATGAAGCACAATACAAGTAAATGCCATCATTTTAAGCTTAAGAAGTGTGCATAACTGTACAAAAATTTCACATATTGTGTGATATAGTTTTTACACCATTTGTTCACTCTCTCTGGCTCCAGGAGCAGCAGCAGCAACTCTGCGTGGTGCCAACAGTGTTGGTTAATTAAAGCTCTGGGCAGACAGTGTGTAATTCACAGTTATTCTTAACACACATTCTATTCACAGCTAAATACCAACAATTAATCTTTCATGGCACAAAGACACAGTGAGATCTGTCATTTGGATTTGCAATGTCACAAAAAGCTGAAATGGGAATAACAAGTTTGAAGATGTTAATCAATTGTCTGTCAAAATTTTGAGGGAGGATTTCTCTGCTTCATCCAAGAACAAAGGTCATCCCATCTGCGAATACAATGTCAAATGTAGATGTTGTACATTAAAAAAGTAGAGTTGTATCTCACAATAACTAATGCATAAGATGAAAATAACTAACAAAACCTGAATTTGACAGTTCTAGAATTGGATGGCCATAACTGTTATGGCCAGGCTAGTCTCAAAAGCAACCACATTAGTCTTAGTCTGGATATATTGCTGCCCTATTCACTCCCTCTCCTAATCATCATCTTCACCTGTCTCTCCAATCATCCACACCTGATCCTCCTTTCCTCATGTGTTTATAACCCGTAAGTTCCCTTCACTCAGCGCCGGATCATTATTGTTGTCTCCGTGGTGTGTTGTTCTGCTGTTACCAGTCCTGCTCTTCCGATGTCCTGTCTATCCATTCCTGCCGTCATCATCATCACCTTTTCCACCAACAGCACTCCAATAAACATCCTTGCACCTTTCCACGGTGTCTGCGTTTGGGTCCATGCACCACACCACCGCACTCCTGACAGAATGATCTGGCCATAAAGAATGGACCCAGCAGACGGCTGAGAAAGTGTCAGCCCGCACTGGCATTGCTGGGGTTGGCTACCAGAGAACTGGATAAACGTGGCGTGGGTGGTGGCGCACACTCCTCCCGGCGTTGGTCCGTGGAGGTACCGACCTCCTCCTCTGTCTCGTCATCGTCGACGGTACCACCGCAGAGTGACTGCCTTCGAGGAAGAGGAAGCAGCCTACATGGCACCGTCAGCTGGGGGGTCCTGTCATGCTGCCCAATTCACTCCCTCTCCTAATCATCGTCCTCATCTGTCTCTCCAATCATCCACACCTGATCCTCCTTTCCTCGTGTGTTTATAACCCGTCAGTTCCCCTCACTCGTTTGATCATTATTGATCATTATTGTTGTCTCCGTGGTGTGTTGTCCTGCTGTTACCCGTCCTGCTCGTCCGATGTCCTGTCTATCCGTTACTGCCGTCATCATCATCTCCTCCTCCACTAAACGCACTCTGATAAACATCCTTGCACCTTTCCATGGCGTCTGCGTTTGGGTCCATGCACCACACCACCGCACTCCTGACACTAACAGTGCAACATATGGTGCTGCTTTTAGTTTTATACTTATATTTATGCAAACTGAAGATGATCATCTGATTTTTAAAGGAGCACTACAACAAACCCTTTACGGTTATTGCAGTGGTGAGATTTTTTCCTCTCAGTCCAAAAACTTATTTGCAGTACAAATGAGATTGTTTATGTCCCATCCACCTCTCCTATTTTATTAGAGCTCAGTTGAACAGCTTGTCGAGTTTGTATAGTGGTAAATGTATGTATTATCTTAAAAAGACTCAGCAGATGTTGATGAAATTGAGGCTGACTAATTGATGCTGACAGTGAGTTGCTCTTTTCTTTTTACACTGGCTAAGCAAATGCCTTAAATATAACTGGCAACTCAAGATTGATATCATTATTTGCTATGAAATGTGGTTAGTGCAGGATTCTTGTATTTATTGTAAATACTATGATTTTTTTATTATTTAAAAAGTAAGACATGAAAACATTTCATAAACTCCTGCAAGGCGTTAATGTATAGCAAGGTTTAATGTATAATCAGGGTTTCACAGTGCTGGAGTACTGTAGGTAGCACTGTTGCCTTTCAGCAAGAAGGTCCTGGGTTCGAATTGCAGCCTTTCTGCATGGAGTTTGCATGATCTCCCTGTGCATGCATGGGTTCTGTTGGGGTACTCCAGCTTCCTCCCACAGTCCAAAAACATGACTGTTGGGTTAGTTGGTCTTTCTAAATTGCCCTCAGGTATGAGTGTGCGCATGCATGGTTGTTTGTCCTGTGTGTCTCCGTGCTGCCCTGCGATGGACTGGCGACCTGTCCAGGGTGTACCCCGCCTCTGACTGCTGGAGATATGCACCAGAGCCTAAAAGTGTAACATGTTTCTTTAAAAAAAATTGTTCAAGCTAAGTCAGATTGGATGAGGAACATCTGTGAACATCAGTTATCGATCCACCCAACTTCCGATCAGCTCTTACCAGCTTCCCTGTCTTTGCTGAAGAACAGTCTCCCACATCATGATGCTGCCACCACCATGTTTCACTGTGGGGATTATGTGTTAATTTTCTGACACACATGGTGTTTTGTATTTAGACCAAAAAGTTCAGTCGTGGTCTTCATCTGACAAGCCACCTTGTTTCACATATATGTGATATCTTGCCTGTGGCGAACTGTAAATAAGATTTTCAATGGCTTTCTTTCAACTGTGACTTTCTTTTTGCCACTCTTCCATATAGGCCAGATTTATGGACAGAACAACAAAAAGTTGTTCTGTTGACAAATTGTCCCTACTGAGCTGTGAATCTCCATGGGTTGCTTATTTTATTAATGATTTACTTACCTGGCTCAAAAGTTAATGTGTACCATATGCATTTTTACGAATGATTGCTTGAAAAAGGCTGGGAGATTTTAAAATCTTGGAATATTGTTTTATAATCTAACCCTCCCCTGTCTTCTGTGTTCTTCGGTCTCCATGATGTTGTTTATTTACTAATTTGCCCATGGACACAATGACCGAGACAGACGGAGCAGGGGATTCGAACCGGTGTAGGTACCAGATCTGCTCGGGGGCCCGCACCTGGCTATGACGTCGTAATACATGATTGGCTGGATGCTGACATTACACTACATGATTGACTGAACGTTAGCACATTGACGTAGTGTGCATTCTTTTAAAAAACTTTATTGAACAAATAGCAAGTAAAAAAACCCATGAACAAATGAAGTATACAGAAGAATTTAACAGATACAAACAGCAGGGGGTGTTATGTAAAAACTGTACTTTCAAAAATGTACGTATATGAATTGTCTTTTTTGGGTATTCTAATTTTTTTTTAAAATCTTTTGAAAACTTAAAGTTCACACTAACAGACTGATTTCAGAAGATTTTTGTGTCACCACTGAAAGACAGAAGGTAACACATTTAACCTGCTGAGGGATCACAGACTACAGGATTAGTCAAACTATCTAAAACCAACTGAATGGAACAAACACTTGCAAGGGTGACAGCTTCAAGGAACAATCCAACCAGTAGGTAATAGAATATTTTAAAATTTAAATTCTTTAAGTTTATCCAACAAATGTTTATGATTTAGATAATTCTGACTATATTTTTTATCGTACTCATGTTGAGAGTTTGGAACAATTATGTTTTGCAACTTATTATTATTTTTATTTTAAGTTGTTTGATGTAGGTGCATTTTGGAATGACTTTCAGTGTTGATTTTAATAAGAAATGTTTGATATTTCTAGTTTAACAGACAAGAATATTGATTATAAACTAGAACTGAAATCATAACCTTTTAATTCAGAGATATGATTTTGTAATATTTACAGAATGTAATTTGGTAATGTTTTGTTGACATAAGCAAATATATTCCTGGAAAAATAAGTTACATAAATACCAACTAGTAAGAATAATTTTTGTCTTCACATTTATGCAGTTCAATGTTAGATTCTCTGTACTTAGGACAGATTCCTATTTCAAGAAAACATATTTTTTTATACATGTTGTGTGTCTTTGTTTTTTTTCTTCTTTGCCTGCACAGCATTTTTCACAACAGAGCCATGTCTGTTTTTATTGCAGCACTGCCGGAGAACTTAAAGATCACAACTATTCTGTGCAGGATTTCATTCTCAATCCTTTCATTTTGGCCTTTCATTGAGTGACAAATTTCCTGGGAAAAGAAATTAGTTTATTGCTAAACAGAAAATTGTTTTCAAACAGAAGCCTAGGTACAGTGGGGCAAAAAGTAATTGGAAACCACCCATTGTTCAAGTTATCCTACTTAAAGAGATGAGAGAGGTCGGTCATTTTCATCATCCACTGCGAGAAACAGAATGTAAAAAATAAATCTAGGAAATCACATTGTCTGATTTTTAAATAATTTATTTGTATAATGGTGCAGAAATTAGATATTAGGGCAATAACGAAGGTTCACCTCAATACTTTTTAATGTAACCTGACTGGCAATGACAGAGGTCAAACGTGTCCTGTAGATCTTCATCAGGTTTGCAGTAGCTGGTATTTTGGGCCATTCCTCCATGCAGATCTTCTGTAGAGCTGTGATGTTTTGGGGCTGTCGCTGGGCAACACTGACTTTCAACTCCCACTACAGATTCACTATTGGATTGAGGTCTGGAGACTGGCTAGGCCACTCCAGAACCATGAAATGAAACGTAGTCACTCCTTCGTTGCCAGGGCGCTGTGTTTGGGGTCACTGTCATGCTGGAAGATCCAGCTGCATTTCATCTTAAGTGCTCTCACTGATGGAAGGAGGTTTTTGTCAAAAATCTCACGATATGTGGCCCCATTCATCCTTTCTGGAATATGGATTATTCTTCCTGTCCACTTTTGCAGAAAAGCATGCCATGCTTTCAGAATGGGTATGGTGTTCTTGATTTGTAACTCAGTATTCTTCCCCCTCCAAACACGGCTTGTGGTGTTTATACTGACCACATAACATTCTCCCAATCCTCCTCTGGATCATCCAGATAGTCTCTGGAAAACTTTAGAGGGGCCTGGACATCTTCTGGCTTAAGAAGTGGGACCTTTTGAGCGCTACAGGATTTTAATCAATGACAATATAGTGTGCTGCTAATATTAACCTTTGTTACTGTGGTACCAGCTTTCTTCAGGTCATTGACCAGTTACCCCCATGGAATTCTGGGCTGTTTCTTCACCGTTCCCAAGATCATGTGTACCCCATGAGGTGAGATTTTGCATGGAGCCCCAGGTCAAGGTAGATATTCAGGGATCTTGTATTTATTAAATTTTCTAATAATTCCTACAACAGTTGATCTCTTATCACTAGATTTCCTGAATTTTTTTCACATTCTGTCTCGCAGTTGAATTGTACTTATGATGAAAATTACAAACCTCTCTCATCTTTTTAAGTGGGACAACTTACACAAATATGGTACTTTTTTACCCCAGTGTATAATGGTAATCTAAGTCCCTATATCACTCTCACAACATGGATTCACCAACCATACTACAATTTAGGGTTAATTTTACTGATATTCATATGATAATTTTCACTAAAGGTTTTGGGAAATATCCAGTCCTGTATTGTTCAGCATCAAACATGGTTAAAAGAAGCATTATAGCTTATTTAGTAGATTTCTTGACAATTTGAACACCATGTGTAACTCGCAGTGGGTTGCCATGATGACAAGAGTATCAAACAAAGAAGTCAATCAGTTTTTTGAAACAGCCTTATTTGTGGTTTAAAAATTGTGGTTCCTGAAGAAATCACAGGCTGACAAATTCAAATCATAAAATAATGTACTTTGTCCTCCCCTCTGTCACTGCTAAATAAATCAAGAAATGTGTCCCCATTAAATAAATCCCATGCAGTGATTTTGTCTCTATAAAAAAACAACAGCCGCTGCACTATATTGCTTGAAATAATAGAAAGTTACTCAGAATTAACATTTATTTAGAAAGGGAGTTTGTTAGTTTTTGCTGTAAAGAAACAAACTCAGCAGCTTGTACACAGGTCATAAACATATGGACTTGTGCATTCAGGAAGAGCACTGTTCCCTCCCCTCCAAGGCCACCTGCTGAACATGGCTAGGTTCCCATTGTGCAGACAGCCATGCATCTACTGCGCTCTAATCACACCCATTAGCCGCTAGCGTAGCTCCACAACGCTCTGTACAGAAATCACAATGCATGCAGTGGGCTTTATCGCAAATAAGATGACCAAAAATGGGCCTGATTCACAGTGTACAAGGTGCATTTTCATGTGCTTTCTTGCAGTATATTATGGGTTTTTGGAGGGAAGCAGAAAAAGGAAGTAAGCCTATAACCAAAGCAATATCCTGTTTTCCTTGTTCCAAAATCCTGCTTTGATGAGGTTCTAAATGTCTGTATTCTTTCTCATGAAATAAAGCCATGGTTTAATATTTTCTCTGACTTTTCATCGTTCTCTTTAAGTAAACTATAACATATTTTGGAGGATTTAAAAATTGCCCACACAATACCATATAGAAAATTAATTAATTACTTAAAAGGTGACCCTAGGTAAGAAGTTTTGACGCTCTGCAACGTGGCCCATGTGTTACTGACCATTACTTGTCATCACAAGCTTTAAAATATTGTTACTACAACTGACCTAACAGAAAAGCAGCTGTATATTTTATTTATCTGCACTGTACAAATTAATTTGTGAGGATACTGAATGTTAGCCATTAAATAAAATTTTAATTGTGCATGTTAGTTTGGAAATATAATGTTCATTAATGGTTAGTTTTCATCAATGTTACGTACTTTATTTTCCTAGCAAATTCTACCTATTTATTTTGATTAAAATTTAACTGAATATGTTGGTTCAGTCAGCTATTATTGCTCATTATTTTTGTGTCCAGCAGAGAACATTTGGCCTATATGGATTGAGCTATGAATTAACATATTAAGTTAGTAAAAGTTAAAAACTCTGATAGCCCTTGTGATTGGGAGATGTTCTGTGTTGAACAAGAATTCAGGTAGTTAAGGGATAGTGTTTGCTAAAGTTAAACTTGCTAGCAAGCTGAACATCCTTATCAATGAGGCAGACAGGGCTGCCACAAATTATTATTTTGATGATCGACTAGTCAACTATTAGTCAACTAATTGGATCGTGTGTAAATTGTATCTTATCACAGTAGCACACAGCTGCTCTAACATAACTATCATTAGTTTCTACAGTTTCTACCTTGAAGTGTTATCTCTAAGTGTTATGTGCTATCTAAAATATGCACAATTAAGAAAATAGCTCATTCAACAACATTTATGAACTAATTCTAAAATAAAACATTAGCCTTACAGCAGACACATGACGTGTGCTAAGGGTAATGTAAGGGTAAAATAAGTATTTTAATTTTCATGTAATAATAAAAATAATAATAAGCAGGAGTCTCACAAAGACCTCCATAAAGGGCATCTTGTCTTTAGTTTTTCATTTAATAGAAATACTCTCCCTTTGCTCAGCCTTTTCATAGTTTTTGTGTCCATGTGACCAATGGGACCTTGGGCACCTGCCGTACACAGAAACAAGCCAGCTATGTTCACATTGCACTTCGCTACACATTTGTCAAGACCATACAACTGAGCTATGATGTCTTGTAAACAGCAACAGCAGCACTGTGCTGTCTGTTTTGTCTATGAACAGATCATAACCAGCCTCTAGGCAGCAGCTTGGGCCGTAGAGGACGTCACATGAGAGAAAGGCTGTCCTATTCCAAGCATCGCACTAGTCAATTTATGCTAGTCAAGTATGCAAGTCAGACCCCTGAAACACAATAAAAACTTGTACTTTTTCATGAATTTATGAATGCCCCCAGAAGGTGAAAACCCAACATGTCCAGGGAAAAGAGGACTTCACCCTACTGTTAATGCTAATGTTAGCAGCTAATGAGCTAATTAACTTACAGAGACAACTGTCCCTCTTCTTCATCAGCCACAAAAGGCTTCCTTTTAAGATGCTTGAGCATCACTGTTGTAATGCCATGGAAAGCAGGTTCTAACTTGCGAATTTTGCATTACATATGCTTCTCTTTCATTTATTATTCAACTCTCCAGAACTTTACAGCTCCGTTGTCGGCTCACCATGATACGATGATGCCACGCCTGACCCCTATTACCACTACTGCGTATATCGGTCAGGGGCAGATAGGCAGACAAAGCAGTGAAAGGTGTAGTGACAGTTTTAAGAGAAAAACTAAGCTTAAATGATGACGTCAATTACTACATTTGTTGTTGACAATTTTTGTTGTCAAAGTCGTCGTGACGAATCGACGAATCGTGGCAGCACTAGAGGCAGATGTTGGTAGTGAATGGTGCAACTAGGCTGTGGTTGTCAGGGAAAGGCTAACATGGCACTTAGATTTAAACTATTATAACTATTATATTATACACATATATATTTTCAGCTTCAAGTAGTTTAGCAACAGTGCTAAGTTTCTTGATCCTTGGGCAGCCATTTCCAGTAAAAAGGACATCTCAGTTGTTGTTTTCATGGAATATTTTACACTACAACTTGTTAGAATCAATGTAAAAGTTTCTATCAAGCTTTAGCCAGATTACTGACAGCAATTATGCAAAAGTCAAACTTGCTAGCTGCCCTTTACTCCTAGCTCTTAAGAAGTTGTTGGCAGTAAACTGCACATTTTCGGCTTTGTGGAAGAGGGAAAATATGTCCATTACACACTATTTGAACTGATTTTAAAAAATTGTTTTTTCAGGTTGTAATAGTTTAGAGACAGTGCTTCTAGTAAAATCAAATTCGCTATAGCAAAGTGAGTTGGTTAAGACCGAAACAGTAATTGGTATTGAACAACACAGATTTGCTGGGAAAAGGCTTACATGCAATCCCATTAGAATACATTTTAAAGATGTAATATTTAATTACCATAAGATGCTGTAATTACAATATATATATTTTTCTTTTTCAAAGACAAACCAGATGAGCAAAATATTTTTTGTACCAACATTTTAATAAATTTGGCTCAAAACAAATATGCCAATCAAAGTAGCGATATCTACCCTAATTTACTTGTGAAAATCTAACAGTTTGTTTCATTAGTGTGTTGATGATGAATAATGAACCTGCTATACTCATCACCTATTCAGTATATTTTGTATTGTTCTAAAGTGTACCCTAATTTGCAAAAACCAAATGTCAAACGAAATATTAAATCCATATTACTTTATTCATTCTCTCATGTCACGCTGACTTGGCATGTGTTCCTTTGAGAAAAAGACAAGACTTTAACATCAGCACCCTGGAGCCAACAGTCCAAACTCAGCCTCAGACAGTTTCAGGAAGGGATGTTTGATTATTCATGAGTCTTCCTCAAATTTAGAAAGCAGGAGCTGGAGCCAAACAAGCCTCCATGATCTGTCTCATGCAGACACACTCGGCATCCAGCACTTTCACTGCTCCGTACGTCTTATATAACTCCGCTGACATCACGCTTCTCGTGCTACGACCCATGTGTGACAAGTGCTCTACTCCTCTTTTGTGAATCATTCAAAATATTAGCTTGTTTGGATGCATTTCAAACATTAAATCCACATTTGCATTGTATGTTACTTTTTAACAATCCATTAAAAATAATAACATCATGTGTAAATATTTTGAAGAACAGCTTCACATGCACAGTTGTGTTTTCTAGTATAATGCATCCATCTAAAGAGAAAATACTCACTTGCACTAATATATTACATACAAAGAACCCCCCCCCCCAAAAAAAAACAAAAAAAAACAATGCTTTTTTTTACCTGTTTGGACAGATTGCCTGAAGTGCCACTTATGAAGGATCAGCTAGGCTGATAGCATTATAACCCAAAATCCTCTTGTAAAAAAGAAAGAAAAAAAACATTGTGCTGGTGAATTTGATCAACCGCAGCAGAAAACACACTCACACCCTCTAAACTCCTCTTCTGCATTTGGGAGACTGCATAAGAAAGTATAGTGGGTGTATGGGAGCATGAGAGAGTGAGAGAGAATGAGAGAGAGACAGAAAGAGAAGGAGAGAGAAAGACAGTCAGCAGGGGCACAGAGTGCGTGCAGCAGTGGAGGGAACAGAAAAAGAATCAGTATTCCGAATGCACTGATGGAGACAGTGTGGAGGCAGTGACGTGGCCGGAATAATCACAGGTTGGCAAAGCGCTCATGAAACATCTGGGATGGAGAGAGCTCCCCCTCTGTTTCTATAAACACAGGGTACTAACTTGATGTAGCAGTCACGCCCCTCTCTGATGGTGCCCATGTCCCATCCATTTGGGGGTCCTCGGGAAGCACTCCAGGTCCCTGACGGGGGTGGCCAACCGGAGGATTTGGTCCTGTGGCTGTAAAGGTGTACAACATGAAAATAATTATGTGAAACCAGATGAAAATGCCTCTAAATCAGGGAGGCTGTTCTGACAGTGGTTAGAATCATATCCAATTATAACAAAAATGTAACAATATCCAGATTCTAAAACAGATAAACTGCACTGACATGAGGTGGTTCAAGTTAAGTGACAAGTGGGTTGTCCTATTCCAATGTAACAAACAATGTTCCATAGGCGCAGTTCAGTGAGTGAATACAAATCAAATTAATTACATAAGCTCAGTCCAGGCAGAGTTGTCATGCCTCACTCTTATGCTTGAGAGGCATGAAATTGGCTTTATTTTTGGATGTCAGCACAGCCTTTATAAATAAAGCCCTGAGGAATCCTCTTCTTAACCACTTTTTATAGTGGCAAAATCTTAAACAGATCTGATAGCCTTTCTTTGAAAACAAACTATTATTGAAGCATCTCTTGAAATACTGTCACATCTTTTTCTGATTTCATTGACAAAACCAAGGTCTGCAGAGTCATTTCTTTGTGCCACAAGTCGGTAGAATGGAGACTTTCCAGAAAAGTGGGATGGGATAAAGCACATTCCTGTTTTTTTTGCATGCACCCCCTCCTTTTTTCCCTTTTATCACTGCCTTTGTGTCTGCACACTGGTGATGCTATAAAAGTGGTGGCAGAAAGTTATGTCACTTCAAAGGCTTGTCTGCTATGAAACAGGGCTCTTCACATTCATTATTCAAAGCTCTTCTTTCTTTCCCTCTAAAATGTGTCCCCCAGTTACAGTACCAATGATAATGAATTGTGCACAGGTGTCTTGCATATTTACATGAGAGTGTCACATTGTCTGTATTAGTTTGGGTTCATGTGGCAACCTCGTGAGAGAGGAATAAAAATCCTCAATCTAATTTACAAGTTAAAAATACATTTCCAAAAACTTGGAAGATATATTTAGTAAAACTTGATATCTTAAAAAAAACTAAATTCTTAAATAGTCAAGCTATTGCAAAAAAAAGAAACACTTAAGACATATTGTATGCATAAAACCATTGCTGATTCATAAAAAAGAAATCCATATAGTGAAACGGGCTCTGTTTTCTTAGTATGCAGCCATTGCTATTTCGTGCACCTTCATTTGGTGGCTGCAGGATATATCAACTTAGGTCAACTATCTTTACACGATCAGAATTTAAAAAACTTTTTATGAGCAGGGATGTTAGTACAATATTAGCCCTGCAACACAACTAGCTTTAGGACCTTAGAAAAATAGTAGTTTACACCCCTCAAGATCCAACACATGCTACGTTTGGTGATTCCTTTAGATATGCTTTATTGATTTTTGCCATAGACTGTATGGGTTTCCTTAGACATAAATCTTTTCTTTAACCAATTTGAAAAATAAAATGAACTGGACTCCATTTTTGAGGATCAATTGGAATGCATGTATGATGAGACTGAATTGACTTTTTTTGTATAGTGCCTTGAGTAGACGTGTTGTGAGCTATACAAATGAATTGAATTGGATTTACTCAAACTCTCGACTCTTTGTTGTGCAACATAAATGCAACATAAGTATAAGTTTCAGACTCAAGTTCCAATCTCTTTGTGAGAGGAGAGATGGTAATACCCAAAGATCAACCTACGGAGTCCCCTGAATAGATTTAGCTGATTTATCTGATATTTTTTCCCAAATCAGGGGTGTAGGAGATACTAATGTTTCCACATGGATATGGACTTATTTGACCCACACTACATTAACTGGGTACAGGCTCCAATATTGTATATTTACAACAGCTTAAATGATGATGTCAGACACTATTACCTCTATGACCATCTCTTTCAAAAGTCCCAGAACTCTATAAACAGCCATGCAACTTATGCAGTGTTTGATGATGCAGATTAAAATAAAAAGTCCAAGTACCTCTTCATAACGATTAAAATTTCCAAGGATGTAGAATGTAAAACTACATTCTAGCAGGGTTATGTTTGACATTTCTCCCAAAGTCTACTACATAATAAAGCATACTTACAATTTCAAATGACGTTCCTTCAGGATCTGTATCTGACCTGAAAATTGTCCCCCAAAAAATCTGTTTTCTGTCTCTCTGAGCACCAGTGTCTTTGTAATAACACTGCAGTCAAAGATACAATGATCTTTGATTTCTTTTGTCTGCACATGGGAGGCGCATCATGCCACTAAGTCGCAGCAGTCCATACTAACCAAGAGGCTCAAAGGGTTCACCCGCTGGCGGACAGTGAAACTGATCTTCTTCATCAATCATTAATGATTAATGCCTGCACAGTCACATCGGACTAAGTAATCAAGCTCTAAGTAGGCAAGCCATGCTACACAATTCATGAACAGGTTACCCAAGAGTCATTGTAGGACAATTAGAAGTAAAAAGGTAGCTAAATGTTGGTCAGTAAAGAACGTCTTTAACTTAAAAATACTCGATGGCATTATGATTTGGCATGTACTTATATCCTACTTGTTACTTCGATGGTAGCAATAAAAAAGTAATCGTTAAAAGACAAACAAGGAATCAACCTCCTTGTTTGGGAAATGAAGAATCAATAAAATATATCGGTATTATTTCTTTTGCTATAACCACAAAAAACAGGTTTTTAATATCTAAAACTAAAAATGATTTATGTTATGTTATAAATAGGATGTTTTACACATATTCATAATTTTTTATATACTAAGAAAGATTTACTTTGAATGTAGTGTTTGAGAAAATGGGAAAATATGACTTCTCAGCCTTTCATAAAAACCACAATGTACTGTAATCCTTCCTCAATCACAGTATTTCATTTTAAACATCCATCTTTTTCAACACATGCTTGTCGCAGTCTAACATTCTGTTGCCATAAAAGGTGGATATCCTGATCATGAAGGGAGTGATAATGCATTATACAGAAGGATACTGCTTGGAGGAGCAACATTCCAACACAGACACTCAAGTTAGTTTGAATAATTCACACCGACAATCTCCACAAGGGCTGGCAATATGAAACCCCGTACCGGCAACAAACGTCTGCCGTTAACCCACGAGAATACAATAAAGCTGCTCTTTCATGAGGTATTCAGAGCATTATTTCCTTTGACAAGTGCTTTGCGTCAGTGACTCCCATCTGCGCGTGGCTGCAAGTGATGTTTATGTGCTGATCGCCCGGGGGACCAAACCATGAATTCTCTTTTAAGTTTCCCGGCATGCACTTGGGAAGGACAACGGAATAGCCTCAGGTCAAGAAAGCCACAATAATTGCGACATTAGTTTGCATGGCCATCATATCTAAACGTTAAAAATACTCTCATCTCATGCAGTTCGTTAAACTTTATTGAACTCATGTTTCAGTAAAGAGATCAGGGTCAGCTTCCAGTCTCTAAATACGGTGCTGGTCAGAAGTTTACATTCACTCATCATGTACATGAATGTCATTTAACTTTTGGTCTTTTAAATTGTTTGGATTTTTTTTTGTTATTTGTTATTTTGCTTTCAGGTCAAAATAGTCATTAAGCATACAACTTTTTAGAAACAGGAATTGAGTGCAGAATGTTTATTTGACACAGATTTTCTGCAATCCACATAAGTTTACAATTATGAATGTGAGTTCAAATACATATTTTCACCCCCACAAATCAATTTTTTTTTGGATCAATGTCTCTCAATTTGCACCTTGAGCACTCAGATTTTGTAGCCTCAATAAGCTTTTGGCATAATAATCGAGCAATTTTTGATTTTAGAAAGCTCCTCTAAATTTGCTGGCTTTCTGGCACAAACCCAGCTTTTAAGCATTATTAATTTGTTTCCAGTCGAGATCAGGTAAGGCTCTTTCCAAAGGCTTGACTTTAACCCCTTTTTCCTATTCCATAAGCAGTTGTGTTGTGTATTTGGGATAGTTGTTCTGTTGACACCTTCAAGTACCTTTATTGAATTGGTCCGAACACTCAATTTCAACAAAAACAACAACAACAAATAAATACCAGGATTGTTTGGATCAACCTAGAGACTACCAAAGTTCAAGCCTATCAGAACCCGGAATAATATGCTGGAACTCCAATGTCACTGTCCACATTGAGTTTCAAAATAACATGGACTAAGAATCAGGGAAATTTTGTATTACATAGCAGTCCCCTTTAACCAGGACCTAAACTAGCTAACACCCACATGGACAAGCCAAATGCTTTTTGGAGAAAGTTTTTGATCAGAGTAGGACTGCCTTCTGTCAATCACTGTACAATAGCACTTGCACAGTTTCAGCTGCAGTTTTTTGTAAATAGTAGTAGATACAATGAGTCATTAAATACGAATGTCTTCAATCCACCTGATGCTGTGAGTAAGGTTTGTCACTCTATTGCGAGCCTAAGGAATGTGTTTTTAAGCTCACTGAAAAATAAAGATGTTTTGCTCTCTTGTGGAATATAAAATGTTGCAAATATGACTTCAGATGCTTTGTGAAACACATTGAGAAGAGCGCGAGAGTGTTTTTTTCTCAGTGGTCTTGAAAAAAACAGACATTTATGCAGAAACAGACTGCTAATGTGATTCTGTTTGAGTATGAAATCTGTGGAGAGACAGAAATGCCCATCTCATGGGAGGAAACTGGCAACATGTGCAGAGCAGTGCCTTAGACAGAGAGAAACCTTTCTGATTAAATGATTTCTCCTTTTGAAAGCACATAAGACACCACCTTTTGTTTCAGAGCGCATACCCCCTCTGCTTGACTTCACCAACCACCAACATGTCTCTAAGCTTTGAGCCAATATAGCAGCGTGGCAGAAAAACACCCATATCTGTTATTTACATCCTGCTATTTAAATGTCACTTTGAATGCAATGACTGAGAGAGGTATGCTATTGTAGTTACAGTAGACAACTCAGTTATATCCTGCTGTTTATATGCCTTGAGTGAGTAAGTATGCCATCTTGTCTGTTTTATTATTTACTGAAGCCATGTAGAAGAAAAAGGCTGTTCCTTGCTGATGTGCAACAAGATCCTTACGAGATGAGAATTATACAATGAGAACACGTCAGTGGAATCAAATAAAAGAGAGCAAGAACTGCTTTGCCCTACATATTGTTACTTTACAGTAATGCTGCAATCTTCTGCACACCTTAAAACGATGGCTTCTTTCTTCCCCAATATTTCATTACAATTTAGCATTAATGTGTTTGTCTTTGGTAAAGCTCAGATATTGTTGCTATGGGCAACCACAGTATCCTGAGATCTCTCTCTCTCTCTTTCTTTTTTGCCTTGGTAATCTGTTGGAAATCTGTTGTAAATAAAACAGAATCTGGGAAACTGGGAGGCAGCCCACCCACTACGATGAGTGAAGGTATCAGTCTCCTGCTGGTTCCAGCTTACCTGACAAACAGCCAAAGACTATTATTATATAAAGGAGTTACTGTTCAAGTTTGGGATATACTGTAGCTTTTCTTGCCCTGTACAATAGCAACAACTTACAAGTCCATTCAGCTCTGCAACAAAAATTAATCCCTTAATAAATGCTGTTGTTAATGAAACGATGCCAGTATTAGTCACCTTTATCATTTTTCACATTTTATAGCACTACAGCAACAAACTTCACTTCATTTCAATGGAATGTTTTGGTGCATTCCAAACAAGATGTGTAGATTTGTAAAGTGAAATGAAAATGAACCATGGTATTAAAAAATAAATAAAAATACAATCTCAACAGTGTGGTATGCATGAGTATATAGCCCGTCAGAGCAAATGCTTGCAGAACAACCTATTGGGGTTTATTTCTACCAACTTTTGACATCCAGAGACTGAAATGTTTGCATAGAGATGAAAGTTCAGTCAGACTGGATGGAGACCCTTTGGGATATTAGTTTTCAAGTCTTGTCCAAGCTTCTCAACTGGATTCAGGTCTAAACTTTGACTGGGGCATTCTAACCCATGTGCTTTAATCTAAACCAATCCATTTGAGTTATAGCTGTATGTTTGCGGTTTATGTCTTGTTAGAAGGTGAATTTCCACCCCAGTGTCAAGTCTTCTACCACTTCTAACTGCTATTCTTTGAGTTGTGTCCTGTATTTAACTCCATCCATCTTAATATTAACTCCTAGCAGTTTCCCAGACCCTGGTGAAGAAAAGCATTCACACAGCAAATTGCTACCACCACTGATACATCAAAGCATTACTCAAAGGCAGCTCTAAACAAATACGTTTTTAGTTGTGATTTAAAAGAACTCAGTGTTTCAGCAGCTTTGCAGTTTTCTGGAAATTTGTTCCAAATTAGAGGAGCATAGAAACTGCTGCTTCTCCATGTTTGGTTCTAATCAGAGGTGTCAAAGGTATTCACATTCAATACTCAAGTAGAAGTATAGATAATAGGGTTTAAAAAGACTTCTGTAGAAGTTGAAGTATCAAGTCAAGTTTTTTACTCAAGTAAAAGTTAAAATGTACTGGATTCAAAACTACTTGAAGTATAAAAGTAAAAGTAATGTAATTTAAGAAATTATATTAAAGAATAAAGCTTATCCCACTCCTCCCCCCAAAAAAGAAAGGCCATAATTATTATGTTATATAAAAATGTTAATTTTGAAACATTTGGGATACACTAGGCTACCTGTTTCAGGTGCATATATGTCCATTAAAATGTACTCATTTTAGTGCAATGCAATTACATTAAAGAACCATATGTGGACTACTGAGCATTAATAAGTGTTTCATGGAGTGGAAGATATGATGACTAGTTGCCTATAAATATTATATAACTAACTTAAGAATAGTATCACCAAAAGTCTTACAGCCTCAGTACAGGCAAGATTGTGCAGGTCCCCTGCAATCGAAAATGACCCCCTTGGTGCTCACGAACCTCAGGTTGGATACCACTGTTCTAGAGGCTGAATCCACGCTGATGCACTGGAGACTGGAACTGAAAGCTCAATTTTTGGCCAAAGTTTTGAAATCAGGGAGCATTTCTCTGATTCAAGTGATCAGAGGTCGGAAAGACTCTTTGAACCCAGCTTCATATCGCTTCAGCAGCAGAAAATGTCGGAGCATGCACTCTTTCTGCACGGGTGGTTGGCACAACACAGGGCTCTTTTAAGTGCGTCTTTAACCAGCTGCACCAGTAACAGTCATGTTCCAAAGCCTCCTGGTCTGAGATGATGCTCAGATGCTTCATGGGAATCTTTTTATTATTAATTTAATGATTCAGTTACTTGTACTCCGCGCTTTAACTCCAACCTAAAAATGTCCACGCACCAAAGGGTCATGGGTGTGAATTATAATCTGTCAAAATGACAAGAGGCCTTCGGATTTTCCGTCACCTTTGTAAAATAAAAAACAGACTGATATGGAAAATATTCGGTTAACGGGACCCCTGTGTGCACAGTATGCAATGGATCGCAAGCGGGGTGTCAGAATGGTAGATGCTTAAAATTATGATCAAACCACTGTCAAATTCTATCCAGTTGGCGCATTTTTAGATATTTTTTGTGTGTCTTCTTGATAAAAGACTTAATGAAACAAGAGTAACGAGGCCTGCAATGGACTGGCGACCTGTCCAGGGTGCTCTCGCCCCTTGACCGCTGGAGACAGGAACTAGCCCCCCCGCAACCCTGCATTAGGATGGTCGGGTATAGAAAATGGATGGATGGATGGATGGAGTAAGAAGGCTATTTTTAAAATGTAAGGAGTAGAAAGTACAGATAATTGCGTGAAAATGTAAGGAGTAGAAGTAAAAAGTAGGCCCATAGATAATTACTTCAGTAAAGTATAAATACCCAAAATTGCTACTTAAGTAAGGTAATTAAGTATTTGTACTTCGTTACTTGACACATTTGGTTCTAATTCAAGGGATAGTGAGTAGACTGGAATTAGAGGACCTGAGTGTTCTGGTGGGTTGGTATAGTAACAGCAGATCTTCGATATATTTTGGTCCTAAGCCATTCAGTGATTTATAAACTAGTAAAAGTATTTTAAAGTCTATTCTCTGAGCTACAGGGAGCCAGTGTAAGGGCTTTAGATGTGGTCTACTTTCCTGGTTCTAGTGAGGACGCGAGCAGCAGCATTCTGGATCAGCTGCAGCTGTCTAATTGACTTTTTAGGTAGACCTGTGAAGACGCTGTTGCAGAAATCAATCCAACTAAAGATAAACACATGGATGAGGTCTTGTTTATTCCTTTAATCCTCGAAATGTTTGTCATGTGATAGAAGGCTGACCTTGTTATTGCCTTTATGTGACCCTGGAGGTTCAGGTCTGAGTCCATTACTACACCTAGATTTCTGGCCTGATCAGTAGTTTCTAGCTGTATTAGGAGCTGTGTGCTGACTATTGATCTTTCCTCTTTAGGTCCGAAAGTAATTACTTTTGTTTTGTTTCTGTATACACCTGTTATTTACCTAAACACATACAGTCTGTGTGCGGATCTCAGAGCACACTGCAACGTTCAACAGCGCAACTTTAAAAAGTGAAACCAAAACAAAACAGAAAGGACTCCCAGCTATCACTAAAATCTGCTATTTGGGAAAATTTATGGTTTCTCATGCAGCTACAGTAAAAAAAAGTAGAAGAAAAATGGAACGATAACTCTGTCAGCGAACGTGTCTTTCAACAGCAATAAGGTACATAACATGCTCTTTACTGAACTGAATTGCTCAGCTGAAACAATGTTAAGCTGAATATAAAAATCACTGATCCTAGAGAAAAACAGCTGACGTCCAAATGGCTACCAGTATCCCAATGAATGAATGAAATATTCTTTTTAAATACTTTGTTCTTTACATAGTTGAATGTGCTGACAACAAAATCACACAAAAATTATCAATGGAAATCAAATTTATCAACCATGGTATCAGCTACTAGTATCCCAATGAGCCCAAACTCCTTATTTTGTATAAAACGCAAGTCGACAGGATCCCTGTTGATGAGAGACTAGGTTGTCAAAATACCGACACAAAATCAAAATGATTTAATTATAGGATATTCTCAAAAATATATATATATATACATATATATATATATATATATATATATATATATATATATATATATATATATATATATATATATATATATATATATATAGTCGTAATGTGATAAAATGTGTATCACTACTTTTGCAAAGCACTGAATTAAAGACTGTACAAAGAGACGTTACACTGTGGCAAATACCTTGTTTAAAGTACGGGTCTTTTCTGCCCTCCAAGTAAAACATTAACCAAATATAGTGACAAATATACCCTGTAGCAGCTGACATGGATCCTACTGCACCTTTTTGTGATACACTCTAGCTTTTATGCTAAAAGCTCAAAAGGACAACCTCATTCCCCAGCCAGTTGGCTCCTGTTTATACCAACAAGTTCAATTTGGTCTCATCTGAACCCATGACATTCACCCAATCCTCTTCTGGAACATCCAGATGGTCTCTAGTAAACTTTAGACGGGCCTGGAAATGTGCTGGATTAAGCAGGGGGACTTTTCAAGCGCTGCAGGATTTTAATCCATGACGACGTAAGTGTGTTACTAATAGATCCTTTGTTACTGTGGTCCCAGATCAAGATCAAGATCATGTGTACCCCACAAGGTAAGATGGTGAGAAGGTGAGGGGCTTTAGAGATGTTCAAAAATGAAAAAGCAGTGTTTTCTTTGAGGCTGCTGTGACCAGTTGACGTAATCAATGATGTCAACTATGACATATGTGTATATACATACACTGCTCAAAAAAATAAAGGGAACACTAAAATAACAAATGTCAATGGAAATCAAATTTATCAACCATGGTATCAGCAACCAGTATCCCAATGAGCCCAAACTCCTTATTTTGTATAAAACGGAAGTCGACAGGATCCCTGTTGATGAGAAGGGATCTTCCCAACTGCTGTCTAGGCTGCATTCAAATACAGGTGAGAGACTAGGTTGTCAAAATACCGACACAAAATCAAAATGATTTAATTATGGGATATTCTCAAAAAATATATATATATATATATATATATATATATATATATATATATATATATATATATATAGTCGTAATGTGATAAAATATATATATATATATATATATATATATATATAGTCGTAATGTGATAAAATGTGTATCACTACTTTTGCAAAGCACTGAATTAAAGACTGTACAAAGAGACGTTGCACTGTGGCAAATACCTTGTTTAAAGTACGGGTCTTTTCTGCTCTCCAAGTAAAACATTAACCAAATATAGTGACAAATATACCCTGTAGCAGCTGACATGGATCCTACTGCACCTTTTTGTGATACACTCTAGCTTTTATGCTAAAAGCTCAAAAGGACAACCTCATCCCCCAGCCAGTTGGCTCCTGTTTCTGACCCAGAGCCATTTCTGAGCCTCTCACACCTTAAAGCGTGTGATTTTATCAGCTAAATATGTGAAAGATCTTTTTGAATTTGTTTGACTGTGATGAGCACGGAACCTAATCAATTTCTGTCCAGATCAATTATTTCCTGTGTAGAAAGTATGCTGTCAAAACATGTTGAACAATGGATCAAACAATAGATGTTACTTTAGGATCAGACCTTGGAGGGAAGCAAATAAGCAGCTCCAGCACAAAGTGACACGGTACAAATTATTTTGGTCCAATTAAAATCTCTTGTAAGAACTAGGCAAAACTATGGATGCTGACTTTTAAGAAATTAGATCAGATCCCATAAAACATAGAACAACAGGAAATAATTATTTGTATTCTGATATATTAAAAAGCCACAGTGGGGCAAAAAAGTATTTGGCAGCCTCCGATTGTGTAAGTTGTCTCACTTGAAAAGAGAGATCTGTAATTTTTATCATAGGTACACTTCAACGGTGAGACAGAATGTAAAGAAAAATCCAGGAAATTGCATTATATGATTTTTAGAGATTTTGTTCGTAAATTCACCTCAATACTTTGTAATGTAACCTTGAGTGGCAATGACAGATGTCAAACGTTTCCTGTAGGACCCTCACCAGGTTTGCACACACTGTAGCTGGTATCTTTGTCCCTTTCTTCCATGCAGATCTTCTCTGGGGCTGTCTTGTTTGGCGCTGTCGGTGGGCAACACAAACTTTCAACTCCCTCCACACCACTGCAAAGCTGCTGAAAAACTGAGTTCCTTTAAATCGAGGCTAAAAATGCATCTGTTTAGAGAGGCATTTGAATAAGTGATAATAATAGCGGGAATGTCCTATGTTTTAATGTGGTATATGTTATATGTTTCTAATGTTGTGTTTTATGCTTTTACTATTGGTTTATTTCTGCTTTATTTGATCCCCTTATCACCCAAAGCACCCTAAATTGCCTTGTTGTTGTTATGTTCTATACAAATAAAGTTACCTTGCCCCACATAATCTTAATTGAATTCAGGTCTGGAGACTGCTTAAAGGTGCTATATGCAATTTTCTGAAATTTAAACTCGCGACTGACCCCATGTGGCCAAAAACGGAACTGCTTTTCCTTTCTCCTCGCTCTCCCAGCGCGCGGTCGTACGCCGGTCGCTCTCAGTCTTCTATCTTTTTCGGGCACTTGTCAGGGGTTTAACCTTATGTGGAGTTACTGTTGGTGTCAGAGTTGTTCTTGGTCTCTTCTATGTATTCGCACAATCCATTTAACTGCTTGCGAGTGCTAACTAGCGGAGGTGGCAGAGAGATCTGAAACATTTAACATGAACACGCTTGACGTCACATCCGCAGACAGCGCGGGAAAATCGGACCCGACAGAAAATAGAAAAAGTTGGATACAGACTTATAGGTGCACCCACTGTGAGCTGACAAGGTGTCAGTATGCTTATCAGGAGATGTTTGAGTCATAAATGGTCAAATAAAAGGCTATTGTTACATTTACTTTGGGGAAAAAGTTGCATATAGCCTCTTTAAGCAACTCTAAAACCCTGAAATCCTTGTTATGTAGCCACTCCTTCGTAGCCCAGGCGGTGTGTTTGGGATCATTGTCATGCTGCAGACCCAGCCATGTCTCATCTTCAATGCTCTCACTGATGGAAGGAGTTTTTTGCCCAAAATCCCAAGATACATGGCCCCATTCATCCTTTCCTTGACACAGATCAGTCGCCCTGTCCCCTTTGCAGAAAAGCAGCCCATAACATAATGTTTCCACACCCATGCTTCACAGTGTGTATGGTGTTCTTGGGATGCAACTCCTTATTCTTCCCCTCCAAACACGGCGAGTGGCATTTATACCAACAAGTTCAATTTGGTCTCATCTGAACCCATGACATTCACCCAATCCTCTTCTGGAACATCCAGATGGTCTCTAGTAAACTTTAGACGGGCCTGGAAATGTGCTGGATTAAGCAGGGGGACTTTTCAAGCGCTGCAGGATTTTAATCCATGACGACGTAAGTGTGTTACTAATAGATCCTTTGTTACTGTGGTCCCAGATCAAGATCATGTGTACCCCACAAGGTAAGATGGTGAGAAGGTGAGGTGCTTTAGAGATGTTCAAAAATGAAAAAGCAGTGTTTTCTTTGAGGCTGCTGTGACCAGTTGACGTAATCAATGATGTCAACTATGACATATGTGTATATACACTACCGTTCAAAAGTTTGGGGTCACATTGAAATGTCCTTATTTTTGAAGGAAAATCACTGTACTTTTCAATGAAGATAACTTTAAACTAGTCTTAACTTTAAAGAAATACACTCTATACATTGCTAATGTGGTAAATGACTATTCTAGCTGCAAATGTCTGGTTTTTGGTGCAATATCTACATAGGTGTATAGAGGCCCATTTCCAGCAACTATCACTCCAGTGTTCTAATGGTACAATGTGTTTGCTCATTGGCTCAGAAGGCTAATTGATGATTAGAAAACCCTTGTGCAATCATGTTCACACATCTGAAAACAGTTTAGCTCGGTACAGAAGCTACAAAACTGACCTTCCTTTGAGCAGATTAAGTTTCTGGAGCATCACATTTGTGGGGTCAATTAAACTCTCAAAATGGCCAGAAAAAGAGAACTTTCATCTGAAACTCGACAGTCTATTCTTGTTCTTAGAAATGAAGGCTATTCCATGCGAGAAATTGCTAAGAAATTGAAGATTTCCTACAACGGTGTGTACTACTCCCTTCAGAGGACAGCACAAACAGGCTCTAACCAGAGTAGAAAAAGAAGTGGGAGGCCGCGTTGCACAACTGAGCAAGAAGATAAGTACATTAGAGTCTCTAGTTTGAGAAACAGACGCCTCACAGGTCCCCAACTGGCATCTTCATTAAATAGTACCCGCAAAACACCAGTGTCAACATCTACAGTGAAGAGGGGCTGCGGGAGTCTGGGCTTCAGGGCAGAGTGGCAAAGAAAAAGCCATATCTGAGACTGGCCAATAAAAGAAAAAGATTAAGATGGGCAAAAGAACACAGACATTGGACAGAGGAAGACTGGAAAAAAGTGTTGTGGACGGATGAATCCAAGTTTGAGGTGTTTGGATCACAAAGAAGAACGTTTGTGAGACGCAGAACAACTGAAAAGATGCTGGAAGAATGCCTGACGCCATCTGTTAAGCATGGTGGAGGTAATGTGATGGTCTGGAGTTGCTTTGGTGCTGGTAAGGTGGGAGATTTGTACAGGGTAAAAGGGATTCTGAATAAGGAAGGCTATCACTCCATTTTGCAACGCCATGCCATACCCAGTGGACAGCGCTTGATTGGAGCCAATTTCATCCTACAACAGGACAATGACCCAAAACACACCTCCAAATTGTGCAAGAACTATTTAGAGAAGAAGCAGGCAGCTGGTATTCTATCGGTAATGGAGTGGCCAGCGCAGTCACCAGATTTGAACCCCATTGAGCTGTTGTGGGAGCAGCTTGACCGTATGGTACGCAAGAAGTGCCCATCCAACCAATCCAAATTGTGGGAGCTGCTTCTAGAAGCGTGGGGTGCAATTTCTCCAGATTACCTCAACAAATTAACAGCTAGAATGCCAAAGGTCTGCAATGCTGTAATTGCTGCAAATGGAGGATTCTTTGACGAAAGCAAAGTTTGATGTAAAAAAAATCTTATTTCAAATACAAATCATTATTTCTAACCTTGTCAATGTCTTGACTCTATTTTCCATTCATTTCACAACGTATGGTGGTGAATAAGTGTGACTTTTCATGGAAAACACAAAATTGTTTGGGTGACCCCAAACTTTTGAACGGTAATGTACATACACTGCTCAAAAAAATAAAGGGAACACTAAAATAACAAATCCTAGATCTGAATGAATGAAATATTCTTTTTAAATACTTTGTTCTTTACATAGTTGAATGTGCTGACAACAAAATCACACAAAAATTATCAATGGAAATCAAATTTATCAACCATGGAGGTCTGGATTTGGACTCACACTCAAAATTAAAGTGGAAAAACACACTACAGGATGATTCTACTTTGATGTAATGTCCTTATAAAAAGTCAAAATGAGGCTCAGTAGTGTGTGTGGCCTCCACGTGCTTGTATGACCTCTCTACAACGCCTGGGCATGCTCCTGATGAGGTGGCAGATGGTCTCCTGAGGGATCTAAATCATCCGCCAACTCCTGGACAGTCTGTGGTGCAACGCGGCATTGGTGGATGGAGCGAGACATGATCTCCCAGATGTGCTCAATTGGATTCAGGTCTGGGGAATGGGTGGGCCAGTCCAATGCATCAATGCCTTCCTCTGGCAGGAACTGCTGACACACTCCAGCCACATGAGCTCTAGCATTGTCTTGCATTAGGAAGAACCCAGGGCCAACTGTACCAGCATGTGGTCTCACAAGGGGTCTGAGGATCTCATCACATGGACGGCTGTGCGGCCCCCCAAAGAAATGCCACCCCACACCTGTCATGATGTTAGGTGTTTGTGTTTGAGTCTTAGTCTTAGTTAGGTCTTGTCATTATTTCATTATTTTCCCTTTAGTTCTGGTTAACTTCACTTTTATTAGGATGGTTTTCTCATTTTCCACTCCTTTCAGTATTTATTCCCTTCTGACCTGTTCTCTTCCTCGTTCACCAGTGTACCTATTTAGGATTTCTTCTGCTGCTGCTAGGTTGTTGCCCTCCTATGCCCTCTCCCACGTCTCCTAATGTACTGTGCTGTCTCCTGGTAGCGCCTCCATGCTCTGGACACTACGCTGACAGACAGCAAACCTTCTTGCCACAGCTCGCATTGATGTGCCATCCTGGATGAGCTGCACTACCTGAGCCACTTGTGTAGGTTGTAGACTCCGTCTCATGCTACCAATAGAGTGAAAGCACCACCAGCATTCAAAAGTGACCAAAACATTAGCCAGAAAGCATAGGAACTGAGAAGTGGTCTGTGGTCACTGCCTGCGGAACCACTCCTTTATTGGGGGTATCTTGCTAATTGCCTATAATTTCCACCTGTTGTCTATTCCATTTGCACAACAGCATGTGAAATTGATTGTCAATCAGGGTTGCTCCCTTAGAGTTACATTGTGTTGTTTAAGTGTTCCCTTCATTTTTTTAGAAGTATTTATATGAATGATGAAGAAGCCATATCTATATATATATATATATATATATATATATATATATATATATATATATATATATATTTAATAAACATAATGTCATAGTACTTCCAAGTACTTCCTACGGTCCCAGTCATTCATTAGCTCCATCTGAGCAACAATTTCAAAGGAGATTTGATGAACAGCAGTAACACAAGCACCGTGTGGTATGAGCAGCTGAAAAGATGACACCCATGGTTTAATAATGAGCCAACAGAGAAGACAAAGCCGCCACCGATTGTTTGTTTTTTAAGCAGATTAATGCACTCTTCAAAGCTGGACACATTGTCTGTGTAACTCTTAATGAAAGCGTTGAAACAAACGTATGATTGATTAATGCTGTGGGTCCATCTTTATGTCCAGACTCTCTCTCTCTCTCTCTCTCTCTCTCTCTCTCTCTCTCTCTCTATATATATATATATATATATATATATATATATATATATATATAAATCTTACTAAATCCTGTTGACATCACATTTAATTTTGTGTGGATGTTGCTCATATCTAAATTAATCAAACACAAACCAGAAAAGTTTTAGTAATACATACAGTTAATATATAAGTCTTTCATAATTTTCAGGGAAATATTACTCTTCCAATTTTCTCTTTGGAGTAGCCCTTGTGACTGAACTGTGGCCTGTCTTTGTTTATATCCCTTTCAGACTCATCATGCTTGACGATTTGAATACACCTAATAAAAAGGGCTTCGTTTTATTTTGTTGACATGCTGGAGGTAACACTCTTTAAATGCATCTCACCCTTTAAAGTGCATATTTCTTTATGTTGTTTGGGGTATGCCAATAAATGGGAGAGTTACTGCAAAGAAAACACAATAACATTTTTGCAGATGACAATTTAGTCTAATTGTATAACTGAAAAAATTGTTGATGCTAGAACTGATCAGTCAAAAAAAAAAAGAAGAAAGAAAAGTCATTAGCAGCAGCACTAGTATCTGACTTGGTATTGTACAAGATATCCATGTTGTTATCCATGCTTTTAAGCTGTGCTCGGTTAAAGGTGCTACTGCACAGATTCAGCTTTTTAGCACAACGTATTCCATGCTTACACACTCCTAGCTGGCTACCTGACCAGCAGCTGGTCAAGTAGCATCTAGTACTAGCTAAATAAATAAAAGTCTGGAAGAAAACACTTCAGCAGGATGGATAAAAAAATTCAGACTGTTGTTTTATAAGCTTTATGAATAATGAAGAAGCCATTATTTACTAATTCTCCCTGAATTTCCCCACTGTGGCCAATAAAGGAAATTTATTTTCATTTGATCAGTCCATCAAAGTTTAGCAAGCCTTGTGATTGAATGATGATTGACAATATCAGCATGAATTTGGAAGGTTGATGCTCATTACTGCATCAGTGCTGCTGTTGCTGCCAAACTATTCCCAACACCCACAGAACGCATCAAAGCAGTAAAAGCGCTCAAAGGTAGACCCAAGTTGTACATAAAAAGAACTAAGCAACTCAAAGCACTTTGGTCAAAAGCCTCAAACTTTGTTTGTTAGAGTGGGAAATACATGGAGGACGTGTCTGGGATCCTTTTTAATGATCATCATTTTTGATGACTTTGTAGATAACATTTGAGAAAGTGTGATGTTTCTTGCTTGTTTGTTGTTTTATATCATGCAAAGCAGTAGTTCCCAGAATTGGGGTCGGGACCCCACTTTGGGTCATAAGTATGTAAGTCTGGGGTCATGAGGTCTTCTTCATGAATTTACCTAAATACCAAAAATGATGATGAGAAAACATTTGCATGGTAGAGATACTGTAAAAGATAAAAATAACAAGGTTGGAAATTAAATAAAAGCAAAACATTGGCCAATATATTGACTGATGGTCCTGATTGTGTTGTCATTTTACCACTTTTTACCTAACATAAAAATGTTTGTATACTAAACCAAGAGTTGGGGTCAGAACCCTCTTACATTTTTATTATGTGGGTCAGTCGCTGGAATGTTTGGGAACCACTGATGTAAAGCACCTTGAATTGCCTTGTTGCTGAAATGTGCTATACAAATAAACTTGCTAGCCTTTTAAAAAAATAAGTTGCAACATGGAGTTGCTGTCTGGATTATACCACAGCCTAGGAAATCAATGAAATGTAATGATTTGTGTTTCTAAAAAATGCATGTCTGGGGAGTTGAAGGTGAGAAGAAGACCTGGTTAAAAGGATGCATGTCTAATAGCTCTAAATACACTACAATGTAAGCTATCTTACATCGTGGTGTGTTAAATTCTTGCTGGCAGCTCAAAGTGGGAAAAACAAAGCACGAAATGGAAAAGTGCAAATTTAACAGAGCTAACTCATAATCAGAGACCACAGTGCATAGCATTATTAACTGTGACAGAATGCAGTGATGTTGGTAGTCCACTGGGTGCCACATAATCCACGCTGTCATGGAGGGAGACTAACAACACTACTACCATATCATAGTAAATTTACAGTTCTGTAATGAATGGCACGAATGTTACAAAAGGCGCTGGTTGTGAACTTTGTGCAACAATATAGTTTTTTTATTCACATGTTCTGGTCTCAAAAAAGCAAGTACAGTGTTTTGATGACTCCTAAGTGAGATTCCGTTCCAAATGGCCATTTCTTTGACACATAATTTCTGTGTCACATTCAGCATCTCATTTTAATGATCAGCTGTTCGCTCCACCAGTGGTCTGTGATGTTTTTGAAGGAGGCTAATCCCCAGGCAGGATTAATGTCCACTGGCAGACTCATAGTTTCATAAAGTGAGTTGTCACTCCTCACAATGAATACAGCTATTCTTCTGAGCTCTATTAATTTTTCATTTCCATTTTTTTCACACACCAGATATATTAAATGAAATATATTGGGGGGGACAGAGTAAAATGTGTTTTCCCTTTCTATGTATTTGCGACAAATACATGTAATTTTTCAACCACTTGTTATATGTAAAATACATCTGATGACCTAAATCAGATCATGTTGAATTATTAAAGGTAATGAAGAGCATAATGAATTGCATCGCCATTTGCTTGATGATCATTATTTCCCATGGGACATTAACTTGAGCACTTAACCATTTGAAACAACTACAGTGCTATTTTCCTCTTATATTTCAGAATGCAGATGTTTGTATGACACAATAAAGCCACAGGGTTCTCACACTGTCTGGAAAAGTATGGACTTGATTTGATTATTTCTCACATCTGCATACATATGGAGAAATAATGGCAAATATGGAATTATTCTTGTATATTTAGAATTTCAAATCCATCCATCCATCCATCCATCCATCCATCCATCTATCCATCTTCAGTCATACTTCTAAAATGAGCTTAAAGAGGATTGAGAACTTTGGAAATGTGATTCCTGAAAAGTATAAACTCTTAACATGAAAATGTGTGAGAATACCGAGTATTTCACCAGATAAACAACGACATTTGCGGTATGATAAATTTATGAACTTGGATGCACACAGTTTAGACAAATGAATCATCCTAGCTTTTAGCATCCACCCCCGCTGCCATCCACCTCGCTTTCTCATTCATTCCCCATCATACATGACTGCACAACTTGCTAACTCAAAGGACAATTAACTCAGCATTTTCAAGGCGACAGCTCAACATGTGAATCCCCTGTGAGTCTTCAAAGCAATACCTCTGAAACACATGGACACGCCACATTTCCAGTAAACGCACAGGCACATTTACGGTCCGGTTAGTACATGACAGTCGAACTCACCCTGAAAGCTTTGGCATCTTGACAAAGCTGAACACATCCATGTGTGCTGCAGACTGTAATCAACCAACACATGCAAAACCAACTTCACTCCGGCACCATTGCAATGCGTTGTTTTTTGCCAGTAAATAATGCAAAGAAAACAAGTAAGGCTTCCACAAGTCAGGTGTAGAGATTAGTCGTTTTCTCTGAGCCTCTGCATGGCTGAGTGATTGCTGTGTCCTCGCCTCAGCAGCACAAATCCACATCCCATGGAAAAGGATCTGGCAGCGCAGCTTCCCCCGGTTACATCCTTCAAAGCATGTCTCTGTTAGATGTGCTAAGCCACCTTCATTTAATTTCCATCGCAGTGGAATGATGTGCGGGAGCCGCACAGTAACAACGGCTTTGGAGGGAGGCAGAGAGAGCCTAAGCGAAAGGAAAGGGAGGGGGTTGGCGATGTTGGTGGGAGATGAAAGTGGAGGAGAGACAAACAGGAATGTGAGAGCTTGTTATGCCCGTGTGTGAACAAAGGGCACAATATTTGCAAATAAGGGATGCTGCTAGTGTCCAGGAATCCCTCTCCTGAAAGCATCCTTGGATCATATCTCAGGTATTTAGTGTTTGCCAGGAAGCGAGAAATATAAGAAAAAGAAAAGAGCCAGATGGATGAGAAGGCACATACAAATGTCCCCACAAAACAACACAGGAGCATCAAGAGCAGCTGTTGCATTATGAGGACCAAATGTGTCCCCCCTCCCCAGCTGAGGTCTCTGCCTCACAGCTGCACATCATACTGCCTGTGCTGCACCGTGCATTTGCTTTCACCTTTCAGTGTAGTTCAGCTCCTAAATGCTTACTCTCAGAGCCTCAAAATATTTCAGCATCACATCTGACACAAACACACACAGAGCAGATGCACTGCTACCAAACGAGACGAAGGAGAAAATTTAACATCAACACTGAAATCTAATGAAAGAACCAGTAAAGTAAAAGTATTCAAACGTTGTTGTTTTTTTCCTGTAAAACTACTTTGATCGAAATTCTCATTAAAGACGTAATTGAAGTGAAAGGAAAATAGCGCGTGGTTTTAAAAACCTTATATCTAAGTCCCCTGAGTCAATGTGTGCAACATCTTTCCATGCAATTACAGCTGCAAATATTTTTGTATATGTTTGTGCCAGCTAGCTTTGCACATCAAGAGACTATAATTTTTGCTCAATCTTCTTTGCAAAATAACTTAAATTGAGTCAGATTGGACCGATTGTGTCTGGGAACAGACACCAATCTGATTGTAATCTGTCCAGTCTGACTCATCCAGTTTTACCAAAAGTTTAAGTCTTATAAAAAAATTTTTGTGAAATTTAGATCTGAGCTTTGATTGAACTTTGCTTATTCAATCTAAGCCAGCCCAATGTATCTCTAATTGTATGTTCTTGGTCACTATCCTGTTGAATACAAATGTCTCTATTGTTTTACGGCACCTAACATGTTTTACTCAAGGATCCACTTGCCTTCATCCACCTTCATAGCAATTCTGAGCAGCTTCCCTGTTTCTACTGTGGAAAGGATCCCCACTACATGATGCCGCCGCCACCAAATATATACTCAAGTTGATATGCAGCGTTGATTTTTTTCCCCTACAGATAACATTTTGTATGTTTATGACTTTGCAGCACTTAGTAAGTGGTAGGAATTTTCTTTTTAAGTCTTGCATTCCCAGGAAGGCAGTCAAATTATAAGCCTCTTACTTTCCAAGAAGTCTACTGAATCCATACTTTTAATACAGTGGGAGCTTTTGGCATCAATAAACGACTGAAACTTTCACTTTTATTTTATTGCTTTGTAGCCAAGTGTCTGTCTCCAAAAGGTTTTTTCCGCGGCTGATTCGCAGACTGTTTTTATTGATATAGTGGCTCTTTTTACCTTTTGCATATGTTGTTTTGTCTGAGATTAAAACAATCTGCAGCTATCTGTACTGTTTGTTTGATTTTTTTTACTTGAAATGTTGTGGGTGTGGAGGGGGAACACATTGATGAGCTCCACAGCCTTCTTTATTGGGAGTTGATAAAATTTTAAGTTGTTCAGAATTATTTACCTCAGTGCTATGTTCAATCTTGACTCTGGTGAAAACACAGATGACGCCAAAACGTTTCTCTATCATGCTGGATAGAAATACTGTAAACCAATCAGAGAGCTCCAACCTCACGCTGTACCCTCCAACTTAAAAAAATTAAAGAATTTCTAATACAGAGTTTGCGCTAAATATTTATGTCTTCCATCATTTTGACTGGTGGGGTCAAAAAAATCCTGTCAAAATCGTATTTTACCCATCATTTTTTTAAATTATACGATATTCAACAGTATTTATTTTTTATTCATTTTAAATAATATTAAATCTGAACAAGCTGAACAGAGAACAACATATAAAAAATTAAATTACAGAATTGCACTTAAAATACTATTTGTTCACCTGCTGTAACCTGAACGCACAGTCTCATAAGTTCCTCCTTCTCCGCATGGAACTGAAATGCTCACCCATTTCTGCGTAATCAAATAGTGGGATTGCTGCAGAGGATATTGTTATGAGGTTTCGGATTTTTGCCTTGGACAGATGACTATCGATGCTATCAATCAGCGGGAGGAAATCCCGCAACATGGACCGGTGGTGGGCACAACATCCTGGCTCTTGGGAGTGACACGCTCCTAAACCTTAGTAACTCTTCTTTGTGCTGGCAGCTCCAGTTAGCGAGACGCTGTCATAGTTTTCAGTTTTGGTGTTTGAAGTTAGTAATTTTCCTTATTCAGTTTAATTATCATTTATCATTTGAATGTATTCTTTTGTTTGTGTCCTCCTTATTTATGTTTCCTTCGTTTATTTCTCTTTAGATAGTTTCCTAATTTATTTCTTCCTTCTGTTCTCCAGTATTTTCTTAAGCTCCCCTTAGATTCCTCCTTCGACATATTATCTTTAGTTTTTCTTTCTCCCTTGCCATTTTTTCCCTTTCCTGTTGTCTCCTTACCACTCTGCTCTTGACCCAGTTTCACTCATTGCCCTCACCTGCATCTGCTTTCACTAATTAGTCATTAGTCTTCTCTGTCACGTCCTCATTCCCTCCTCAGTATATATACAGCTCTCAGTCATTCACTACTTGCTGGGCTGTTGTCGTTCTTCCCTGCAGTTCCTGCCTTCCCTGTCACCGGTCAAACTTTTCTTCCTGGTCCCATTTTTCCCCTGTTGCTGCATTTTTTTTTATCCTCTTGTGTTCTGTAAGTCCATGTTCTTTGGTTTTGTTGTAATTAAATATTTTCATTTTTACTCCCCTGCATTTGAGTCCTCTATACAAAAACATGACTCATTGAGTACTGAGGCGTCCAGGTTGGAGATTATGCTCAGATGCTCTCATGGGAATCTTTATTTATTATTTATTTAGTTACCAGTTTTCCGTGCATAAAGTTGAACATGTCTGCGCATCTGGACCAAGTGGTCAGAGGTGTGAATAGTTATCTGTCAAAATGAACAACCTTCAGATTTTTCCATCCCCTTTAAAACTAGTCAAATTTGGAAAATATTTGGTCAACACGACCCCTGGTCTAGTATCATGTCAGGCGTCAAATGTTAATGATTTGGAAATCGAAACAATAACTGAGAGTACAGCATGGGTCAGTCCCATCATCAGAAGAAGATCACCACAGTTGTACGGCCCCAAAGTGTCGGAATCTCCCTTCATAATTTAAATACCCAAGATCTGTTCTTTCTTTAGAAAAAACACAGAGAGCCAATTGATCTCATCTATGATACGTGGAGGATTTATACTTTGGATAAAACAGTCAAATAACTTCCTTTGTAATTATGAGTGGAGCGAAACACACACAGACAACATGAAATCAAACACAATCTTTAAAGCTATTTCTTCAAACTGCCAAATGACTTGTTTGAATTAAACCAATTGCCCAATCAAAAAGGGACTTTTTTTTATAAGAATGTAAAATCAAGATGGTTTAGAAATTTATAAAATCAACTTGAATCTACATTTAAAGCACTGCACAATAGGGAACAGCCCAATCAGTACAAATGTTACCTGATGGCACAAAGAATAAAAAAATGTGCATCCTCTATAGAGAAATTTCAAGCAGAAACAGTAAAAGCTTAGAGAGCTGGTTAGCACCCACTTTATGCTAAAATGCCACAACATGTAAGAATCTGTAGAGTGAGTCAATGTGCCTTTGCTGAGTGTGATACACAGCATAAAGAAGGTTGTCACTTCCACTCAAAGTCAAGCTTAGATTTGTTTGCAGTTATAGAAAAAGATGCAGATTGGTGGTGCAAAATTGTCCTGTGAGTTGATGTGATTATTTTTAAAATCAGTTAAAGACATTATGTTAATAACATTCTGAAACCAAACACATTGCAGATTAGACTTGCCTAGAAGGAAAAATGGAACATGTATTTTAGGAATAAACAGAAGACATGAAGGATTCTTTGGAAACTGGAAAAACATGTCTAATAATCTGCTTCCAATGCAGACCAAACTGTCCAATGGCAGCAGGATACTCAGCATTTTCTGAACAGTTAGGTTTGTCTGTTTGGGAATGAGGCCCAGAGGCCTGCATGAGTGGCAGAGGATATTAGGGTCAGACGGAAGCGTGATCTAAGGCGACTATGGCTGAAGCTTTACCGATAAAACCCTGCTGTCCTGCTGATCCCATTTTTTTCCTGAGTTCCTTTTAAAACAGCTGATTTTAGATATTCTGGGACACTTGATTATTTAAACTCAGCAGTGCTTAAATTTTGCAAACACTGCTTTTGGATCACATTACTTGTCTTAAAACATAGTGACATGCTAATCCATTGGCATAGTGGCAACTGAGGACAAAATAAAAAGGATTATAAAAATAGACTATTATATTTTCAAAATCATTATCTTGCATACAGTGCCTTGCAAAAGTATTGACATCCCTTGATTTTTTTTCCCTCATTTTCTCATGTTACAACCCAAAACGTTTGATAGTTTCATTAAGACTTTATGCAACTGACTAATACAAAGTAGCAGTGAAGTGAAAGAATAATTAGCCAGCTAATATTTAGAGCAAAGTGAATCAATACTTTATAGACCCAGCTTTGCACATGTGGAGACACATGAAACTGAATATCAATTTTAGAGCCTTGCCACAGATTCTCAAATATATTTAGGAAGTGGACATTGAGTAGGCCATTTTAACACCTGAACATACTTTGATCTACAGAAAAAAAAAAATCCTTAAAGACTTAATTTCTTTGTTTCTCTGGAAGGTCGATCAGCTGCATGTTTTTACAGCCTCCTGTAGGTTTTCTTACCTTTATAATTAGCTCCATTCGCAACACATACATTTTTGCATGTAAGGCAATTAGTCCTACCTGTCACATGGCACATGGAAAATTGCAATTAGGATTTGTGGAGTTCACCATTAATAGAAATGTGCATCCCTATAGTACCTGCAGAGTTAAAGCAGACCTCTTAACTGATTCTCTAACTACAGCTCTACTTGTCTGGCTTGTTAGAATAGTTAGACAGCCATGTTTTGATGGGTTTGCAAATGGGCTATACTCTTTCTCTTTTCAGATGATGGATTAAACTGTGCTTTTTGAGATTTTTAAGCTTATAAATTGTTTTAAAACATTCCCCTCCTTTAAACCTCTCCACAACTTAATCCCTGACCTGTCTGCTGTCTTCCGTTGTCTGTATGATTATGTTTGGTCATTAATATTCTCTAACAAACATCTGAGGCCTTCCCAGCAAAACTGGATTTATGGTGAGATTATATCATATTGATGTTTTACTCTATTTACTTATTAAGTGACAACTGATGACAGTTGGTTGCACTAGATTATATGTAAGGAATCAAAGTAAAGGAGACTGAATATACATTCTGACTAATTTCAGATTTTTAGGAGCCAAAATTTTAAAAACATGCATTATTTATTTTCTAGTTAAAAACATTGATGTTTGTGGTTGCACTGTATTAAAATGGCAAAAACCTTAGTGTGTGTGAATACCTTTTTAGAGTACTGTAAAAAAACACAAAAAAACACAGACCTGATCCATAAAGGGGTGTTTGTATGTGTGCATTTGTGATCCTGTATCTGCCCGTGAGCCACCTCAGCCCCTCACCTATCCCAACGTCTCAGTGTGACACTAATTATACCAAGGCTTTAGTTGATTTATTCAGTGAATTAAACTGCTTCTAGGTAAGAATGGTGATATAAGCAGTGGTGTGACTAATTGGAATAAGAAGTCAAGTGTTACCTGGCTGAGATATGGCTTGCTTTGAACAGATTGTGGATTTGGAATTCAAGTTTGACCACACCTGCAGATAAAGTTCACTACATTAGAGGCAAGCAGAAGCTCATTACGGGTGAAGTGAATAAAACCTCGTAATGTGGATGATACCCCACTACAATTTTTTATCATCCACTTTGGAACTACGTATTAAATTAAGAAATGTTGCCCTGTCTGGCATATACAATGCCCTCTGACTTTTTTACATTTGGTTACATTAAAACAACTTCTGTTTGTTTTGGGGATTTTATGAGATATCCCAACACAAAGTAGTGGATAACTGAAGCAAGGAAAATGCTCCATGGCTCTAATTCTTTTTTTAGCATTTCAAAATACGTCTAAATAAAACCCGCTACAACAAATTCCCCTCAGCTTTCACCAAATTATTGAACAGTGTTTCTGTAAAGGTTTCCAAAAATTTGCCAGAGAACAAACAGCATCATGAACACCAGACAGGTTGGGAATTTCTCAGCCCATTGTCTAGAAATAGAAAAAGTAAAGCACAACCAAAAACCTATCAACCAAGTACGAAAGCCATCACAAATAGCATTTGCAATTACCTACAAGCTGTGTAGGAGACACAGTGGAAGCAAGTGTTCTGATCTTGATGCAAAGCACTACGTGTGGCAGAAATTTAACACGTCACATCACCCTGAACACACCTTCCCCAAGGGGAAGCATTGTGGTGGCAGAATCATGCTGTGGGAATATGTTCCTTCAGCATTGCCCATGACTTACAAAAAAAGAATGTCAAATATTGATCCCAAAACCAGTCCATCAGTCAATTTTACAACTAGCCAAAATGTTTGGAAGATTCTGAATCATCACATTCTGGAAAACTATCTTCAATGGTGATAGTTTCCATAACTGTCTTTGAGCCAATGCCACAAAACCATGGCCAATCACAATTGGTTTTTGGTTTTGTCTGGCTTCTTTGTATATTGTAAATGCACATCCTATCTAACATTAAATGCTTATTGTCCTATTGGTCTTGGCATATAGGTCCTGTCTCAAAAGAAGTTGACTATAAGAATGTTTGTCTATATTTCCAAAACACAGTATTGTCACAGTCTAATATTAGAAATATCGAGTGGGCATTGTATTTGCAACTCAATACTAACGAGACTCCTGCGTCACAGTTGGACGATGAGAGAGGAAAACAATGTCACTGTTCAATTTTTGAAGGCTTAGGATGAACTGCCAGTTTTGATTTTTATATTAAACATCTGGTTGTTGTGTCTAGAAAGCTGGAGACTTAAAGGAGAAAACAAAGACAGGTCCTTGGAATTTGTTTGAATATATGGAAGTGTAGGCCTGCGCAATCAGAAAGAGACTTCACAAGTCTTTCATGGTAGGTAGCAAAAAGGACAAACTCAAATTTTCCAAAGAAAACACAGATAGATTAGTCTATAATTTAACTTTGTAGACACCAGACACTAAAAAAGGGCTCATTTGGCACAAACCAAATAGAGCATTACACAATAAATAATTTCATAGCAGTTAAAACTGCTATGAGCACAAAACTGAAATTGACAAATATTGCGGCATTCGTGCCGGTAAGCTTGATAGCAATATTCCCGAAATATTGCAGCAACGCTGGACTTATGAATGAGGATAACAACTTGGTGCAACAGAGGCTGATGTCATGATGATGTGTGACATGTGCACTGAGCCTCGGCCCGCAACAGTATTGAAAATGCAAGTAAACGTGGGGAGTTAATTTAGCATTTGAAACTATCAGTTGAAATGGCAAAGTGGAGTGATGCAGAGGTCCAGGAGCTTCTGGCCTTTAGAGCTAAAGACCAGATTGCCAAACAGTTCACAGGGACTATGAATGACAGCCACCTTTTGGAGCTGCTCGCAAAAAGACTTGAGGAGCGGGGTTTCCATTGGGATAAAAAACAAGTTGCGTCCAAGCTATTTTGTCTATTTGCCACGGACTCTTCCATCTCACAGTTTATACGCAACCCTACAAGCTGACAGCCCAGACACCACCCCCACATCCCCCTTTATCTCGCCATCGTGTAATCATTTGTGAAAAACACGTGATCGCAGCACTTTACCACCACATGCTGATTACTTATGAATGACCAAAAGGCACACTGATGCCAGCATTGATGACGGCATTGTCTGTTGAAACAGCCTTAAAAAAAACATAAACCCATCTAGATCTTCCAACATGACAAGGATCCAAAATATCTATCTAACATATCCACCTTGAACTGGTTAAAAGTTCTGAATCAATTAAAAGCCCTGATCTAGATCTGACTGAGATGTAGGTTGACTCAAGTTGTGTTGAACATGCAAGAACCATCTCAGAGGTTAAAGTGAGGAATGTGGCAAACTTTCTTCGGACCGATGTCAGAGATTGATAGATAGCTACTGGAAGCATCTCACTAAAGTTGTTTCAACCAAAGGAGACACATTTGCAATTGTGATATTTATTTTTTTTGATTTATATTGTTATCAGAATAAAATAAGATTAAATAATTGTTTATCTGCAATTTAATCAATATGTGAGCATGTCTTAGTAAAAATCTGAATATTTAATGGGGTCTCTTAATTATTCATCATCGTATATGTCAAAGGATACTTTACCTTCAATTTGTAAAGCTTTGAGTGGACAAAATGCAAAGCTTAAAGAGAAATATAAAATAATTCGTAATTCATTTCTTAACACTTAAATTTCATACAGAAACTAGTCTTTCTACCTTCATATTAGGAGATATAACACTCACAAATAATTAATTCTAATTCGATTCTATAGCCCAAAACTCAACAGAGAACAGGCTACTGTACTTACAGAATGACTGTAAAAATGCCAAGATCGTTGTCATCTGGGTCCATAGTTGGTGACAAGTGTAGTCAAGACTGATTGAGAACTTGTTTACGTCTTTCCTGTCCAGGCACTCTTTACTGATGTTCTTTTTCTGACTACAAAGTTTCATGTGGTTTGATTTTGACTCAATAGCCAACTGAGCCGCATCTGACTAAGCCAGTTATTATTACATGCAGTGGGCCCTGTCCAAGTGAGTGGCCAGTGCCCCGAGGGAGGAGACCGAGCTTGTCGCTCCTGCCTTGGTAATGAAATAACATCACATTCCGGGCCAGTGCATCAGAAAACACACAGCGAGATCAATGTGGAACAGCTGGACTTCCATGGACGGCTGTGCTGGGTTAAGGCTATACCTCAATAGGCAAAGCTCTCACGAAAATTCAGCCATGGTGTTTTTCTACATCAATGCTTTTCTGGAGAGAGTTTGAAGTGCACTAGAGTGCTGCCAGAACCAAGTCATGTAAACACCACTGTGCACAAAAATGAATATGTAAAATATTTCCTTATCCAAAGTACAAAGCGTTTTGAATATGCCATGTGTTTTATCATCCATAAGAGCTTAGACATTAAGCTTCAGCCATAATCCAGACTCTATCACTGTCTGCCTGCCAACTGTCACCCCTAACTGAGCCAGAACTAAATACTATATGAACCACCGAATTAGGTCCATGTTACACAGTAGCCATCAGGTAGCGTATTTCTAGTGTTCTCAGATAGATTAATTGTTTTATCATTTATTGTAGCCAATGTGAAATTTAGCATTTCATTTTGTACCTACACCTCAAGAAATCAGGGTTTTTTTTCCCATTTCCACATCCCTTTTCACTTTATCCCACAGCTATTCTTTTTTAACATCATGCTTGCTGACACTGGATTATTCCATGCTGATTCTCTCATGCATGAATGGCATTCACAGTCTTCCATTAGTTATGAAGTGAGGCACGTGTCTGCTACTGCAAGCAAATGGAGCTGCTTGCATAACACATCCCATGCCAAGTACACAAAGCTGCGGATGACAAGTGAAAGTTTAGTTAGCAATATAAGAGCAGTGCAGTATACAACATTCAGACATTTGGCATTGCCACCCTGGGCTGAGCATTATGCCAAATGCATGCAGCATCTCTGTTTGCATGTCCAGTAGCTAAGCACAGCCATATGGCCACAACTGAGTGGAGTGTGAGGTTAAAACAGACCTTTCTGTGAGAGAAATACTGCACATGAATCCATCCAATCATTTGGCCCGGCGCTCACCCCTGGGCCAGAGCACACTACATTGGTGGCCTGTTTTTCTGTGTCACACAGGTCGCAACAAAAGCAGGAACAGAGGATGTGCTGAAAGCAATAACCATGCACTGTGTTTGCAGTTAGGAATCACATGAGGCGTGCTGTCTCTGGGTTACAACAGGCTTAATTTAAGATGTGTTTCTATACTCGGTTGATTTAATGTGTTGCTTACTGCCTGTGGGTGGATAGTTCATTTTAAACAACGTAAGGTACCATGCATCTTGTAAATTCATCTGACTTACTGTGCCTTGGAAAAGTAAATGTAGCCTACCTTTTAAACCTTTCCTTACATATTGTTGCACTATAATCACAGACTTCATTGTATTTTATGCAGATTTTACATGATTGTCCACAAAGTAGAGCATAGTTATAGATTGGAATGAATATGATATGAAGCTATAGCTGGTCTGGCATTCTACTCAGCTGTGATGCCTTGTTGGAGAGGTGCATTGGCTGGGATGATGCTCTTAGTTACTGAATGTTCTTTGTGTCCAGTTATTAACGTTTTATGTTTTTTGTCATAGAAAGTACTCCTACATCAGGTTTTTTTGTTCATTTTGTGTCTCTCCTCTTTCTTCTCAAATTCCCAGTTGGTCATGGCAGATGGACGCTCTCACTGAGCCAGATTCTGCTGGAGGTTTCTTCCTGTTCAAGGGGAGTTTTTCCTCTCCACTGTCTCCACTGGATTGCTGTGAAGTCAACGACACAACGAAGGCAACTGTCTACTGTCATTACATGTTGGTCCAGGAGGAGTGAATGCTGCAAGTCAATGACTCAATGCAATCTGCTGGGTTTCCTAGAAAACTTTTAAACTGATTGGACTAATGAACTGAAGGAAATAATTAGAATAAACTGAATTGAATTGAACTTGTCCAGCTTGTGTGAAGAGGCTTAGTCTGATTTCTCTACAGACAGTGAGAAAAAAGGTGCATGCATCTTTTTATTCAGTGTATTTAAACATATGGTCGCAACTCTATATCAATTCAATTCAGTTTATTTATATAGCGCCAATTCACAACACATGTAATCTCCAGGCACTTTACAAGAAAAGTCATTTCAATTCAATAATGCAAGTCTGGTTCATCCTTGCGAACGGATTCTTAAAAGTGCCAAATTTATCAAACAGTTCTATGCAAGCATAGACATGATGGGAATTTTCAACTATCATACCACTCAGAAAGGAGATGTGTTCTGAGTCCCAGAGATGAACGTGTTTTGGTCTAAAATGTGCAAATCAACCCCAATACAACAGCCAAAGACCATGTGAAGATACTAGGTGAAGCTGGTAATAATCCACAATGAAACATGTACTGTACCAACATGGTTTGAAGGGCCACTAAGTGAGGAGGAAGCATTACTCCAAAAGAAACACAAAAAGCCAGATTGCAGTTTGCAAATGCACACAGGGACAAAGACCTTCATTTTTGGAAATATGCCCTGCAGTCTGAAACTAAATTGTTGAATTTGGAGATAAAAAGGGGATCCCAACTGTGAAGTATGGGGGGGGGCAGCTTCATGTTTTCAAGCTGTTCTGCTGCACTGATCTAAGTCATATAGTTCAAAAGCAATGCTACCAAATACTGAAGAAATGTGTGAAAACTTCTGGTTTTGAAGACATTAGTAAATACACTTCTGACATATTTTTACTCATTATTGTGGCATTTAGCAAATAAGATTTATCTGAGTAATTCTAACTAACCTAAAACAAGAGAAGTTTGGTCTAATTTAACTTATATTTTATGCTGTGCATTTTATAAAATGTAATGCGACAAAATGTGAACAAGTTCAATAGGTATGAATACTTTTGCATGGCCCTATATATAGCTAAAACACAAAGATTTGCATTTACGATTAATTAGCTAAATATATTTCAGAATACATAAAACAAAATGTCAATGTCAAAATTAGCTCATTTTTAGTCCATTACAGCACTGGAAGTGACGTTTTCATTACTTTATGAAGCAGAACAAACACTAGATCCAGTCATTTGCATAAAATGATGAGAGTCACTCCATGCAGAACAGAAAAATACTTATTAATCTAATAAGAGCAGCAGTTTGGCATATGCTGAGGCCTGCAGATGTATGTATTAAAAGCTGTCAACCTAATTTCTTCCAGTGTTTTAGTTTGCTGTATTTGTCTAAAATACCAATCAGGATAATTATCATTCTTGCCATCAGAAGACTGCCTCGTAGATAATTATTTATGATTAATTAAGCAAGTTAAAAAGCTAAATAAGGTATCTAGAAGGGAAATTTCATGTGCTCAATTAAATACCCGCCATCCAACAAATAACAACCCAGGCACAAAAACAAGCTGTTAAGCATACATATAGAAAATGCAGGAAGAATAAAGAAGTCAATGGCAGTCAATAGGCTATCACATTCCGCAAATCAGACAGCCACTCCTGTGTCAACATACTAAAGAAGCTCCTCCCTGCTGCCCTGGGAGGATAGGATTCACAGCATCCAGCAATTATCTGTAATGTGGGAGAAAAATCAATGCGCCCGTGGAAAGCTGCTATAGGTCACCAAGTCGACGCTGTCACTTTCATCAGAAGCACTCTACTGCTGCAGGCTCAGCTCCAAGCCTCTCTGAGAACCTCTGCAAGAGCATGCCTCATTTCTAATGCCCTGGATTACGGCGATTATTAGCCTGACAATACGGAAAATAATTGCTATTTTGCATGGGATCATGGCAAAATGGCAAATTAGCACATGTTTCAGACAGCTATTGTTACAGATGGAAGTATCACTAAATAAAAGCTGCGCACACTTATTTAAAGTTAGATGTATTTTTTCTCTATCAGTTATTCAGTTTGTCATTTTGATATCTTATATAATCTATACATAAATAAAAGACCAGAGGGATAACCAATGAGTTCATTTAGTTTTGGTGTGAGAACCAAATTTACCAAATCATCAAGTGTACTCAAAAAAAATATTGGATACATTTGTATAACATTCAACCATTTCCAAAGGCCAATGATGTAATAGGGTGAAGGCTTCAAGACACTTAAAATGTCTGTTACCAATGGAAAAAAATAACCCTGGATTTAAAAAACAATCAGTGGGACAGATGAAACATATAAAATAGGTTTTATTCCTGCTAAAAACGATATGATAAATCAAGCTCTAAAAAAGACACAAACTTTGAACTAATCTCCTATAATTCTAAGGAAAATGTTATCATAAAAAATAAAAATTTATTTAAATAAAATACTCATTTGAGATCATCTAAATTTCTCAAATGTGTTCATTTTATATATTCCGTTTTGCTTAAATGTATTTTAGGATGCAATAACTATGTGGGAGAACACCTCTAGTCTAAACTTTTTCTCAATAACCAAAAAGGCATTTATTTGCTTCTAAAATATACCTTGGGAAATTTACTAAAATTACAAAATTATTCCAACCGCTTCTTTTTAAGCAAGTTTTGCTCTGTTCATGGCTTCCTAACAAAATAGAAGTGAAACAGCTGTTGGCTCACCTCTGATCCTCGCAGCTCTTGTCCAAAGGCCTGGCAACACACATTTCATGTTTATCTTTGCTTTCAAGCTCCATGTCTTCTCTCTCAGGTAGCTATGAGCTGATGAAAGGATGAGCTTTGAGTGTGCCCCTCTTTGTGGCTTAGAAGATGCTGGCGGCACCACAAGGGGAGGGGGAGGCCTTCTTGAAACGCTGATAGTCCAGTGTAAATTCTATTAAAGGCAAGAGGATATTGAGAAGGATGAAAAATCAATACCTCATGACCAGTAATGTTTGAAAGATCAGGGTAAGAGGGAAAAGTGAGCCGGCAATAGCCGAAGCCCTGACTCAGAGGCCGCGTCTGCAAGTGGTTAATCAAGTGCTTGTCTGACATCCAGATTGCATTTTCTACTCACCATTACTCCCATTTTCATCCTTCACTGTAGAGAAGATGTGCTATCAAATGTAAGAGGCGGTAATCAGAGTAATAAAAACCAGCCCACCAATCTGATATAAATGCACTCTTCTCAGAGGATGCTTTGTTTTTACTTCTCAGTTTTCAAAACGTCAATGTCTCTGTGTTTGGGGAAAAGCATGAAGACCAAGGGCACATGCACGTGAGGGTTACGCATGTTTGAGTTTCCCGGAAACAATGATTCATAAATGATACTGCATTTCAACGTCGAGTTTGAAAATATTTAAGATATCTTTGCAAACGGCTACAATATTAGACAGAACACTGTTCTTTCATTAACATACACACAATAAAATCATGCAACGGTTCAAGAGGTGCTGTTTTTTGGTCCTATGGGACAAATTCTCTTTCTCTTTAATTCACATTATTATTGGCTTTTAGTGCTGTAAGGATTAGCTATGCTCTATGGTGCACCAGCGCAGACAAGTGACAGAAAGAAGGCACTGCACAGAGTTTGGGCAGTCATCTGTTGTTTAAAACAGTCTTTTTTTTGTTTGTTTTTCTTTACACCATATCAAGCTGCACTTGATATGATGTTGTTCTCTCCACTTTAAAGTAAACAACTCCAAGAACACAACTTACCTGGACTGAAATAACTGAAGTAAAATTCTAAATAATGCCACATTTATATGTATTTTACTAAAAAGTCCTTATTTTATATTTGTAAATGGGGCTAATATGAGGCAACAACATTTGAAAAGTACAGCATGTATTTGCATTCATCCCCACTGAGTGAATACCTTGTAGAAGCAACTTTTGCTGCAAAAACAACTGAAAGTTAATTAGGATACATCCCTATAGCTTTGCACATCTCAAGAATGAAATGTTTGCTTATTCTTAACTTTATAAAAAAACATCTCAAGCTCAGTCAGATTGGATGGAGAGCTTCTGTGGACATAAAGTGGACTTTGACTAGGTCCTTCTGAGACATGAGAAGCTTGAATCTAACGGCATTATTTTGTAGCTCTTGATATTTGCAAGTAGTTGATGTCCTTTTAGCATTTTTCCCCACCTGAGCCAAGGATCTCTGCAACTTCTCTAGAGCTACCATGGAGTTCTCGGCAACTCCTCTGATTAATGCTTTACTTCTCTGTCCTGTCATCTTAGAAGGAAGGCTTTTACAAGTAGGGAGATTTGCAGATTTCCATACATTTTCTAAGCATGCATGATTGATCGAAGAGTGCTTTGTGAGATTTGGGATGTTGTTTTTATAATCGAACCCTACTTTGAACATCTATACAACATTATTCCTGACCTGTCTGATGTATTCCTTGGTGATGCTGTTTGTTCATTTATGTTCTCTAAGAAACCTCTGAGGCCTTCACAGAGTATCTGTATTTAAACTAAGATTAAATTACACATATGTGGACTCTATTTACAAATTTGTTTATTTCAGAAAGTAAATGGCTGTAATTAATTGTATTAATGGGTATCAGATTAAAAGGGAATGGGTTTAAATGTAAATCGCCCTTTCAGACTATTCTTGTGATAGAACATGTGTGATTTTCCTTCCACTTCAGTTACATGTCATTTTGTGTTGGTCCATCACATACGATCCTGATAAAATCCAAGTTTGGGGATTGTAGCATTAGAAAACATGAAAAACTTACTTTTGCAAGGCACAGATTCTCCATGATAGGCTGTTTTTTTTTTTAGGGCAAATGCAGTTCAGCATACACATGGTGCTAATTCTGTAAAGCAAGAGCAATGAAGACAAGTGAACACATGCCCTGCAGAAAAGGAATTTTGAAGTTGATGGATTCATTTGCCTGGGATGGACCTGCAACTTGTCCAGTGCCTGCTCCCCACCCCTCACCCAGTGATAGATGGCCGCTGGAAAGAGGCAGCAGAAAACCCTCCCTTAATAAATAAACAGCCACACATGTTCAGTTAAGCAGTGACAATTCTTAGCGTTTGCTCTACTGCCATCTAGTGGTCTTTTTTGTCCGTTCACAGCCAGAGCTATGTTTCTTGTCTCCTGCGATGATGAGTAATACAACTCTAAGACAAAATATTTCCCTTTTATCTTTCTGAATTACGTAATAAATGCTGGACCTCACATGTTTGCTAAATACAATGAGCCCCTTGGGGAAATTACTTATCAAAGAGAAATCTTAATGGTACAAATGGAAACTGGATGTTGCTAAATACTCTGACTTTCATGTTTTAGAATAACCAAGTAAAAATCCCAACTATGATCCAGTTAAGAAGCTGTAAAGCACCGTACTTCCTCAGAATCATATTTGACCAAGACAGAGGAGTGAATGGTGGGTTTTTGTGTTTTGATTTTAATGCTCTACACATTCTAGGTTTACCTCTCAGTTCACTCCCCAACGTGGTTGTCATTTCTGTTTAAATGTATTAACATTTTACCACAGAAACGTTCTGTTTTAAGCATGTGACGATATAGTTGAAGCAAACCAAAGAGTACATCGCAAGGTATTCTACAAGTTCACATGCCCCATGTTTTCTACTTAAGCTAACATTTGTCTTGTTGCACCTATCCCTTTGAGAAATTATATAATGGGATGTCTGATGAGAATCTTCCGGGAGTCTTTACCCAAACTCCATCAGCACCAAATAAGCAGATCAAACGTAAAGCCGCCCACTTATCACCACTTCCCCTGTCTGTTTAGTGGACTCTCTGTATCTGATAAATCCTTATCGAGGCCATACAGTGCTGGTTCACATGTCGCGTTATCACACTGGTTTCTTCCCCAGGGCTCCCACAGGAAGGGTCCGTTCAGAGGGCATGGCATGCCATGTATCTCAGCTGCCTTAGAGTGAAGAAATATAACTGTGTGAGAGAGTGAACGCAGCTGAGGTGTCTGCAACATTTCTTGTGGTGTGACGCTATGAGTAAGAATTAAACTAGAGGTTATGCTTAATAGGATATATATGAATCCATGAAGTGGATGTATCCAGTTTTTGCAGTTTGATCATCTCTAAGAAAAATCTTAAATGTGTACAATCTGATGAAAAGCAATTTCCCCCGCTTTAAATTTCTTATTCATTTTGTCAAAGATAACCTGAGAAAAAAACAGACTGCAGTTTGTAATTGATTTTATTAATTAAGGTTTTAAAAAAAGAAGCTATCTGAAGCAACCTTGCCTGATGTGAAAAGGCAATTGCGCCTTAAACCTCATGACTAGCTGTGCCACCCTTAGCAGCAACAACTCCCAAGCACTTGCAATAACTGGCAGAGGTTCCTTTCTATCATTGTGGAGGAATTTTGTCCCCCTCTTCTTTGCAGAATTGTTCTGATTCAACCACACTGGAAAGTATTCACGCATGAACTGTTTGTTTAAGGTAATGTGACAGCATGTGAGTTGGAATTAGGTCCAGGTTTTGACTAGGACACTCCAAAACTTTGTGTGTATCAGATTGTTTTTTCTGCTGCGTCACCCAAATGCAGTCTAGTTTAGGGACAGAAACTGTTGTCTGAATGTTGTTCTTCAAGTTTTGAATACAGAGCAGGATTCAATGCTCCACCTATTACCCCAAGTCATCCAGGTAGTGCAGAAACAACGCAGCTCCAGACCATCACATTAACACAAACATGCTTAACAGTCAGTTGAATTTTTATGTTGAATTTCCCAAATGCTGTATGAGTTTTAAGGAAGATGTCTAATCTAATTTCCAGTTCACAGCATCTTTTCCCAAATGTTTTGGGAATTATCTAAATATTTAAGGATAAATATGAGATATGCCTTTGAATTACTCTCTTAGTCTATTTCTTATTGTTGAAACATGAACTCTGACCTTAACTGAGTCAAGTGAGGCCTAGCGCATATAATGTTGTTCTGAATTCTTTTGTGACCTTCTGGATGAGTCGCTGATGAACTCCTGAAGTAGTTTTGGTAAGTCAGTCACTCTTGTGAACATTCACCATCGCTTCATGGTTTCTCCAATCTATCTCACTGTGGTTACTGAAGTCCCAAAATCTTACAAATGGCTTTGTAACCATTCAAAGACTAATGTCAATGACTGTTTCTCGTCTGTTGTTGGATTTGTTTAGATGGAGGCATGATTCTTTTTTTTTCTTTTTTTTTAGATCTCTTACCCTACTTCATGTTATCAAGCAGGTTCCAGGACTCATTCACATTTTTTCAATGAATTTGTTGTGGTCTCTATATGAAAAAATGCCTTGTGAGTCGATGGTATTTAAAAAACAAGTATTACACAATTTCTCAGTGGACTAGACCTTTAAGTGATTTCTCGAATCTGCATGTCAGGCAGTAATTACGACTGGGGTGGGCAATACAATTAAACTCAGCTGTTCAACAATTGTGGTTAGTTACTATTAATTAAGTTAACTATAATTCTTTAGAATTAATTAGACTTTAGACAATTAGTTTTCAGATAAGCCCAGATTGGCTTGGATAGCCTTTGTCACTTAATAAATGATAACGTGATATGGAAAATGTGTTTTTGTTTCATTCAACTTATCTTTGATGCTAATATATATATATATATATATATATACACACATATATATATATATATATAGCATAAATGAGTACACCCCCTTTAGAAAGTACGAATTCAATCAGTAGCTCAATGAACAAAAGAACAATTTCCAAACTTTTCACAAGGCTGAGTTTTATTGAACACTTATTTAACTCCATAACATGAAGTTAAGGTTAATAATCTAATTTAGATCACAAAATATTCAGTTTTACGCAAATTGGTTGAAGCAAAAATGAATACACCCCGAAAAAAAAACTACTAAATCTAGTATTTTGTATGAGCACCGGGATTTTTAAGGACAACACCAAGTCTTCTAGGCATGGAATGAATAAGTTGGCGACATATTGCAACATCTATCTTTTTCCATTCTTCAAGAATAACCTCTTTTAGAGCCTGGATGCCGGATGGAGACTGATTCTCAACTTGTCTCTTTAGAATTCCCTACAGCTGTTTGATTGGGTTCAGATCAGGTTCAGATCAGGAGACATACTTGGCCATTCAATCACCTTCACCCTGTTCTTCTTCAGAAATGCAACAGTAGCTTTAGATGTGTGTTTTGGATCATTGTCGTGTTGGAAAAGTGCACGACGACCAAGTGCACGGAGTGATGGCAGCATCTTCTCCTTCAGTATAGAGCAGTACATTGTTGAGTTCATGATACCATCAATGAATTGCAGCTCCCCAACACCACCAGCACTCATGCAGCCCCACATAAGGACACTGCCACCACCATGTTTCACTGTAGGCACCATGGATTTTTCTTTGAAATCCTCACCTTTACGACGCCATACAGTTTTTAAACCATTAGTTCCAAAAACAGAGATCTTTGTCCCATCCCTCCAGAGTATAGAGTCCCAGTAGTCTTCATCTTTTTTAGCATGGGCCCTAGCAAATTCTAGGCGTGCTTTTTTGTGCATAGGCTTTAGGAGAGGCTTCCTTCGTGGAAGATACCCATGCATGCCATTCCTCTGCAGTGTGCGCCGTATGGTGTCACGGGAAACAGTCACTCCAGTTTGGCTTTCTACTGCTTTAGCTAACTGCAGTGAACTTGCATGGCGATTTCCTTCAACCCTTCTCATCAGAAGACGCTCCTGTCGAGATGTTAACTTCCGTGGACGGCCTGGACGTCTCTGTAAGATGGTTGCACTTCCATCTTTCTTAACTTTTTGGATCACTTTTGCTACAGTATTTTGACTGATATGTAAAGCTTTGCTGATCTTCTTGTAGCCCTCACTTTTTTGTGTAAAGAAATTATTTCCTTTTTCAGATTTTGTGACATTTCTCTTCCATGGGGAGCCATTGCTGACAGCATGAAATGGGAAGGGCTTTTCTTTGTTAAGTAATGCCCTTTTATAGTCCCCTGTCTGGTGGACACCTCTGAATCATTAGACTCACCTGTGGTTGAATGCCTGTTAATTAGAATTGTGTAGTCTTAAGTGTGGCTTTTCTCCTAAGACTATAATTGGGGTGTACTCATTTTTGCAACATGGGCTTGAATGAAATTTGTTAGGAAAATCACTTTTTTTGTGTGTGCAAATTAACAAATGTTGTTTGCATTCAATGGCCCACATTTGTGGGAGTATTTTGTAGTATAGTATCTCATAGAAAATGTTGATTCTGAAAGGAAACTAAAGGTTTTCTGACAAATGTAGTTGGGTGTACTCATTTATGCTGAGCACTGTATATATATGTATATATATATAATCATCTAAAAAATGCAAAAAAGAAGAGGAACAAGTGTTTTTTAGAGCACTGACTGATTGTCATCACATCACAGATTTGGCTATGTATTATTTAAGAGCTTTACAAGCGAGACTTGTTGGGTACACAATATTTGTATGTCAAAAAAACAATAAACACTGAAATTCTGAAAGGCAAATAAATAAATGAATTTTGAAAGGCCTAGAAATATTTAGAGTCTACATGTTTTAGAAACTCCGTGGCCTAAATCAGGTTTGAACAGCAGAATCTGTTCACACCACTGTATTAGTTACATTTTTTTTATTTTATGCCGCGGGATTAATTCAGGTTTGGCTGAGTCACACAGAGCCAATATAAACAAAGCCATGCCTCTAATCCAGTGGAGTATTGTGTGTCATGCTGTTGTGGTGAAATTAACATACTTCTTAGAAGCATCATTGAGATGTTGGAAGCAGGAAGCACTGAGTCACAGCGCTGGGAGGCGGAAGAGGTGATCTGAGAATACGGGCGCGTATTTCATAAAACTGGCGGAGACGCGGCGAGCGCTGAACGCGTTCGGGAAACAGTTAATCTCTGGCGTTCGGATTATGAGGTTGTGGATCTCTATTCAATGTTACGTGAAAGGCTGAGTAAGATATGGCCGCACAAGGACTGTTGAGCAGTGTTTTCTCATGCTCCCTAAGCCCCAAAAGTATTTCCAAGAAGAAACTGAGACAGACCAGGAGTTTGGATTCGACTTTGATGCGACATTGTGGTACCGAGAATGAAGAGGCTCCGTATAAGGTCAGTGTCCTTGAACTGATAGCTTAGAGCGCCAGACAGCTGTATTATTGATACATGTTGTGTTATATCATGCTACAGACAGTGATTAGTGGATCTGGGCGTTTATTATTCTTGCAGAAAATCTTCCTGATTTGCTAGGCAGCAGTTTCGTAAAAACTTTGGAGAGACCAAACTTTTAAAAACAAATATCTGTCCCCATTTTATTGGCAACATGAAGCCTGCACAGGAACTAACAAACGGATAACATTACTGTTGAACCCAGATTATTTTATTGCAAAATTAGATGGTATTTCCTTAAAATAAGACAATGCAGCAGGATTAACATTACTTCTCTCCATTGTGTTTTACTTTATGTTATCTAGGTATTTTAAAAAATGCTTGATGCAATTTGCATTGAATAACCTCCAAAAACTCATCAGTCACAGTCTTCTGCTGTTGCAACATCATCAAGTCTCTGACTAACTGGACAGGTTTGCTTACGTGTGGATCCACATGTTTTACAGCTTGTTGCGTCACTACCAATGAGGAATCTGGTCCAATTTCATCCAATTTATACTAAATTATATCAGCTGCATTTGATAAAAAGTGGCACATTTACCAAGACTAAATTGACAAAAGGATATATTTAAAAAGTAATCATCTGAAGGAATGTGCAAAGCCAAGAGATGTGTTGATGTTTGAACTTGCAAAAGAAACGTCAAACAGTCTTACAATTTTAATATAAGTTTTACTGTATATGTTTCACGACAAACAATTGGTTTTGGATCTCATCTAACTATAGTTATAAATTTAGTATACTAAAAAGTAAATGTTACCTTTAGCTGAAAACTAAAACCACACCACACCCTGAACACACTATTTCTACATGAAGCATGGTGGTGGCAGCATCATGCTGTAGAGGTACTTTAGCTCAGTGGGGGAAGAGAATCAGGTCAGAGTTATTGGGAAGCCAAACACAGTTATACTTGAAGAAGACCTGGTAGAAGCTGCAAAAAAACTTGAGACTGGGAGGCAGTTCAACTTCCAGAACAATATAAAGCCAGAGCTACAGCAGAAGGGTTTAGATCAAACATAATATTCATGTGTTAAAATGCCCCAGTTAAAGTCCGGACCTAAATCTAAGAATATGTGGCAAAACTTGAAAATTGATGTTTACTGATGCGATCTATCTAATCGTACTTATGCAGTGTAGATTCTGAAACATTTTAAATTTATAGGTGTGCAAAACTTGAAAATTGATGTTTACTGATGCGATCTATCTAATCGTACTTATGCAGTGTAGATTCTGAAACATTTTAAATTTATAGGTGTGTAAAAGTCTTGCAGCTATATTTGCAAAAAAAAAAAAAGAAAGTTGTTCAATAAGGTATTGACTCAGGGACCTGAATACGAATGCACATGGAAGTTCTCAGTTTTTGTATTGGTTAAAATAAATCCTAAAAATTGAAAACACGTTTTTGTTTTTCACTTCATAATTTTGCAATAATTCGTGTTGTTCAACTGCATAAAGTCTCAATAAAATTGTTGAAGCTTGCGATTATAATGTAACCAAATATAAACAGGCTGAAGGTATACGGGGATTCAAGGCAGTGTATACATTGGTAGTTTGTGCGTATCCCTGCTGGATTTCTCTCATTAACTACTTGCAGATTTCACATCAAACAAAACAGAGCGACTCTGAACTTAATGGGAGGAAGGCAAAATTCGATGTGCAGCAGCTGCTTTGCAGAAAGTGTACTGGAAGCTATCACATTACTAAATAAAACAAAGCACTAAATATTGGAGGCAGTCTGCACTGTTGTGCTTCAATTTTCCCTATGGCAACGCTGTTTGTTTATCATATTGGAAAGATATAACTGACCTGACACCGTAATAGCCTTGTAATAAGTGCCAAGTATCTGTCCTCTGGAGTTATCAACAGTAACTTCCCAGCCAGAACTTTTTCTTTTTCACAGAACCTGAATGAAACTGGGGGAAAAAAATAAATTAAAGCAGATATTTGGGAATATGTATGATGAAAGTCTTTTGGCCAAGTTTTTGTTGTTTGGATGTTCATGCTACTTTTTTTAATTGCAGATGATTAAAGGTTACGTTGTTAGGTATATTATTAATTATTGATCACCAATATTTGTTGCAATGATGTTGTAGCTGCATTTTCTTTTACAGTCCCAATTGAAAACAGATGGACTGATGTCCTTCCTGGAGACTCACATGACCATGCTGTCAGCTTATAATCAGCTTACAAGCCCTTTGTATGCAAAACCTTACTCCAAGTCAGTAATCAAATTCACATTTTTGTGGGTGTAAGTATAGTCAAGTTCTTCACTGAGGGGACAATAGTATCCAAGAGACCACTGCAACAACAAATCAGGGTCTCTATTTTTTTTCCTTTTTCTCATGAAACTACTGCACCTCCACCCAGTAACGGCCCCAGTGCTGCAAGACTTCCATTTCAAGAGTGACTTCATTTGGCTCGTTCAGTTCCATCTGGTGTAAATGTATTCAGAAACAACTGTTGCAGCTTTTGTATATGATTTTGCACGTGCAATGCTGTGCTAATGATAAATATGTCATTGTGGGGAATATGCTGTCACAGTTTGTAAACCAGGGAATGTTTTCCTGTATGATGTTAAATATCACTGTACATTTCTTTTTTTGTGTCTTTTTTTACTGGCACACTCGCTTTGAATCTCTGCAGCCTGAGCTGAGATGGAAAGCAGAGACATCTGGTTTACATGAAGAAAGCTTCGACTCTTATTTCTCACAGTGCAGCAGCATGACCTGATCCTTCGCTACAATCCCTCAGGCACATATTTCTTCCCACTAGAGACTTTGCGTTTGCATGGCATGGGGCTAAACTTGCTGGGCTGCAGCAACTATGGTACCTTACAATTTGCCATTTGTGTGGTAAATGGAAACAAGTTTAAAAACTAGATTGCAGGTTGCTGGCAGTTGTAAAATAAAGTGTTGTTCATTGTTTTGGATCAGTTTGCGTCAACCTTACTTGTTAAGAACCAGTGTGTGGTCACATTGCAGATTTGGCCTGTTAAGTCAAAAGGGTGTTCTCATTGTAAACAGAAGGATACTCTCACACTCTCAGGAAAAAATTATTGAAATGGGAGCTTAACATGGGGGACCAATGGTTACAATGGCTTATCAAGGTACCAGATATGGGTTGTTTGTCTTCTGGTTCTCCCCAGCATATCACACTCAACAGTGTAACAACGTGAGAACAATGAGCACTTAAAACTTTATCAAAAGTGTACAACAGCATTGGGCATAGAGGTTTTATATATATATTTGGCAGTAACAACTTGTATGTGATATGTGTTGATATCCCGTGCACCAATTCTCAGGACTGTGTACAGTGTCACCGACCTCTAAGTGTTCTGCTCTCTCTTTATTATTATGACAACAGGTATGAAGGCTCTCCTCCAGGTCTATTGCAGTTAAATGTGACACTAATCCTTTCTCTGATCCACATCGTGCCTAACATGGTTTACTGCACTTATTTTAAGATGATTCCGCTTTGTTGCTCGGTCAACCTTTGAATATGGCTTCGTAAGATATTTGAAAATAGTTTCTTCATTTATTGTTTATTTTTTCTCTGCATCCTGTTTTCATATTATCTCTGTGTAACTTTGTCAGAGGAGCATAGAGATTATGAGACCTTTAGAGAAATATTTTTATGTTCCAAATAACCAGATTGAATATGTGGTTTTGAAATAAATATCTTTATTAATTTTTCCCCAAGGAACCTCTGACAGAAGTGTCAGAAAACTATATGACCTTAAATTAAAATTCGGACAAGTCACTGGAACACAGGTCAATAAGTTAAATAGGAGACCTAATCTAATGATTGGAGGATGTGTCTCATATAAAACTCATCAGGCCATGTCGTTGGCTAAAGAAGCATTTTTACTGGGTTGAATTTTAGATGTCATTTTAATCTGATTTTGTGTCCATTGGGCAAGGGGAGGACTATGGGTTTATAGTGGAATAAAATAAATAGTCATATGGACATTCACAGTATGTATGTTTGTATATATGTTTTGTTAAATGGATATCTTTTCAATTTTCCCTTTTTCAGCCATGTTTTTCACTGTTTAGAAGGATTCAAGGAACTATTATTGTCATACCATCTCACGTTACATGTAATGGTAATAAATTAGGACTCACGTCCGGAATTATAGCCTATTTAAATTAAATTAGTAAAAAAAATAATATATATACATATAAATAAATTGCTCTACAGGACACAGCTGGAGTTCAGAAGGACAGCAATGTCAGTTTTGTGCTGGCTTTTTGATGTCATTTTGGGTGTAATGCAGAAAATCAGAAGTCATCTGCATTCCTCTGAACATTATAAGGAGATATGACTTAAAGTAAAGTGGAAATAAAGAGCTTGCATGAAACTTAGAACTGGGATCTCATTAACAGGAGTCACTTCTATGAAATAAGAACTACCACACCCCTTTTCGTCAGACTGTACAGGTGAAACTCAAAAAATTTGAATATTATGCAAAAGTTAATTTAGTTTTGTAATTCAGCTTAAAAGGTGAAACTAATATATAAACAATATATAAACAAATAGTTTTAAATAGGGGTTTTCATAAGATGTAAGCCATAATCATCAACATTATAACAAATATAGGCTTGAAATATCTCGCTTTGCATATGAGTCCATCTCATATTGTCTCACCTAAGTTGAACAACTGAAATAAATAAACTTTTTGCGCAGTTTACAGTTCAACCTGTAATAATTACATCACCCATCACAATGCAGCTTTGTTATTGGCCAAAATGTATGCTTTTCTACAGTAATGAACTTAAATGTTTGGTCTCAATAAAGGAGTATTAGAAGTCAGTTAAGTGATTAATATCTGTTCCGATAACCAGAACCTTTGATAAAGAACATTTGTTTAAAATTTCATCGAGATATCTAAAATTATTGTGGAAATGATGCCCATTTTAGTGATGAATGTTCTGTTTTGGAACACGGACTTCTTACATATTTAAATGCAATTAAGGGTCAGAAATGACCAGAAATGGCAGATTTCAAAATGCGACATGTGTTGTATTAGGATGCACAATCGTAGTGTCATTTAAATTGTGTTTTCCTACTTGTTGACATGAGTGAATAACTACAAATTACTGTGAAATACTGAAAACGGCATTTTAAAAGGCTACAAAAGTACAAGTTTCTGACTGCAATCCGAGCTGAGGCTATTGGGCAATGTAGTCTTCACAATTGTCGTCGGCTCTGTCGAACTGTGCCAACAGCTTTAAAGTTGCTTCATTTGAGGTCTTTCTTTCAACGCTAATCTGTCAGTAAACACTTTAATATGTTTGTGGTAAATGAAGGAAGGGATCAACTCGTCCAGTCAGACCCACCCTGTTTCGTGCTTTTCTCTCTCTGATGGATGTGTGATGTAGCGACGTTCAGCTCGGGTTCTTTTTCCTCGTGCTCGTAGCGCCCCCTGGTGGCCAAGCGTCACTGTCATTCTGAACTTGTGTAGAGTTGGAGCGAAATCAGGTGGCGCAGCAGGTTAAATTGTAGGAAAGTTCAAGTTCCAAAGAGGTTCTGGTGACTTTTCGCCTTTAAAAACCAAGTTTTTCATGATGGGGGAAGGAAGGACCATCCTTTATCTTGTGAGTAACTGCTGGGTTTTGTTTGTCTCGCTGTCTGACTGATTACGATGGCTTCTGAATGTTTCAAATGTGTCCAGAAGTCAATGAAATAATAAACGAAGGTAAATAAAACACAATGACGCAAATGCCGTGTGTTGCCAGATAGTGAATTGTGCATTTATTCTTTTAATAGAGTTTGAATAAGTTATTATGTTTCATATATAATAGATGTGTCTTTTTAATTAAACTATTGTAATGTGTAAAAGATGCATGCACCTGCTGTATCTGTGCTCACATTGTACTTTTACAGTGCAACGTTTTAAGTAAAAGAAACTTGAGGAACTAATTGACACCTTCTAGAAAGTAACAGACAATTGTTTCCAAATATAAAAACGACCAGCTCTGGGATACAGTGCCTTTCCAAAAGTATTCATGCCTCAGTCATTTTTTTCTCAATTTATGTCACATCTCAACTTCAAACTTTAGTAGTGCATGACTGTGATGAGGAAGGAAAATCATTTATGGTTTTCAAGTTTTTTTAAAACAAAAATCTGAAAATTGTGACTTGCTTTTTTTTTCCATTTGTAAGATTAAAATGTGTGCTTTCTTTCTTCTTTGAAAAGTAACTCAAGTTCTTTCAGACTGGATGAAGAGTGTGTGTGAACAGCAATGTTCCAGCCTTACCACCAATTCTGAATTAGACTTTGACTGGGTCATTGTAATAAAACACAATGCTTTGTAAACCATTTAATTAGTTCTGGATTTATGTTTAGGTCACTGTCTGGCCCCACTCTTGTGACTTTTGTAGCCTCTAACAGGTTTTCTTATTCCATCAGCAACCTCCCAAGAAAACATGTCCACAGCATGATGTTTTCACTCCTATGTTTCACCGTGGGGATAGTGCGTTCAGGGTGCAGTGTTAGGTTTCTGTCACAAATATTGTTTTACATTAAGGACACAAAAACCAATGTTGGTCTCCCATCAGAGTCACCAGCAATTTAGCTGCTTGTCTAGATTAAGGCTCTTCTTCATAGACTTTTAATGTTTGAAGGTTACTTCATGGTAGTTTGGCAGCTTGGTCGTAGTCTGTGAATTTTATATGATGTATTGGTCAGTGCTCTATAACTCCACATGTAGAAACTATTTGTTAATTAGGCAAGTTCTGAAGGCAATTAGTTGCAATAGATTGTATGTAGGGGCATGTGATTTAAGATGCCTTTTCTGTGAAAATAAATAAATAAAATAATGATAAAATAAAAAATGAAAAAATAATGCACTACTTTATGTTGGTCCATCGCATAAAACTTGAATATAATACATTCATTTTTAAGTTTGTAATATGAAAAAGAAGAAAAATAAAAACGTTTAAAGCTTTGAGTACTATTACAAAGCACTGTAATACGTCTACTAGTGGAATCTTTTTTTTCTTACTTGTGCTGCAGAATAACCCTCTAACAATTCAGATAACTTAAATTAGCATTCTAAGCTGAGAAGTTTTCATCACCTCCATGGATCTCGCTCAAGTTTACTTGATCAGCGTATTCTATACAGGCATATTGTATGAACCACCTTCCAGATTTCCTCCCATTGTTTTCTAGGAAGCGCTGCTGTTTTTCAGCAAGGCTTTGAATTAAAATTAGCTACACAGCCACATACACCTGTAACCAAAGCGGCGTATTTTCACTTAGACAGGATGGGCGTTGGGATGACTCACTGCTTTATCCCTTTTCGACATGTTTATGATTTACTGGGATGTTTAAACACCCAAAGTAATTGACACTATTATGACTGATTATTTCTCTTTATCCATTTTGAGTTTGACCAGTTTTACATTTTTGGTTTATTAAGATACATTTCTTCTCGTGATGTGTGAAAAACCCCCACAATTATTACCACCTAAAAATATAACATCTTTGTTTTTTTTTTGTTTACAGCAAAATGAGGAGGGGGACTGTCCTGTAAGAAGTGGGCGCTACTGTTTAGGTCTCACTTCCTTCCACTGTGACAAGTTTAATAGATTATATTTGGTTGTTTTAAAAAAACGCCTATACCACCTCAGGAAAATGACATCTTCACATTGTCTTAATAGCTGGAGAAATATTGGAACAAAACCGTGCCCTGGTGGCATGTCTGGGCTCGACCAACTAACACCTGTGATTATGCAGAAGGTAGAGGCGTGTTGCATTAAAATGTTGAGCACAATACTTGAAAATTACTCACTGAAACAAACTGGCTTTTATCTGAAGACGTCAAGAGAAACTGTGGGAAGTCAGCTCACATTTACATCAGACACAGAGAAAGTTTCACCTCATAAATAGTCATACAAGAGGAATGTGTGTAAAAACTGGTAGACATGATTTGCTCAGTGCATTTCGCAAAACCTCTGACATATAAAACATTGCCACATCTAATCTATCTGCTGGTAGATCACATATACATTCATTCTGGTCTAAGATGAATATTATTAGTTGATCATCTTTTGCAACTCAGGAAATCATAAAAATGTGCAACAGCATGTTATAGCGTTCTGTCAAGGTTACCAATAAAAACAGAAAAGACAAGACATGCAGAAACGCCTCATAAAATGTGCTTCATGGCAACAGTGCGGTGGTGATAAGTAAGAGACATCTTGGAAACTGTTGAGAAAGTTGAGATAGAAATGAATGTTTCTGAAATGACAATCTACTACATGATTTCTTGCTTTATTTAACTTACTTTCCCAAATGCGGATTTTAGACAAACTCAACTCTTGACAGGATAGTAAATGAGTGTTTAAGATTGTCTATTTGCACACATATGTACAGTAATTCATTTAGATCTGAAAAGATTAACTATGTTTGTGATATTGTTTTGGAGCAAAGGCATACATAAAACCCCATTAAATTGCACTTTATCAAATGTAGGGATTTTAAAATGCTATGCTATATATTGGCCGATGTATTTGTCATCTTATATAAACAAAAAACATGTTTTTAATTTTTCTTGTTCATTCAAGAATTTGATAAAGTAGAATATTTTTTCCCGATGTAGAAGATCAAACACCTGTTTATGCCACTGCAGCAGGAGGACCGAAATTCTTTGGTCTGTAATGTCCCTCTACCAGCCTGCATCCACAGTCTCTATGGTAACTAATTGCTGTACTGGTCAAAAGGTGGTAGTTGTCTTCACTACTTTCTTACTGCATTTGCTTTTAACCCTACTTGCTACAGTTTCTGTATGTAGGTTTCCGTCAGACACACTGTCCTGTCCTTTGCATGGAAGGATGTTTGATGCCAACCCACTAGTTTGTTTAGCTGGATTCCAACATGCTGCTATAGAGCATGTTGAAACCAAAGACAAAGCATGGCATTACTTGCAGACCTGTGTACATTGTATATTTGTAACCTAAGATAATTCATACCGTAAGTAAAAAGAAAAACCTGAGATGTGGCTCAGTAGTCTAAAGTCTTCTTTTGAGATAAAAGTACATTTCTGATTTCATTTAAAAATCATTGTCCCCGACTATGTGAAGAAGAGTGGAGAAGCACAGCATCCAAGCTTCTAGATATGTGATATAAAGCTTCCACAGCGGGCGATGATTCGGGGACCCATGCTATCTGCTGGTGTCGGTCCACTGTGTTGTCAAACCCAACATTTCTTCCAGTAGATGGTTTTTTATTAGGTGAAAAACATAAAAATAAACATGAAAAAAAACTTAAAATAGATCACAATGTATAGTATTTGAGTTTCACTTGTAAAATTAAAACAAGTTAACCTTTTTTTATCATATTTGAGTTTATTGATACTTTGCTGTTTAATAAAACCTGAAACCATCAAGACAAAAGAACCATTCTTCACAGTCTGTCAAAACAAGAAAACTGTACTTTCATTTAACTTTTTCATAGTCATCTAATCCTCTAATTCTGTCTGCATTCGATTCTTTTCAATACCTAATTTAAATAACAACTGGGAGTGCAAAAGGTAGAAGTTTCCACTCTTCCACAATATTTTTAAGGTTTGTTGTTCTTACATCCTAGAAACCTGGTGTCAACTCCTCTGTGATATTTTGACTGACTCGATTGCTTCTGTCTCTTCATGTAGTTTCAAAATGGCACGACAATGTTGACTTCAAGTCTCTGTGTGGGCTCAGCAATGGTTACAGAACTCCTTGTCGTTCTCGTCATTGAAGATATTTCTTTGACAGTGTTTTGGTTGCTGCGATGCAGAAAAAGAAACATGTAGCCAGATAGATCCCTGCAACATTTATATTCCACTTCTCACGCTTTGTGTGTATGAGTAAAAAAAATCTGCCACGGTAGCTCACTCCTAATGCTCGTTTAAATGGAAGTGAGCTACTTCAATGTAAGCCTTATCCTTATAACGAGTTACTAAGCCTCTTTGGAACATGGCTCAAATGATTGGCTCAATAGATGTGGATCAAAGCACTTTAATCTTCAGCATGAAGATGCTTAAAGGTTGAGAATGTAAAATCTGATTATATTCCCCCCCATTACCGCTAATGTGCTAAATCTTCAGAATTGCTTTAAAATGCTTTTTGATTCTTTACAATAAAATATTATTACAGACTTTTTAAAGTGTGCAATGAAAAAAATCAGCAGTGAAACAGATGTGGTAAGGAGTAGAATTGAAGTGGGAAGTTAAATTTTGTATTAAAACATTCACTGTAAATAAGTCTGTATTTCTTGCAAAATTTTATAGTCTACTCGTGTAGACAAGCGTTAAGTAAACTGATTTACTGTTACTGTTACTAACTGTTGTCTTTATTTTTTTCTCATTTATATGTTCTATTTTCATTCGGTTTGCTATGTAAGTAGCCCCGAGTAGTTCTTATTGTTGTTATCGATAATTACGTTGTTGCAAATAGGAAAACTTGCAAACGTTGCAGCCAAAATTGGTGTTTATGGTTTTTACTGTTACTGGTTGTGTATGTTTTTACATTTGAGTTGTTATCTTTTCTGGTTGAAAACATGGGGCAGGGGTGGCCTGGGACCAGAATTGCTCAAAGAGTGCATGAACAACTAATCCAGGGGGTTTCAAAAGAACCCAGAACAATGTCAGGTTTCATTTGCCTTAGTTAAGATCAGGGTTCATGATTTAACAGTACAAAAATAAAAGTGGCATCCTTGGGAGAGTTCCAAGCAGAAACCCTGGTTGACCAAACAGAGGAAAAAAGCCTGCCTCATATTTGTAGAAAATCATTGGAAAAAAATTCTCCAGAATCATGGGACAAATAGGGAACTTTTGAGAAGTTGTGTATCCTATTACATGGGGTTTTGAGAAAACATACTGTTGCATATTCAGACCTGGATGACTTGTTGAAACTGATGAAATGATTAATTCTACTGTCAAGCAGAAAATATTGAAGGGAAATGTGCAAATTATCACTTAGTGATCTTGATATCAACCACAATTGTATTATGCCACAGGATTATGACTGGATGCATATATGCAGCACACATCACAGCAATGTCCCAGCTACACTATCAAAAGCACTTGATGGCAAGTGTTGCAACAAGGATAGCACTACCAGTTATTAAGTTATGTCAGGTTTTCTATGTCTAAAATTAACATTTTGTCTGAAAATAATATTTGTTTAATGATCTGAAATATTAAAGGGGGAGGGAATGTTTTTACGTTTAAAGGAATAGGGCAGCATTATATTGTATGAATGATATATGCGTGTCTTCTCAGGGTGATATCACCTGGAACACATCGTTAGGACCCAGCGTTTGCCTAAAGCCGGTTCCACTGCAAAGCCTCTCGGAACTGGAGAGGGTCCGTCTTCAGGAAGTTGCCTTCAGGCGACTGATTCGGTGTCACGACCTGGGCTGCCACGTCACCATTCCAAAATGTACTTATCTTCTTCACACATGCACGCAAATATTCACATTTGCAGACTTCTTCTTGTCTATTAAGATGCATGAGCATGCAAGGATACAATTAACGAGAATCCTCGAAAAGATGCCCATAAAGCCTTGAAATAAATGTATCTTCTATTGCAGTAGCAATATTCAGTAATGGAAAAAGAGCCACCTGTACCACAATTACTGGCTCCCCTTAACAATCTCTGTAAAATTTATGTGAAGTCTTTAAGAGAGTCTTATCAGTAATACACATGGCACAGGGGTCCATTTCCTTAAAACACTCTTCAAAATTTGAAAGACAATAGAGCATGTCATTTGAGTAATGTAGATGCTTGCTGAAGGGAAGGGTATTGTTACTTGCCTAAACGTGTTTATATCTACAGTAAAAACATTATTTTAAAAGTTTATAAAAACTGTAACTGTGTCAGAAAGGCTGGACAACAACCCCAGAATATCTTCCAAATAAAGAATAAAGGCAAATAAAGCCTTTAAAAAAAAAACTTGAACCATTTCTCCATGGAGCCTAGCTATTGCAATAAAGGATTCATGTTTATACTTTAGCTACCACATTTGGTCTATTAATTTGATTTATTTATAGAAGTTAACTGTAAAAATGATAGTGCTGCATGGTAGGAGGAAAGTATGGCTTAGTGATATTATGGTGGAATTGAAATTGATGATTGATTTTTCCTAATTACTCTATTACTTTTCGGTAATTATAATATCCCCACATTCATCCCTTAGCTTTTGCATCTTGATCCTTTACAGCTACATCAGGTGCAGGGAAAAAAGAAGGTACAAATCAATCCAACTGGCTTAATTCAATGTTTTGTAGTTTAAATGCATAGCTCATGAACTGCAAAGTCTAGCAAACATTGCTTCCAAACAGTCCCTCTGACTGCTACAGTATGTTGCATATCACTGATTTTGCAATGATGGCTGAGATTCAGTATATTGTGCAAATCTAATACTCATACTAAACCTGGTGAGAGGCATCAACGTTTCCTACTTAGTTTGCACAGAATCAACTTCAGGACTGTCCAAAAAAAAAAAAACTGATCTTGTTAAATTTATTGTTTTATAAGGTTGATTGTATTCACCTTTAGTATTGTGCAACAATGATAGTGATTGCTTGAAATATTTATCTTTCATACTTTGAGTTATTTAGTTTTCTCCTGTCATGCAAAAATAAAACTTGTATCTCTACGAGGTTTATAGAGAATTTCTACATGGATTATATGAATAGTAAAAGAATTCCCTTCCTTTTATCCTTATACATAAATCTGTTTGACCTCTTGAATTATGCAGTCATTTGAACATTCAGTTTAAGAAGAGGAGCAGCATTGGAACAAGCCTGAACAGGAGCCAAATAAACCAGATTTTTGTATTTACTTTTATAGATGTCCACAAGAACAAGAAGTCTCTCAGGAAAAAGTTGGATTCGTTATCTAAGGAAAAGAACAGAGACAAAGGTAATGCTGCGCATGATATATCCAGTTCAAACAGTGGTGTTATTTGAATGTATCCTTTAAGAGGATTTCACACAACAGGATGTTATAGCTGTAAAGCCCAAACCTAAGTCATTTTCAAGCCTGTTGAGATAAACACAGTTGTATTTTAGATCCGTGGGAGCGTCTTATTAGTTTCTTGGGTCTTGTCAGCGTCTGACATTTTAAAAGCTGCTCTTATCCTTTTTGGCTGAAGCTGTGTACACTGCACTAGACACACTCTCAGCTGTTTATTCGCTCAGAGCTGTGAGTGATCAGAATCTTCCAGTATAGAGGAAGCTGTGATCTTCAACCACCACACTGCCCCTCCTGCTGCAACAATGTGGCAGGAAAGTGATGTGCTCCGTCAGAAAGAGCCAGTCAAGGGAAATAGCTAAAACAATCTTAAGTGGAGGTTCATTCGTTGCAGCTTATCCTCTGGCATTCCCAGCCCCCTCTTTCCTCTTTTTTTCCTCAGTCTTTTGTTTACAAAGGCACTTGGGAAAGTATGCACTCACTGAATATTAAGTGCATGCTCTGCAGTGCTAGTTTTTCTTTAGTTTTAGTAGAATTTATTTAGGATTGGGAAATTAATTTTAAATTAGTTTTATTGAAAATAATACAAAGGATAGAATGCTTTAAAAAAGGGATTCATAACCCTTGAATTTTTAAACCTTTGACCGTGTTACAACTACAATGTATTTTACTGGGATAGACCAACTCAAGGTAAGGTCTAATTGGGAAGGGAAAGCATAATGATTTCTGTTTTTTAATATATATGGGGTGAATTTGTATTCAACCACCTTTACTCCTATACCCCTAAATAAAATGCAGTGCTGCAATTGTCTTTCAGAATTTATTTAGTACATAAATTCAGCCGGTCAAAAATTTAATCTCATTACAAATGCAGCTTCTCTGTGAAGGTCTCTGAGTTTTGTTAGATAATAATAATGACGTCTTCACGAAGACCAAGAAACAGACAATTGAGGGAAAAAGCTGTGGAGAAGTTTGAAGCAGAAGTAGATTCTAAAATGTTATCCCAAGCTTTAAACATCACACAGAGCAGGGTTCAGTCCATCATCTGGAAACTGGTAATTTTAATGGGACAACTTCAAATTTACTGAGATATGGCCATTTACCTTAGGAAACATAGGGGTCAGGCAAGGAGAATATTAATCAGAGAAGCAGCCAAAAGAGCCATGGTACCTCCCTAGGAGCTGGAAAGATTTACAGGTGGGAGAAACTGTTGTAACTGGTCTTAATGAAAGAGTTGCAATAATAAAGTCATTGCTGAAAGAAAGCCATAAGAGCTTCTGTTTTTTCAGTTTGCCACATTCTGCATAGGTGACACAGAAAATGTATGAAAGACGGTTCTCTGCAGAGGAGACCAAATTGAACTGGTTGTCTTATGTACAAAAAGGAAAAGGTAGAAAACTAACACTGCACATAGTCCACCATGTTCAAGCTGAAATATGGCGGTGGCAGCATCATCATGCCGGGATTCTTTTCCTTAGGGGGAGAGGGAAGCAGGTAAAACTATCAGTGGGAAGACAGATGGAGCTAAATATATGGGGGGATCATGGAAGATTACCCATTAAAGGTTGCAAAGAACTTGTGACATGGGTTAATCTTACAGCAGGAGAACGACATTAAACATACACCTATGATAGATTTTAACCCTATAGATACATATTCATGCGATAAAAGGTCAAAGTCCAGATCAAAATCTCAACTGAAAAAAACATGTTAAGACTTGGAAGAAGTTTCACACATGCTCTCCATTCAGTCTAACTCAGCATGAACTAATGCAAAGAATAACTGGTAAAAATATAAATGTCTTGATGTGCAAAGCTGGTAGACACATACCCCAAAATACTTGCTACCTGTAATTGCAGAAAAGGGGGATTCTAGAAAGTAAATCTGTGCCATACTTTTTAGATCTTTATTAGTAAAAATGTAGAAATCCATCAGTTTTTTTACCACAATTATGCCCTAGTTTGTGTTGGTCAGTTCTATACAATTGTTACAAAATGCTTTTAAATGTATGGCTTTAAGGGTGAACAATGTGAAAAGTTGAAGTTGTATGAATGGTTTTGTTAGACCCTGTAAACTAGACATGACTCAAGAATAATTCAGAAATGATGTGCCAACTTCAACTTTAATCACCATGTTTTGCTCTCCCCCCACACAGAGACTTCGTCACAGGCATTTGGCATACCGCTGTCACACGTCATAACCAACGACCGCGTGCACAAGCTGCGACACGATCACCTGCGGGAGGACCACAGTAACCCTACTGAATTGATGCTATCCTTCCTTCACCTGTCCTCTAGCTTCAAAAGGCCTAACAAAGAGCATTCCAGCAGCAACTCCTCTCTGAGCTCCACCCCTGAGAGCCATAATGATTCTCCAGTACCCAGCACACCAGACACAGCCTCACGGACATCCAGGAGGGTTAGTCTTTCTGTCAATAAACCTTTGTCACTCATGTAAAACAACTGGGGCTTTGTCTGATTACAGCCGCTCTGCAGATTTCTGTGGGAATTTGTGACCTTTTTAGATATTCACTCTGTATGCAGATGATGCCTTTAAATGAGTGCAGCCCATACATTTACCCACAGCAAAGTTGAGCCGCTTTGCTTTCCAGTGACTACATGGTTGTCACTCTTATGACTGACAGGGTGGAGTGTCTGTGGATTGCATCACTGACCTTGATGATAACCAGTCTCGGCTGTTGGAGGCCCTTCAGCTGTCTCTGCCAGATGAGGCAGCCGGGAACAGGAAGGAACCCTGTGACAAAAAGCTCAGCCTTAACCCTATATACAGACAGGTGCCGAGGATAGTTGATCTTTGCTGCCAACATCTGGAAAAAAATGGTAAAAACTTTAAAAGCATCAATCATTATGAATGTTCATGAGGTTTCTGCCAATTATGAAGCATTCATGTCTTTGTTCAGGCTTGCAGACAGTTGGAATTTTCCGCATTGGGAGTTCCAAAAAGAGAGTACGACAGGTAACCTTTTCTACTTTGATCAGCCATCTCAACATTTAAAAAAAAAACTCTCTGTATCACTGATTGTGGCAATGTTTCATCTAGCTCCGTGAGGAGTTTGATCAGGGGTGGGAAGTGCACTTTAACGATGAGCACTGCGTACACGATGTTGCTGCTTTGTTGAAGAAATTCCTCAGAGACCTGCCTGACCCGCTGCTGACAAGAGAACTCTACACCGCTTTCATCCACACAATGCGTGAGGAGTACACAGATACATATAATTTTGATGAAAACTTTACATTTATTCACCATGGGCATGAATGCAGTGTAAATTTTGGACCCTTTAGGATGTACTATAAATGTTTGTTCTTTTTTCAGGGTGGAAAGATAATACAGGAAACAAGTTCAAATTAGTTTATTTTGAACATAATTGGAAGAGATTAGAGTAAATGGAAAAAATATAGCGACATGTATAATCAATAGAGAGTTCACTCTATTCACAGCATACACACACTATGTATGGAAAATTTATGGAATACCATCTATATTATGTACCTATATGCTTATGTCTACAAAAACATGTGGTTTCTCTGTAACTTGCCCTGGTTTACCAAGCAGTAGATGAGGGTTATGCATGTATTGGCTCTTGTATGCTTACTTTAGAACCAGTGTGGATTTCAGAAACCCCCCAATAAATGTAAAGTTATACACTACTTGTTTTTAACAATCATTGAAGTTGTTTTGAGAAGTCCGCCCTGTAAAAAGAACCATTTAAATGTGTCCACATGGGCCACAATTTATAGAACATTCATGCCAGCAGTTAGCATGGGTAATATTTTCACCAGCATTGTACAAACTTTCGGTAGATGTTTGCATAAACTTTTGATTCTGTTTTAAATTGACTAAAACTGATGCACTTGTGTTTCTGCAGTGCTGGATTATTCCAAACAACAGAGTGCCCTCCAGCTCCTCATATTTCTGCTTCCTCCCTGTAACAGCGACACTCTGCATCGCATCCTCAGCTTATTGTCCACCGTGTCCTCACATGCTGAAGACAGCCTGGACACAGAGGGACGGAAGGTAAAATCCCCCCTCCCATATTATGGTTGAATATATATGTAGAGAGAGAGAAAGAATTTCCCAGTTTTCTTTCCAATAATCATCCCTTTCAATGAAATTATAAATCAGTTTTATTACTTAGACAAGAAAGCAAAAGCCAATAGCATTAAAAAACATGATTAGCCATCAGAGGGTAATTTGCGTCCTTGTAAACAGACGGTTCCGCATATTTAATGCGATGAATGCCAGCAGCCAGCAGAGGGCAGTTGGACAGATGTGCCTTGCATCTGCAGCCTCTAATTTGAAGAGATTGCTGTGCCAAAACAGCAGCACCGTTATGCATGATAATCGATTATAATTATCTTTATCAAATGATTCATGAACATTCTCCTTGAAGCACCACGAGCACACAGACACTAGGCTTCTGTGAATAGCACTTTGCTATGGCCTAATTTGTTTTTTTCCTGTTATAAAGCCCCGTACCTGTGAGCGTGTGTGAAATTATGAGGAGACATATTAGGAACACGTAGCATCTATTTATTTTAATTTTGCCACTGTGCACTGATTAGATTCTCATATAATTTTTAGATAATTACCGTGAGATGGGTAATGTGTTGGACTGAGAATATTATGATGCTACATTTGAATTTGTGTTGGACTAAACTCACTGCCCTAATGGCCCAAAGAAAGGTATTGCTCTAATTATATTTTAGACCCATATTTTTTGCTTTTTTTGTTCTTTTACATTGATTTAAAATGATGTTATTCTGATCAACTGAGTGTTTTATCAAAATAAAAATAGCCAGACACTACATGTCTTATCAATGACCAGATAAAGAATGGTGGTAGGGGGACAGCATAGAGCCTTGTCCATAAGGCATGGCCTCCATACCCCTGTCATCAAACAAATTGAAGCAAAACCTCCCTCTCTGTTATGAAACCCAAGATATCATGTCATTGGCAGCCATCTAAGCAGACTTATTTATTGTAAGGCTTTTGGTAGGGGTATTATGTATGTGGGGTCCTGTCATTAATCTAGCTGTAGCAAAAAGGATCTCAGCTAGCCAATGAAAATATTTTACAAATATTTCCAGGCTCTATTGCAGATAGAGAGGAGTACGTACTGCACTCCCTATGCAAGAGGGCTCCCAGCTGGGCAGAAGTGCACAGTCCTCCAAATTGCTCATGGAGGGAGGTTGCTGGCAGACTCAGATGAGTTGTGCATTCTTCAGGCTATATTTTAAATGTAAAACGTATTTTGCCCACCTGACATTGTATTTGGCTATGAGAAGAATAGACTATATGAAAAAGGGAAAAGTGAAACTCAGGAAATAACTTCAAGCTTCAGACTCTCAGTGTGATCAACTTATAATGATCAGTAAAAAAAAACAGACAGGTTTAGAATTCTGTATGCATGGTTCATACTGACTGAAGTCAGAACATGTGAATAGAGAAAGGAGCCATCTGTACTGAAAACCCCCTCACCCGCATCCTCTGACACGGGTGATAATCTAATGAAAACACAGATGGTGCTTTGTCCTTTGCAGTAAGGTAGAAACTGACAATAGAGGTGCAGAAAGCTCCAATAAGTATGAAAAAGTTCTAGAAATTGTGAGGAAACATCCAAAATTAGATGTGATAGCCACTACTAAAAATGTATCTGGGTCATAATTGCTTTTACAGTTAAATTAGTTGCATTTTTTGTGTGTGTTTTTTTGAAGTTGACAGATCACAACAATGTTCTTGGAGATCCTACCGAGTGTAGATCATTTTTAACCTTGTTTGAAGAGAGCCAGCTGTTTACATTTTTAGTCTTTCCCAAGAAAGGGTAACGTCCACTAAAACGGACTTTATTAACCATATAGGTCAATGAATAGTGATTTTATTATTATTTATTGTAGATTTACTTGCAAATATTTTTAGCATCCTTTTTTTTTTTTTTGTTTAGATCTCAGGAAACAAGATGACGTCACGCAATTTAGCCACCATCCTTGGTCCCAACCTGTTACACAAGCAAAAGAACTCAGACAAAGAGTTTGCTGTCCAGAGTTTTGCCCATGCAGAGGAGAGTACAGCCATCATCAGTGTTGTCCAAAGGATGATCGATGCTTATGATATGCTGTTTATGGTAAGTAGGTCACAGGGCATCAGAACAGCTAAACTTAAGGCAGTTTAAGGCAAACAGAGTCACAGTCAGGGCTTGTTTTATGAGCCATTCTTAAGCTTAACAGAGTGAAGCCACCTAAAGGCAATGTAAACATCAACTTAATAGACAAGGAGAGGGTTTTATAAAAGCTCGTAAAAACAAAGCTACATCAGTAAAGTAAGTTTGTTTTTAGTCCAGAACCTTGTAAAATGAGCTTTTATCCACACACAATGCTGAGCAAATGAGAAGCCTCACTGGAGGTATTCCAGTCTCTGCTCTGCTTATAGATAACATCATATTCTTACTCACAGAACCCGTCTTTTAAAGAAGAAAAATAAATCTGTGCCACTATATAAATATTTCAAAATACATCATTGTAAGACAAATCCACAAATTGTTGGATGATTATTAAATAAATCTATCCTGTTCATAATACTACTTAATGTACTGTTGATAAATATGTATTTGATATTATTGTTACAATAATGTTGTGATCATTTATAAGACAGTGAAAGAAACTGGATTTTTGCTTTACCCAGGTTCCTGCAGATCTTCAGAATGAGGTGCTGATTAGTTTGCTTGAAACGGATTCTGATGTTGTCGAATATTTGCTTCGAAGAAGGGCTTCTCAGTGCTCGTGAGTTTCCAGTAGTTCTCTCTTTCAGTGATTTGTCTGCTTGGCCACTGGTCTCTTTTGTACATTATCAAGGTCCCATAAAATGTGTCCTGTTTTCTATGTTTTCTTTGCAGGGAGTCAGGCATTCTTAGACCAGAAGATTCATTTTCTCTGACTGAGAGTTGCATGTCTAGTGACTCCCTCAAAGCATCCAGCGGAGAGGTGTCTCCTTATGACAATAACTCTCCTGTGCTGTCAGATCGACTGCTACTTAAGGACACAGAAGACAGCAGTTTGAACTCAGATAGAGATCTCATACGCCCCAGGCAGTACAAACTAAGTGACCGTTCCAAAGATGGATCAGGAAGCACTTCACCAACCCTTTCCACTGACAAAGGTGAACTAAATTTATTTCATCATATAGTTGTACTTTGAAGTAGTTTGACACACAAATTCGCACAAGAGGCAGTGTGGGTTTCAGACCACAGCTCAACAGAAATGTCTGGAACTGACCCACTTAACACACTATATAAAAATAAGATTATACTCAGAGCAATAAAAAATGTCCTAAACAATTTTTATAATATACGATTTTCCTAAAATTAGCAAGAGTTTGAATGTAAAATATGATCTCCATCAAGACAAATTAAAGCAATAGGAGTAGCTGACTAGTAACTATCTAGTGGGTGTATGTACTGTTTGGGGATCAGAATCAGAATCAGAAAGGGTTTTATTGCCAAATGTTGGGTAGGTTTACAACATTAGGAAATTGCTGCGGTACTTTGTGCAAACATACAAGAACAAACAGACAAACACTTAAATAAAAATATAATATGCCAAACAGAATGTTATATACATGAGTGCAGGTAACGATCAGTGCAAATCAGACAGGTGCAAAAAAACACAATATGGGTCATGTAACTGAGCAGGTGGTGGGAACAGTCTTAGGGTTATTGTTCATGAGTCCAACAGCAGAGGGGAAGAAACTGTTCTTATGTTGAGAGGTTCTGGTCCGAATGGACCGGAGCCTCCTGCCTGAGGGGAGCACGTCAAACAGTCTGTTTCCAGGGTGAGAAGGGTCGGCTGTGATCCGACCTGCACGCCCAAGTGTCCTGGAGGTGTACAGGTCCTGCAGAGATGGGAGTCTGCAGCCAATCACCTTCTCAGCAGAGCGCACAACACGCTGCAGTCTCTGTTTGTCCCTGATGGTAGCTCCAGCATACCACACGGTGATGGAGGAGGTGAGGATGGACTCGATGATTGCAGTGTAAACTGCATCATCATCCGTTTTGGCAGGTGGAATTTCTTCAGCTGCCTCAGGAAGTACATCCTGCGCTGGGCCTTCTTTATGACCGAGGTAATGGTGGGCTCCCACTTGAGGTCCTGGGTGATGGTGGTACCCAGGAAGCGGAATGAGTCCACAGTGGTGATGGGGGTGTCAGTCAGGACAATGGGGGGGAGTGGGGCTGTGTGCTTCCTAAAGTCCACAATAATCTCCACTGTCTTCTGGGCGTTCAGCACCAGGTTGTTGCGGCTGCACCAGGACACCAGACGTTCAGCCTCCATCCTGTAGGCAGACTCATCCCCATCCAAGATGAGTCCAATAACGGTGGTGTCATCTGCAAACTTAATTAGTTTGACAGACTGGTGGTTGGAGGTGCAGCAGTTGGTGTACAGGGAGAAGAGCAGAGGAGAAAGAACACAGCCCTGAGGGGAGCTGGTGCTGATGGTCCGAGAGTCCGAGACATTCTTCCCCAGCCTCACATGCTGCTTCCTGTCCGTCAGGAAGTCAGTGATCCACCTGCAGATGGGATCAGGCACATTCATCTGGGATAGCTTGCCTCGGAGAAGGTCTGGGAGGATGGTGTTGAAGGCAGAGCTGAAGTCCACAAACAGGATCCTGGCGTAGGTTCCCGGGAAGTCCAGATGCCGCAGGATGAAGTGAAGAGCTATGTTGATGGCATCATCTACAGACCTGTTGGATCTGTAGGCAAACTGCAGAGGGTCCAGGATGGGGGCCGTGAGGGTCTTGAGATAGGACAGAACCAGGCGCTCAAATGACTTCATGACCACAGATGTCAGAGCCACAGGTCTGTAGTCATTAAGTCCAGTGATCCTTGGCTTCTTGGGGACAGGGACTATGGTGGAGGTCTTGAAGCAGGCAGGCACATGACATGCCTGCAGATAGGAGTTGAAAATGCCAGAGAACACTGGGGCCAGCTCATTTGCACAGTGTCTGAGAGTGGCAGGGGACACACCGTCTGGGCCAGGAGCTTTTCTAGCATTTAGGCTCTTAAACTGTTTCCTCACATCTGCTTCATGAATATGAAGGGTTTTAGTTGGAGTTGATGTGAGTTCGTCATAGGTGAGGGGTGAGGAGGGGGTTGCTGTTGGTGAAGTCTTTGATGGTGTTAATTGCTCTGTGGTGGGGGTGGGGGGGATGAGTGTCCAAAGTGTCTCTATTGTTGGGACTGGTGGAGGTGTGAGGGCTGCTTGGTGGGTGGTCAAAACGGCAGTAAAAGTCGTTGAGGGTGTTGGCCAACAGCAAGTCATCAGTGGAGTGGGGAGTTTTAGGCTTGTAGTTGGTAATGATCCTAAAACTTTTCCACACAGAGGCCAAGTCGTTCTCTGAGATCTGCTGCTGAATATTCTCAGAGCGCTGGTGTTTAGCAGTGTTCACTTCTTTTCTGACCCTGTACTTGGCCTCTCTGTAGCAGTCCCTGTCTCCGCTTCTGAATGCCTTTCTCTTTTCTAGCCACAGCTGTTTAAGTTTAGGAGTAAACCGAGGTTTGTCATTATTATAACTCACCCTGGTGCGTGATGGCATAATGTTGTCCTCGCAGAAGTGTATATAGGAGGTGACAGTATCCGTAAACTCATCCAAGCTGTTAGAAGCAGCCCTCATTGTGTACCGAGGCATCATTTCATGTAAACCATTTTCAAAAATGGGATTTTATGTGGTAAACCAACACAAGTTGGAGAGATAAAGTTGTGGAGTTTAAAGCAGGATTAGGTTATAAAGGAATATCCCAAGCTTTGAACAGCTCACAGAATACTGTTCTATCCTTCATCTGAAAATGCTGAGGCAACTGTAAACCTACTTTTTTCTTCAGCAGGGACAGGGAAGCTGGTCAGAGTTGAAAGAAAGATTGATGGCGCTAAGATGGATGTTCACAGATACTCTCTATCCAGTTTGCCTAGCCTAAGCTATTTTGCAATGAAGATTGGGCAGAAATTATGGTCTGTAGATGTAGATTCTCAGATGTAATTGCACTGGGTTCTACAAAGTTTTGACTCAGGGAGACTTGGAACACCTACATGCCAAACTTTTGATATTTTTATTTCTAAAGCATTTTGATAGCTATGTATAATTTTACTTTTACTTCATAATCATGTAATACCTTTTGCTACCCTGTCACGTAAAATCCAAATAAGATAGGTCAAAGTTTGTGGTTGTAAAGTGACAAAATCTGAAAAAGTTCAAGGGGTATGAATACTTTTAAAAGGACCATATATCTGGCTTCTGTAGAAATTCTCCAGGAGGAAAAAAAATTGTTTTTTCTCTTATTTGATTTTTTTTAAATTTTTTATTAAAAAACTTTGCAAACTCTCCAGCTATTACAGGAGCCAATTTTTTTAATCTCAAAACCAGAACAATACACAAAAGGAAACAGAAGTCAGCCTAAAAGAAATCAGGACTTTAGTTTAGTCGTTTTTCCTGCTTGTATAACCATGTATTATAGCAGATAGTCTAATCCGCTTAATTTTCCTGCTTCTCTCAGACGCCTCAGCTGATTGTTTCTGGGACACCTGGCACAAGCTCTTTGGGAAGGATTTTATTAGCCATCACATTACTGGTAACAAAATCATCAGTTTTTTTAGGCTTGCCCCAGACGGCCTTGGGATGTGAAATAAATGCAAATTATTAACGCATGATTCCTAACAGGTTCCCTTGGAGATGCCTCAGAATGTGACTCGTATGTATCGTCGGAGGGAGTGAGCAGTCACCAGGGCAACAACAAGCTGCCCGTCACAGCGACACAAACATCATTGGGCGTTTTGGAGAGCAGGCCACACCTCCCAGTGACTTGCAGCAGCAGTGGTCCTCATAACCACGGAGAGCAGAGGCAGCCAGAATCATTGTTACATCAGTCACTGAGCAGCCAATCAGGGGCTATTACCTCAGACAGCTCAGTACAAAGGACACAACGCCCTCCATGTCCATCATTTATGGACAGAACAGAGGTTTTTTCTCCTCGTCTGTGTTCTGGACCTTTAAGGGATACTTTAATTTCTCCTTGCACACTCTCTGTTCTGAACCGTCAGCCTGATGCCCAGACATTGCTTCTTCCCCAGCAGAACCCTGCCCTTCTGACTGTTGATCCAACAGAGAGGAAAACGGACTCTGATTGCTCAAACTTACAGACAGAGAAGTGGCATGTGTGGCAGATGATGTCAAGTAAAAATACAGAAACCTTGCCAGAAAGCTTAGTGTGATTCTCTCTTCATTGACAACATTACATTATGTAATGATTGTTTATTTATACGCTGTTTAAATAATCAACCTATATATACCCTATATTCTCAATTTTAGAGCTTTTTGACTGTTTATTGGTTTGAAGGATCCCCTATTTTTTTATTGTGATATAATGTTTTGTACAATTATTTAATACAGAGAGAATATTGTTTTCCTTTCTTGTCAGACTTTAATGCCTTTAGATTGGTAAACAAATTTTATATTAGACAAAAATAAACCGAGTGAAGATAAAAAGCACTTTTCGAATTATGGTTTTATTTATGGCTCAAAAAAGCTATTCCAACCAACTATTCAACCAACCAAATATTGGATCTTCGTAAAAAAAAAAAAAAAGTGGTTGTCTTGTTAAATCTTGAATTAACTGTTGTTAATAACATTCTGTGGACAGATGAGGTTCAGTTCCATGGAGAAAACATGGAACAGTGGTGAACCTTCATGAAATTGGCTGGCCTACCACAATTACAAGAGTGTTTCAATGACTCATCCAAATGTCACAAAAGAACCAAGAACATCTAGAGCACCGCAGGCCTCCCCTGCCTCAGTTAAGCTCATTGTTCATGATTCAACAATAAGAAAGAGACTTGACAAACATTGTATCCATAGGAACATTTCAAGTTAAAGACCACTTCTGACCCAAAAGAACATCTCACATTTGAAGAAATAAAAATGTTGAGAATTCCCAAGACTTTTGGGTATATAACTTGTGGAATGATGAGAGAAAGGTTGTTTGGAGATGTTTATCCCAATTAATCTAAAATAGAATTTTAGAGAAAGAACATGCTACCAACAATCAAGGATAGTGGTGTTAAACTTGAAGGTCTGAAGCTGCTTTGTGACTTCAGGCTTGGAAGAAGTGGTAAATGATGGAAATCTACCATAAGCCTAAGCCCATGTGCGTTGTGCAGCAGGTCAAGTATTCAAAGCCCATCAGTGAATCTGCTTTGCTAAAAAAAAAAAAAAAAAAAAAAAAAATTAAGGCTTGGAAGGGCCTAGTCAAAGATCAGATTGAGATGCTATGGCATGAAACTGTTAATTTTTAAAACCCTCAAATATTAAAACAAATCTACAAGAAGAATGTGCTGCATGTTCCACATGATGGAAATGACTGCCAGATATCGCAAACACTTATTGGTAGTTACTACCACCAAGGGTGGCATAGTTATTAGGTTAACGTGGTGATGACCTTTTCAGATAGGGCCAGGTTTCATGGATGGCTTTTTTCTTTAATAAATTAAATCTTCATATGAAAACTGCATGTTGTCTTTACCCACTTTATCTTTGTCTGAAAATAAAATATGTTTTATTATAAAAAAACATTTAAGATCGAAAAACAAGAAAAAAGGGAGGACGTAAGGGGGAAAACAAGTTTTCACAGCAATGTGTACTTGAATCTTTTATTATGCTGAATGCAGTAATGCCACTATGTATTTTGGTTACAATTTTGCTACGGTCACAATGGTGGAAATGGTGCAATCTGTGTATGTGTTTGTGGTCCAGGAAATTAAAGTTGGAGCGTCGTCTTGTAAATGCGTCATTTCACTTTCGTGTTACATTTCAACTCATTTTATGTCTCGCACAACCCACTTCTCACCATGTTTTACCTAAAATCATAGATTCTATTGTATAATGCCGGATATATTTATATTATTAGTTTATATAGAGTATTTAATTAAAACCCGTTATCAATTTGTGATGTGATGAAATAAATTTATTTTGTTTTGCGTCTGATTTTTCTGATAATGTGACTTCATCTGTTCCTTTCTAATTTATTTAAATACAGCCAGACCAAATATCACAGACACACACAAAATCAAGTTTAAATTATTTTTTTGTCTAAACTATACACGTTTACAATGGGATTTAAGTAGTTCAGATATCAACTTTTTTAAAATCTAGTTCAATTTTCATTTCTGCTCCTCTTCTGTTGAACCCTTTTATCCTGCCCCTGGAGACAGTGACAGCTTTGTGTTTGTCAGGCAACCAAAACCACACTGCGATATGACCTTTGTTTAGACGGGCAGACAGGTAGGTGTCATTCTGAGCTCACACAGTGTCACTTGTTGTCGATAAATCTCCCGAATCTCAGCTCTGGGATGATCACTGTGGTTATATTTAAGAAAACACATGGCACTGACCAGCTTTATCGAAACAACACTTTTATTGATTATGTGCTCTGCAAGCTCAGAGTAAAATACACTCTAAAAAACATAGGTCAGATACTAATCAAAGGGTGCTTTTTCTTAAGATTAATTACATTTAAACTACATTAAATTAATTTAGTGGCATTTGTGGCAGCATACCATCTTCTAGATTTCGTCATCACAGCGGAGTTGTTTGTTTAACTTCTTTTTGGTATTTTAAAGAGCAGTCAGAAATGCTCTTTTTTCATTAACTTTAAATAACCAAACTTTTCTCCAAGGATATCTTTGGTAGGGTTGGACTATTTGATGCATAAAATATTGTGTTGTGTGGTTTGAAAGTGTAATCTGCAGAGTTGGTAGCTCCATACTATAAGTTAACAATAATTGTAAACCAACAAGGATATACAAGATGCAACATACAGCGTTATGAAAAACGTTGCCTCTTACAGAGCTCTTCTGGTTTTTGTTTTATTATTAGGTAAAGAAAACCAGAGGGAAGACAAAATACAAGTTCATATGATTATTTTAGTTATTAAGGGATAAAGTAATCCAAAACAGCCTGGTTCTACATGAAAAACCTATTGCCTCCCAAAAGTGCTTGTGCAACGGTCGGCAACAACAATTGCCAATGAGTCATGTCATAAGATCTCAAATGGATATAAGTCTATACTTAGATTAGGCCACTTTAACACTTTCATAGTGTTTCTTCTGACCATCTTAGTGGTCAACTTGCTGGTGAACTTCAGATATTTTTTCTACTGCTTAATTTAAGTTATCTTGAGCATACGATTTCAGGCCAGACACTCTCATTCCAGTATGATTCATAGGTCAAGGCCAGTCATCCAGGTCTGAAAACAACAAAGCAGCCCCATCAGACTACCACATCTATGTTCCACTGTCAGTGAAATGTTAATTTTCTAAAATGCTGTTAGCTTTAATACCAGATATAATTTGTTTCAGACCCTCCAAAAAATTTGAATTTTGTCTCTTCAGAATATTTGGATAATCAATCCTCAATCAGCCTTTGGAGTAATTCTGCTTGGTCAGCCACACCTGGGAAGGTTCAACAGTGTTGAGTGTTTTCTACAATAGTGAATTTTGGTTTCACTGTAGTTTGCAGGAGTCCTAAAGCCATAGAAATGGCTCTGTAAGTCATTCTGAACTCAAAGCTGTCAATGGTTGTGTTATCTGTTCTTAAATTTCTTAGATCAGTCTGTTTTTTTGTTTTTGCTTTTTTTAGATTTTTAGCCCACTTCATATTGTCAGATGGGAATTTCTTGATTACATATGTCTGGCATGAATCAGAACAGGGTGTAGTTAGAAAGACTCAGCTTTAGAACAAACAACCCTGTGGTTTATTATAGTTAGAGGAGTTTTAACAAGAAGGCAATTGCTTGTTCACATGGGGCCAAGTTGACTTGTAAAGGTTTTTATCCCCTCAATGAATTAAATCATCATTCAAAAACTGCATTCTAATCATATTTCTTTTTATTAATTAGTATTATATCAAAATGTGTTTGTTGTCTCTGACATTTAAGTGTGACAAAAAAGCTAAAACTGAAGAAAAGTTTCACAGCACAGTAATATGATATAACAACTTATGCTATAGTATTACTGAAAATTAATAAATAATAAATAAAATAATCAAAACCGTGACTTAGCTTTTTGTCTTGTGGTGTTTGTAAAATATCACTCTCTATCACATACAGCACTAATGCAACCATTACTGTGAACTATGATAACTACCTAAAGTGGCCATTGGAGGGCAGCATAAGACCGTAAAAGGTTTTTCATTTAATCTGTAATTAGTAAGCAAACACTGTGGCTCTGTTCAGTGAGCTTCAATCGTTTATTGAATATTGAATGGAGTTTGCTAATTTCTGTTCAAACTCAATCATATCAAACAGTCAAACATAATTAAGTGTTTAAAGGTTAGTTTTTACAGGCTACCAATTGGGCTCTGGCATGTCCTTGGAACTTCATGCAAGTAAGACATTTCAGATGATCTGGGGTAATAAGTGGCAATATTTAACACAACCCTGGATGACCTTAAGCCCTTATTATAGTTTACTGATGTTAAAAATGTCTGGAATATGAGGCTTTTTTATGATTACACGATTTGAAACACTGACCAAATTCTAAAACCTTTTCAACAAGTTAAACCTTCACAACTGCACACAGCTGTGTGAGTGAACCAGCAGTGACAACCATTGAGTTTCCATTTAGCAAGACTGAAGAGAAAGAGCAGGTTGTCAGGATGTGTTTTATTCTTACAACCAAACCTCCCAGATGTGCCATATTTCTCTCTGAGCCATTCCCTCCTCTAAACACTAACAGGTTGGGCAAAAATAAACAGAGTGGAGATAATTTTTTTTGTGACCAGTATTCTGAAAGCACACGATTGAGATATAATATTTTATATCATGTCTTATCTTTTCATCTTTGCCGCTGGATGTAAATTGAGCCTGTGGCAGAGTGCTGCTGCTGTTCCCAGCAGGACGTCCATCCGTTTTGAGCTGGCTCCTTAGCATCAGGAGCAGCTGCGGGGAGGACAGAGGAAGGTCACTTAAAAAATGAGACTGAGTGTGTTCAGCAACAAAAGAGCATTGGCCCTGTGGTTTCAAGGGCAAGATTTATGCAAAAATCTCTGCACATGAAAAATGGAGCACAGTGGAGCTCATTAAGGTGTTAGTCATGCACAATATCTTTCAAATCAAATGCTACAAAGCCTCAGTCTTTTCGCTGTCATTTCAGGGTTCGGCTCTTCACTACTTAATATGCTGCAGCGTACTGACTGCTGTTCAAATACATTCCATACTTCTTGAGTGCTTACTAACTTGAAGGATTTTCTCCCTGATGTGTTAAGTATAAGTACCCACCAGATCAGAAGTAGTCCCTACAAATGATAGCTCAGAATTCAGAGTTGAAGGATACCATAAATTAACCTTTTTCTGTACAATTTCATAACCAGAATGAACCTATATAGTGCTATCCTAATAAGTGTTTGTAAAATAAAAATCATTTCATGTGGTATGGTGATATTAGACATTCAGAATAGTTTTTTGTCACCCTTTGTTGTGTTTGCACAATGAGAGCCTTATATGTCATATCATATCAAATCATATCATATCATATCATATCATATCATATCATATCATATCATATCATATCATATCATATCATATCTTATCTTATCTTATCTTATCTTATCTTATCTTATCTTATCTTATCTTATCTTATCATATGAGTCAGAAATCTTAATTTCTCAAGACATAACATGCTGTCTAATGAAACTAAAATTGAAGTGTCAGGTCCAAATGACCATTGTTACATTTGGTGGAACAAGCATAAAAGCCCAAGACCACCATCTCAACTGCAAAGTATAGGGTTGGCAGCATTATCAACTGAGAGTTTTTGGTGGTTTTCACAAAATATTGCAGATAGCGTTGTGAGAAAAAAAGTTAACATTTGGTCACAAATGGGTACAAGATGTAAAACCATATACTGTATGTGGACAACGCAGACTCAGTTCCACCAGCTTTGTTCAGTAAACTGTTGTGAGAGGCTTGAAGGAAGGTAACCAAAAGGAAATGTATGTAAAGTACAAAGTTGAAAAATGTCTCATTTCAAACTCTTTTTCTTGAGCTGTTTTGCCTGCAGGATCACTTTTTATAATTAATCTTTTTATTCCACCACAGGTTTCTCATGTATTTATACCAGAAATCTTTAGAATTTTCCAATTTTCTACCATTTCTTATTTCCCATGTTGTTGAATGAGGCAACAGGATTTATGATAAAGCAGAATTAAAAAATGGTGTCAATTTCAAGAAGTTTAAGGTCCCCCTCTCCCAACATCATGATCCTTCTTCATGTAACGCTGACTGTCAGCCTCATGGCGTCAATAAATGAATGCATAAAACAAAACAATTGCTGATCCTTTAGCATTTTTCACACCTTAAAGTCTTAGAGAAGTTGTTTATATATGTATATATATGTAAATGTATGTGTCAAGTTTAAGGTCAATATTTAATGAATAGAAGTGATATGTTTAAGCGTCTCTCAAGTTTTGGTGGTTTTGAAATCAATTATAGCACAGTTGTTTTAAATGATCCATTTACTATTGTCAGAATTTTTTTTTTCTTTTCTGCTTTTAACAGTCTTGGTGCAGCATTGAAAGAGCTGTGTTCATAAAGCCTGTAAAATCTCATTTCATTCATGCCATCTGTTCTGCCTCTTGCTCCCACTGGCATAAATGTGATTAAATTGCCTCTTTTGGAAATAGAGACCACACTGGACCAGGAGAAACTGTAAAAAAAATATTTGTTTTTATGTGTTTAGATGCGTTGAAAATATTTTGTTTATGTGTATTCATGTGTGTTCAAAATACTTAAGAGCACACCTTAGATGCAAAAAAAACACTTATTTTGAATTGTGATCTCACACTAAAGTGAGGTCTAGTCAATATGTAGATTTCAGACAGAGAAGGGTGGGACAGTGGGTCAAGTTTGGTCAACCTTGTTTTTTTTGTCACTTCTTTGGAAGGGTTCAGCAGTGAGTGATTGGCTGTTTAAATTACATCAGCAGGACACTTGAGGACACCAGGCAACTTTCAACAGGCTGCTTTGTTCGTTCCTCAGACTTGCGCAACAAGCAGCAAACTATGTGGCTGAGAAATGACTCACATTCAACACCAGGAACTTTGAGCAACCAGATGTTTTCCTCCCTAAGCTTGTTGTTATCACGCTTGTTTTATGGGACATCCGTGAACATACTGATTCTGTCTTCATCTTTGTTGAGACTGTCAGCTTGCCATTTAGCAAACATTTAGCATATGCTCTGAGATGTGACATTTCACAGCATATGCTATGTGACAATATATGTCACACAGCCATATGGTTGTAATGTATTAATATATCAAGACTGATGAGACCAAGCAACATTATCTGAAAATTTCTTATTTAGGACGAATGAGAAAAAGGTCAGTAGTAATAGTTACGATTGTTTAGTTTTTCTTTCACGTTTAAAGAGACTTTAATATATATTTTTTTACACTTTTTCCTTTTAAAATTGTGTCCAGATCTGCAGTTCACAACGGTTATGTTACTTCCATGTACAAAATGAAGAAATATGTAAGAACAACATGATAGAAAACATTGTTTTCAGCACAAGGTAAACAAAACCTGCCAAAGAGTGATGGTGTTACATTTGGAATGCTAAAGTTAGACATTAATGCATAACACCATGATCCATGACAAAAGAAGGGATAGGGATCATCACCAGCTATAATTTGAGTTTATGAAAGAATAATATATCTGGAGATTTGTCCAGTGAAGTGGAAGAGATCAACATCAGCAAAATATTGTCTAACAGCAATACCTTGGATACTTAGCATCATGGATTCCATTGCTCCAACTAAAGTGAAAGTAGTCTCAGGTGGAAAGAAGTCTCCATGGGCAAGTAATCCACTGGTACGTAGTGAAAAAAGAGTGTCGACGCGCCGAGAGAAAATGGCGGAAAACTCGACTCCAGGTTCACTGTGAGATCTACAAAGAGAGACTGAATAGATATCAGCTAACTATAAAAGATGCTAGGGAATCGTTCTTTTCTGAAATCATCAACAGAAACATTAATAATGCACGGACTCTATTTGCAACAGTGGAAAGACTAACTAATCCTTTAGTGACAGTAGCCCCTGAACCAAACTCTACCAGGGCCTGCAATGAATTTGCCAGCTTTTTCACTGAAAAGATTCTAACAATTAGACGGTCAATCTGTACCTCAATATCGAACCCACAACCAGTGCCATCCCCAATCAACAACAATGTAGAGAAAATGTCTGAATTCCACGAATTAAACCAGAACAGCCTTGAAAAAATCATTATACAATTAAGCTCCTCCTCCTGCTGTCTTGATATCCTACCCACAGCTTTTCTAAAGAAAGTTCTTCCTGTTAATGGGTCTGATCTTGTTCAAATAGTGAACTCATCCCTGCTATCAGGTGTCTTCCCTCAGGCTTTAAAAACAGCAGTTATTAAACCACTTCTAAACAAGAAAAATCTGGACAACACGTTAATGCAGAACTACAGGCCGATCTCTAATCTTCCATTCATCAGTAAGATTATTGAAAAAGCCGTGTTTCAGCAGTTGAATAGCTTCATAACCCTATAGAAACAGTGTCTTGCCCACGGCCAAAATTAAATGGATTAAAATATAAGCCAACAAAAGCAAATTATGGAAATCTCATAAAATAAATACAACTTTGACTGAACAGAAAAATAAATCTATTAAATGTGGTTTATTAAACATAAGATCTCTCTCCTCAAAGACTTTGTTAGTAAATGACTTGATTTGTGATAATCACATTGATTTCCTTTGTCTCACAGAAACCTGGTTGCAGCAGGAGGATTATGTCAGTATAAATGAGTCAACTCCTTCCAGTCATTTAAATTTTCACATTCCTAAAAATACTGGGCGAGGAGGAGGAGTTGCAACCATTTTTCGTTCTGATTTACTAATTAATCCCAGACCAATTGATAGCTACAGTTCTTTTGAACATCTAACCCTTAATTTTCCTCATCCAAGTTGCAAAACATTAAGACCATTTTTGTTTGTGGTTTTGTATCATCCACCAGGCCCTTACTCTCAAATCTTGGATCAGATCTCACATTTTTTATCTGATTTAGTATTAAATACTGATAGGGTCATTATGGTGGGGGACTTCAATATTCATGTTGATACTGAAAGTGATAGCCTAAATGCAGCCTTTAGTGCTATTTTAGAGTCAATTGGCTTCACTCAAAAAGTAGAGGGATCGACCCACTCGGGCAAACACACTTTGGACCTTGTACTGACATACGGTATTGAGTGTGAGGAAATAACAGTCCACCCACATAACCCGGTCCTGTCTGACCACTTCTTAATAACTTTTGAATTTACTTTAACTGACCATCTTAAATCTGAAAGAAAATTTCATTATAGTAGAGCTTTATCAGACAATGCTGTAACAATTTTTAAAGAATCTGTTCCATTCTTACTTTCCTCAGTGTCTCAGGGTAACACAGTGGATGGCAGCAATTCTATCTCTAACCCTTCAGAAATTGATGATCTGGTTCACAGCGTTACGTCCTCATTGCGTTTGGCATTAGATAGTGTAGCCCCCTTAAAAAAGAAAGTGGCTAGCCATAGGAGGCTGACTCTTTGGTTCAACACAGAGTTGCGTACTTTAAAGCAGAATACTGGGAAGTTGGAGAGAAAATGGCGCTCTACACACCTAGAGGATTCCTATTTAACCTGGAATAACAGTCTATTGCTGTATAAAAATACCCTTCGACAAGCTAGAACAGCATATTTTTCATCATTAATAGAGGCGAATAAAAACAATCCTAGGTTTCTTTTTAGTACAGTTGCCAAACTTACACAGAGTCATAGCTCTGTTGAGCCAACTATTCCCCCAGCTCTTAGCAGTGATGATTTTATGGGATTCTTCATAAATAAAATTAATTCTATTAAAAATAAAATCATTGGCATCCTCCCAAACATGATTACTTCTTCCTCAGTAAATGAGGCAGTATCGGAAAGAACTGTAGAACCTCATTTGTGCTTAGGCTGTTTTGATTCAGTCGAGCTTTCGGAATTATCAAAAATATTAGCCTCATCTAAACCTTCAACTTGTATGCTGGACCCAATTCCAACCAAATTATTTAAAGAAGTGTTCCCTTTGGTTCCTGGCCCCATTTTGGATATGATGAATCTAACCTTAGTAAACCGAAACGTACCACAGGAATTTAAAATAGCTGTAATTAAACCTTTACTCAAGAAACCTTCCCTTGATCAAGATGACTTAGTGAATTACAGACCTATAGCTAACCTTCCTTTCCTTTCCAAAGTCCTTGAGAAAATTGTTGCTAATCAAGTCTGTGAGCATCTAAACAGTAACGAGCTGTTTGAAGAGTTTCAGTCAGGTTTTAGAACTCATCATAGCACTGAAACAGCACTGGTGAAGGTTACTAATGATATTCTCATGGCCTCAGATAATGGACTTGTGTATGTTCTGGTTTTGTTAGATCTCAGTGCTGCTTTTGACTCAGTCAATCATAATATTCTCCTAGAAAGGCTTGAACATGTTACAGGGATCAAAGGAACAGCACTAGGCTGGTTTAAATCATATTTGTCTGATAGATTCCAGTTTGTTCATCTAAATGATAAATCTTCTTCACTCTCAAGGGTTACTTGTGGAGTTCCACAGGGTTCTGTGCTTGGACCAATTCTGTTCACCATATATATGCTCCCAATTGATAGAATCATTAGACAGCATGGGATACATTTCCACAGCTATGCAGATGATACACAACTATATTTATCCATAAATCCTGATGAACCCAGTCAGTTAGGTAGATTACAGGCATGTCTGGAAGACATAAAAACATGGATGACCCTAAACTTTTTGCTTCTAAATTCTGACAAAACAGAAGTTGCTGTCTTTGGACCAGAAGTTCTTAAACAGAAACTGATTAGTCAATCACTTCATCTGGATGGCATTAAACTGGCCCCCAGTAATAACGTAAAGAACCTCGGCGTTATTTTTGACCGAGACTTGACATTTAAATCCCATATTAAACAGGTTTCTAGGATTTCTTTCTTTCACCTCCGGAATATTGCTAAAATTAGAAACATCCTGTCCAGGAGTGATACTGAGAAACTAGTCCATTTATTTGTTACCTCAAGGCTGGACTACTGTAATTCTTTACTGTCAGGTAGTACACAAAATGCCATTAAAAGCCTTCAGTTGACCCAAAATGCGGCAGCAAGAGTTCTGATGAATTTTAAAAAGAGAGATCAGATTTCTCCTGTTTTAGCTTCCCTTCATTGGCTCCCTGTTAAATCCAGAATATAATTTAAGATCCTTCTTCTTACATACAAAGCCCTTAATAATCAAGGTCCATCATACATCAGAGATCTAATTGTTCCTTATGTTCCTAACAGAGCACTTCGCTCTCAGACTGCAGGTTTACTTGTAGTTCCTAGGATTTCTAAAAGTAGAATGGGATGCAGATCTTTTAGTTATCAGGCTCCTCTCCTGTGGAACCAGCTCCCAGCTTCAGTCCGTGAGGCAGACACTCTGTTTACTTTTAAGGCCAGGCTTAAAACTTTCCTTTTTGATAAAGCTTATAGTTAGAGTGGCTTAGGTCATCCTGAGCTAGCTCTGTAGTTATAATGCTATAGGCTTAGACTGCTGGAGGACAGACTTACCAATTTTCTTCACTCTGCTACTTCCTTTTCTCCTATGACTCTCCAGTTGTATTACAGTACATTCTGTTATTTCGACTGTTAACTTTTTCTCTCAGTGTTTTTCTCTCCATAGAAGATATACCTGGTCTGGTATCCTGCTTGGCTGCAATGCCCTGTTGGACGGGGGGCATCGACTGGGATGATCCTCCCAGTAACTGAACATCCACTGTGTCCTGTTATCAACTTTTTACTTTCTGTAACATAGAAAGTACTCTTATATCAGATCTTCTGTTCCTTCTGTGTCTCTGCTCTGTCTTCTCAAACCCCCAGACGGTCGTGGCAGATGGCCGCTCCTACTGAGCCTGGTTCTGTTGGAGGTTTCTTCCTGTTAAAGGGGAGTTTTTCCTCTCCACCGTCGCTACATGCTTGCTCAGTACGAGGGATTGCTGAAGGATTGCTGTGGTTGGAAAGTCTGCATCAACGGGGCCCAACCTCATGCCAATGACTGACGCAATCTGCTGGGATTCCTTAAATAGGAAACTTTTTTACTGATTGGAATGTTTGTATAAATGTATTGAAATGACTTCTTGTTAAGTGCCTTGAGATGACATCTGTTGTGAATTGGCGCTATATAAATAAACTGAATTGAATAACAATGACAAACCGTTTTGATGTTTTTCAGTCTGGTTTCCGTGCTCACCACAGCACCGAGACTGCCCTCGTCAAAGTATTCAATGACTTCCGCATAAATACAGACTGTGGAAGAACCACAGTGCTGGTTCTGTTGGACCTCAGTGCAGCATTTGACACTGTTGATCATGATATTTTATTGGAACGACTGGAGAGCTGGGTCGGACTCTCTAGTACACTACTTGGCTGGTTCGAATCTTACCTAAAGAACAGGGACTTCTATGTTTCAATAGGAAACTTTTCATCAGAACGAACAGAAATCACATGTGGGGTGCCCCAGGGCTCCATCCTGGGGCCCCTCTTATTTAATATCTACATGCTCCCACTAGGCAAGATTATAGCAACCAGTAACATTAGCTACCATAACTACGCGGATGACACTCAGCTCTACATTACAATGTAACCAGGTGACTCTGAACCCATTCAAACCCTAAATCAATGCATTGACCAAATAAATGGATGGATGTACCATAACTTTCTCCAGCTGAATAGAAACAAAACTGAAGTGATTATTTTTGGACCCAAGGAGGAACGATCAAGAGTCAGCACACAGCTTAAATTAATACAGCTAGAAACTACTGATCAGGCTCGAAACCTAGGTGTAGTAATGGACTCAGACCTGAACCTCCAGGGTCACATAAAGGCAACAACAAGGTCAGCGTTCTATCACCTGAAGAACATCTCTAGGATTAAATGACTGATGTTGCAACACGACCTAGAAAAACTCATCCATGCGTTTATCTTTAGTCGGATTGATTACTGCAACAGCATCTTGACAGGTCTGCCTAAAAAGTCAATCAGACAGCTGCAGCTGATCCAGAACGCTGCCGCTCGTGTCCTCACTAGAACCAGGAAAGTAGAGCACATCACCCCAGTTCTAAAGTCCTTACACTGGCTCCCTGTAGCTCAGAGAATAGACTTCAAAATACTCCTACTATTTTATAAATCATTACATGGCTTAGCACCAAAATATGTTGAAGACCTGTTGTCATGGTACCAACCACCAAGACCACTCAGGTTCTCCAACTCTAGCCTACTAAACATCCCTAGACTCAGAACTAAACATGGAGAAGCAGCTTTCAGTTTTTATACTCCCCTTATCTGGAACAGACTTCCTGATGAGTGTAGAGCTGCTGAAACTCTGAACTGCTTTAAATCGAGACTAAAAACCCATCTGTTTAGAATTGCCTTCGAGTAAATGCTTGATATCATATGTATGAAATGTGTTCATGCTCTCTTGCTTTTTTTTATCTTTCTCTTGCTTTATTGTGTATCATGTGTAATGTGTGTTTCTTTTACTTTTAATTTCCATTGTTGTTTTTTTGTTTTTGTTTTTTAAATCACCAAATCATGTAAAGCACCTTGAATTGCCCTGCTGTTGAAAGTGTGCTATACAAATAAAATTGCCTTGCCTTGCCTTGCCATGCCTTGCCTTAGCAAACAGGCACCGTATGGAGAAATCTAAAGCTTCAACCGTGGTATCTACACTCTAAAGACTGCTTGTTACAAACAACCAGGTTTGGGTTATTTTATTAATCCAGTCCAGGGTTAAATATGGACCGAGTTGTGCTGGGTTGATTTAAGACATCAGGGTTCGGTTAGGTTTGAGCTTGGGCTAAATGGGCTAGTGTCAAACCTTAAACCTACCAGAGCGTGAACAGAGATGAATGACCTTTCAAAATGAACTGCTTATCAAATAATATTTGGATTAAAATGAAGGATTCTTATTTTTATTTAATTTTGCATTTAAAAAGACAACCATAATGTCTGATCACAAGTGGGGAATTACTTTTCAGAAACACCACATGAATAAGTATGATTGTTGTTAAGGACCTGATCACTGGCTAAATGCAGTTAATCCAACCATATATTTTGTATTACATTTTTTGACTGCCAGTAGCAGTAACAATTGCAAATGAGCAATAAATTGTGATATGCCTGACTAAAACTTTAACTGTAACTAATATTTTTTGAGAAACACATCTGTAAATATGGAAAAACATGTAATTGTCAGGGAGATGTGGTGTGGAGCAAGGACCCAAACGCAGAGAAAGGTGCAGGATATTTATTAGAGGTGCTGGTTGAGGAGGAGGTGAGGATGACAATGGTCGCAGCAGGAATGGAGAAGCAGGACAACACACCATGGAGACAAAGACAATACAATGATCCGGCGCTGAGTGAAGGGAAGTGACGGGTTTTAAAGGCAGGAGGTGAGTAGGATCAGTTGTGAATGATTGGAGAGACACGGGTGAGGACAATTATTAGGAGAGGAAGATTAGGGTAGCATGTAGTAATTTTTGTATGCTACATTTAAAAATGTAAATTCAAGATAGAATCCTTGAAAATAGCTTTGTTATCCAAATACAGAACCACTTTAAATTTCATTTAGTCTATTTAATTAGTACGAATTCATAAAAAATGTCCTTGCAGTGAATCTTTACAAAAACAGATCAGATTCAAACTTGGTCACATATATTCCAATTTAATACTATAAATGGTACAGTTGCAATTTGTTGAAATACTGTACAACTTTGGAACAAACTAATCCTTTGTACACACTGTAGCACTGTCCAAAGTATTACAAGTCTAGATTGACTCAATGACAACTTGGTCATGCTGGTACGAGCTTACACTAATTATTTTGTAGGCAAATGGCTAATGTTTTCCTATGTTAACAAATTAATTCTCATACATCACTATTTAGCCAAGTCATCAACATATTTTGCTGACATTAGCAGAAATAAACAACATAATTTACCATCTTCATTCACCGTCTTCAATCTTGCAGTGGAAGAGGTTGATTAGGTCATCATAAAAATATGTTAGTCTTTGAAGAATTATAAAGGGATTATGAGGCTCCTCCTCTGGTTTTTTGTTCATCGACCCAACTGACCTTGTCACAATTCCTGGGCCGATGATAGGTTTAAACTACCTTACTTCTGTCCCAACAGTATGAACCTGAAGTTTCGATTAACAAATTAAGTGAAGAGTGTAGTGTGAGTTTAGGGGGTACACCTTTTGCTCATTGTTGTCCTACTGCTGTTTGGGGGGTTGGGAGCAATGTTTTTGGTGAATGGCTACTTACCGCTATAGTCTCTTAATTCCCTTTGCCCCATTTAGCCTACCACAAGACACTGTAAGATGGAAAGATACTAGAGTCAGCCACAACTTTAACTTTGGTTTGATGGAGTTGGAAAATAACACTAACCTCAAAATCAATCCAAATTCCCTGGTATTGTTGGGAGAGTGAAAAGCAGTTCTGCAATATTGACTGACAAAAATCCCAGACTTAGTTGTTTTTTGAAACTGTTGTTCATTTTTAATGTGACTGCAACTTTATAATTCAAAAGTTATATCTATCAGCCATAAGCTGCCCTGAAGGAGCTTTTAAAGATAGAAGAAAATACTGAAGCAATGCTTTGTATTAACTAGACTGTGATACTCTTGTAAAATTGCAGTGTTCATGCTGATTTATTTCTTTATTGATTAAGTTAAAAGACTTAAATGATGTTTTTTTTCATGTCAAAGGTTTGAAGTAATTTTCACCAGATATCTGATTTCAGATTTTTAAAAACTAAGTATCGTTTCTTTTGTTTGTTCCCGGAAAGTTGAATCCTCTTTTGTTTCCTCTGGAGTAACTCCGGAGAACATTTGTTGAGGTGATGAAAGCAACTAAACTAAACACAGTTGATCAGCTCCAGCGGTTTGAAACACAATCTCACATTTAAAGCATCGAAGTCCGGTTCATAAAGTGTTTTTTCTCCTTCTCGTCCTTGCTATCACCACATGTTTGACATGACTCTGTCTTGAAACAATAGATAATAAGAGTTTAGCAGTTTTCCCAGACGGTATTTTGTAGCTTTGGGTTGATAGTGCACATCTGCTGTAAATGTTTGAAGCCTCTTTACATCCACATGTGGTGATTTAATCTGGGGTTTGGCTGCTGTATGCTGGAAATTTGCTGAAGTCATCCAACTCTACTTTGCTCAAAGGAACTGTAAAGGTGTAATCACCCAACCTCCACAGGTGTGTGAAAAGCCCCTTCTCATCACATCCAACTGTTTTTCTGGTCACTTAAACATGGCACACATAGCAAAGGTGTAGCTTAGGAAAATGTTCCCATGAAATACTTACTGGTGTACAAACATTCTGTTCACACTTAAAAAAAATGTTACAAAACAAATGAACAATCTTCTCTAGAAGAAAAATTTAACTTTCAATTCATGCCGATTAAAAAAGAAGGTAATTAGTTTTCGTGGAGCTCCTAAAGGAGTGTTCCATTGCTAGTAAAAACACTTGCCTTAAAGTTTTCTTTTATTTTGGTATGAAACTCCAATTTGAATTCCTTAACATTCAGCAAGATGGAACAAGACCTGTGTTGAAAACAAAGACTAACTCCAGCACAGTAATCATTCCCACCTCCTATAAATGCAACCTTTTTTACTGGGAGGAGATTTTAAAGACTAACATTGCTAACCAGATTATGAAAGCAATAACAGAAAGAGGTTAAGGGAGAATGGGTTTGGGGGAAGAACTTGATCATTCACATGAGTGCTCTAATGTAGATTAAAACACTGCGTTGGAATTTGATGGGACTACCTCTGTGAGACTATTGCATGGATATATTGAATTTCAATTTCACACAAATTAGCTTTAAGTTAATAACACTCCATTATTGGCTTTCTACACATCTAATTCTTTAGCATATGTAATGGGATTTCCAGCTAAGCCACAGTACCAAAGTTTTTTGACATTTTGAAATATGGTGGTGTGAGCACCACAACCTACCAATGTCATACATACCGCACAAATGCACTAGTTCTTCACAATTCATGTAAATGATACATAAATGTTGCAGCAATTACCTAATAACAATATCACCCAAATGTCATGCTCATGCATGCTATGCAGACACTCTGTATGCCTTGGTGAAGATTCACTCACCTTGACTGGCTGAAAACATTAAAATAGCTGCTATAGCACGGGAATTAAGCTTATGTATAGAGAATTGAACTTTATTTCTCAAAATGGTCAAGCAATTAATAAATACTGAAAAAGGAAAAAATCAAGATCTTGGAACAGTAAAAAGTAGCTTACTCCACCTTGATATTGTTGCAGACTGTAAATGTTGCACCGTTCATCCCAATGCACACACAATTAAAGTGGAACAAGCACATAAAACGTGTACCAACAAAGTATCGACCTGACTGCCTCGTCGAAAAGGTTTTCTATTCTTGGACAGACGAGTGATTATCTTGAAAACATGTTAATTTAATCTGCTGCAACAATGAAAAACAAGAGAAGTATTTAAAATTACATGAAATGAAGAGCTATATCTTAATTTCATGCCTTTGTGCTTGCAGTAGCAGAAAGAACTGTGCAAAAAATATATAGTTTAGGCTTTAAAATCACTTGCACAACTTCAAGGGCATTTTACATCTCTCCTTGGCGATAATTGTCATACATGTTTAAGGACATCTAAATTTTGTTAGATATTTTCTGGGCATCAAATAAAGCTACTTTAAAGGTGGGCTGGTCCTTCTTTGCAAAGCATCCTAAATCAAGGTTAAAGAGGATGACATATACTTGCTCAGACAGATATCTATCTTGTGCAATTACTTTTTCTCAAGAGCTCAATAGTTTTTTGTCCTTTAGGCATAAGCTGCAGCATTATTAAGAAATAAAGTGGCTTAAACTATCTAATCTAAAATAACCTCCTAAACACTTAGACGCTTTACATATCTGCAACCTTCCTGTGCATCTAATCTCGCACAAGGTGACACTGACAGTTTCCTGAGCTTTTAAATCAGTTTTCTTGTTTTGTTTTGACCAAAGGTGTCCATCCTTTAAAACGGATGCCCCAATAGACTCAGTTAAGATTTCCAAAGTTTTTTTTTGTAGCTTGAAACTTCAATGTATGTACCATGGATTTTAATGTGCAAGTATTTGCTTGAGTTCAACAGATAGATTGCATTCAAATAAATTCAGTTTTGGTTAAAATGCTTCACTCTTTTACTTGAGGGATGCACACCCAATTCCTCAAATATGATCTCATTATTACAAGTATGAAACTGTTTTCAGAGTGAGTCATCCATCTCAAAGGATGAATTCTCATTAGGATGGAGAAAAACCAATTCTCTCTTGCTCAACAGTAAGACACCCAAGTTCCCCACCCTTCCTTTCCCCTCTCTCCTCTTGATCTTTATTGTCTGCTTGGTTGAACAAAACAGGCAACAGTGGCACTGAAAATTGGCCCTCTATCTGCATTATCTGATGCTAGGCTCCATCTTCCAGGTTTGCAAAGACAAAATCTGTTAATTTTTGCCGATCATTGGGAACAGGTTTTCTGCCAGTTCACATAATTTATAGGAATGAAAAACTTGATCCTTTCAGGGGCAGCATTTCAAAGGGTTAAATACTCCTCTTCAGAGCCTTCCTTGATCCTGTATAAACCTGTAAAGCAGATGACAGGCTGCGTGTGTGCGTGTGTGTGTGTGCGTGTGTGTGCGTGTGTGTGGGGGTGTGTGCGCGCGTGTGTGTTAAGGAGGTATTTGCAAATACACACCCTTGTAAAGAGGGGTGTATGCAGACAAGAACACCTTTCAGTCTTCTGTCTCCTGTCTGTCTTCGTCCTCAGGGAAATACCCAGCTGTCCAAAAATAATTCTCTGTTTTTTCCTTCTCAACTAGAGAGAGCACATACAGCCATGGGGAAGCAGGTAAGATCTGAATAAGAAACATTTCTGTAGGACTGAGGGATTTGGTTAAATCAACTAGACAGCTAATCAGCCATAAGTGAACAGTAGGGAATCCTAAAGTCTTACTGAATAAGTGATTATTGAATTTAGAATACAGATCACAACACGTTTAACCTTATACCTAGATGCTGGTTATTTCTTCCACCGAAATCGGCATGTTCCAATCTGCATGACTGAACGCATGCATGGAGGAGAGCAAGAAAAAGAACTGAACTTGAATGAACTCATTAAAAGAGTTTTGGGAGTTTGAGTTATTTAGTTACGAAGTTAATTGAGAGGGAAACCAGATGCTTTGTCACAAAAAACGTCCCTTTTTTCACATGCATCACATCTCCTGACAGTTGAGGAGCTCGGATATGTCAACTTCCTCATAGAACAGCTGCTGGTGAAATTATTTATCCGGCAAAAAATGTATTATTTCACATTCACGGGAAGAAACTTATATGTTTTTATTTAAGACAGATTTTTAATAAGCAGCCTTGCTCTCATCCTATTTTTCTTGTTTTAATGGTCACTGAAGTAATGTGTTGCTCTGGCAAAGTTTAAACATGGAAATTTGGCAAACCTCGTTTAGGTTTTCAGTTTTTTCCATAAGGTAAGCGTTCAGATTTTTATTCATGCTCCTTGAAAGACTGAGCAAATGTATTGTTTTTAACGGTATTAGGGTACTAGCATTCATTTAATTTGGCATTATACATTTATTATTTTGGTCCTTGCGCTTTGGATGTTAAAATCTCATTATTGCTTTCATTACTTACCTCTGTTTCCACAGCCCTCCCTCCAAATCATAAACACAACCATATCAATTGCATTCTCAGTGCCAGCTTCATTAGCAGCCCTAAGTTTCTGCGCCTGGTTGTTGTGACAGGGCCAGAGCTGTTGCTAGATCACTCCCATTATGACAGCCAAAGAGAACAAAAACAATTATATGTGCGTATTTTTACAGTCACATTTTGTGACTATGAGTTTTGAATACTCACAAGAAGCCAGTCTTTATTATGAAGAGGTGCAAGGTCAGGATTAGTCAAGCACCAAGATTTTACTTAAGAGGTGATTCAATCCACTGCAGATGTCATAGCAATGAACAGAGAGCAATTTAGTGCATTACAAAGCTGTGCAAAAAAAGCAATATAACTTTTTGCTCTTTCATGAAATTACATAAAACAGGTAAAATGAATAATGAACACAACCATTTTTTTTTGGGGGGGGGGGGGTCGAAATATTTCTAATTGACAAAAAATTCCGACCAGCCAATAACGAGTCAAGTAGCTTTCTACCCAGACATCCCGGCTTCCCAAATTCCATTTTCTTTTGAATATAAAAAAAATTAAGTTAGTAATATGCAAATTGCCGGAATTTCCATGAATAACTGGGAGTCACGTTCACCAGATAAATAAATGTATAGGTGAATTCGCAAATACTGAATCGCGAATAGGCAGGGGGGCGCTGTATTTGCTTATGAGTAACCATGTTGATGCAACCAGTTTATTGCACAATTTTTCTTTTTTAAATGTTCCTCCATAAAAATGTTGTTGTTGTTGAATTACACAGGAGACATGTGACATTCGAGCTGTAAAACAGTTCTGAAATGATTTATCATGGTGCTATCTTTTACATCACAAAAACTGGCTGTTTGTTTTGTCAATCAACTTTGAGATCTAGTGCATGTAGTTCGGTGCAATGAAGTGTGTCTGAGTGCCCTGGCATTAGCAATACCTCAGAAAAGGTTTCATTCATGTCTAACTCCAGAGAATGTGCTTCAGCAGCCAGGAATGCGTCCTAAGATGTCTTAAAAAATGCCTTGCTGACATCTTGATAGATGGCAAGCGAGAATATTCAGTTGCTCAGTCCTAAGCTAACTTTCATAGTAAAAACACAGAGATTAGATATTAACCCTTAGGAATATCTGCAAGACATCAGTAAAATGTTTCTAAGATCTCATGATTACCACCAGTAGTGTTAACTGTAACTGTACCAACAGTGTCAAAATGCCTAAACTTAAGCCAATAGTGTTTTGAAAACCTCTCAAAGCCGGAAACTCTGAAACTGACCCAAACAGCTGGGCTGTGGCATTTGGCTCTGACTGTCTCCTTGGACATGTGAACACAGCCCAGCACAACAGATGTTCAGAACAACTCCAGCAAATCTTGGTCGAGTGTGACGGTGTAATGTTTAACAGAGATGGAGGAACAGCATTGTCTGAAAACTCTTCACCAAGAGAGAATTTTCTTATCTGCCTCTGTTGAATAGGTCCATTCCTTTAAAGCTACTGCTGCTGCTTGTGAAGCAAGACTACATACTGAGGCTGGGGGTTTGTTTGTACAATCAGACAGTGGAAGGTGGTTGAGTTCTTTATCACCATTATCTTTGATAAGGTAAGTTATCTGCTGTTAGCCAGAGATTTGCGATAAAGTTGTGACAATAGTTCTCTGAGATATATTTCCACACAAGCTGGAAGCAATTACTGAGTCATCCAAGAAGAAAGAATGCAGCAGGCATTCACTGAACCCTTTTGAAAAAGTAGATACTTTTTTTTCCATACAAAAAAAGTCAAGACTTTTAGATGAGCAGTTTGTGGTGTGGACTTTGAATAGCAGATGGCATTTCTTTTCCAAAACTCCTTCCAGTATTTGTTTAAGTGAGAAAGCACCAGACAGTAAAGAATTTCACTAGTTTTTTTCAGCAACAAAGTATAATTGGCTTGTTTGGGAAATGATCAATGACCATTTATTTCGACCACAATATTTTCCTTTGATCCCTTGTTATAGTTTAAAAAACCCCACAAAGACTTCTTTTAGAACAGCAAAGTTTACATGATGATAGCCACGTTTTCACTCTTGGAACTTCAGGGTAATTTGACCAGACCCTCCTGAAATTGTGCGTCTCCATTTCATTGGGCCAGGCCTACAGGCCCTTTTTTAGGGCTATTTCAGGAACCAACAGAGCACCAGTCTAGGGGTATGTACTAGGATTTGCCAGAACGAGTCGCTCAACAGGAGCTTTGGTTAAGTCACGCTGATTGGTTGTGATTCAGAGGGAAACAACCGACTTTGTAAAATAAGAAGAGTCACTGGCGAAGCAGTTTATAACAACAGCAAACAGAAACGCAGCAACAATACCTACTTCTTCCATGTCGATCTCTTGTTATTTCTGCTGCTGTGGGAGCTTTTTTTGTGCTGATCAGTTGCTGCTGAAACAGTCTTGATTTGCGGATGTATTTAGCTTATTCCTTAAAGGGCCGATTGTGTATGGAGAAACCGCGGCTGAGAGGAGTGGGCCAGCAGATTACCCTGTCAGAAAAAGATCTGGTTAAATTACCCTGAAGTTTCGATACTGGAAACACGCCTTATCTAGGCACTAGGTATTTAGGACCTTTGCAATTTAATAAATGTCAATCTTTTGAGATTTTATTTAATTTGTCCATGACGTGTTTTGTTCTCGGAAAACCCCAGGTTTTAGCTTCATCCATCTTACCATCAACTCTGATCAGCTTCCTTGTCTCTGCAGAACAAAATCTTCCCTGGAGATACCGCCACCAAGTTTCACCTTGGGGATGGTGTGTTAAGGGTGATGTTCAGTGTCAATTTTCTGCAAGTTTTTACAAAATGTAAGTTTTGGTGTCATCTAACCAAAGCACCTCCTTCCACATACTTGCTGTATCCCTTACACGTCTTCTGGGAAAATGCAAACAGTGATTCTTATGGTATTCTTTCAGCAAGGGCTTTCTTTTTGCCAGTCTTCCAATAATGATATTTTTGTGAAGCACAAAGCTAGTAACTGTCTTGCTGACTGAATATATTCACTTGCTATGAGTCTCTTGGCTATTTTCCCACAGATTAATGTTGTCATTATCATAGGTAGATGTCTTGCAATCGGAGGGTCTTAAATTCCAGCCTCCTCCTGTCACATGGCAATGTAACCCTGAGCAAGGCACTTAACCCCAAGTTGCCTACCAAGCTCTGTATCAGTGTATGAATGTGTGCATGTTTGAAGTGGAAATGGATGAATGTGGCTCCAGTGTAAATTGCTTTAGCCATTTAGCTCCGAGTTAGCTTTCTACTACACAGCATTTTGCGTGTAGGCTTAAAGGTGGGCTGTCCTGACTAAATAGGTAACCTCTTAAACCAGTTGTTTGCACTAGAAGTTATCTACGCCTTTCATAGTAAAAGGGACTGAATACAAAAGCACACTTTTAAGATTTATATTTTTACTACATTTTTAAACCTTTTATTCCTTTCCTTCATTATACACTACATTGTGTTGGTCTTTTAATGAAATCCCAACAAAATACTTGGAAATTTTGCTATTTCAACATAGCAAAATGTGAAAAAGTTCAATGGCTGTGAATACTTTTACAAGGCACTGCATGTACTGTACAGGATGAACAAAATAAACACTACAGTTTATTTGGCTTGTCGTGCTTTCAGAAATTCAAACACGGGTGCTTCTCAGGTTTAATGAACATTTTAAAGTCAATTAGGTCTCTGTATGTAAGTGCAAAGAATTAGTTAATATAATATTCTACACAATGACAAAAGGGAAGAGTGCAAGAATAAATCTAATGGTGGCATATTCACAAGCACTGTGCTGCTGAGGGGAAGAAGGATCAATACCAAGTCACTGCCCACACCAGTCCTGCATATTTAGCCTGCTAACCTCAAGCTAAATGTGTGCGGAAACAGTGTGTCCAGTGCATGCAGATTCCTAAAAAAATGTTAGATTTCTTTGAAGTATCTCCTTTACCTGTACTGAAGATAAACCGCTGTGAGCGATAATTAACTGTTCAATAACATTTTTATTCATTTGGCCAATGTTCAACCTGATTGTGTGTTACTCAGTAGTTGGCAACATGTCTTTGGGCATGAAAGCAATTAAAAAGTTGATCTTTTGCCACGATCAGGGCAGCTTTTGCTTTCATCTTATTGTTCACTGGCAGAGTGAGGAGTGTTCTAGTTAGGAAAAATATTATAGTCGCTTAGATCAGTGCTTGGACTGAAAAAGACCACCCTAATGCCTGTAAGCACATGCTAACCTAATTAGACATTTACCTTCAGACTTTAATTACTGTGATTACATTGGAGTTTAATGCCAATCATAATATTATAAAGACATCCAGTTTTATGTTGCACTTTACATCCAGCGTAGGATCTGCACTGCATCATTTGTGGAACAGAAGTTGGTTAAATGGATGTATAGGGGTGTGTGTGCTAAACGCAGCGATGCAGCACAGCCCTGGAGACACGGTCCCATCTGTTCAAGGCCGGGCCGCGTAGTTAGGAACTCATCAAAATGTGGTCCCCAAGGTTTGTGTACCCCCCCGTTTTTTCTCTCCATTTGTTACCTCTTTGTCTTTTTGCCGTGAGGGTGGGTGGGGAGTCAGGGGCAACTGCTCAACCCCACAAAGGGGGGGTGGATTAATGGAGAACCTATCCATGAAATGGCCTGGTGGACGTGAAGCTTCCTGGTCATGATTTATGCTTGCATGAGCACATAGTCAGGGCTGGGGCTGGGTGGAGAGATTCAGCAATCAAGGAGGGCGTGTGGAAAACAGAGCAGCTGGGATGCTACTGTATGTTTTGTTTATTCTCTCATCAATGTGCTACTGAAATAGAGAGCTGAGCTCTCATTGGAAGGTACCCTTTCCTCTTGCACTCAAAAAAAATCTCAAAGATTTCTCAGGACATTAGCATGTAAGTTGATTTTAATGTTTATTTCCTGGTTGCTGAAGATAACAATTTAAGTTGCATTTGAGGCTATCAAAATTGTGTTCATCTTACTCAGTTTGTTTGCCTGCTGATACAGTCTTGTGACCATTGATTTTAAATTTGCTCTTCAAAATAGTCTTATTTGTATTATCTGTGCTTGTATGCATAATGTAGGATTTCTTTGTTTGGTGTTACATGGATTTGCTGGTGGAAGTACAAACTGATATCTAACCTTATGACATGATGACAACGCAGCTGGAAAAAAAATCCTCCCTCTTCTTTCCCAACTATTAACGTTTACGTAACATCCAGTTTCACTGCTTGTTTTGCACCAGCTACTTATCTTACTTTTCAGGAGGGCATTTCTGGCCTACTGCAGGTCTTTTTCTAATTAATGCAGCTTGATGTGCCAGCCATCATAAAGAGAACCGCCCTTAGGCTGCAAATGGCCTCATTTAATGGAGATGAATATTCATTTGTTTGGAATAATTTTGTGGACAGTTAGGTTATTAATTGATAAGGGAATATATGTCTTTTTTAGGCTGTAATTACATAGGGATTATTCTAGAATATTCTGATGCTTCATTGCCACTTATACAAAAGCATAAACAGAAAAAAATCATTATTTTCACCACTATGGCATCTGGAGACAGCATTTTATTTTTGTTGCTTAAGATGAGGTGTTGTGAAAAGTATTTTACCCCCCACCAATTTCCTCTGTTTTTGTTCTTCTTTTTTTTTGTTACATTTAACCAAAAATATGAGTGAAGACAAAATGCCGTTTTAAAATTTCACCCATTTATTAAGTGAAACAAAGATATCCAGACCAACCTGGCCTTGTTTGAAAAATGTTATTGCTTCTGAAACTTAATAACGTTGTACCACCCTTGGCAGTAACAACTGCTGTGATGACTGGCAATGAGTCTTTATTCTTTGGGAAAGGTTCTTGGGCCTATTGTTCTTTGCGGAGTTGTTTTAATTCTGTGACACTGGAGGGTTTTCAAGCATGAATAGCCTGTTTAAGGTAATGTCGTTAGCCTGGCAGGCTAGAAGTTATAGTGTACCCAAGACTGTCTATGCACGCAATTGGACGGCGTCAGGACCAATCAGAGCAACGAACAATGTGACATATTCATAGTGATGGAAATGAGTCATCGGAGAAGTCCCGTCGAAGAAGAAGAAGTAGCAGTCATGGCATCAAACAACAACAGCATCAACATCAATGACTTCTGTTGTTTTTGTCAGGTATAGTTTCATACAGAAAGGGTCCAAAAAGTTCCAATTTTGTCTTGTAAGTCCAAAAGGTAGTTTCCTAAATGTGAGACAGGCCATAGTTTTCTTTTTGGTCACCAGTCATTCTTGCCTTGGAACTTGCCCATGGATGGCGTTTTTGTTCAGACTCTTTCTAGTCGTTGAATAACGAGCACCGACCTGAAGTTTGACAAATGAATGCTGCAGTGCTTTAGATGTTATTCTGGGTTTGTTTGTGACCATTAGGGTAAGTCATCAATGGAACGATTCCCATCCCTGGGAACGCTCACCACTGTTGCATATTTCTCCTTTTGTGGAAAGTAGCTCCCACTGTGGTCACTGAAGTCCCAAAATCTTTGGTCCCAAAATTCGTTTAAGATTTGAAAGATTTAATTGTGACAACTAAAGAAAAGAAGATCTTTAAAGATTCAAATAAATTTTAAAAGCACAATAAGTCATTAAAAATACATAAAAATAAAGATCTTAAATCACTTTTCCTGAAAGCAACAAAAACCTTGTGTGTCAAATCAAAGCAAGGAACGGCTTCAGTTTCCAGTGGGAGAGGTGCAGATGGGTTACTTGAAACCACAACCCAGACAAGTTTTCCTTTGTGGAAAGATAAAAACAGAAACAGACCTTAGTTTTATTTGATGTTTATTACAGTTCAGAGAAGGGCGTGACTTTTGCAATAACCAAAGAGAGCATACCAATTTTCGCTGGCCTCAAATATCTGTTTGTCTCTAAAAATAAAGTAAATGTCCAAGGTTTTATGCCATTATGTTGAGCTAGAATAATTTTCTGTGTGAGAACAAGTATTAAAGTAAATAGGAAATTAATTTATAGATGTGTTGCAGGCCTTTGAATAAGAGTAATAACTTTTTTTATCTGGTAGTGTTTTATTGTTTTTTATTGTGGTACATATTTTACTAATTAAGTTAGAGTTCATTTTATCCTTCTGCAGCATTTTCATCTATCAATTCTTATATGTGGTATAGAAAAATACTTTGAACATTTATCTGCAGCTGTAAATGAAGAGACAGCATGAACATAGAAACATATCTCAGAATACAAGTGCATTTCTATAAATTATCAATAGAATCCATAAAATATACCATAAATGTCATTTATTTCAATTATGTAGTTTATAACTTTAAACTCTACATTTAAATGAAATATTTCAATCATTTATTGCTACAAGCTACTGAAAATTAAAAGTTTCCCTTCTCAGAAAACATGAGTATTACATAAGGACAATGAAAAGATGATTTTAATGTATGTTACATTGAGGCCCAGTTAGGTCCCACCCAATTATCATGAAGACTGTTAACTTGACATTTGTCCACCAATCAATCATTGACACCCTCCTCAATGAGGGTGAGCCTCAAAAGGTCATTACTAAAGAAACTGGATGTTCACAAAGTGCTGTTACATTGTTGTACAAGTTTGGTGGAAGGAAAAGTGTACACTGCTGCTGGGATCAATGCTTTAAACACAAATGTGTCTAGCACATTTCACATTCCTGGTGTTAAGCCACCACTGGACCGGAGACATCAGAACCATCTTATCTGAGCCGAAGAGTGGTCAAAACTCCCTGAAAATAAATTGTCAGTTTCAGTTTGAAATCAACATGTCAAAATCTGAAGGACGGAAAAGGCAAATAATTCAAGCTGCTCATTCCTCAGGAAATTGTACAACCCATCATGTTTTCCTTTCCTAACAAACTTAGAGGTGACGTTATATTAATTTTCCAGCAGATGTTTGCACCTGTCCACAGTGCCAAAAGTACCACCACTTGTTTAAATGATCATAAAATAACTTTGCTATATTGGCCAGGAAACTGGCCTGACCTAAACCTCACAAAGAATCCATGGAGGATTGTCAAGACAAACCACAATGGAGACAGGCTGAAGGCCACTATTAAAACAAACTTGTGTTCAGCAGAATCACAAGGAGATCAACTCCATACTACGCTGCACTGACGCAGTGATGCACATACCTTTGTCTTAAGCCTGGTTCATGTGCCAACATTTTAAAATGGTCATGCAATTTCCATACCTTGAGAGACCAAACACACGGCAATAAAAAATTCACAGATATGACAGTCTTGGTCCTACAGTGTGTACATTGCCCACACGGCAATGACGAGACACCACACAAGAACTGATTTCGCTCACAAACATTTACTTCCTGTGTAAAATCTCGCATACCTTTACAAGATCTAACCTGACTTCAACGTAAATAAACATTGAAAATGAGGAGGAAGACAGGCTAGATGCTTCCAGAGTGCATCGCTGCCTGTCACCTCACTTTCTGATTGGCTACATGTCACATTCAACAGGCTGCATACTTCTTTGTCCTTGGAACACACCACACACTCTGCGATATTGGGCCAAGACAACCCAACATGTTTTGTGATCGGAGCGGTCCCAACGTCCTTATAAGCAGACCAGAGCACTCTCAACACGCCACACATGGTAGGAATATTTGTTAGGAATATCTTAAGAGGGGAGAATCGGGCTTAAATTCGTCTTAAAAATCTTGCCATGCAAATATATATGCATGTAACAGTAAAATTTTCAGAAAAAATTGAATTTTGGCTTTTCATTTGCTAAATGTCATAATCATCAAAATTAACAGAAAAATACGCTTGAAATATATCACAGCATGAAACTTTTCCATATAATAGATTTTTCACTTTTTGTACTGAATAAGTGAAATAAATGAACTTTTATTTAAAACATTTAAGATTGTACCCATAATGTAGCATTACTTGTCTGTTTTACATTGAAAATGGATTTGCTAAGTGCTGTTTACAAATATATTAGTGTTCAAGATGAGTCAAGCAGGGGCATCAGATTCACAACCATGCTTAATTTGTCTGTTGTTTCTCGTCATTCGTCAGTTAAAGAGTTTAGTTTTGGTCCTGTGAGGGAACTGACCTCTTTCAGGTATTGTCCTAGACACAGTGTCTCTACACATTTCACTTCCTTACAAAATGCTGTTGACTTCAAATAGGCCTGGGATGTTGGTAGGAAGCAGAAAGTAACAGACAGTGGTAGGCTTGACAGAGAAACAAACAATTTGTGAAGAGAGAGCTGAGAGTTGGCCAGGGAAAAGATTAGAATGGCATTTGGCTCGAGAAGCAGGATGCATCCCTGCTCCTGCCAAACTGCCATAGCAACGGCAGCTTAATGCATCCCTCGAAGTCCCCCCGCTGAGGGTCCAGACTGTACCAAAGAGTCATTTAAAAGATCTCGACACTATTCAGCTTGACCCCAGCATTGACCTAATGGCCAACATATTAAATGAAGTGCATTTTCCCGCAATTCCAGCTGCATACACGTTTGCTGTCAGGTTTGATTACTGCCTCATTTCTGCAGCTTTATCTTAAATGACATGCAAATGAGTAAGCTGTATAAAAGTCTATTATAACTGTGCATGTAACCCTAACAGAGCAATCCCATCTATCTTAGAGCTCCCATTTGTCATACTGGCCACCTCTGCTCCCCGGTGACCAATCAGGAGTGCTTCCTTAGAGGCTAAGAGCAGCCCCTCAACTCCTCATCATCACGAGTGATTGACAGCTTCCACAGGAAGGAGGGGGGAGTTATTTACCTCCTCGTGTTCTCATGGGACTAAGTTAATGATCCCTGCCAACAAAATAACACAAAGAGGGAAAAGCCTGAGAAGTCGGTGCCTGGTTGAACCATTTGGAGCTGTTTCGGCTTCCTTTGGAGAGGATTAGAAAAAGGAGGCTTGTGTGAGAAGACTTTCAGAGAAAGGAGGAAAACAGATGAAGCGGCAGCACGCAGATAGTTAAAAAGTAGAGGGAGGCTTATGAGGAAAGTCAGAATTTTTGGAAAACTATCTTCCTTGGTTTCTTTCTGTATCTTTGTGTCACGCTGACTGGACTGTCTGGTTGAGTGACTAACAGCCTGTGAGGTAAGACGCACTTTGTATCTCCAGAGGAAGATGCATAAAGACTCAAGATGAAAGACTAAGACTTTCTGTTTAAGCTTTCACTGTGTATTGGTTTGCTAAATTGAAACTGCTTCACAGCATCCTACAGTATACTCTGAACAGTATATTCCATTCATATATTTAGGATGTAAATGTTTTTTGAACAGGAGGCTGAATATGAACAAACTAATCTAGTTTGGCCTTCTGCACCTGATTGTGTACATACACTCAAGGGGAACTTAATTAGATACACCTGTTTAATTGCTTCTTAACAGTGAATCAGCCAATCACATCACAGAACCTCAATGCATTTAGACATTTAGACATGGCTACCTGGACTTCCTATGCTTTACACCAAACATCAGAATATGGAAGAAATTGGATTTGAGTATTTTAGATACTTCCGATCTACTGGTATTTGATGCTCAGCTATCTCTCAAATTTACAGAGTCGTCCAAAAAGTGACTTTTTTTGTGGATGAAAAACGGGTTGCTCGCATCAAAGGTCAGAGAATAATGGGAAGATTAGTTCGAGATGACGGAACAGGCAAAATTAGCTCAAATAACCACTGGTTACAACCAAGGTATGCAGAGTACCATCTCTGGTACAACACATCAAACATTTAAGCAGATTGGCTTCAGCAGCAGAGGACCACACAGGGTGACCCTATCAGCACAGAACAGGAACCTGCGACCGCAATTTACAGAGGCTCGACAAAATTAGACAACATTGAAGAAAGGTTTCTGTGTCTGAGTCACTTTATATTAGCTGTGATCTTTACAAAGTAGAATCAAAAAATGTCACAAGCAACATGAAAGCATAGATCTATTCAGCCTTGTACCAATGGTTCAGGGTGGTGGGGTGATTAGCACACTTTTGACCCCCTTTGACTGAGCGTTGTTTGAATTTAAGGAACATGCAAGTATCTTAGCCTTTACAAATTGGACAACTGACTGAATTTAAACGGGCTCTGTTAAAATCATTGCTATGTTTGTTACTTTTCAAAACAGTATGGAACATAAAGTACCTAAAATGCTCTAGTTTCTCTTTTTTTCATATCACTCTGGATGTTGCAGGCTAAACCTAAACATGAGGACTCCTTGACATGGGACTTTGGCAGCCTTATCATCAAGTGAATTCATGCCATTTGCACTGTGGTTTTACCCCTTTTACTCTTGTAAAAACAAGAGTCTTGCACAGAGATCAGATAAAAAAACAACACATGTCTCTGATAAGGTTGTGTCAGGTACAGAATCTACTGATCAGACATTATGATGTCCCACTCTCTTTGTTTGGGCACCAACTGGGTTAGTCTTTAACATTATTATTTTCTAACTAGCTGAGGAATTGTGAGCAGAGAGCAACAATGTTAGTCAAATGTTAGTTAATCAAAATAACATCATAAAAAATACAACTGTAGAGTAGTAGAAGAGAAAAGTAGCAAACTGAAGAAAAGTGGTCAGTCTGTCCTCCAACAGTCTAAGCCTATCGCAGCATAACTACAGAGATAGCTCAGGATGCAGCAAAGCATATTGTTCAACTTCACGGTTTCTTATTGTAAGCATGATGCAGACTTGCAGCTCCAGTGATTTAGGCTTAGTTTGATAAAAATAGAGAGGATGATTTTAGAATTTAAGTGTTTAATTTTGTTTCTGGTGTTAACTTAGAGGCATCTGTGTGAGCTTGGAAAAGCTTTGCTCTAAGTTATGTCTGATAGCCACAAGTTATAGTGCAAAAAGGCAAAAGTCCTGCCCCCTTTCACACTATTGGCTTCTCCAAAATCCTGCAGCCCACTGCATCTAGATGGGATAGTTCTGAGTAGATAAAAATGTGGCAAGTTTTTATCCTCCTGTGGGCTTAGAGGAGAGGGTTAAGAACTCAGAAACTCATAGAGTCAGAGAGGCGAGTCACTATTCTTAAAGTTCAGACCGCTGCAGTGGATCAGCTTCGCAGAGACTAAATATCAGCAGTGAATAACTGTGGAGGTGGCTCTGTACTTCCCCTTGCTTCTTTATGGCTGGAACCATGAGGCAGGTAAGTCAGGAGGTCACTCAGGGCACAGCCTGTTTAATGTTACTGCGCCTTTGTGTTTTTTTTGTGTTTTTTTTCCACTAAAACATGAGTCATAATGTGTTTTGAAGGCTCCAGGCAGGGATCTTTTTAGATGCGAAAGTTGTTGGGTTATATTTTTTTCTAAGGTTTTGAACTAGATCACACGAGGGGTGCGATTACTAAGGTCTGGAGGGAATCTTTGTAACTGAAGAGCACCAAAATGAGTGGGTTGAGGCTAAAGTAGACTTCCTGTGTAAAAGCAGTCCTTTGCAACTGCTTTGAGACATTTTTAAACATTCTCAACTATAGGTTTTCTGGAAATGAAATTTTTTTTTTTTGGCACACTGTCTTTAGTTTGATACATTCTTTTTGAGTATGCAGCTTCAAAGGGATGGTCTTTCCCTGCTATTTGGTCAACATATGTAGTTTTAACTATCATCAGCTGTCAAGGTCCACTTCATTGTGCTGGAGGGAGATAGACTTTCTTCTGGCTCATATTAATTAATAACTTTCTTGTAAAGAGGAATGTAAAACATCATTCCACCAGAGGACACTGCTTCTGATCACCACTGTGACTAATAGATAACAAGCTGTCACCATGACAAAACATGTGGAGGTCTTTATAGCAGTTATTTAACCACTGAACTGCTTGAAAGGGATTGTTCAGAGTTTTTAAAGTGAGGTTATGTTTAAGCTTTTTATGCAGTTAATATCTTACCTACAGTAAGACAGATAACTCTCTTGCCATCTTCATTTAGTACAAATCTAGATGTGTTGGTCCTGGAGGATGATGTAATAGTCTGAAAGGGGCCAAGACCAAAGTAGAGTTAAAACAATTTAACCTTAAATTGTCATGTTTCCATTGCGAAGTTATTTACACTGGAAAGAAAGTGCCAGTGCACTACGTATTATTTGCCTGTGTGAAATATGTACATAGAACAAAACATGTAATGCCTTTCTTTAAAGAGTAAGTTTTGGGGAAAAAAAGTAATGCAGTGTTCAAATTTGAAATACACTAGAGGTTCAGTTTTATCAGATTTTTACCTTAGATTTAAAAATTAAAAAGTTACTTTGACCAAAAACACTTTAAAAGTTATCTACTGGTGGGGTGTCGTGTGGCGTAGTGGTTGGAGCGGGCGCCCCATGTGCAGAGGCTTTGGTCCTCGACGTGGCTGTCCCCGGTTTGAGTCCCGTCCCGGACGACCTTTGCCGCATGTCTTCTCCCACCTCTCTCCCCCTTCAAAACTCTGTCCACTGTTGATAAAGGCCACTCAGCCCCCCCCAAAAAAAGTTAGCCACTGGTTTCACACAGCAAATACATCCATGGCCTCCTACCTTAAGTTTCCCTGTAAATAATTATTGGCTTCTTTGTATTTACCAGCCTAATCCAACACAATGCAAATATAATGTTCAATGAATAAACATTAAAACAGTGTCTGCAAAAACTGGTATGACGCTTTTGACATTGGAGTTGTTTTAGAACTGCAGAAGTCTGCTTTGGCCTGGACTCCTTGGATTAGTTATTATAGCTTCAGTTTTTGAGGCTTACTCTAGAGTTATAATTATGAAATGAAATTGCATTTCCAATGGAAATCGGTTGAGTTCAAAAAGGTGAAAGCCTTTAGCTTGGTTAATAAAATTGACAAACACTACAGTCATTAAATTTTGCCTGATATATTTTTCAACGGTTTAAAATCTAAGCAAAAATAGGTCAAACTGCTGTGTAAAACATTCAAAAGCCAAGGCGTAAGCAAGAACAATGAAAGCCTATGGGGAGGTGGTTAGGATTTTCTAACTTCCGAGGGAAATTTTCCAAATTCACCAAAAATGTATTTAAAAGTCACTGTCTATGAAAGAGGATAGATTTTCTAATGTTTTTGTAGGACCCCAGATAATCAGGCAGGAAAATAAAGCAGTAAGGAACTAGAAAAGCACTCAGAGCGCAGAGCTCAACCAAGGCAGCTCAGCTCCCCCAACCCCTAAATCAAATCACTTGTTCCTGGTCCCGCTGCAGACATTTCCTGAAAATTTATTCCAAATCCGTCTAGAACTTAAAACATAAACTCCTTGGCAGAGATAACTAAAGGAATTTTTTTTAAAGGCAATAAAAAAGATAAGACACAAAATCGGAATTGTTCACCAACAACCCAATCTGTTGTGACCTATTTAAAGTCTTATAGTTTTTAAGCCACATAGGATTCTAAAATGTTTGTGCTATTGACTCAGATCAAAATTGAATTTTCAATACTCTGCGACTCCAAATGAAATTCTATTTAGCCTTTTTTTCATTCTATTGATTGAACCCTTTAATAACTACTAATTTATTTTCCAAACATGAAATAGGCTGTTAAGATATTTTGATGTAAAGTGTAGAATCCATTGTGTAGGTTTAAGGCACGCAGAAAACGTCCTGTTTGCAACTATACAAATCAACCACACGGTGTCGCCATTTGCGTTTTCTCCACGTGAAAATTAATCACCTTTCTCAAACGACTTCTCCAAGTTATTTAGAAACACATAATGTAAATTAGGGCATTGAAATGAAATCACAACGAGTATCAGAATAGTTTTAACCTTTGGGACAATCTTTCCTCCTGTATGAACTTGCGGGAAGCGGATTCAAGCCGCATGCTTGGAAAGTCACATTCCCTAAAGTTCCTGTGGTCGTGGAAAGGATAGGGTGTTTTCCCACTGATGGCACCTGCCAAGCCGCGCAGAGGAAATGAGAAGTTGCTGCTGACCAGGATGACCTGCGCAGCTCAAAATGTAAGACAGGAAACTAAATAAACTTGTTAACACAACCAGACATATGCTTCAATTAGAAATGTCAGAAAAGGTGCATTCAAAGCCACCGTTTACCCCTGAAGCTTATTATTAGCCCAGGTCACAGTTGTTGTTTTCCCTGCCAACATATGTAGGTAACACGTGAACAGATTAGCTTAAAATTCAGTCGCAGAGATGCTAAGGTTAGTAATTAGGTTGCGATCTTTAATAATTTAAACTTCAGCCTGTGTCTGGGCCGCGCAAGCTCCATTAACGCTGAACTGGGTAATGTGTGCAGCTGCAGATCAGGTAGATTAGTCAGTCTAATCAGCTGGCTGGTGCCACCGCTGCTGTAAATCACATTAGGCCTGAGTGGGCCGCGGCTGAGCTGAGCAGAACTGAGCAGAGCCGGCTGCTTCTGCAGCCCTGGCCCCTTCATTGGTCACAGCCACGCTACCAGGACAGGATTACAGATAAATATGTTAGGTGTCAGCCCGAGGAAGAAGACAGAGAGCAGTAACAATCTTTCATAGTCTGAATAGCCTACAAGGATCTAGACTATCATTAAGGGTGATAAAAGACCATAACCAAAAGGATTAGGGAGTGTTTGAGCAGAAAAATGCCCTCACATCTGAGACATTTAAATTGTTTCATCTATAAAGGACCCATTATTTCCTAATCAAAATATAACTCCAGATGTCAGTTTAGTACCTCGGTTCATATTTTTTGGTCTAAATCCCAATGTTTAAGGGCATATATTTCTAACCTTTCCTTGCATACCCCCTGAAAATGTCTGTTTTTCTTTCCCAATAAACTTTTTCTCATTACAACAAGCTCCATTGTATGTTAACGGGATTTTGTGCTAGACCAACACAAGTAAAATGAAAGGAAGACAATACTCCTGCTGAAATTAATACTGGAAGTCTTTTAAGCATGTCTATACCAACTTTGGAGATCTACAGAGTTCAATCTTTGCCCATTCTTCTTTGCAAAATAGGTCCAGCTCAACCATTTTGGTTGGAGAGCATCTGTGAAGATTAGTCTTCACATCTTGTCACAGATTGGCATTTGGGTTCGGTCTGTATTGACTTGGTCATTTTAACACCAACAACTGTGGTGGTATGCCTATGATCATAGTCCTGAACATTGACCTTCCCATTAACTCTGATCAGCTTCTCTGTCCCTGCTCAAGAAAATCACTCCCACATCTTAATGCAGCCAACACCATGTTTCACAGTGGGGGTGGTGTGTTCAGGGTTATGCAAAGTGTTAGTTTATAACTAACATAACACTTGTTTTTTTAAGGCTTTTTGAGTATAGGCTGTTTCAAAAGACAATGCTGCCATTGATGCCGGCACCAGTGAGCGTTTTGGCCATTAATAAGTGGTCAGCCTGTGGTGGCAATGTAGCGCGACCAGGTGTATTCCACAAAATGTTACGCGGTGGCAGGATGAAGGGGGGTGTTGGGGTGGTGTCCAGGCTGTCAACATGCAGGGTTGTGTATAAACCAGGAGACGGAAGCATCTGTGGTAAACAGACAAAATAGCTTTGACGTAACTTGTTTTTTTATTACGATTAAACCCCCTATCCTGAAGTCTTTTTGCGAGCCGCTCCAAAGGGTGGTTTTCCTTCACAGTCCCTGTGAAATGTCTGGTGATTTGGTCTTCAGCTCTAAAGACCAGTAGCTCCCGGACTTCTGCATGATTCCAGTTTGCCGTTTTAGCTATTACAGTTTACAAATGCTAAATGAACTTCCCATGTTTTTTTTTAAGTTTTGTGGCCTCAGTAGCTTTTATTGACAGTGGATAGTCTTACAGAAAGGGGAGAGAAGTGGGGGGAGAGAGACATTCAGCAAATGTCCTTGGGTCGAACCCGGGAAAACCGCATTGAGGACTAAGGCCTCTGAACATGGGGCACCCGTTTTAAACCACTGTGCCACGCGACGCCCCAAACTCCACATGTTTAAATACTGTTTCCGGCCGGGGCTCAGCACACATTTCACACATCATCATGACATCCCCCTCTGTTGTGCCAAGGTGTGATATTCATTCATAAGTCCAGCGTTGTGTCCAGTATTGTGGTAATATTACTATCAAACATGCCATGCCGGCACAAATGCCGCAATATTCACACCTCGCCATGCCGCCACGGCACATTCAAAAGACACAATGTGCCGGCAATACTACTCAAATATGCCGCCATAGTGTGCTTTGAAGCAGACTTATGAGACCTCTTACAACATGTTTGCTGTGTCCCTTATACAGTATGCCTTCTTGCAAACTGGAAATTGGACTTGTTAGAGATTTCTCTCAACAATGGCTTTCTCTATGCCTTTGGCAGATAAGCAGTTGTCCCATGATCTTTCTATTTCATGATGATCTGCTTTACAGTTCTTTGTGAGATGTTCAAAGCTAGCAACATTGTTTTTATGACCTAATCTTGTTTTAAACAGCTCCACAACATTATCCATAACCTGTGTTACATCTTCATTTGTCTTCATGATGCTGTTGTTCAATAATGTTCTCTAACAAACTTGTGAGGCATTCACAAAACATCTGGTTTTATTTTAGATTAAATTGCACTCAAGGGGACTTTCGGTAGTTTTGCTGGATTTTGTGGCATTAGATTAATGGAGACTGAATACAAATCTGCGCCACTCTTTTTGGAATTCTATTTGCCAAAAGTTTTGAGTACCATAAATCATGGTCATAACTTATGTGCTACTAATTTATGTGTTGTTAAATCACCTAGAATCCCAATACATCAGCTTTTCTTTTTGCAAAACTGAATAGTTTGTGTTTTAAAGTTAGAATGTGTGCAAATAGTCTTTTTTTATCATTTTACCGAACAAACGGATAAGTTCCCTTTTCTGCTCCAGGGCGATTGAATTTATTTCCCGCTGGAGGCTGCACAGAAAGAACCTAGGGAATCCCAGTCACATTCCCTTCATGTCTCTCTCTTTGGAAGTTTGCACCTACAGGTTGGTCTGGACGTGAGCGAAGGCTTTTTTTATATTTACAGCTTTTTGTCTATCTCTGAGAGCGGATAGCCTCCCGGGGGACCCCTTTGAATGACAGGAGGATCAAAACGAAGCCCAGCAGGGGTGTGTTCGGAAATAGTCGCACATGGTAAGCAGATGGCTGCTCTGTGATTCGCCACATCAGGGCCAGCTGTGGCAGATGTGGATGTTGCAGATGATGTTAAGTCATGTCTGGCTTCATTTTCTAGTCTTATTGAACATTCTCCTTTGGGACTGTGAAGATATTTTGCAAGCTGTACAATATTGCTAGAGTTTCAATTACTCCATGCTGGATCAACCTCTAACAGGATCAGTTATTTTATTCCTCATCACTGTTTGTTGACTGCAAAGGGAGTCATGATCCTACTGTATATCCTGACCATGTCTTGGAACTCTCATCTGAGCTTGTGTTGTCAAGTTTTACCTTTGAGTCCCTGAGGGAAGTGCCAAGAAAAGTTTGAGACGACAGCATTGTGCTGTATGAAACAGTGGGAACAGTTGCACAAAGAAAGCTGAAACTGATCCTAATGCTTTGAATTTCTGAATGGGCAGGGCTGCGAGGACACTGACCTGCCTGTGAGGACAAGGTTTCTGCAACAATCCTGTTCCCTCTGTTTGTTTTCTGCATTTGACTCCCTCTCTCCCCACTCGCTGCTATCTGCTTTCCTCCTCTTCTCCCAAGCTCTGGCCGGAGCTCCTGCTGTAGGTGGAGCTGGCTTTCCTGGAATTGTCGGGCAACTTTTCCTGTTGTGCTTGCTACCTCTTGCTCAATTTCTCGCGTAATGACAGCTCCGCAGCAGGATTACTGGGGTCGGGAAAACTTGTGCCATCTGGATGCGTGCTGCACGCCGGAGTCCATGTTTATTGCATTTGTTAGAAACAGATTTTTTTGATTCAGGTCAGAGGTTTCCCTGCAGCAAAAATGTCTCGGCAGTGCAAAGAGGAGCGAAATCCATCGGTGGGTAAAGTAAACCTCGTATGAATGGGAGAGCTTTCAGGAATGCAGAAAATACTTGGGGCTGTTTGGAGTGGCTCTTTGCCACAGTGTTATTTTATCAGGCTTTTTTATTAGTTCAGGATGTTTCATGATATAGCTGATGGTGACATCAGAAGATCTCTTCATGCTGTGCTTATTTGAAACTACTCTTTATTCACCTTCTTTTTAGCATTGGCTGCTTGGACCAATAGGCTAACCTGTTTGACAAGATGATGTAGCCATAGATATTTTTGTGTCTTTGAGTCAAAAATAAAAAAACAGCACTTTTTAAAGATTGTTTTATAGTTTTATTACTCAAAATGTTACCTTTGAATAGTAAAATGAGCCAAGAATATTCAAAAAAAACATTAGAAAATAAGAATACTCGCTAAAAGGGATTTAGAAAGTGTGAGACACGTCACGTATCTCCTGAGACTGTGTTGTACAATACATTTTTAAACAAAATATGTTATGAAAGGTTCTCCGTTTACCATTTTTGTAAAGGATGGGAGAGAGATCATGTTTAACCCAGAACAAGGAATTCCTTGGCAGTTGCAATGGCAGGTTTATGTGCAAAGAATAAAATAAACTAATAAAGGCTAAGATGAATCCCAGTCACAGGAGACATGCAAAACATTTGCTTCTTGTGTTGTAGGCACAGTAGGATAACCAAGTCTAGAGAGGTCCTAGAACGTCAGTAAACACAAACTTGCTCTGAGGTCATTGTGGCTCCCTCACAACTTTCAAGGGGCTGTGCTTGTGCCCGACTGTCCTTTAATAATGAGCTTTTGCCCTCTTCACACATAATGAGTGGAGGTAGAGTTCACACAGGGAGATGCTGTAAAGCCTGGTGTGTCCGCTTGCAGCTGGGGGTGTCTGAGTGAACGAGAACAAAGGCTTAGTGTCTGTGACGGTGTGAAGCCCCAGCCATCAGCAAGCAGGCCAATAGACTTCTGGTTGGCTGAGCTGTCAGTCCTCGCCGCTCTGTTCTCCAGTGGACGACAGTGCAGAGGGGAACTCCTGCAGATTTCTCTTGAGCTAAATTAAAATGAGCTACAGCTGCATTCTTAAAGTTCAGCTAATCAGATGCATACTAAATATGCAAAGATTTATTTATTACAAGCAAACACTTGCTTATCCTAACTGTCCCACAAATATTTGCACATTACATATACTTGTGTTCATAGTGCAAGGGAAAGCCAAATAAAATCTAAGATATGGTTGAATTAATTCATTCTGATTATCATAACTAGGCTAATTGATAACTGTGCAAAACCTGTGTTTAATTCAGGCTTTATATGCATAATGTCTAGTGCTGCACCATTAAGAATACCTGCTGGTACAGATTTTAGCCAATTCTGAGTCCTCTGTTAGAACTATAATATATGATGATACAGAAACGGTATTCAACATATTTTTTCTCTCAATCCTTCTGTGAGTTGTCATTCATTATTCATATTAGGAGCAGGGGTGACCTTATAGTGTATGTAAGAAAGAACTGTCACCATAAACCACTGTGTTACTAATACATTATTACAAACAAAAATAGAATAGGGACACATTGTAAATACATTTTAAATTGTTTATGGCATATTAGCGAGGTTAGTGCAGCGACTAATTCTTAAACAGCAACCACTATGTATTTTTTCTAGCAAATGTAGATCCTTACCATAATACTTTCCAAAAGGCTGCCGACATTTCCAAATCAAGCATTTTCAGCAACAACGGTTGAAAACTCAAAAGAATTAAACACAGCAAATTTGCAGTGCTCTGTTTAACCTTCCTGGTATCTGCTGAAAAGTTTGATCTGTCTTTTAGTCTGAATGTATTTACATTTCTTAGAAAATACAGTTTCCTTTTGAAATTGGCTTTTGCCTTTCTGTACTTCCCTATTATTATGTTATTTATAAACACCTCACTATTCTGAAAATTACCCAGATTTGATTCCTTTTCCCTCGGTAGCAGCTTCCATACAAAAGAGTGATAATGTTTGTGCAAACCGGGGGTGTCTGACCAAATATGATTTCCATGCATCTAAACTCATTTCTAAATAGGGGCAGTCCAATTTAAACATTGTAACATACATTTCATTAGGTTTTAATTCCTTTTTTTCCAGCTTTCTATAACTGAGCTTTTTATCCTTTGTGTCATTCATAGATAGCTGATCAGCTTCCCTGGATTTCGCTAACAATCCCTCTTTGTTGTGCCTGAAAATGGAAACACTAGAGTCTGAGCTGACCTGCCCAATCTGTCTGGAGCTTTTTGAGGACCCACTGCTGCTGCCCTGTGCTCACAGTCTTTGTTTCAACTGTGCCCATCGAATCCTGGTCTCCCATTGCACCCCCAGCGAGCCTATCCAGTCTATCAGCGCCTTCCAGTGTCCAACTTGTCGCTATGTCATTACTCTTAACCAGAGAGGCCTAGAGGGACTCAAACGCAACGTGACCCTGCAGAACATCATCGACCGCTACCAGAAAGCCTCTCTAAGTGGACCCAACTCCCCTAACGAGACTCGTCGTGAGCGAGTGATCCCAGAAGGCAAAGCCATGACGTCTCCTACAGACCGGGTGCAATGTCAGTTCTGTGAGCAGGACCCTCCTCAGGATGCAGTGAAGACCTGTGTTACCTGCGAGGTATCATACTGTGAGGAGTGCCTCAAGGCCACCCACCCAAATAAGAAACCCTTCACGGGCCACCGGCTGATTGAGCCCTTGCAAGACTCCCATCTACGGGGGCTCATGTGTCTTGAGCACGAGGACGAGAAAGTCAACATGTACTGTGTAACAGACGAACAGTTGATCTGCGCATTGTGCAAGCTTGTCGGCCGACATCGAGACCACCAAGTGGCAGCCCTCAGTGACCGATATGACAAACTTAAGGTAAGAAATAGAGTTATTGAGGAATGCTTGGGAATTTATAACACAAGCATTTCAGTAACTTTCTTCAGTTATCAAAAACCTAATGTCACCTCTTTCTGTACTTTATTGTTCGATTTGCACAATCTGATAGTAATTATTGGAATTTCCATTCGCCGAGAAGCAAATGCATGATTTTAGTGATATACACAGTCCCATCAAGCAATTTTCTTAAAAAAAACAGACACTGTCCTGTGCACTTTATATTTCTTAGAAGCATTTCTGAATTATCTTCAACTTGACAATGCATGCAGAGGCAATGAGTAATTACATCTCATCCTCCTTCAAGCATACTTTGAAATGTTTAGGAAGTTGATCTGGATTAACATTACACTAAAATAGTGCCTACCCCTGTGATTGACTTATTTTCCCAATAAATTCTGTGTTCTGTCTTAAAAAGACAAACACAAAACAAAAGGCAGATGTATTTTGCCTTGAATGAGGAATGAGTTCTTAATTTGTTGGTAATCAGTTGTGAAGCCAATGTTCTTTTTCAGACAGGTCCACAGTGGGGGATTTTTTTCAGACATTATAAGCCTTCTAGGATCACTGTGCTGTAATGTGTCATGTGAGAAAGCCACTTTTACTCTGCTTTAATTCCAAAACGCAATAGCACCTGCAATAGAGAATCCATTCACAGTTTTACTGTAAGTGGAATGCTCTCTTTCAACAGCAGGGCAGGCATTAATAAGACATGCTGTTAGCTGGAGCATGAAAAAGTTATCTCTGCTTTCAGTTCATTGTAAATTTAAATGAGCAGTTCTTGGAAAAAGAATTGCAGCGTTGTAGGCGATCTATTTTAGTTTCAAGAATTTCATGGATTTATTTTATGATCATACTTAACGGAGCCTTTAGTAATGAAAAAAAAGCTGCAATCAATGGTTTCAGTATGGAAGCCAGGAGACGACACACTTTGAATTTTTTGATTATTAATATTATTATTATTACATTATTTTAATTATTTTATACGTTACCTTAAGATAATTGCATTATATATAAAGTTCAATCAAACTTTATATATAATAGTTTTATTATGTTTTTAGAAAATCAAGCTTTGAAATATGTTTTTGTTTATTTTCAATCATGCTAACTATTAATTCAAAGTCTCAGCAAAACAATAGTAACTTCCTGACCAAGCTAAGAGCAGTTATGCTAGCTGCCTTTTCAAACATAAAATATAATTAGAAGGAACATCTATGAGCGATTGACACATTGGTGTTAAAGATTATCCCAAAGTGTCCTAACAACAAGCAATACATTTGTGTCGAATACCTTAGACACAATAGAATAGGTGCAGCATGAGCCTTTGAATGGTACACCAACATTGCTGCCACATTATGAGTGACCTCATCATTTCCAACTACATACTAAATAATCTAACTCAAGCCTGTGTATATTGTATCAGTATCTGTGCATACAATAATTTTTAATAAATGAGAATACAATAAAAAAATGTATTTCAATTTAATGCTTATTTTCAAAAGGTACTTTTAATCTGACACATGTGCCTCATCGGAAAGCATATTCTAATTTATTGAATATGACTTCTTGTACTTTATTAACCACTAAAATAAGACCGTTCTTTGCTCTTTATTTTTGAAAGCTTTTAGATCATCAATTGATCTGTATTTAAAGTTTTTATGAAGGAAGAAGTTCCTTTCTGATAAAAACAGCCCCCTTTCTTCCTGAAATCAACGGCTGCATGAAAACAATGTCCACTTTTTTCACCAACACTCACAATCTTCATGCATGAGTCACAAACAGATGTTTTTATTTATCATAAGTCAATCCACGTCCCGTTAATCCCAGTTCCCTTCTTTCACAGTGGAATTTGGATGCAAGCAATCTTTTGGGATAATGTTAGCTCAGAGGTTCAGTGTTAACTTCTCTCCTTTGTCTGATCATGCTGTCATCATGCAGAAATCTCCTGGCTGCTTCCTCTTTGCGGGGAATGATCAATCATACCAGGAGTTGGACCAGGTGATCAGCATCATTTCTTTAATCAATCAATCGGGACATACTTTTTTATTGAACTGAAAATTATCTTCCTAAGGGATGAAAAGAATCGGTGAAGATAAAGTGATGTATTCCCTGAAACTGCTAACACCGGTCTAAGGCATTGACTAATGACACTTGCTAATGTGACCTGGGCAGCTGTTAATGTATGAGGTATAGTGCTCAGTTTTATGAGCGTGTTGTGTTTTCATTATTGCATCTAGTAACTAATGTGAGCACTAATGTTGCTTAATAACTTCGTCCCAATGATTAATGAGAATACGGATAAAGAGAAAGATAAATGGTTTCCACTTAATTTTCCTGCAGAGATAAGTACTTACTTCCTGAGTGTAATTTTTTGACACTATTATTTTTATTTGTCTTTGTGTCCTATGGACTTCACATTACATGCAGTTAATTCCGCTGTTTGAGGTCAGAAGTGAAAGTGGAAATGGCAATTTCTACGACTGGGGGAAATAGGTTTTTCGTATAGCATGCAGGCCAGGACCCAGGTGGCACTCAACTGAGTTAGTGAAAAGCTTTGATAGAGTTTTTCTCTTAATAGAGGTGTTTCAAATTTCACTGAATCTCCCACACAAAGAAAATTGTGTGGCATGGCACAGGCACGTGTTGTTGGGGTATTTGGATCATTATGTGCTGTGTTCTAAACCATAATTACAACATTTTTGTGTTAGTGTTTTACTCTGAATGATCAAAGAGAGCTACTGCTGCATTGAGGAAGAGGAGTTTTCCAATCAATCTCAAGGCTTATATGTAAATAGGCAAAAGACTGAAACTTTGAAGTGAATTTAAATTGACTCAGTTTAAACCATGGGAAGATGCTAATCTAAAACCATGCAAACAATAGGGGATAATGTTAAGACTTTAAAAGATGTTATGGTGATAATAGAACAGTGTTACACTCTTTCACACTACTGATGTAAATATTTCTGTCTATATTTAATTTATGTGGTCGAGCAAGAATTACAGTAAACAGAAATTACCTCTACCAAGAATAATTATTATATCCTTCTATATAACTGTATGTGAATTCGACCTGTTTGTCATGTAAAAGGCCCATAAGATTACATTTGCTGTGAATCGGTGCTGCATAGATAAATCCTATTGAATTGAATTATATAAAAGTTGTATACATTACTTTCACATGGTTGGGTGTGATTTGTGCTCATTTTCCAAATAAAAACATACTTTCAAATATTGAACTTTTTACAGGATACAAATTTGAATTGGCATATAGCTAGAACAGTAAACATCTATGTGTAATAAAGGTGTTAGACGAATGCTGAAGTCGACCATTACATCCAGACACGTCTTAGGATGAAAAACTGCGATGGGCGCATAAAAATAATTACACAATATGATTTTGTACTTTTATATGAAATAGGAAAAAGAAAGCTCTGGAAAATATTTTCTTCCTTAAATCATCATCTTTGCATGTAGATCAGCCTCTCTGTTGCAGTATCTGTTGAATTTCAATGCTAACACACATTCTGCCTAATGAGGTGCTGATTAGGTGATCAACTAAACCCAACAGCATTGAGAAAGACTGGTGGTGAGCATGCTAAGACACATGAAATCTGTGATTAAATTCATGGCTATGCCAACTAATGGTAATTTTGTATAACTTCATAACTTTAAAGATTGGTATTGTGTGGTTTAAAACTGAATACTATACACATTTTCTTGCATTATTTGATGTCTGAAACACTGCAGTTTTGAAAGGTATTTGGAACTCCATGAGAAATTGTTCTAAGTAAATTATACAATAAAACAAAAAAGTTATTTTTTTCTCAAACAATCAGATGAGCTCGAAATTTTGCAAAGGTCTGATCATTTTGATTACAGCTGTATGTAAAAAAAAATTATATATATATATATATTTTCTGTATTGCATCTAAAAGTTATATAAATGTTTCTTAGATTACAATTTACCTGTACTTCCACTTCTAGCCTTTCTCGGAAATTATTGGCATTGCAGGACACAGCAGACCACAGCCAGCTCTAAAATATGGAGGGAATTAAGATGGAAAACCTTTCCTTATCATGCCTCAACATACATTAAAACAATTTGGCACATAGCAACAAGGCTGACGGCGATGGGGTGCCAGTCACGCTCAAGTTTTTTGGTCATGTGCAAAACTCCAAACATTTTGGGATGACATTAGTTTAATGAAATGAAATAATGAATATACTTTTCCTGTAAGGGACAATTCAAGAACCCACATAGATCTATAGGAGGAATGGACAATCAACAAACTAAAAAAATGGCCAAACTACACTTTAACAATTAAAAGACTAATTAAAGCATTGAGAAACTGTTTACAGCATAAGAAAAACATTAAGATTAATGACATAAATTATTACAAGTATTGCCAGTTTAAATGGGATGCTAAACTGTCAATATCGTTACAATTACAAAATTGTTTTTTCAATAAATCGTTTAATATGCAAATAACTGTGAATAACAGCTAGTTAAGTATTGATTTATAAAATGAAGTCCTTGGCAATAAACCACTGCTGATTAGATAAACTGACCTTCAATTTAAGCCTAAAATAACTCAAACCCTGAAGTGAATGGAAACACTCCTGGCGACTGTGGTATCTGCCCTTTCTGAGGGTTGTGGTTTATTGCCTTTGTGTCTTGGTGCCAGTGGAGTGTCCTGTGTATGTTCAACCAAAATCTGGGAGTTTGGATGCATCCTCTGTGTCCATTTCTCATATTTTGGCACCTCTGTCTGTCCATCCATAAATTTTCTGTATTTGCTTTGTCTTGTTCTGGGTCATGCGGTGGCTAGAAATTATGCCAGCATTAAAAGTGCAAGAGTTAGGGATCAACCAGGTTATGCTTCCAGTAAAATCTATTACAGGATCGAATGCAGTAATGGAACAAGTCGACCCCATACTCCCTCTTCACTTTAATTTATAATTATTTTTAAAACATGGACTGTGGTAGGGAAACAGAGTATCTGGAGAAAATCCACATAACCAGCTTGAAGTCTATTGGGGAATAGCTCTCTGCATTTTTGTTCCGTTGCCCTAATGATTTAACAGATTCTGAGGTAATGTTAGGTGGGGTGGGGGATTAATGAAGATCACAGGTAATTATATTACCTGTCAGTATTTTTAATGCCCTCACCGAAAGGAAGATGCAGAATGGAAGATCCACAAAATGATTCTCAACTCCACCAGTTAAAACACACAAATCAAATATCTAATGGATTCGCTGCCTTACAAGTCTGTAATGCAGAGTTTTAGCAACTGTTTCTGATTAAAGATTAAACTCAAATCTAAATGTTTAGCAAAAAGGACCAAAGATATCTATATATAATTTATATGGTTTTACAATATCTGCTGTAAACAAAAGTTATTACTATTAAAAAGGAATATATAGTTTTATCTCAATTTTCCAAAGATTAAGATAAGAGATCAGAATACTGAGTTTATAAACAGGATACATTTTTTGAATTGCGATATTATAAAAGACAGAACAGCCAGTATCTTTGTGTACAACATATTAAAGCTGTGAGCATATGTTTACGTTAACCTGCATCTATTACATCTAATGTCTTGTGAAAAAAACTACGTCATTGTGAAGGAAATGAGAAATGTATCAGAATACACATTATTTGGTATATTACTGTCAAGAAGTCATCAGACCCAACTCGAAGCAGCTGCTTCTGATGAGATTCTCCTCCTCCCAAACACTCAAAAGCTCCCGTCACTCACCTCTATGGCGCTCAGTCATCAACCTCGTTGTGACGCATAGCTCCTACGACTCCAACCTGAGTAGTATTCCAGACCCGACGATTCCCTACGGCTAATAGCCTTTCCAAGCTCCTCGCATCACGAGTTCCTGGTTCTTCCATCTCCTCCGCTCCGATAAGACCTTCGGCTGCATCCTCACTCTGCACTTGGAACATCGATCTTCCCAGCAGCGATCTTCCATTGATCGCTGCGCTCGTGACAGGATGACTGAGCCCGGAAATGTTCCAGCAGAAGTGGAGGCCCTTCGTGCAGAAGTGGTCCATCTCCGAGGCATGGTCGATCACCTCAACTCCAAGCTTCAGACCATCTCCGACGCCCACATTCGCCTGTCCGGAGTAGTCAACATGCTCCAACAGCGGTCGTCCCCCACGGTCAAACCGCGGATCTGTCTTCCAGACAAATGGAATGGCTCGGACGGCAAACCAGATGGCCTGATAGCAACTCTGGACATGATTTTCGAATGTCAGCCGATCATGTATGCCGCTCCAGCCTCCAGAGTGGCTCTGCTCACCTCACTGCTGACCGGGAGAGCGCAAGAGTGGGCTGCTGCGCTCTATAATCAGAAGTCTCCTCTGTGCAACGACTACACTCTGTTTGTGGGGGAACTCCGGAAGACCTTCACCCCGCCTTGCAGTGAAGTCGATACAGAGGGCCAGCTCCTTCACTTGCGTCAGCGCAACCAGCCGGTTCACCTCTTCGCCGCCGAGTTCCGCACACTGGCCGCCAAGCTGTCCTGGAGCGACGGTGCGCTGAAATCCATCTTTCTGGAGGGATTGGCCGATTACATCAAGGATGAGATGGTCGGCCGGGAGGCGCCCAAGACTCTGGATGCCGCAGTGACCCTGGCTCTCGAGATCGACCGGCGCGTCATGTGCCGCCCGAAACCACCGGCGCGCTCTCCGACGCACCGATCCTTTCAGTTCCGCTCCATCGAAGCCAGCTCGGCTCCGCCACGCCCCCGCTCGGAAGATCAAGAGGAGCCGATGCATCTTGGCCATCTGCCCCCGGAGGAGAAAGAGAGACGGCGCCGAGAGAGACTCTGTGCCTATTGTGGATCACCTGCGGCAATGTTCACTCTGGCCGGGAAAAGACCAGGCCAGGTGAAGGTAGGAGGAATTTCACCTGGTATCACGTCTCCTAACCGCTTCCTCCTCTCTGTCCAGCTTCTCCACCCTGATCCGCACCACACATTCTCTGCTCTGCTGGATACTGGTGCAGCGGATAATTTCATCTCCACACAGTTAGCTGAGAGATTGCAACTTTCCCTGCAGCTGCTGCCGCGACCTATACCCGTGATCTCCGTCGATGGACACCCGTTGCAACCTAACCCCATCCGACATCGTACCACAGAGGTTCGGATGTGGGTCGGCGACCACACGGAACTCATCAGCTTCCTGGTCATCGCTTCCAATACTACACCACTCATCTTAGGCTACCCCTGGTTCCGGACACACGACCCTCAACTCTCCTGGTCCACGCAGCAGATTCTCAGCTGGGGTCCGTCCTGTTCACTCCGATGCCTCCGCCCACCCTCCGTCAGGATACCAGAGGTCATCCCGGTCCCGGCCATCGAGGAGATTCTTCCTCCCTACAGAGATCTGGTTCAGGTTTTTAGCAAGAGGAGGGCTTCCCAACTACCACCCCATCGTTCCTACGATATGGCCATCAACCTCTTGCCAGGAGCAGCGCCCCCGCGTAGCCGCCAATTTCCCCTCTCCTTGGAGGAGACGGCACAAATGGAGACCTACATCTCAGAGGCTCTCGACCAGGGGTCCATCCGCCCTTCTACTTCTCCGGCGTCGGCAGGGTTCTTCTTTGTTAAAAAGAAAGAGGGGACCCTCCGTCCCTGTATTGACTACCGAGGTTTGAACAAAATAACCATTAAAGATCGTCATCCACTTCCTCTTGTGAGCACTGTGTTAGACTCTTTGTCCAAAGCCTCCATCTTTACTCGTCTCGACCTGCGGAACGCTTACAACCTGATCCGTATACGGGAGGGCGACGAGTGGAAGACGGCATTCAGTACTCCCACTGGCCACTGGGAGTACCAAGTCATGCCCTTTGGTCTATGCAACAGCCCAGCGGTCTTTCAACGCCTCTTAAACGACGTTCTCCGAGACATGCTGGGACGGTGGGTGTACGTCTACCTGGACGACATTCTGATTTACTCCACGTCGGAGGTAGACCACGTCCGGCATGTCCACGCTGTCCTTGAGCGACTTCTCCAGAACCACCTCTACTGCAAACTGGAGAAGTGTGCCTTCCACAAACGCTCCACCACCTTTCTGGGATACGTCATCTCGGCCGAGGGCATAGCCATGGATCCTCAGAAGGTGTCTGCGGTGACCGCCTGGCCACTTCCCACCACACTCAAACGGCTGCAGTCTTTCCTCGGCTTCGCTAACTTTTATCGGCGGTTCATCCGTAATTACAGCTCTGTAGTGGCTCCACTTACGGACCTCACCAGACCTACTGCACGGCCACACCCATTTCATCTAACCCCAGAGGCCAAATGTAGGTTTCACCAATTACTCCGGCTCTTCACTACAGCGCCGATCCTGCTCCATCCTGACCCCACCAAATCGTTTACCGTCGAGGTGGACGCCTCAGAGATCGGTGCTGGTGCCGTCCTGTCTCAGCAGGGTCCAGACCAGAGGCTCCATCCCTGCTGCTTCTTTTCTCGAAAGTTCACACCCGCACAACAGCGCTATGGGGTTGGTGATCGTGAACTGTTGGCCATCAAGTGGGCGCTGGAGGAGTGGCGTCACTGGCTCATGGGTACACCAGAACCGTTCCTGATCTGGACGGACCATCAAAACCTCATCCACATCCGGAACGCTAAGCAACTGAACCCCCGCCAGGCTCGGTGGGCTCATCTTTTCGAGCACTACAACTTCCATATTTCTTATCGACCCGGTTCAAAGAACGGGAAGGCTGACGCTCTCTCTCGGTGCCTCTCTCAAGATCCTGTACCATCCCAACCCGCCCCCATAATTCCCCCGCATCAAGTCCTGGCCCCCCTCTGTTGGCCCTTGGAGGATTCCATTCAATCAGCCCTGGCCCTGGAGCCGGCACCACCTGAGACACCGCCCAACCGCCTCTACGTCCCGACCGGCTGTCATCAGGAGGCTCTTTTGTGGGGCCACTCCTCACCGGTGGCTGGTCATGCAGGCATAACCCGAACTCTTCAGTTCATCCGCCGCTACCTGTGGTGGCCCACCATGGCGAAGGACGTCAGCAGTTTCGTCGGTGCTTGCTCAGTCTGCGCCAGAGCCAAGTCCTCCACTCAACCCGGGACTGGAGTACTTCGTCCTCTGCCAGTTCCAGCGAGACCCTGGTCACACATCGGGGTGGACTTCGTCACCGCCTTGCCCCCTGCTGACGGCATGACCACCATTGCCACCTTTGTCGATCGCTTCTCCAAGGCGGTCCATCTGGTCCCTCTGCCTGGCCTGCCCACGGCCAAGGAGACAGCGGAACTGGTCCTCAAACACGTGGTCCGCCTTCATGGGTTCCCCCAGGATATTGTCTCAGACAGAGGGTCCCAATTCACGGCACGATTCTGGAAGGCCTTCTGTCGTCTCATCGGTGCCACCGCCAGTCTTTCTTCTGGCTACCATCCGGAAACCAACGGACAGACGGAGAGAGCCAATCAGATGGTGGGCAAATACCTCCGTTGCTTTGTCTCCTCGCAGCCTACCTCCTGGCCTCAGGCATTGACTTGGGCCGAGCTATCCCTAAACCTGCAGGTCTCCTCCGCCACGGGGTCATCCCCCTTCGAGGTCTGCAACGGCTACCAACCTCCTTTATTCTCTCAACAGGAACCTGAGGTAGAGGTCCCGGCTGCCCGATCGCTTATCCGCCGAGCCAAGGCCGCGTGGATCCGAGCTCGGGCATCCATCAAGCGTGCCAACGCTGGTTACATGGCTCAACACCACCGACGTCACCGACCCGGTCCCACGTTCCAGCCAGGGGATCTGGTCTGGCTCTCCACACGGCACCTCAGACTGCCTTTGGGGCCCCAGAAGCTAACTCCCCGCTTCGTGGGTCCTTACCCGGTCGTCTGCTGCATCAATCCAGTCACTTATCGCCTCCGACTCCCATCGTCTCTGAGGATTCACCCTGTCTTCCACTGCTCAATCCTCAAGCGTCACCTCACCTCGCCTCTCTCCCCCCCGGAGAATCGTCCCCCGCCTCCTCGCTTGATCGACGGGGGTCCGGTGTACACGGTTCGCCGTATCCTCAATTCCCGACCGCGGGGAAGGGGATTCCAGTACCTGGTGGACTGGCAGGGATACGGTCCGGAGGAGAGCTCCTGGGTTCCATCCCGCCACATTCTGGACTCCACCCTCATCACAGACTTCCACCGTATTCACCCAGATCGTCTGGGCCCTTCAGGTGCCGGGCCTCGAGGGGGGGGTCCTGTCAAGAAGTCATCAGACCCAACTCGAAGCAGCTGCTTCTGATGAGATTCTCCTCCTCCCAAACACTCAAAAGCTCCCGTCACTCACCTCTATGGCGCTCAGTCATCAACCTCGTTGTGACGCATAGCTCCTACGACTCCAACCTGAGTAGTATTCCAGACCCGACGATTCCCTACGGCTAATAGCCTTTCCAAGCTCCTCGCATCACGAGTTCCTGGTTCTTCCATCTCCTCCGCTCCGATAAGACCTTCGGCTGCATCCTCACTCTGCACTTGGAACATCCATCTTCCCAGCAGCGATCTTCCATTGATCGCTGCGCTCGTGACAATTACAAATGTTAAATATGCATTTTATTCAGCTTTTAGACTTTCTCATAGCGGCATTTAGACATGTGTTTAGGGGAATAATCTAATATTTCAGTTTATTAGTAATAGAAACTGAAATTCCAAGTATTGCATTTTTAAGTTAGGATGCAATACATTAGTAAAACTGTAAAAATCAAAACAATAAAAAATACATAGATTATACAATAATTGTGTTAACATGCCAATGATAATATTTAAATAATTATAATAATTCAGTTACTGATCTATAAAATAGCTTTATCATCAAAAACATCAATCTAACAAATCTTAAACTTAAAATGATTTATTATACTGATTTAGCAATGAAACCATGTAATCTCAACAACAGAGAACTAGGCAATATTATTAAGGCCCTAAAAACCACTATGATAATACAACAGTGTTAACACTCATTCATACTACTGACACACAGTTTGTGTTTAGTTGAGTTTGTATAGTATTAGAAATGTATGAAAATGTATTTTATATAATTTTTACCTCTATTTTTATCTTCATTTTCTAAATGTCAAAATAAGAAGTCAATATAGTGAATTAATTGAAATACTGTAAAATTCAGAAGAGTAAACGTTATGTGCAATAGACTACCAAGACAGCAAAAAACTAAATACAAATAAATATGTAAGCCACTAAATTAAATTGAATTTTAATGCAAAGTAATTTTTCCAAATTAATGAGTTATATAATTACATACATTATAAAATGACTACTGATAAGCTGCAACATTTGCACGACCAGTTTAATAAATCTTTAACCCAAAATAACTCTCTCTCAGTAGAAAAATGCAATCAGAACTTGAAGAACCTGGTATCTGGTATTGGGATGTTGGGATGTTTTGTTTCTTAAGGTTGTGGTTTATTGTGTTTTCATCAGGAAGCCTGTGGTGCATCCAATAGGTATTCGGGGAGAACATGGACGTTTTGATACTTTGTCTATGACCTTTGTGTGTTTTTCACAGCATCCGATCTATTTTTTGTCTCTGCCCTGCCCCAATTAAGGTTGCTTGAAGGCTGGATTTTGTTCCAGCAGTAAAGGTTTGAGGGATTGTGTATACCCTGGAAAGATTGCTGGTGTAGTTTGTCACAGAGAATCACACGAGAGAAACAACTGACTACTTTATCTTAGCTTCCGTTTAAAACAACATCATGGATGTTTGTGGACTGTGGGAGGAAACTGGATTAGCCTACTAAGATAAAACCACATAAGCAAAATGTAACCGGATGGGGATCAGTTCGCAGTATTTTTGCAATATCTGTCAAGAGAGCTAAAGATTAGGATGACAGCAAAAATGTCTTCCAATGTCAAATATGTTGAAAATACTGGTGAAAATATGCAAAAAGCAGGTCAGCAGTTATAATAAAGTTTTGATTACTATAATGCCAATAAGGATTTTTGAACCGATGATAATGATATGTTTCATTATCTCACTGCCTCATTTCCTGTGAGAAACACACGTATTGGTTACATGAAGATGTTTTAAAATCAACATCTGCCAGGAGTACGAATAATTTTGGGTTTAATTGTAGGCAACATGAAGATTGTTGCTTGTTCATGAAACAACATGAAATCATTCTCAAACCCAACAGTCCACATAAGCAAATATTGAAAAAATCAATGTAAAACGTACTTCATCATTGGTTCTGGTTAAAGCTGGGATGCTGCATTCAAATTTAATAGAAACTCTCTAGATCCAAAAGGGATTTCTGTTTTTAGACATTTCACACAAACCTTATTATATTTATATATTTTATGTTATTATATTTTATAAATGTTTACAAATCTGGTCATTCAGACCATTGTTAATGATATTTAATTCCTCCAAGAATTGGTACATTATTGAAAATGCTAATGAACTGTCAAAATTAAAATAATTAGAAAATGGATAAAACACTGAGTAAATGAAATGAATATGCCAGTAAATGCAACAAATAAAGAAAACCAGTCAGATCAATAAAATGAAGTGGTACATTATAAACTACTACTATAGAGACATTTTCAGCATCAGTGTAAAAAATCCTGAAATGCAAAATAACCAAAACACAGTAGCAAATGAATAGAAAAATAGAGACTAAGGTTTCTGGCATTGAGATTTAGGCATTTTTTTCTGAAGGCTGTGGTGTGATGCATTTGTATCAGGATTCTTGTACTGCCTCCCATGGATTGTTTGATCATAACTTGGGAGTTTGGTATCCAATATATCCTTTATCTGTTCTTGGGTATATCCATTCCAGCTGGTCTTCTGTTCAACCTATTTTTGTTTCTGCTTTGTTCGATCTAGGGTTACGTAGCGGCTGAAATCTATTCCTGCAGAAAGATGGGAGGTGGTGAGCACAATGGGAATATTTTCAGTCAAGTTTTCATTTTTACAGGGTTTTACATGAAGACCCAAGACAGAAGACAACCTCATGCTCCCTTTTAGCTTGAAATTAAATCACAAAAGAACTTAAAAAATATGTTTGTCTACTAAATAAGGAAACAAGAGTATTCAGAAAAACCCACTCATGCTTGCTTTCACACTGTCTGTGGCAATATCATGTGGGTGATAGATGCAGATCAATACTAGTTAGTAGTTTTAATGTTGTCACTGATTGGTGCAAATATATTTGAAATGAAAATCAATCAGTTGAAATTGCATAAAAAGCAAAGTTAATTCTGTTTCAAGTGCTACTCCACTTTTTGATGAAACTTGGAACTGCAACAAAGTAAGAATCACGTTTCTAACAGAACCTGTAGAATTCACAGGATGAATATGGTGCCAATTTATTAAATTCCTAAAACTCCTGATCCTGACAGTGACCCGCTTGGACTCTACAAGGAAGGAAGAGCCTCTGGCCAAAGCAAAGATGTGGAACCAGAAGCATTCCAGTAGAAAAGGAAGCTGCTATTCTTTCCTCTCATCAGGTTCAAATGATTTTAGGAAAGAGCTCTCAGTTTCGGAGAAAGATATCCAAACACGTGACTAAGATTGATGTTGTCGAAGAAGCTATTTTTTAGGCACATTCAGAGAACCAGTAGCTGAAAATGTTTCCAGAAATGAACTCACTTTATGACTGATGCTGCCTGCTGTCTCTTTTTCCCCATTTCCTCTTCATAAATTTATTTGCGTCTCACTTGAGATAATCAAACAGCACAAACATTCAAATTCCTAAAAGCACACACATGTGGCTATATTTTAAGCCACTTTTATCAATACGCTATGCTTCACACACTACTTTTGAAGCTATGAATTCACCTCACCTGTACCTGCAACACAGATTCTGAAATGGCTTTCATCACACTCCTTTCAGTATAAATAAATCATATTTGTAGGAGCAGTAATATAAAGCCTCTACTATTTTGGTATACGGTGACGCACATATCTTATGAAATCACAATGTGAAACACCTAAACATGAAAGTGGTTACCAAACTGTTTGCGTCAGGCTTTGAACCTTTGCAGCTTTCTTTTACCTGTTTTCTCTGATCATTGACTGTTTGGTGTGTTCAACAAAAAAAAAGTTGAGGCGTAACGTCATTATGTTTTTCCCTTCTGTATCATGCAAATTCAGTTTTTGAGGTTCGTGAGATGTGTTATTTTAACTATGCTTGACATGTAGATGAGCTAAAAATAAATGTTTATAATTAATTAGGTTGTTGGAGGTATTTGCACAAATTTAAAATCAGGAGGAATATTTTTTTGCAGCAAAACAAACAAAGTTGGACCTATTAATTCACATTTGTATAAAAATATACAGTGGGGTTAAAAAAAGTATTTAGTAAGCTACCAATTGTCCAAGTTCTCCCACTTAAAAAGAAACGAGAGGCCTGTAATTTTCATCATAGGAATACCTCAATTATGAGAGACAAAATGAGAAAAAAAATCCAGAAAATCACATGGTCTGAATTTTAAAGAATTTATTTGCAAATTATGATGTAAAACAAGTATTTGGTCAATAACAAAAGTTAATCTCAATACTTTGTTACATACCCTTTGTTGGCAATGACAGAGGTCAAACGTTTTCTGTAAGTCTTCACAAGGTTTTCACACACTGTTCCTGGTATTTTGGCCCATTCCTCCATGTAGATCTCTAGAGCAGTGATGTTTTCGGGCTGTCGCTGGGCAACCTGGACTTTCAGCTCCCTCCAAAGATTTTCTATGGGATGGAAACCTGGAGACTGGCTAAGCCACTCCAGTACCTTGAAAGGCTTCTTACGAAGTCAATCCTTCGTTACCCGGGTGGTGTGTTTGGGATTATTGTCATGCTGAAAGTTCCAGCCACGTTTCATTTTCAATGCCCTTGCTGATGGAAGGTTTTCACTCAAAATCTCATGATACATGGCCCCATTCATTCTTTCCTTTACATGGATCAGTTGTCCTGGTCCCTTTGCTTTCTGCAAAGCATGATGTTTCCACCCCCATGCTTCAAAGTAGGTATGGTGTTCTTTGGATGCAACTCAGCATTCTTTCTCCTCTGAACACAAGTAGAGTTTTCACCAAAAAGTTATATTTTGGTTTCATCTGACCATATGACATTCCCCCAATCCTCTTCTGGATCATCCAAATGCTCTCTAACAAACTTCAGACAGGCCTGGACATGTACTGGCTTAAGCAGGGGGACATGTTTGGCACCGTAGGATTTGAGTCCCTGGCGGCGTAGTGTGTTACTGATGGTAGCCTTTGTTATTTTGTTCCAGAAAATCACATGGTCTGATTTTTAAATAATTTATTTGCAAACTATGGTGGAAAATAAGTATTTGGTCACCTACAAGCAAGCAAGATTTCTGGCTCTCACATACCTGTAACTTCTGTAAGAGGCTCCTCTGTCCTCCACTCGTTACCTGTATTATTGGGTGTCTTTAGCCACTTAGAAGTAACTTTAAGACTGACTGTGTGGTAACACAAATTGCAGATAAAGCCAAGAATAAAGACATATTACTCCCGACCCCTTGTTTTTAGATTTCTAAATGTGCAGTGTCAAAAACACTGTTTTTGCCAAAATAACTAAATAGAAATGACCATGGACGACTTGTTCATTTTTTATTTTTACTGGTTTTGACAAGTTGTGACAGAATAAAATGATGTTACCTCACGAACATCAAATCTAGAATTGCGCTGCTCTGGGTGGCTGCATGTTGGAGTGGCTCTGTTGGCTACATATTAAGTTTTGTTTTTTTGTACATTGGTTCCTCTTTTTTCTTAAAGAAGATTGCATTTTTTTGACCTGTATACTTTCTAGTTTTTGGTGCTGTGAAGCTGGAAGGATTTTTGCTGTAAATTTTTCCCTTTTTGACAATTTGTTATGATGCGTAACCATGGCAACAATGTGGTTTACAGCCGGGAGCAGCTGATTAACATCGCAAAAGCTGAAATAATACCTCAACTGAAACCACAAATCCCCGATGAGTTGATAAGGAGGAGACGTGGATGCAGAGCAGGAGCGAAAAGGAGACAGAGAAAGAGGAAGTTCAAGCCATCTCTTCCATCGATCATGATGGGCAACGTAAGCTCACTGGCTAACAAGATGGATGAACTCCAAGCCCTTACAAGGACTCAGCCAGAGTACCGTGAATGCAGTGTTATGTGTTTTACGGAGACGTGGCTGCTGGATCATATCCCCGACTCGAACGTCTGTCTGCCAGGCTTCCTGACTGTACGAGCAGACAGAGATCTGAAGACGAGCAGAAAAAGGAAAGGTGGTGGAGTAGCAGTGCTTGTCAACAACAGATGGTGTCATCCAGGACATGTTACTGTGAAGTGTCGTCTCTGCAGCCCAGATCTCGAACTCTTGGCAGTGAGTTTTCGTCCATATTATTTGCCAAGAGAGTTCACCAGTGTAATTTTGGCAGTTGTTTACATTCCACCTTCAGCCGTTGCCGACAATGCATGTGATGACATCAGTTCCATTGTTGCTAAGCTACAGACACAGCACCCCGATGCATTTGTGGCAATATCTGGTGATTTTAATCATGCCTCGCTCTCTACTACACTTCCAACATTTCAACAATTTGTCAGCTGCTCTACAAGAGAAAACAGGACCTTGGATTTGTTTTATGCAAATGTAAAGGATTCATACACGTCCAAACCAAGACCTCCTCTGGGACAATCAGATCACAATCTTGTTTTTCTCTGTTCAGAATATAAACCACTTGTTCAGAGGCAACCTGTGACAAAACGAACTGTAAGAAAATGGTCACAGGAAGCTGAAGAAGCCCTGCAGGATTGTTTTGCAACCACAGACTGGATGACTCTTTGCCAAGCACATGGAGAGGACATCAATGACATGACTGAGTGTGTGACTGACTATATAAACTTCTGTGTGGACAACATCATCCCCACCAGAACAGTGAGATGCTTCCCTAATAACAAACCCTGGATCACCAGTGACCTGAAGGAACTGCTAAACAAGAAAAAAAGAGCCTTCAGGGAGGGAGACAGGGAATTACTGAGGAGTATACAGAAGCAACTTAAGGTCAAGATCAGAGACAGCAAGGAGTCATACAGGAAGAAGCTGGAGAACAAACTACAGAGGAACAATATCAGAGATGTCTGGTCAGGAATGAGAAAGATCACAGGTTTTAAGGACAGGAAAGATTGGATAGATGGAAGTCTGGACAGAGCCAATGAACTGAACACATTCTTCAACAGGTTCAGTTCAGGAACTAGCTCAGCATCCCCCTCTCCTGTTCCCAGCCAAACAGACATCCCACTATCCTCTGATCAACAGCTTTCCTGTTACACCTCGGATGTTTTATCCTTCACCTCAGCCATGGACTCTTCTAATTCCACAAGTTTGACTTCAACCAAGTCAGGAAATGCTGCTACCCCCTTTGCCTCCCCCTCCCACTTGTCTGTCTCCAAAAGTCAGGTGAAGAGGCAGCTGGAGAAACTGAACCGGAACAAGGCTGCAGGTCCAGATGGTGTCAGCCCCAGAGTCCTGAAGGCCTGTGCAGAGCAGCTCTGTGGGATTCTGCAGCACCTCTTCAACCTTAGCTTAACTCAGGAGAAGGTCCCAGTGTTGTGGAAGACATCCTGCCTTGTTCCAGTACCCAAAAGAACTCACCCATCAGTCATCAATGACTATAGACCCGTTGCCCTGACATCCCACATCATGAAGGTCCTGGAGAGACTCCTGTTGGCACCCCTGAGTAAGCAAACAAGAACGTATCAGGACCCACTGCAGTTTGCTTATCGCTGTGGAGTTGGAGTTGAAGATGCCATCATCCACCTACTTCAACCAACCCACTGTCATCTGGACAAAGCAGGCAGCACTGTGAGAATCATGTTCTTTGATATCTCCAGTGCATTTAACACAATTCAGCCTGATTTGCTTTGTCAGAAACTCCTGAAGACACAGGTGGAGCCCTCAACAATCGCCTGGATCAATGACTACCTGACCAACAGACCACAATTTGTGAGACTGAAGAATTGTGTGTCAAACCAGGTGGTCAGCAGCACAGGAGCACCACAGGGGACCGTACTCTCACCATTCCTTTTTACTCTGTACACCTCAGACTTCCAGTACAAATCAGAGACCTGTCATCTGCAGAAATACTCAGATGACTCTGCAATTGTCGGGTGTATCAGAGATTGACAAGAAGCTGAATACAGAGAGTTGGTGGACTGCTTTGTGACATGGTGTGGAAAAAATCGTCTCACCTTGAATGTGAACAAAACAAAGGAGATGATTGTAGATTTCAGAAGAAACAGGGATAAGTCAAACACTGTTTCCATCATGGGAGAAGAAGTGGAGGTGGTTGAGGAGTATAAATACCTTGGAGTTCACCTTGACAACAGACTGGACTGGAGGCGCAACAGTGAAGCCGTCTACAAGAAGGGACAGAGCAGACTGTACTTCTTGAGGAAGCTTAGGTCCTTCAAGGTTTGCAGCAAGATGCTGCAGATCTTCTACAAGTCTGTTGTGGAGAGTGTAATCTCTTCAGCCGTCATGTGTTGGGGTAGCAGCATCAGAGCCAGGGATTTAAAAAGGCTAAACAACCTGATAAAGAAGGCTGGCTCTGTTCTTGGGACAACTGTGGAAAATCTGGAGATGATAATGCAAAGAAGGATTCTTCATAAAATCAAAAAAATTATGGACAACCCTGAGCATCCTCTTCATGAGACAGTCACACAATAACAGAGCATCTTCAGTCGGAGGCTTCTTCAGTTTCGCTGCAATACAGACCGCTACAGGAAATCCTTCCTGCCCACAGCCATCATTATCTACAACAATTCCTTAAAGAATTGATTATATGAGCTATACCAACACTTAATTTCCCTCTGGGATCAATAAAGTATTTTTGAATTGAATTGAATTGAATTGAAAACTTGTCATGAGTTTCAAAATAAGAGAAATTGTAAATAATGTTTGATATATGTTTTTCTCTATCTATATATAATTGATGTTTCTTTACAGTTTTTAGACACCACAGTGATTTAAGTGTTGCTGTGGAGCTAAGTACTGTTTCAAGATCCTTTGCTGTGAATAGTTATGAATGATTAAGCAGTGTTCTGCAGCACTGAGCTGTTTACAAGGGATGAACAGCTCTGTTCCTTCTCCTGTGTGTTATTTTTATTCAGTGTGGCATCCCAAAGCCCCAATTCCCTATTTAATCCTTAAATTCATTGCCTTGGATAGCTTTAAACTACAATGTGAACCTGGGAATTTACAGAAATTTTTCATTAAATGTACTCTTAACCAAGACAAATTAGCCCTGCTGTTGTAGCTGCTAACTGGGGCTCTGTGTCAGCTGTGAACATGGAAAATCCTTATACGGATTGGCTTCAGAAGAGGCCCATCAAAACCAGAATCTCATCTCATCCACTGGAATAAAGTAAAGTTTCATATCTTTTATTTATATTTATTTTTTTATATATATATATATATTTTGCATTTCAAATAATTAGAAATCAAAACACAGGACCTTGGGTAAAATAAATGAATCAGTGGTCCAGAGATTGATTTAGGCAAATTTTCCCTTGATCAGTTCTGAATAGCAGGTCAAATATGAAAGAACAGTTTTAATATTTTGTTCTTGTTAAAGTGCGTTAAAACTAAGAAGTCCCACCTTTTTCAGTCTACAAACACATCAGCCAACAGCATGTACTTTGATCCACTTTTTGAGTTCAGTTATTTAAAAAAACAGATGAAGAATAGGGACATACTTTGATAGAGAAGTAAGGATAATTTTGTATTTAATTAGTTTCTGTTTAGTTAAAAATGATTAGCTCTATTAAAGACGTTGCAGCACATTTGTCTCTTTCGTGCGCTGTAGTCCTTAGAGAAAAAAAAAACAACCTGTAATAGTTCTAAATCAGAACTGGCAGATTAGACCTCAACGAAAACCAAAAATGGGTATTGGCCATGAAAAACCAGATCAGTGATTTTTTATTAAATAAGAATAGATTTTGAAAACCTTCTTTAATGGGCTCTCTCCAATTGTCACTGAGAAGGAGGGGCTAGACATGTCACATAGACATCTGAGAAAACCAACCATTTAAACTCATACTCACTTGTAAGGCAGATTAGAATCTCTAATTTAAAGTCCATACACATTCCCCAAGAACCAAGAAATGTATGTTCTCTTTCCCAGGGCATGCAAGAAATGATAGGTGGTATTCTTTTCCTACAGCCCTGGTTTGGGAGTTCTCGCAGGTAACTGTTAACCCCTCATCTTTGCACTTTTTCTCTTGTAGTATCAGATAAGTATTGTTTAAATTATCAGAAATTTGAAGTGGGTATAGTAAAAAGGAGTAAAACTGAAATGTTCTCAGTTTCCTTTTGCTGAATATTTTATTTATAGTTCTGCACCTCGATCTGTCGAGAAGTATAAAGTGTTCTGTTCTTGTTGCAGTGCGTGAACAAACTAATATAACACTTAACTTACTTCTTGTACAGTATGGGCACACTTTGAACTAACATGCATGTTGTGGGGATTTGGTACAAAACTTGAGTACCTAGAGAAAACTCATGTGAGGACAAGGAGAATGTGCAAACTCCACACAGAATATCTCCTGTTGGGATTTGAAACCAGAACATTTTTGCTGTCATGGAATAGTGAAAACCACTCTTCCACCACAGCAAGAATCTTTGATTTTTCTTTATTGAATGCTTAAAGAAGAAAACGTATTTTTACTGTATTATTATTACTTTGTCAAAGCTAAAGATGGCCGTAATTCAAAACATTGCATCAGTGTTGATATGGGGACTTCAAAACCACAGCAACGTACTAAACGATTTTGGATTAAGAATTGTTCAGGACTGGACTGTACGTTTATTTTTAAACAGTCTTGTCAGACACCAGTGTCACACTGGGCAACTGATATTGTCAGATCGTACGATTTATTGCCAAAAAAGAACACTGTGACAAATATCTAAGAAATATCTCTACAACAAGGAATGGGGGGCATTAATGTTCTGATTACTAGTGACAGACTCTGAAAAGACATAGAAAAGGATGACAGGCTGGGCACGGGAGGTATGATGTTGTCCTGTTTTGTCCCCTTTGATGTGGTTTATAAGTGCTCGGACCACATCCCAGAGTGGTGTGCTCCTGTCGGCTGGGCTCTCGTTGGAAGGCCTATGGCTCCTGGGATGTGTAAGTCCATGTTCATCTAGTCAAGTAACTATATTCAAGTTTAAACCAAATGTAAATGTCCCATCATCATGAAGTTCAGTAACTGTTTCTGTGGGTCAGGGATGAATGTGTTTTGGTGTGAATATATGTCTTTTTTATAATCCCCAGTGAAGCTAGTCCTGGACCAAATTAGCTGAAAAGCTACTCGGAGAGGAAAAAATACATTTCTTAAAATGCAAACTGATCATTTGCAAATGCACTTAGTAACAGAGACATTAATTTTTGGAAACATATCCTATGGTTTGACGAAAGGAGACATTTGGAGGCAAGGGTGGATGCTTCCAAGCCTGAGAGCATCTTCTGAACCGTGAAGTACAGCATGGCAGCATGATGTTAGACCCAATGGACTTTCAAAATGGATATGCATGAAGCAACATTTGTGACAAAGTGGATTAAGGACACAAAGTCAAGGGTTTGGAGTGCCCATCAGACAAATTTCTTCTTAGTCACATAGAATATTGGTGAACAGATCTGTGCAAACAAAACAGCCCACAAATCAGACTTTGTTATACCAGTTCTATACCAGTTCCTGACCGTACCAGTCAGGTGGAATGGGCCAAGATTCCAGCAAAATTATGTGAGAAATTTGTGGAAGGGAACCCACAACATTTGATCCAAGTCATACAGCTTAAAGACAATTCTACCAAATACTGAGAAAAATTCTCTTTAAAAGTATCATACTCATTTCTCTAGCCTTTAGCAAAAAAAAAATAAATTCTAATAAATGGGGGTGCAAAACTGTTGCTGGTAATATGTATTTCTCCCAATTATTTAAATTTTATCTAATATTTTAAGGTTTAAATTAAAGAAGTTAGAAGAGAACTACTCACTGTTGTGCCCAATTAATCTTGAAATGTGTTTAAATTGTGGAAGGATGATACTCAGTGTATTAGAGGACATGTCTTCCCATCAGACCACACCATCATCATGCCACCCAATTACAGTCAAGAGACTAAGTTCAAAATATAAGCCTTTGATCTCAGTCAGTGATTAACACAGCCAGGGTTTAGTTGTTTTAATCACTGGCAGATGTTCTGCTAAGCTCCATGCCCAACCGGCTGGGTGATGGGATGTTTGGCACACCACAGGGAGGACTTTGAGGGGGGCTTCACAAATCAGAGCCTAAAAGTGGACAGTCAGATCCAGTTACAGCCTCTGTTCACTACATCGGGGTCTGATATTCTCTATCTCTATGTTATTTATATGCTGTACCTGCTCTCCAGTATTTGTTCAGCTGCGTTATCCCCTATTGGTAAAAAGTGTGTAATGAAATGCAGCTTTCCTTTTCAATTTTGTTTTGCAGCAAGCCTTGGACTCCAACCTAAGCAGTCTAATCAAGAGGACCAGTGAATTAGAAAGCTTGATGGGGAAACTTATCCAAACCTGCCAAAATGTGGAGGTGAGACTATTTATTTATATTTGCAGCTGGAAACTCTAAAACTATTAACTCCATGATGAAATCCCAGGTCTAAAAGTTGTAGTTTTTAATGTCATCAAAACTCACTTACTAATTAGAATTTTTATTACAACAGTTTCTCAAATATTTAATGCAATTTTTTATTTTCAAAGCAATGCACAGATTAAGTCATTTAAACTTTGGAAGTAATACCTAAAAGATGAGCCAAATAATATAATAATTCAAGTCTTCAATAAACAATTATTTTTTCATTTTGTTTTTTTTCATTTAATATTCTATCTTTGTTCTTAATAATGCTTTTAAGTAATAATGTTAATAATGTATTGTTTCATCATTCTAATTATAGTACTTTTATTAATTTACGATTCTCAATTTATCAAGATTTTTAAATTGTAATGTCTCTCTTTATTATTTATTTAACCATCATTATTAATTCTCTATTACTTAATAAAGGGTTGTAAAGCTTTTTTTTCATATAGCTTTTCCCCCTGGGCAGTCAGAACAGACATTTTAATTTGTACTGATATAATTAACAAATTTTTAACAATTTGCTATTTTTAAATTGTTGAAACCTGATTTTAGATTTTCTTTGTTTGTTGTACACCATATTTGTTTGTATGTCACATTGTTCACCTTTTTAACATACACCTAACATGAATCGGCCAGGGAATTTTGTTGTGCAGTTACCTGTTCAATGACAATAAAGTATCTGTCTGTCTGTCTGTCTGTGTCTCTGTCTGTCTGTGTTGAGCAAGCTATTGATAATAGACCCATGGGAAAATAAACAAAATTCCTTAAACAAAGTAGATTTATTATATCCTTGCCTCACATGAGAGGGAAGAATAAGTATCATCAGATTAGATTTTATGCCTCATTTTGCTTGTATGGTTTTGAATGGGATCCTCATAAGGATTCCTATAAAGATTTCCGACTTTAACATATAGAAGTTTGCAGCACAACAGTATGAGCACCATTTATTTTTTTACTGTTGCTTATCTGAAACTTCTCTTCTGTCCAGCTAAATGCCTCACGGCAAGAAAACAAGCTGCAGGAGGAGTGTGACCTACTGATTAATATCATACAGCATCGAAGACAAATCATAGCAACAAAGATAAAGGAGGGAAAGGTATTCTTGTTCATGGTATCTTTGTATATACATTAGTGTGCATCACCTGGTTCACATTGATAACCTTGCCTCCTGAGATCATGAGCGTTGTGTTCTTGTAAAAGCTGTAGTGTTGCTACTAAAATGCAGGATCTTTTGTTATATTCTTTGGAGAAAACTGGTGAAGACAAAACTGAGTGTATATGACATATTAATGAGATGACAAAAAACACGTTAACCTTAATTGAAATGGTAAAGAAATGTAATAAAGGTGTTTCCCCTCAATTTTACACAGTAAATGTAGTGAATCTAATGCTATTTGTCAAGATGTCTTGATGTAAATTTAGTTAAAATCTTATTGAAAACAAACATATAGTCTTTGTAGAGAAACTGGAGGTTAGACGGGATGAAGGTATCAGCACCAAAGCTTACACACAATGAATGGGTAGCACACATTTGGGTTAATCAGTTTTATTAACTGAAATATGTATATCAGTCTCAAACTCCGTCTGAAAGTAACCTGTCAGCAATAAACTGTTTTACACTTTTTAAAACGTGATACGATTTTTGCTATCAACATCAGAAATGTGTTCACTGTGTGTCAGCATTTTATTTAGGACAAAAGAGAGATGGGTAATGATGCACACTGATTAGATGCAACTGGAGATGGAGGTGGAATACACGAGTTAGTATCTGGGACTTCTTTTCATATTGGTTATATAACGTTTTCCCAAAATAACTCCAGAAAGTGGCTATAAGAATACAGGCGATACCCAGCATTGTGGGCATTTGGCAATTCAAACAGATTTCATAATATTGTCAGAGCTTCTGCAATCATTTAAAATATGATGGCTCTCATATTGTTTACATTTCTTTCCACGATAAATCATCACCTCTTCTTTAGAGAAGTAATGTCTAGTTCTGCCTTCTTCAGTGTCAGAGTTAGCTCAGCCCTGCTTTCAGAGAAGCTCTTCTCTCGAGGACTCTTTTCTTTCTCACCTATGTACCTCATGACATGTTGTGAATTTGCTCTCGGCTGTTAAGCCAGTTAGGAGGATGTTGTGCTTCTGACACCACAGTTAGGATTGCTTTGCAAAAATATGGCTTTATTGCAAGTACAGCTGAGTTTGACAAAAAAAATCTAAAGTATACAGTAAATCAGATGTTTTCCCAGCAGGATTATGTGACTGCCATAGCTAAACACCACCCAGGATTTGACAGCTTTATTGGTTATTTAACAGAATGCTCATCTATGTGCATGTCTTATTTTTTGGCTAGGCCATGAGGCTGAGGAAGCTCGCTCAACAGATAGCGGGCTGTAAGCAGTGCGTCGAGAGATCTTCTTCCCTCATAACTCAGGCAGACCAAACCCTTAAGGAGAGCGACCATGCCCGCTTTCTTCAGACGGCTAAAAGTATCTGTGAGAGGTAAGAGAGCAGTTATCACAAAGGACCTAAATGTGGTTCATTGGGCTTTTAAGTGATTGACCAACTCAGAATAGTGCATAATTGTGCAATGAAGGAAACATCATACATAGTTTTCAATATAATTTTCAAATAAATGTATAAAAAAGAGTGTTGAGCAATTTTACTAATCTGTCTTGAGTCAACATTTTGTAGAACTACCTTTTGCTGCAATTACAGTAAGTCTTTTGGAGAATGTCTCTACCACCTTTGCCCATCAAGTGACTAAAGGTTTCGCTCCTGCTCAGTCAAATTGAATGGAAAACATCTGTGAACATCAATTTTCAACTCTTGCCACAGATTTTGGTCTCACTTGGACTGGACCATTCTAATGTTTCAACATGCTTTGACCTAAATATGTCAGTCGTAAGCTGTATGTTTAGGGTTCTCGATCTGCTGGTAGGTAAACCTCCACCCAGACTTAAATTTGTTGCTGCTTTAAACTAAATTTTACTGTATTTAGCTCTATCCATCTTCCTTTTAACTATGATCAGTTTACTATACTGATGAAAAGCACTCCCAAAGCATGGTGTTGCCACTTTCATGCTTCAAAGCAACGGTTAGCAGGATACTCTGTTCAGGGTGATTTGATATGTATTTATGCTTAAACTAGATTAAACTAAAGTAAACTCTATTTTTTTAACTAATATTGTATATTTATATAATATTTAAGGCTATTAGAGAAAGCTGGTCTGAATACATATTCATAGCAAAATGTTGGAGTATGTATGAATACTTTTCAAAAGCACTGCAAATGTATATATTATGTACAGCAAATGGAAGCATTTTCAACTCTTTGATGGCACATTAATTATACTTTTTTTCTTTTATAACAGAGTGTCTATGGCAACAGCATCCTCTCAGATACTGTTACCAGAAATTAACCTGAATGATGCTTTTGATACTTTTGCTTTGGACTTCACGAGGGAAAAGAAAATGCTAGAAAGCTTAGATTACCTCACAGGTGAGTGAAACTTATAGAAGTCAATTGCTTGACATGATGACTATATGTAGTTTACTATATTGACTATTTACTTCTTGATGAGTTTAAATGTACCACATATTGGAAATGTATTTGAATCGTTTTCAAATCATGAACTGAAAATAATCCTCTTCATAATCTTTTCAGGCCTAATTCATGGATAATTCATGGTACTTAATAAGGTTGCTTGAATTTCCACACTTTGCAGAAGAATAAAAAGCTCACTATATTTGGCAGCAGTGGCTTCATTTTGTGCAGAATGAAAGAGATTTTAATGTTTATGCTCAGCCCCTGTTGCGAAGTGAGAATGTAACTCTGCATGGGGGCGATGGTTCTAATAGCTGGAGGAACGCTAGTGTAGATTAATTACACTTGTCAGACTGAAAGAAAACACAAATGGATGGTGCTATTTATCCTCCAGTGGTCTCTACAATACATTTGTTTGGTTCTCTTTTTTTGATGATGTTGTGTTCGGTATTAAATAATTTCTCATTATCCATTAATCTCATTGGATAAAAAAGGCATTTTACTTTTCTTTTGCAGCTCCAAATCCACCAGCAATTCGTGAGGAACTATGTACAGCTTCGTACGACACCATTACGGTTCATTGGACATCAGATGATGAGTTTTCTGTTATATCATATGAACTTCAGTACGCCATCTTCACCAGCCAATCTAATGTTGTCAGTAAGTGCATAACGTACTATCATTTGGGGTTTCGTTGTATGATAGAAAGTGATGGAATGGATTTCTGTGAAAACCATCAAACCCAGTAGCACTTTATTATGTCATCCAAATACAATATTGTGTTTTAGCAAGAGTAGCAAAGAGGTGCGGTTCCATTCAGTCGTTATGAAAATTAGTCTAATTAGACTAATTCGCGCTTTTTTAAATTTATTTAAATTGTTCCTTGTCTCAGGAGAAATAATGAAACAACATACAACTTCAATAACCTACAAGACCACAAGCATTTGGTAAAAGACCCTTAATGAAGTTATACCTAGATCCCAAGCTTTTTTTGGACTAAATACATAAAATGTGCAGTACTGTGCAAAAGTTTTATGGAGCTGTGAAAAAATGCTGTAAACAAAGAATGCTTTCAGAAATATAAATAATGATGGTTTATTTTTTTATCAATTTACAAAACGCAAAGTGAGCAAACAAAAGAAACATCTAAATCAAATCAATATCTGGTGTTACTACCTTTTGCCTTCAAACCAGCATCCATTCTTATAGGTACACTTGCACAAAGTTAGGGATTTTGTAGGATTATAGTTAGGTGGATGATCAACCAATTATACCAAACAGATGCTGATGATCATCACTGTCACACGTAGGTTGAAACATCAGTCATTAACTGAAACAGAAACAGCTCTGTAGAAGGTTTAAAACTGGGTAATGAACAGCCAAACTCTCCTACCAAGGTGATGTTGTGGAAGATTGTTGTCACGGCAAGATTGAGCACAGCAATAAGACACAAGGTTGTTACTGCACCAGAGAGGTCTCTCTTAGACAAAGATTTCAAAACAGACTGGGATTTCAAGATGTGCTGTTCCAGCTCTTTTGAAGAAGCACAAAGAAACGGGAAACGTTGAGGATCGTAGATGTGATGGTCAGCCAAGGAAACTTAGTGCAGCATATGAAGCGATATCAGAAAATGTCTAGCAGTGCCATCAGCTCAGAAATGACAGAAACCCATGAGACCCAGGCACACCCATCTACTGTCCAGAGAAGTCTGTCCAGAGGTGGTCTTCATTGAAGAGTTACTGCCAAAAAGCCATACCTCCGTCGTGGAAACAAGAACAAGTGACTCAAGTATGCATGAAAACATAGGAACTGGGGTGCAGAAAAATGGCAACAGGTGCGCTGGACTGATTAGTCAAAATTTGAAATATTTGCCCTGTAGCAGAAGGCAGGTTCTTAATCGAAGGGCTGGAGAGTGGTACAGTAATGAGTGTCTGCAGGAAACAGTGAAGCATGGTGGAGGTTCCTTGAACGGGCTACATTTCTCCAAATAGAGTTGGAGATTAGGTCAGGATTAATGGTGTTCTCAATGCTGAGAAATACAGGCAGATACTTATCCATTATGCGATACCATCAGGAAGGCGTATAATTGGCCCAAAATTTATTCTGCAGCAGGACAACGACCCCAAACATGAAGCCAAAGTCATTAAGAACTATCTTCAGCGTAAAGAACAAGAAGTCCTGGAAGTGATGACCCCCACAGAGCCCTGATCTCAACATCATTGAGCGTGTCTGGGATTAAATGAAGAGACAGAAGGATATGAGGAAGCTTACATCCACAGAATATCTTTAGTTAGTTCTCCAAGATGTTTGGTACAACCTACCACTCGAGTTCCTTCAAAAACTTTGTGCAAGTGTACCTAGAAGAACTGATGCTGTTTGGAAGGAAAAGGGTGGTCACACAAAATATGGATTTGATTTAATTTCTTTTTTGTTCATTCACTGTTTTATGTTGATTGATGAAAATAAATGATTAACACATGAAAGCATTCTTTGTTTACAGCTTTTTTTCACACCTGCCTAAAACTTTTGCAATGTACTTTATTTCTTTAGCACCAGTTATTAGGAATGGTCTAATATCCAGCTAAAGACATAGCAGAAAATCTTTTGTGTTTCTCTGGAATATTCCAAGGGGCATTTTAATATAATAAAAATATAATTATATTGTAACACTAAGGGAAATAAGACATGGTTTCGAAATGTTTTTATTATAATTATTACTGTACTGTATGTCTTTGACCTTGTATGATTTAATTTGAGCCTGGAAGGGTTAAAATCCACTACAGTTAAAAATCCTTTTATTTGCAATGTTATATTCCATGTCTGTTTGTTTTGTTTTTTGTTTTTTAAATCACCAAATTATGTAAAGCACCTTGAATTACCCTGCTGTTGAAAGTGTGCTATACAAATAAAATTGCCTTGCCTTGCCTATAAATTCAACATTTGCACCTTATTCCTGCATTTGAAGATTAGAGTTGTATATTATAATATTCATCCCTCCCTCATCCAGAAACCCTCACTATAAATGAATCAATAAAAGGCCACAAATTAATTTGATGCTTCAATGCTTTAATTTTTAGTTTAAACTTCTGACTACAAAACTATTTTCTGGGATGTTTAGGTAATTATTTAATTTCAGATAAAAAATAAAAAATAACAAAAAAACATTTAATATGCCATTTACAGTGACAGACAGGACAGATACTACAATAGCCTTCATATTGTGCCACGGTGGAAAAAAGCAGTAGACTTCTGGAATTGATTACCCTAATGCGATAACAACATGAACAATCGAACAATGTTTTCTTGTCTGCCCCAATGCACCAGCACACTCACATGAGTGCTAACAAGATTACGTTTGACGAGTCAAAATACAAAAAACTGTCTCAGACTGAATTACTGCTGTGATTTCTGCTAATCAAGCCTTTGATTAACTGGTTGTTTCTCACCAGTTACTTTCTATATGTTTGGATTGCAGGTCTGTGTAACTCTGTTGATAGTTGGATGATTGTCCCAAACATCAAGCAAAATCAATACACCGTTCATGGACTCCAATGTGGCACCAACTACATTTTCATAGTGAAAGCCATAAACCAGGCTGGAAGTCGTAGCAGCGTCCCAGGGAAACTCAAAACCAACAGTAGGTCATCATCTGCTGTGAGTAAAAAAATACTTGTATATGAAAAAAATTACCAAGATTTCTGTTTTATTTTAAGGTCAGCCATTCAAATTGGACCCAAAGTCTGCACACCGGAAGCTAAGGGTATCCCATGACAACCTTACAGTGGAGAGAGATGAGACCTCATCTAAAAAGAGCCACAGTCAGGAGCGCTTCTCCAGTCACAGCAGCTACGGGGTTACTGGGAATGTCTACATAGACAGTGGCCGCCATTACTGGGAAGCTCTGATTGGAGGAAGCACATGGTAAAAACATTTATGCATTGATTTGGATTGCTGAGCTTTGAATGACTCTTGTTAATGGATCCAATCGGAAGTACATCTTAAGGCTAAAGGGACATACTTATGTAATACTCAATGCCACATCATAGTGTTCACTATTTTTCTTTACTGCAGTAGGTTACTTTAAATCGGTTTTTAAGTTCCATTTATCATTTTTCACACACTCAGGTTTGCTGTGGGGATTGCTTACAAGTCTGCACCAAGACACGAGTGGGTTGGCAAGAACTCTGCCTCCTGGGTACTCTCTCGCTGCAACAATTCATGGGTGGTCCGTCACAACAGCAAGGAAATTCCCATTGAGCCTTCGCCACACCTGCGGCGCCTTGGGATACTGTTGGATTACGATTCGGGGTCTCTCTCCTTCTATGACGCTGTGGCCTCGCAGCACTTGTACACGTTTGATATTGACTTTGTTCAACCAGTCTGCCCTGTGTTCAATGTTTGGAATAGATGTTTGACGGTCCTCAGTGGACTGCCCATACCCGATCATTTAGAGAGCACAGACTTCAGCCACTGATCAAACAGTTCCTACTTGATCATTCTCAAAGAGCAACTCACCCCCCTACCAGAGTCTAACTCCGCCTACATTTCCTATTTGAAAAATGCGCCAAAACGAGGTGTTGCCTGGCGGACCAGCAAACACATGGAGGGAGAGGGCTGGGCGTGGTCAGGGCAGTGATTGACATCTTGACATTACCACTGCTGCAGTGGCACGGACACAGACAGTGAGAAAGATGGTGAGCAACGTGAGCTCCTTTACCTCAGAGCAATCTTTCTGAGGTCGAGGATTTCTCTTCACCTCCTTCACCAGAGGTAAGGGAGATTTTAGGCTGAAAAATTAATATTTTTACTAAGATGCACTAAAATACCAAAATAGTTACCAGAAATGCAGACAGCACTATTAAAGACTCATTTATAGAGTTTATCAGCAAAAAAAGTTGATCTGGGGATGAGTTGCTCTTTAATGATGACATAGATACATTGTCTTGCAAACTTATTCATACCTCCACGTTCTGTTATGTTATGACCACAAACTTCTATGTATTTTTTGGGGATTTTATTCGATAAGATACATTGAACTTCATAACTGTGAATGGAGAGGGAAATACGACAGAGTTTTCAAATGTTCATTAGATACAAATCTTAAAAGTATGGGGTGTGTTGATATTCATTCCCTTTGAATCAATATTTATCAGAACCAGGTTCTATGGCTGCAGCTCATTTATGACTTATTTTTCTACCAACTTTAAACATCTAGAGACGCTAATTTTTTCCAATTTTTCTTTGCCCAAAAGCTCCAGCTGAGTCAGATTGGATGGATAGCATTGGTGAACAACAGTTTTCAAGTATTGCCATCAAATATCAATGGGATTTAGGTCTGGACTTTAATCTGGCCTTTTTTACATTCTATACTTTAATCTAAAACATCCCATTGTAGCTCTCGTTGTATGATTAGGGTCCTTATACTGCTCATGTGTAATACTTTGCAGGGTGGGTTTCATTTTCTCAATCAATTCTGACCAGCTTCTCTTTCCCTGCTGAAGAAACCCCCCCCCCACAGTATGATGCTGTCACAACCATGTTTCACTGTGGGGATAGTGTGTTTATGACGAAGTGCAGTTTTTACTGCACACATTCTGCATGTGAGTCAGAACGTTCAAATTTGGTCTTTTATGACCTGCACATTTTCCATGTGTTTGCTGTATCTCCTATAAAAATTACAGCAAACTTTAAATGCGATATCCTACTTTTTTTGAACAATGACTTCTTCATGCCACTGTTTAATAAAGGCAAAATGTCTGGGCTACAGAACAAAATTAACATACACTGGATTGTACTTCTAAATGAAAAATTATTGCTATCTCAACAGCATGGTTTTGTTAGAAAAAAATGCATCTGGCTACAGCCGCTGTTTATTATTATTATATATATTATTATTGTATTTGTAGTTAATGGCTTTATTAGTGTATGTTAAAGCCTTCAAAGAAAATTTTCTGCTGCATTAAACAACAAATATCAGCAAATACATAACTGGCATAGTGAGCCTTAATGCATAGTATTTATATATGTATCCAATATTTATCCCATTACTTTTTGGTTTTGATTAAATTAGTTACACTTCATTTTATTTAGGGGTATGAGAGAAAAGGGGCTGAACACCAAGAATGCCACTTTCATTTAGAAGAAAATTTGAAAACTGTAATTTTCCTTTGAAATTCTGCACTTAGTGTTGGTCTATTGCATAAAATCTTAATGAACACATTGATGTTTGTGGTTGTAATGTTAAAGAAGTATGGAAAATTTTAAGTGCAGTGAATACTTTTGTGGGCTACTGTAAATAGACTGGATATGTGTGAGACAAAATTATCTAAATAGCAAACATGACTGAATGAAGCCTATGTCGGAATTTATTGGAATTATTTAAGTGAATTTTAGGCCCTTGTGAATACTTCTTTTTGCTTTGCCGGATTATGTGTAATACTTTGCAGGGTGGGTTTAGAAAATTGTTAAAATTTGCAATTCAAGCTGAAATTTTCAATGGGCTCAGGAGAATTTTCTATTATTTTTATGTGTATTGATTAGTTTTTTGTTTTTTTCATTGAGGATGTTGATGGCATTTATGCACAGACTGCAAAAGAGAATTTTTTCTCACGTTTTTTTAAGGTAGACTATTTTATTGCAGTGTAACTGATTTGTATTAAATGCCAGCACTTTGATAAGAAAGTTGTAACAATGGAATGCATTTCTAAGCCACTTCTGCCAGAACACATTTCTTCTCATGTCCTTGTTTTTTAATGAAGACAGTTTTTATCAGACTAGAGTAGTTTCACTTAAAAAATCTGATTCCTAATGAATTTATTTGAATATTTTGAGTATTTATTATCCGTAGTAGCTTGATCACAGTTTAGAATCTCCTCACTGCAGCAGCTTCAATGCTTTGTCCAAGTTTTCACATTTACATATCCTTACAAAGACGGATTAAAAACATACTCCATGTGATCATCTGTGTGACATTATCCTTTTATTTTGTCATGCTCTGATAAAGCTACAAATGGATCCTACACATTTCATAATTTCATGGAATGAGCACCTATTGTTTACACCCATTATCGTGGGATTTCCCATCTTTGCTAGATCTTGTTTTCACAACACCTGCACCACAGAGCGAAGTGTCAGATTTTACTGCTTTACCAGGATCCTCTCTGACCCACACTGATCCAAAATATCGCCCCTGACAAGATTCACTCTGACATCTCTTTTTGTGCCAGAGTAATGCAGCCTGAATTTTACAGCGTCTCCTTTCAACAAAGAAGACAAGGGGGAGGAAAAAAAAAATCTGAACTCTGCATGACCTCCCCATGAGACACCCCACAGACAAAGCTGTAATACACAAGCACCACCTCCTCATCCATGTAATACCACCAGCCCCAGATTTAGAGATTTGCTCATTTTTATGAGACTTCTTCATAATGGATTTTATTCTAGGTTTTCTCATTTTTATAAATAATTGACAAATACAAAATTATCAAAACTGTTTTTCAACAACGGCTTTGAAAAGATTTGGTTCAAAGAAACGAAACACATTTTTTACAACACATAAAATTGAAAACATACCTTTAAGACACAGATGCCAAAATAAATGTATGTACGCATACGTTTTTAACATTAAAATTATGTTTTTCATGAAATATTTATCATGGTGTGCTCTGGATTTACTGACAGGTTTATCTGTTCCCCTTCATGATGAATAAAATGATATTATAGCATAAAGGGAACAACCACTAAGAAAGACTAACAACTCAGCAGATTTAAAATCCAGGACAGTAGTGGTGATATCTGAAAATCTTAAAATTAAATTTGCAGAGACTGGGGACATAAATGGGCCATTTTCGGTTAGGACCAGATGAGACAGATTTCCCAGGGCTCCACCTACTGGATTTTTTTTCCCTTTGATAGATAAATGGAGAGAGATGCTTTAATTCTCAGAACTTTTCAGCCACTTTGGTCTCTTTAAATGTTTAGATGTTAGACAAAAGGAAGTCTTAAATTTGAGCATAAAAGCCAGCTTCTTCACATAAAATGGTCTTAAGATGTTCACTCAAAAAAAAACTTGCAAAACAACCTACCTGATTTTGTTTTTCTAGTCATTATTTCACTAAATAAATTCATATCTACAAATGATTTATTTACTAACTTTTATAACAAAATGAATCCATAATGTTAATACATGCAAGAAAAGATGTGTGAAAAGGTAAAAACAACTAATTAAAAACAGACTAAATTAATCCTACACAATCGGAGAACTGAAAGTGACTAAAAATAAATTAGATGAACATAAAGAACTTTACTTCTAAACTCTCATCTGTTGAACTCTCCATCTGACCTTGGATAGGTGAAAAAAACAACGAACAGATAGATAAACTTTGAAACTGTGAACACCACAGATAGTAAAATCCCCCATGTAAGACCATACTAATCCTTTTTACATTTCCATTGAATCTGTGTAAGTTAAAAAGCTACTTTGATATTGTTAAAATAAAGGAAATGTATTTATATACAACTGTTCTAGTATAGTTAATATTCAAAATCTGAACACTATTTCTGATCAGTCTGAGAGGTCACAAAATGACTCATGAAAAACATTTTTTTCCAATATCATTGCAAGGAGTATTGTGTTTTAAACTCAATAACTGATCCTAGCCTAAGAGAAAATAGGTGCTTCTTCCTTGCTGGGCTTGTTTCTTTGAAAAGTTTCTTTTATAATTAGTTTTGTTTGACTGACCCAATGGATTCTGTAGATGCATCTGGTGAATGATCTGGTGACATTTATGATTATTTGAAATTTTACAAAAAAAAAAATTTGATAGGTAGAAAAAATATTACTACACACTGCTTCTTGTTACTGAGATTTTACTGTCCAGCATATAAAAACATCTCGATACATTTTGTTTATTTTAAAGTAAGTCTGTGACTTAAAATATATGCAGTAGAGTGGAAAGTTGCTTATTCTTTTCAAAAACTATATTGTGGTGGAATTATAACCGTATAAAACTGAAGTAGTTTAAAATAGATTCACAAATGGAAAAGTAAGCGTCCTACACTTCCTACTTTCTTTCATGCTTTGGCTCTGCCCCATTTACACACCGGGGAAGACGGGCAATGCCGGTAGGCGGGGTTTGCACTCTACGGCGTATGGCACTCAACAGCGGCAGGAGCGTAAGAAAGATAGTAGTGCTGTTTTCATTTTAGTGAGAAATGTCAGCTGAACCATCTAATCTTAGATGAAATTTAGTTTGTGCATTAACTTGCGGGTGATCCCATACATCCCAGGAGATACTTTATATTTTTCATTTGCATTTATCAATGGTTAATAGAGATCTGGCAATATATCACTTTTTCAGGCCGCTCCTGTATTCAAGTTGATGCATCCAGAAATGTATTTTGCTCCTAATGCTCACTTTTTACAGAGTCACTAAGCGACTGACTGGAAAAGAACGGACCCACTCTCTTCCGATTGGCCCAGCCTCTCAGCAAGCTCCGCCCAGACTCCCGGAACAGGAACCTCATCGTTGTTGCTGCTGACGTTGGTGCAGTCTCAGTGACGATGGCGTCCACAGATCTGTCGCTTCTGGATCTTACAGACAAGGAAACCCGGGAGAAACTGTCTTTATGGGACCGCCGTACGGATGCCACGGCCCCCCTGACGGAGAAGCAAATGGACTCTGTCCTGGAGATCCGAAATGCGGCTGAAACGCTGTCTGTTCCCTCGGAGGTAAGTGAGGACTCTGAGCACAGCTAGCTGGCTAACATGGATGCTAACTTCATTCCTAAATGCTGGAGAAGTTGTCTTTAGGCTCAATCTGCCTCTGTACGAGATTAAATTAGTTCTGTTATATTGATGCAGCGTTTATTTGACTTTAGCTTAGTTTAGCATAGCCAGTAGTCTGGTTTAGTTAGTGTTTTCGCACCAGGCTATGTTCCCAAGTTAGCTGAAACCTTGTCAGTGAATCCTGTTTGTTTTGCAGCTGCCCATTGAGGATCTGTGCAGCCTGTCGTCTCGGTCTTTGCAGTCCCCGTTCACAGCGACCGTACCTGCATCAACAGAGGACGTCCTGCTCAAAGGTTTCCAGATGCTCGAAATGGAAAGTGATAGAATAGAAACCGCACAACAGGTAACCAGTTAAGCTTACGGTGCTGAACATGATTAATATTGTTATAGAGTATAATATGATGCTGTTTGCTTCCCTGCAGTTCTTTGCCTGGTTTGCCAAGTTAGAGACAAGCATGGACTTAGATGAGAGCGCAAAGTACAGGTGCTGAAATCTCCCCTGTTCATTCAATGTGATTGTTTCTGTGTGCTGTTTTACAGAAGAGCCAGCAAAAACATAGGCATTAAAAGTAAATGCATTGTTCCCCACGATAATGTACATAGTAAATACATTCTTCAGGTTAATGAATAAAATGTTGCACAGTTGAATTAATGTACTGAGATTTCTTTGCAGGTCGCAGATTTGTTCAATTATTTTAATTCGTTCCCCTGTCATGATACATTCTAAGTGATTCCAGTAATCTTTTAAGAACTATGAACAAGTTTGCAACAAAATATTTTTTTCTACTTTTAAATTGTTTAAAAGCAGTCCACAGTTATAGGACTGTCTCTTTGTGTGCATCTATAGTTGTTGTAAAAACCTCCACTATAAACAAAACCCCACTAAAATGAATGGTTGGCAGTCTCACTGACCTCTTTACCCTACAGATTATTGCTTGCTAACTTATTTTCTTTTACTTTACACACCTGAAAATGTGCATATTATCACAGATTTTTTTTTCTAAAGATGCATTTAACAATAAATACCTGATAAACCAAACTTTATAATTAAGAGTAAAAAGTGGTTTTACTGTCATGTATTAAATTGAAAAATCAATCATGGATTTATTGCAACTATTTAGGAGCCTACACCGAATACACACCGGGTGTGGTACGGATGCCACATGGATTACAATTCACGTTGACTATGGTGCGCGTGCGGAACGTCTCCGGAAATCACAGAGTGAAAGCAAATAGTGTTTAGCAATAGGTTGTATAACATCGCCCAAATTTGACATAATGCGTTAAAGATATACTTGTAAAGATAACGTGAACTATTATACACTGTGAACTGACCCCACTGTCATTGATAATAAAGGAAAAAGATAGGGGAAAAAATGCAACACAGGTTTTATTTTAAAATCTACCAGATTCACCTGGCTCACTCCTCACTTAATGTCTGGCTCATTTAATTTCTTCATGTGAATCCGCCTGCTGCGTCTGGAAAAATAGGCTTGATGCGGAAAGTGAACGGAGCGCCGCAGGCGCACCGCAGCCGCACCGCAGCCGCACCGCAGCCGCACTGCAGCCGCACCGCAGCCGCACCGCAGCCGGTGTGAATGCTCTGATTGGACTCGATATTTTTCCGTCTTTGCAGAAGCCATACGAAGTCCGCACTATCTGTTCATGCGCTCCGCCACGCACGCACACCCCAGCAAAAACATTCCCTTTGTAGTCAATGAAAGCGTTTCCACTGGCGCCACCAAAAAGTAGATTAAACTGTTGTTTTCTGTTCGTCTTCCACGGAATGAATGATTTTGGTCTGACTTCCGCATTTATTACTGGCTTTTATAGCAAGATCTTGCAATTCCCACGCATTATTCTTTGAGCACCTCTGGGCTTTGGACCGGAGCGGAGCGGATGTATAGTGCATGCGGTGGAAATCAGGGACAGGAGTTATCGGCTGCGGAGTGCGTGGCAGAGAGCATGCAGTGGAAATTAGGGGTTAGGCATTAAACAGTCTCGGTGTGATTGATCATTGGGTTTAGTAAGAAGACGGGTTGGCACAATACTAGACAGATCATTAAAGCAATGTAATCATCAGAAACTATTACTAATAAAATGATTTTGTCCAAATCGGCATTCCATATATACTTTCATTTTGTTCTTTTAAGTACAGTCTCTCTTCAAGTTCCAAAATATTAACTAAGCATAGCAAACTGTTAGATTTCAATACCGCAAATTGCTAGTAAGTGTAGTCCCGTGTAACCTTGTCTATCTCATGACAAAAAAATCATACACTGTTCTATGTTTTAATATAGGAGAACCAGAGATGATCTAAACAGCTACCAACAACAATGTGATGCTATTCTGAAAGATGTGAATGCAGCTCTTGAGCATTTGGATTCTCTTCAGAAACAGTACCTTTTTGTGTCCAATAAGACCGGGGCCTTGCATGAGGCCTGCGAACAGCTGCTGAAAGAACAGGCAAGGACAACTCTAACGTCTGTAAAGCGTATGCTATTTTAAATGGATTGCTTACCCAAGGAGTGTCTGTACATTGTCTGTTAGTTGTTTTTCTACAGTTTTTGAAGTTTGAAAAGAGCCGGTGTATGTCTGTTATGACTACACGGATAAAACTGAGCAGAAATTGTGTAAATCAATTGTTAGTGCTCAAAGTTGACTGTGTAGAAGAATTAAAAAATACTAGATGGTGTGAAGATCTACAGTCTTACATGGTTAGAGAAGAAACATAATTTTTTTTTGTTTGCTATTTTCTTATTTATCTTATTTATACTGATCACCTTTTATACTTAGAGCAGAAACTAAATATGATAAACACTTTCACTACCTTGTTTGACCCGTTTGTTTGTTTTTTTACCTTGCAGTCGGAGCTTGTCAACCTGGCAGAGAGCATTCAGCAGAAATTGTCATATTTTAATGAGTTGGAAAACATAAACACGGTAGGCTTTTGCACCCTGCAAAAACATCCCCTGCATGATCTGGATTATACACTAAATTGCAAAAAGATCTTGGATGTATAATATTATCTATAAAAAATAGAAAATATTCTCCTCATTGTGGCATTTAAATGACTTTAATTTTAACTCTTTTCTTTGCAGAAACTGAATTCTCCAACTTTATCTGTAAATAGTGAAAGTTTTATACCAATGTTGTCCAAATTGGATGACTGCATAGAATACGTTTCCTCACATGTAAGTAACATACAATAATGTATACTTCATGAATTGAGTAAAACACATTCTTTAAGCAGTGTCTGCAGGTAATAACTGATTTATCAGTATCATTATGTAAGGTAATAGATATCTACACTTACAGTGTTCAATATTCAATGTATAACCAGAACTGTGCTGTCCTTGTTATATACTCTAACATTATGTTATGTCACATGTGTTAATGAAGTCTAACTCTTGTTTTTTTGTGTTGTTTTTCAACAGCCTAATTTCAAGGATTATCCAGTTTATTTGGCTAAATTTAAACAATGTCTCTCTAAAGCTATGCACTTCATGAAGATCTACATCGTAAACACTATGCAAACTCTTACCAGCCAGTTAACAAAAAGGGTAAGGATGAACTTAAAATTGATCTATGATTGGGATGTCAGCCTGTGTTTACTTATAAACCAGATGTTATAATGATGAATATTGTTCCTGTAGACATTATTCCAGTTTTGCTGTGGTTGCACATCTTCATTTAAACGATGAAGCCAAAACAAATATAAAATATACTGCCTTCCTCATATATTTTTTATCCTAGCAGAATAAAAGTTTACTCAGTGTTGACCGCTCAGGTGGAAACATAATAACTTTGTCAATTATATATTTATTTCATTTTATTTTATCTTAATGAAGCTGTGTCAAAGACAAATTTCTGTTTTTATGGTAAAACAGACAATAAACTCTGCCTGCCTGTCTGTCTGTCTGTCTGTCTGTCTGTCTGTCTGTCTGTCTGTCTGTCTGTCTGTCTGTCTGTCTGTCTGTCTGTCTGTCTGTCTGTCTGTCTAAGATTGTTTAGAGAAATCCTAAAGTTGTACATATGTTCATTGTTTTATTTATTGTTCTGAGAAACATGCTAGCGGCATTAAATTATAGGGCCCAATGTTTTTCAGCTAACAGGTTTTTTCCCGGTTTTATTTTTCTGTATTCTGTATTTAAGCTGAACCTGTAATTAAAACAGAAAAAAAAATCTAAATTACTAATTAACCTATTAAGTTGTGCTTTGTAATTCTAGGATGTCCAAAATGTAGTTCATTTTAGCTTAAAATGTTTTAAATTTGCCATATTACAACTTCCACAAGCCCTGTACATGTGTCTGTTGACTTATTTGGTAGCTGTTTTATCCTGGTTTTGATAATTATGATGATGTTCCCCTATCTGCAACAATCTTGTTAACACTTAGTACATTTTATAAAAAATACATTTATAGCTACCTATGTTATTTCCGCTTCACTCAACAATTTTATCCTCACAAATTTCCCATTGCACTTACCGTTAACTGAATAGTTTCCACCTACCACAGAACAGAAGCCGGCAACTCCAATTCTTGATTGCCACTGTCTTGCAATTTTTCGTTCTCTGAGACACCTGAATCAAAAAGCTGAATTACCTTCTTGGCATCTCAACAAGTTTTACAAAAGCCTGATTATTAACCATTCTTATGATCCAGGTGTGTTGGAGCAGGGATGCATCCAAAAGTTGCATGATGGTGGTGCTCGAGGATTGGGGTTGCAGACCCCTGCCCTAGAACCTCGGGAGAAAATTGGAAATATCTGGAGCTAGTATCTGGGTAACTTCCCCCTGGGTTACAGCAGTGAAAAAGTTTAAGCTGTGTATTATAGATCATCATGTAGATGACTATAAATAACCTAAATTGTTCCCCACAAGAACACACTAAAGCTGTCGGTTAAGCGTCTGCAAGTTTTTCGGCATTAATATTAATGTTTTGCTTTACTGATTGTCTTTTTTTGTTTGTTTTTTCCCCAGGATCCTATGGGTCTTACTAATGCAGACAACGCATTTACGCTTTATTATGTTAAATTTAGAGCAGCTGCACCTAAAGTTAGAGTGAGTATATGTGTTACCTGACTTATAGTAACCATTTATCTTGGATTACTTTCTTTAAATCAATTCCAATTTACATCTCATCCATTCAGTCACTGATTGAACAGATACAACAGCGAGCAGAGACGATTCCAGAGTGAGTATTACCATTTGTATTATTATTATTATTAATAATATATTTTTTTTTTTTACAAAGCCATGGCATTAAGCTCTCTCTTGTACATATATTTCACCTTGGGCTCTAATTTGATTTCTCTGTCTCCTAACATGAACAGGTACCATCAGCTGCTAGATGAAATCCATCAGTGCTATCTCGACCAGAGAGAGCAACTGCTCAGTCCCTGCATTACATCCACCATTACTGACTTGACCAAGCAAAACAGCAAAGACCACTGTGCTCTGGTAAGGCATGGAGAGTTCAAAGCTAGAGGTGCCCTTTAGATATTGGAAGATGACATTTTAGTTTACGTGGAAAGGACAGCATGTAGCCCCTGGGACATTTTGTGAAGTGTTTGAGGAGGCAGAAAGCCACAGACTGGATAAATTAGCATGACCTCAGGTTGTTTACCGTAGGTGTCGAGAGAGTTTATCTTTTTGTTGGAGTTAATTAACTCAGTTGTGTTGGTATGTCCTCAGACATATTTCATATTTAAACTCTGTGAATAGACCCCCCTGTGTTGAAATGTGTCTGACTTGAAGCTTGGCAGGAAAATATCAGGGTTAAATATTTTTAAATTTCAGTTTGTTTACAACTATGTGCCTTTCAAAAGTTCTTTTTTACTTTTTCCCCATGTTTCAGCAACATATTTTAATGCATTTTATTGAAATTTGATACACTACCTGCTTAGAAAATTTGGCAAAAGTTGGAGTCTCTAGATGTGCAGAGCAGGTGGAGACTTGCAACTGTATTTGCTACGAAGTATTGACTCGGGGGACCGAATACTACTACTAATAATAATAATAATATTTTAATAGCGAATAATAATATTTTAATAGCGAATGTATACTTTTGCAAGGACCTGAATTTGGTTTTTATGAACATCTGTTAATTGTGTCTGCAGGTTCGAAGTGGCTGTGCCTTTATGGTTCATGTGTGTCAGGATGAACATCAGCTGTTTAACGAGTTCTTCACCAAACCTACATCTAAATTAGAGTGAGTAGTTGCCACACAGCTGAACACAGATAACAAGCTACAGTAGGAGGTTTGTAGGAACCTCGTGTTTGCTTAGGGTGGGATTTATTTAAAATCCACAGTAGGCGTTTGAAGTTGGCAATTACTTTTGACTGTTTAAACTCTAGCTACAAGTTAAACTTGAAACTTGAGTTGAAAATGATGTTTTGATCTTTCTAAACTACAAATCGCTGATGTAAATTTTTTTCTTCGACAGCGAACTTCTAGAAAAGTTATGTTTGTCGCTGTATGATGTTCTCCGGCCACTGATTATCCACATCATCCACCTCGAAACACTGTCTGAGCTGTGCAGCATCCTGAAGAATGAGATGCTGGAAGACCATGTTCAAAATAACGGTAGGTTGGAGCTTTTCCTCTTCTTTAAGCTTGTCATTAGGTCATGTCGTGTACACGGTTAGGCCTTGGCCACCTGGATGTAACATAAAATGGGACCTAAACATGAGGGAAAGCAGCTAAATCAAAAGCCAGTGAGAAGAGGTGTGCCTCGAGCAGATTTAAAAGCAACTTTATCCCTCCTGAGTTTCTGCTGTGTAATCAGCTGATTGGTGTTACTGAGAGGGAGAATGCAATTATACTAGCTGAGAGACGTAGGGTTTTTTGGCCATTTGTCTCTGCTGACTTTCACCACTGCGCTTCTCTGACCATAGAGGCTAAAATCAGCATCCGTTCTAAAGACCCATGTTTGTGATAACAGACCTTCTGTAATGTGTCGAAGGTTCCATATCCACAAGAGACTACCCATTGGTGATGCCTGGACTAGAAATAATGAGCAATGTCGTCTTCTAATTGAAATGGACAGTAAAGATCCTCATAACCTTTCAGTTCTTCAAGACAGACATTTACCATTTGCTTGGAGCCGTCCCTTTTTTTAGTCACAGTAAAACCATAGTGTCATCTGTATAGCATAGCAATTTTTGCTTTTTAAGACAACAGAATCTCAAACATTTTGAACACAAAAAGTTTTCCCAGCCAGTAAAAAGGGGCAGAATATTCAACAAAATATATGCTGAATGACTGGCCATGCTATTTTGTCTTGGCATTTCTGATATGTTCATTATGCTCCTTAAGTTAATCCCTAAATTTTAAGCAGAAAATTTACTTTTTTTCACGATTGTTTGAGGCTGTTTCAGAAAAGAAAAACAGTCTAATTCTTCTATAGATGTTTCTACATGGACAAATCGTGCTTGTGAGAAACGTTCTTTGTTTTTGTTTTTAACGAGCAAAGCACACCTTTTAAGAAAAGAAGCAATACCTGAAGAGAAAAAAAAGTTGTCATCTAGTTTCTTTAAAATGTCAAGTCTTATTAAATCTTCACAATAGTAAGAATTTAATTTGATGAAATTAAAACACATGCTTTTGAAAAACTATAGCAGAGGTATTTGGTATTTGTTTTAAAGCTTGAGTCCTTGAAAGCTTCATTTGTGCAGGTTTTTATTTCAGCTATGCTTCCATCTTCAACCAACCACACTTAACTGATCATCTTTTTGAGCTATTTTAATGTGTTCTCAGTGGTCTTTAAATTATCATTATGCTGTTTTTAGCCAAAATCACAATAGCTGTGCTGTTTTCTAGGACTTAGTTTCAGAAGAGCGGCAGTAGCTCATTAGTCATTCACCTCTGTGTTGTGGGCAGTAGCGTTGGCGTGGAGGGCCCGTCCCAGCAATGGCTTCTGTGTGTGCATCTGACCCTACTTTTGTATAAAATTAAACAAAAATAAAAAGATTTTAAGAAAGACCCTATAAAACGCATTACTTTATATTATCAATCAATCTTTATTCATAAAGCGCTTTTCGTACAAAATTACATCTCTAATAGCCCTTTTCCATTGCAAAGAACTGAGAGCCTGTTCGAAGATGGGGCTGGTGCTGGATCCAGAGCTTTCACAAAACCTCATTAGTTTTCCATAACAAGGAGCCAACTTGGAGCCACCATGAGCTACGGCGTTGCGTCATCGAAGCGTCACTTCGGAAATCATGCGGGAATCTGCTCACTGGAAATAAAGCAGATGCAGAAGAAGAAAAACCATAACAACAAAGATGGATGACCTTGTCGGAGTGCAGATGCTAATCGTCGCTTTACAAGCATTTGTTGCGATACAGCTTTGGCCCCCCACAAGAGTGGTGCCAGGGTAGCACCCGTTTCTGGCTCTCGGAGCTGGTGCTCGCGACAATCAAAAATGAGAACACCTGAGCTTAGTCAGCACGCGAGCCACGGGAGCTTCAGCTCCGCCTCAGTGGAAAAGGGCTATAAGTGCTTTACAGGTTAAAACCGTCCCACATAAAACCACATTCCCATCCCTTCCTCACAGAATTAAAAACATGATCACAGTTATACCCCCTCCCCCCAAACCAACCCTCATGCACATACACTTAAAAGCAACAATAAAAAGGACATAGGGCAGAGTACAGATAAGCCAGGTATGGAAACTCCATCAGAGGAGTCATCTGCACTGGCAGCAGCCGAGGCACCGACACAGGGCGCTCAGTGGAAGACCCCCGCCTCCACCCAAGCGCTACCTGGAGAGCCCCCGCGCAGCCACAGCCAACCACCGCTCCTGAGGCAGAGAGCTCCCATACATGAGACATTGGGAGGAAGATTAAAGTAACAGGTTAAAATATAAAAATAACTGGGATAAATGGGATAAGATCAAATGGTAAAACATTGATAAAATGTAATCTTTTTTTTTTTTTTTACATGTCCTCTCTGGCAGTGTGAAGCTCAGAATTGGTGTCTGAGTACCAAGTAGAAGCCCAACAGATTTACTTTCACAAGCGGAGCACTACAGCTTTTGCTACAGTACTCCACTTGATATATATGTGTGAGAAATCTTTATTATGAATTGCTGTGGGTTTTATTTTCTGATGTTATGGACACAGAGACGGAAAATAAAGGGGAAGAAAGAAAGAAGATGAAGAAGAGAGGTAGGAAACAAAAAAGTCAAGAGAGAGGGAGAGTTGAAAATACAAAACAGGAAAGGGAATAAAGAAAACACAGGAAAACATCGAAGTCTGCCTCCATACCCACAGGAGGGCAGAGAGAGAGAAAAAAAAAAAAACGAAAAAGGAGCATTGACAAAACAAACCAAACATTGTGAATTAAGAACTACACAACCACCTCACACACAAATTGATATAAAAATACAACAACAATGTCACAGAAAAGCTCATGGTACCCATTAATGAAGATCTAGTAATGATAACCTCAGCCCAAGAATATATCTGTAAACACCGGAGACCCCACACAGTAACGAGCCCACAGGCCCCGCCGGCAACTGGCTGTGCCAGGGTGGGCCCGTCCATGGACTGGGAGAGTCGGGGCCCAGGGGCGCCCCAACCCCCTAGCAGAGACCGGACCAGGTGCCACCGTGGGGGCCGCGCTGCCACCACCCCAGGTTAATTCCCACCGCCAACATCCTAGCGCCCCACCCCTGCCCCACGTCTGGGCACCCCACCGACTGCCACAGCAGACGGACGGCATCCCCAGGCCAAGCCCAGCCAGCACCTGAACACCAAGTTGTACCAGCTCCTGAGTCCTGATCCCGCACAATGCAGAGAGCTGAGACCAGGCATCCAACAAAGGCCAGGGCCAGTCCAACCTACCAATGAACCCACCAAGCACACAGAACTGGTAATTGAACGAGCAGAGACGCTGGATCTGTATCCCGCCGAGCCACCGAACAGGCACCACGCAACAATCCCAAACCTGGCACCCCCGAAAGAGGTGCCCCAACCAACAAAAGTAAGACATCAGCCAAGTACATCGGCCGACCGACACACCGGTCACCCCAGGCCCGGTCAGGCAAGCACCAGGTCCGAGCCGGATTGACCACCAACGCAGCAGCGGGCAGGGGCATCAGTCACTGGCAGGGAGTGGAAAATAGGCCCCCCATTAAATGTAAGGCCTGAGGTGCGCCAGGCTAAAGGGCAGCCCAAGACCCAACCTGACAGGTAGACAAAGACATACAGACACAGTCATACGTTCCCTCCCTCTTACGCACATACGCTCTCATCGACACACCAAGACACCCAAGAAATTATGCTGTACCCTCACTCACACACCCCATACACACTCTATGCTCCCAGGTCCAGGTACCAATGCCCCAGTAGAGCAACCAGCCCCCGGACCCGGGAGATGGACCCCTTACCTTCTAGCACGAATACAAGCAGACCGCTAAGGGCCCGACAGTGGCGAAGCAGCCTAGGTCCCCGACCAAACCACCTGTTCCTCCTCCGGAGCCCAACCCCTGATGGCCCATATCGAACAGAGATGTGAAAAGACCCCTAGCCTCCATCCTCCCGCTCGAATATGGTGTTGATTCGTGTTGTTATAATGTGCATTTAAAACAGAGGGGTGGGATGTGGGAAAGGCAGCCACACATCCCCCAACCCCCACCCTGAGCCCTCAGTGTATATATGCAGTTTTTACAGTGGGCACCGGCACCAGAGGTGAAGCTGTATGTTAAAATTTTAACATACAGACCAGTTAAACAGACTAAAATAAATAGTAATCAGTTAAATGCTAGGCTGAAAAGGATAGTCTTGAGCCTGCTCTTAAAAACATGAACGTTCTCTGCGCCCCTGAGGTCCTCCGGCAGCCTGTTCCATAGGTGAGGGCCGTTGTACTGGAAAGACGCCTCACCCTGAGTTTGTGTCCTGACTTTTGGGAGACAAGGAGACGGCTTCCAGAGGAGCGCAGAGACCATGAGGGTTCTTAAGGCAAAAGCAGTTCTGAAAGATAAGAAGGCCCAAGACCATTAAGACCCCTAAAAACTTTTAAAAGAACCTTAAAATCGATGCTAAAACATACGGGAAGCCAATGCAATGAGTTTTAAACAGGTGTATTGTGTTCCCTCCCCCTGGTCTTCGTCAAGACACATGCTGCTGAATTTTGTAAAAGTTGTAAACCTGACATGCTCTTTTTGGGAAGACCAGAAAGCAGAGGCGAATTGCTAATGAGTTACTGCCGCTCTTCTGAAGCTGTGTCCTAGAAAACTGCACAGGTTTTTTGATTTTGGCTAAAAACGGCATAATCATAATCTAAAGACCACTGAGAACACCTTTTAGCTGATGATTGGAAGTGGGTCTTTAACAACTTCTATTAAATTACAGTCTGATCACTAGTTTCACAATGACATGATTTTTCTATTCTTGTGTACATCACCTTTGTATATAGTCAAAATATGATTGAAATGTTTTGCTCTGATCCGCATTAGGTTAAATATTATTGAAGAAATAATCAATCAAAAACAACTTTTCTTTGCTTCTAAGCTGTATAAATGGGTATTTACCAATGCAATCTTTCAGTTTCTGGGATTTTTTTTACATTTTGGTGTAAACTTGTTTAACTCTACACTTTTTGGTTCTAAAAACGTCTTAGTGCTGCCCCTTTAGGGTTGAAGGGTGGCTACTGCATTTGAATTTTGTGATTGGTGGAGAGCTGTACACCTTTACTTCACAGGCATTGACTGTCACAGGCATGGTCTCACAGACATACCCCTCTGTTCTTCCTGGCACCGCCCACTTTGTCGAATTTTCAAATGTTGTCTGGGGACGGGGTTATGATTTTTCAGGGGGTTCAGTTACACTTTAAAGTTTCATGCCTTTTTTTTATGCATAACACATTCGGGAATTAAAAAATTATATGTGTTGAATATGCACTTGATAGCTCATCATAGAAAGTCAAATTTTATAGCCTGTATAAAATAAAATAAAATAAAATTTAACCGTCCTCATCTTAACTGAAATAGTACATTCTCTTGGTGATAGAATTGTGTTATTGCCGTTTTTAATACAATTTTTATTGATGTTCAAGACAAAAAATTTAAATGACTCAAATTCATGAGCATCTCTGATAATTCCCCACCATACCTTTTCATACATTTTAGGAATAACTGCTGCCGAAACATCAGCAGGAAGGAATATTATACTTCTGCTCAGGTATTTTAGTCAATCCCACCTCTACCCCAGCAATAATTTCAGCTATAATATATCCCAATGTTTTAGTTATGGCTTTTCCCTGATGGACTTTTTAGTGAAACACCATTTAAAAGATGCATCGTGAGGAAGCTGTTTTTTTCCTTCACTATTCGCTCTTCCTAGCAAAGCAATCAAATCTTGTGGTCTCCGTGGTTAAGCCAACATATTGGACATGTTGAATGTGAACACCAAAGGTTGCACAGGTTATGCGCACATTCCCAGTTTTTTCCTATGTAAATGCTTACGCTATTGTGTTTTATTACATAATAAATTAACAACTGCTTTTCTTGTGACATGCTGCTGAGACAAAATTACGCAACAATAACCAGTTCTTTACATGGGAACAGAAATTTAAAAGGTACTACAAAGACCAGTGTATGTAAATGATGTACAGGATCTTGTAACCTTTATACATTTTGAACAATTTTATTTTGTCAAACTAAAACCAGAAACCTAATTGGATTTTATGTTACAGAAAAGCACAAATTAGTGGGTAATTATGACGTGGAAGGGAAAGGATACATTTTTTGTCAATTGAAAATGAGAAGTGTGCTGTAGGTTTTTGTTGCTTTACAGTTGAGTCTTTCAATCAGTCAATCAAACTTTATTTATAAAGCGCTTTTCATATAACAATTGCAACACATAGACCACATTCCCATCCACCCCACACATAATTTAAAGCATGATCACAGTTTTAACCCCTTCCCCCAGACCCAACCTTCATGCACCACACACTTAAGAGCAGCCATAAAAAGGACATTGGGCTGTGTTTATGAGCCAGGTTAGTATGGTTGTCTTTATACAACCATACTCAAAGCCAATGCTACATCACAACTGCAGAATGGTGTAAAAACTGAGCTTTAAGAATTTTAAAGGACTGTCAAATGTCTTGTATATAAAATGCTAAAAGGTTTGTTTCCCCCTCCTCTACATGTCTTTGCCCACATTTGTTCATTTGACCTGCCAAGTGACTTCAGAATTGACTTAAAAGCAAAAATCTGGTGCGGCATATTAAAATGATTGCATTTATGCTTGAGTCGTACATTGTTTTTGTTTTTTTACTTAAAATCAAAACGAAATAGAAAAAGGTGAAGTATTTCGTAGGGATGGGCATAATTAATCAACAATCGATTAATTGATCATTAAGAATTTGATCGATGACATTTTTTTTACCGACCAATTAATGCATGTTCTGTTGCGTAGTGTGAGTTTTTAAGGAATGTAATTAATTTTGCTATGTGGCAGTAATTAAACACTTTACCACATGAGGGCGATGACTGAAAATAAAACCCACATGCCGACTCAGTTTGTTGCAAGTTTCTGTGTATTTCAAAAGTAGCATTGTCATGAAGAGGTCGCAGCAAAGTGTGGTTTGGGACCACTTTCAACCCTGGTTAGAAGCGGAGCATCCTGCTCTTGGTCTCAACCTAGCATCAAGTCAGTGTTAGCATGGAGGAGCCGAGATGCACAACAAGCAGAGAAACTTACTCACCGATTACTTTCTGAGGGAGGCTCCGCCATCCCTGGATTGCACCCCTACAGACTGGTGGAAAATGAATTAAACAAGATTCCAGAGGCTTGCCAGGTTAGCACGGAGGTATGTGTATCACAGCAACGTCTGTCCCCTCACAGCAGGTGATCTCGGCGCTGCAGGTCGGACGCGACAGCTGCTTTCGCTTCTGACCCCAGCTCATGTTAACATGCTCATCTTTCTCAATAAAAATCAGTATAGACTGGTGCTAAAGTTGTGTATAAGTTACGGTTTCTTTTGTTTTTGTCTTTTTTACTCTGTTAATGAGCCTAATTCATTGTTAGGTACGCTGGTCTCTCTCATCCTCTTTCTCGACTCTTTTTGTCAAATGTAACACAAAACTATCAGACCTATAAGTATTATATATTTTTTTATTAAGTTATTGTTTAACAGGACTTTTTTTTTTTTTTTTACTTTTTTGGAGAAGAAAAAAAATATGAGCGTCAGTTATGTTAATGAGTACCGTCTTTTAGCTGTCGGCTCCGCTGCTTATAGCGCATATTTTCTTTGTGCAACTACTGTGAATTAATTCTGTTTAACTGCCACAAGAGGTGTCCCACTTGTAATGAAGATCTCAATGAGGAAACACGCTATTTTTCTATTCTCACTGCATTTTAATATAGCCTATGAACACTGAATTTTTATATAAAAATATCAATGATTAATCGAAAATCGATCGTTTATTCTCCCGATGATCGATGAAGACAGTTTAATCGAATGCCCATCCCTAGTATTTAGCCACCCTGAGTCAATACTTTTTAGAACCACTTTCTAAAACGTTATCTAAACAGATACACTGGTGCCCCGCGGAGGAGGCAGCCAGTCTCAGCAGCTCCCACTTGATTGAGTTTTATTTCTCCTTAAATATATACTCTCCAACGTTTTTATCGTTTTTCGATGGTGTACTGCTGTTTCCACAATGGAACTGAGGGTTTTGTGTACAATTATGCTTGTTATTGCACTTTTCACTGCATTTGTGTCCGGAGAACGTGTGGGTGCCCGATCGGCCATTGTTTACACCAGGGATCAGCTGCTAGTTCTGGGTAGCTCTACTGTACTGCCTCCCGCTGAGCGAGTCAATATCCCCCATGAGCTGAGGAGGAAGAGATGTTGCACCCGCGCCGGTATTGGCCATCACTGCAGGGGAAGGTGGTACAGGCCCGTCATCCCTTTCATCATCATGGGAAACATGAGATCTGTTCCCAACAAAGTGCCGAGGTTGGCGGCTCTAACCCGCCATCAAAGGAGCTACATGGAGTGCAGCCTGATCTGCCTGACTGAGACGTGGCTAACTGCTCTAACTCTGGATTCATACACAAACATGGATGCTTTTTTATCTGCTCCGGGCCAACAGATATAAGGAGAGTGGTAAGAGAGGAGGGCGTCTGGCTGTGTTTGTGAACGATAGATGGTGTAACTTTGGGCCTTTATCTATCAATGAGACGCTATGCTGTAAGGACATTTAGTTGTTAGCAGGAACCGCCCCCGATGTCCACGCAACATTGCAGAGCCTTGTTAACCAACACAGCTCCACAACATCCAGAGCCTTAAGGAACTCAGGGCGAATCTCATCCACCCCAAAGCCTTGCCACAGAGGAGCTTTTTAACCACCTCCATGACTTCGGCACCAGAGATTGGAGAGCCCAACAAAAGCCCCCAGATTCTGCTTCCAGATTGGAAGGTGTGCCGGTAGGATTGAGGAGGTCTTCAAAGTATTCCATCCACTGACCCAAAACGACCTGCGTTGAGGTCAGAAGCACAACACAACACCCCCACTGTAAACGGTGCTGTAAACATCCCCCCCCGAAACACTAGATGGTGGACCAAAATCGCCTCGGAGCCGCATGGAAGTTGTTCTCCATGGTCTCTCCAAACTCCTCCCACGCCCGAGTTTTTGCCTTAGCGATCATCTGTGCCACACTCCGCCTGGCCTGCCGGTACCTGTCAGCTGTTTCCAGAGTCCCACAGGCCAAAAAGACCCGACACTGTCCCTCACCGCTGGTGTCCACCAGCTGCTTCGAGGGTTGCCGCCGCGACAGGCACTGGCCACCTTGCGGCCACAGTTCCGGTTAGCCACCTTCGACAATGGAGGAACGAAACATGGCCCACTCGGACTCGATGTCCCCCGCCTCCCCTAGGATATTTTCTAAGTTCTGTCGGAGGTGAGAGTTGAAACTCCTTCTGAAAGGAGACTCTACCAGATGTTCCCAGCAGACCCTCACAACACGTTTGGGCCTGCCAGATCTGTCCGGCATCCTCCCCCACCATTGGAACCGACTCACCACCAGGTAGTGGTCAGTGGACAGCTCTGCCCCTCTCCTCACCCGTGTGTCCAAAACATGCGGCTGCAGATCAGATGAAACGACATCCAAGCCGATCATCGAGCTGCGGCCTAAGGTGTCCTGGTGCCAAGTGCACATATGGACACCCTTATGTTTGAACATGGTGGTTGTTATGGACAAACCATGATGAGCACCGAAGTCCAATAACAAAACACCCCTTGGGTTTAGATCAAGGGGTCCATTCCTCCCAACCACACCTCTAGGTTTCACTGTCACGTGAGCATTGAAGTCCCCAAGTAGAACAAGGGACTCCCAGGAGGAGCTCTCTCCAGCACCCCTTCAGGGGCGACTGTGGCTCAGGAGTGAGGAGTTCATCTTGTAACCGAAGGGTTGCCGGTTCGAGCCCCCACTCCATCCGTCTCAGTCATTGTGTCCTTGGGCAAGACACTTCACCCTTCTGCCTACTGGTGGTGGTCAGAGGTGGCACCAGTGTTCGGCAGCCTCGCTTCTGTCAGTGTGCCCCAGGGCAGCTGTGGCCATCACCAGTGTGTGAATGTGTGCGTGAATGGGTGAATGACAAAATGTAGTGTGAAGCGCTTTGGGGTCCTCAAGGACTAAATAGAGCACTATACAAGTACATATATATACCATTTACCATTCAAGGAGTACAGGAAGGATGGATAGTCTGAACTGCCATTCGGCGCATAGGTATAAACAGTAAGAACCCGCCCCCCCCACCCATAGGCGGAGGAAGTTCGGCACCTCTCAATGGGGGCAACTCCAGAGAGAAAAAGAGTCCAACCCCTCTCGAGGAGACTGGTTCCAGAGCCAGGGCCATGCGTCGAGGCGAGTCCGACGATGTCCAGTCGGAACCTCTCCACCTCAAACACGGCTCCGGCTCCTTCCCCACCAGAGAGGCGACGTTCCACGTCCTAAGTGCCAGCTTCTGCTGCTGAGGATCGGACCGCCAAGGTCCCCGCCTTCGGGCACCGTCCATCCTACATTGCGCCTGACCCCTATGGCCCCTCCCACGGGTGTTGAGCTCATGGGAAGGGGGGCCCATGTCGGCTCTTCTGGCGGAGCCCGGCCGGGCCCCATGGGTAAAGGCCCGGCCACCAGGCGCTCGCCAACAAGCCCCGCCTCGAAGCCTGGCTCCAGAAGGAGGCCCCAGTGACCCGCATCCGAGCGAGGGAACACTAGTACCGTTTATGGTGGGTCTTCAGGCTGCACTCTGAATGGAACCATTAATTATGTTGCAAAATAAAAAAGATGACTGGTACTTTGTGGCTGTTTTTACAATTGATCAACTAGATCTAGTAATAAAACTGGAGGTGTTCAGTATGAAACAGGTTGTATAGTTTTTCTACAGTTAAATTGTTTAAAAAATCACACTATATTGTCTTACTCATTGTTTTGCAATATATCGTATCATCTCCCCTGTACTGTGATACATATCGTATCGCCATATTTTTACCAATACACATTCGTAGTATGGTGGCTTAAATACAAAAACAGAAGTAATGTACTCAATGTTGCTGCTGGTGTACCCTCTAACTCTGAGCCTGGAAGCAAAATATTTTTTGTGAACACTATGAACAGAGAGGAGAAATAAAGGGATCACTTTGTTCCATCCCTAAGAGATATTAGTCTAAGTAAAGGCTTCCACCATTAAAAGCCATTAAGACTGTACAGATTGAATAAGAGCCAGTTGTATGACTGTTTAAACCACCTCGATGTTTATGTTGTAGCTTCCTGCCAGACTGGTTTGCATTAAACCTAAAAAAATTTAACTATACTTTGCTGAGAATAAAGACTGTAATACCTGATTGCTTATTTCGTATTCCACATTTGCTCTGCACAACAGTTTGCTCAAATATAACACCTCTGTGGAAGAGGAATCTAAAATGCAAGTGAGGTGTAGATTTATCAGGCTTTCTCATGCTGCTGTCACAATTACCAGTATTATGCCTGCAGCTATTTTCTCGGTTTTCAAAGCGCTGTGAGTCTGCGTTGACACGGTTAATGGTTGCACCCACCTCTTTTTTTGGGGGGGGGGGTCTGTTGCGGCAAATTCCCTTATAGTGACTTTCTTTTTTTAACATTTACAAAATTATAATGAAAACATATTTATCTCTTAGAAAAAATATTTTTCATTTATACCAGAGCAGAATATGATGTAATGTAAGTCATGCAAAGCACTATGAAAATATGACTTTTCTGCTTCTTCACTTCAATTTCAAATGGGTTAATGACTACTTTTATAATGATCATTGTTGACATGCTTTAACAGTTGCTATGATATAAATTCCTCAATTCAGTGAGGTAAATGTTGTTTAAATCCTCAGCCCAGACACACCACTGTCAGATAGAAAGTCTAAGATGTACAGAAAAATAGCAGGGGTATAAATGTTTACTGCTGTAAGATCTGCATCAGTCAGACAAAAGACTACAAAACAAACTGTTATCAGAAGAAGGGGAGAAAGTTAAACATTGGTCAGCTAAACTATCTAGTAGGTGCATTTTTGGGAGGAATTCACAGAAGTAAAAAAAACAAAAACAAATTAAAACTACAAGCAGCCTCGAACTGCCCTCGCAGCTCAGCATGGCACCAGCCTGTGTCGCAACTGCGGAACTCCTGCACCGCCCGCTCAGCACCCTCTCCATGCTTCTGCTAAATTTGACAATTAAATCTGCATGACGGTGTTAAAAAGGCACAAAATGGCAGATTTTGACCAAAAGGGCTGACTTCCACTTTGTTATGGACCTGGGTTCAACAGACTTTTTTTTTTTGTAGGTCTTCAGAAACTACTAAAAACTACTAAACTATATGTACTGAATTTCACAGTACTATTTAAAAGCATTTAATGTGGCTGATTGATTTCCTGCTTCTAGTGGGCGCTATGCAGGGATTAGGCCACGCTCACCAAATTTGCATACATATACGTTAGTTGATGGACTACAATCCATGTTGTTAATTTTTGGTGCAGCTCAGATGGTGTTGGGAAATTGGGGAGAGACGTATTTCCATGGTGTTATTTTGGACTTGGCCATGCTGCCATAGCCACACCCTCTTTCTACACCTCTGTTCTGGAAACGAAATTACACCAACTTGTTTTCCGTCACTAGCCACCGCTAGATGTTAATTAGGTAAAAGGAGTCGAATATGGACCTTTTTAAGTAAAACATTAGACTTTCTGTTTTCAGGTGGCAGGGCTTAGATACATGGGCAAATGAGATAATCATTGTGTTGAGTGCTGGTATGTGATGACACAGAAAGTTTGGTACAGCTCTTACCTTTTGTGTGGATGTTATTACACCTTCTACTTTTATTGCATGAAACTTTACTTTGAGGCTAGTCTTTGACCAAGTAAATACTCTTAAGGAGCCTTAAGACTATCTAGGAGGAGCTTGTTAAAACCTAGCATATGTAAATGGTACAAAAAGGCAGCTTTGACCCTAAAGGGCAAACCTCCTGTGGTGTTTGGACCACGGCTGCTGATGGAACCATGCCCACCAACAATTTGCACAAATATATTGTAGGAGTGAGACTAATAACCAGCCTGTATAATCTGGTGCAGATTAAAACATTTTGTGGAAATTAGAGCCAGAGGTATGGTAACTGCGTGATGCCAGACTTCGCCACGCCACCACAGCCCCACCCTCTTTCAATAACTCTCAGTACTGGACAACAAGTTACCCCAATTTGTCTACTGTCACTGGACATTGTTTAATGTTGTGATTAGGTCAAGGGTGTAAAGTATGGACCTTTCAAAGCAAAAAATTTCACTTCCTGTTCTGCAGGAGCGGGGTTTTAAGTAATGTCAGCATTTGAACACTGGGACTTGTCAGGGATCCGATCACCATTCACCACAGCAAGTTTAATACCTCTGTGACTTTCTGCATAGGAGATATAACAACTTTTATGTTTTTGGCATTTAGTCAAAGTTTGAGGTCTCGTCCCTTCATGATACAAAAAAAGTACAAATGTTTGATCACCTTGCCTGAAGACCATCCTCACGAATTTTGAAGATGATACCTCCAAGGAGTTTGTCAATGTTCTACATGTGTGAAATTTTGAAAAATGACCCTTTGACCCAAAATGGACGACTTCTTGTTGGACTTGGAATATAAGTCCCCTTGAATTTCTTTTGTCTTGGGAGAGTTCTAGCTGTGTAGCAAATTTCAATCGACTATGTTAAACCATGTCAGACAGGATTACTTTAGGGGGCGCTGTTGAGCCATTTGGTAACTCCCCTTTTCAATTCCATTAAAGTACTTGAAGATCTCGTTCACTGAGAAACCATGTAATACTTGTTCTTTGTGAAATACGATCAGTGACTCTGAGCTGCATATTCATGCTGCATGTGAACATTTTCTCCAACTCCAATTGCTCGTATTAGCCACAGAAAGAAAACAGATTGCAAAACAAGCGTGTCACGAAACAACCTCAGGACTGACTGAATGACACAATATTTTCAAATAAACTTGGACTCGAATGATGAAAAGATAAGTTCATTAGACAAAAATATATGCATATTGGGAGTGTTGTAGATGGCTGGTTATACGGAGCTGGGTTCTGCTGGAGCTTCTCTGTTAAATGATTATTTTTACTCTCAACCGTTGTTACATCTTTGCTTGAGTGGAAAGATTGCTTCAAAGTCAGTGCTGTGATGCAGTATGATGGACTCCTTGAAGAACTTTGCCAGTTCAGTGGTTGGCCAGTTCGCGCTTATCAAGAACTTGACTGAAGTTCAGTTCAAACTGTTCAGAACCTAAATATTCTGAGCTAAGTTCTCGGTCCCAAAATAAACTTTACTAATATAATAAACTGAATGTATTCTTTAATAATATTTAGATCGTGACGTCAACCATCAATAATCACATTGTTCTTAAATGTCCCGCATTTTCAACCTGACTTTTTCCATCTTAACTCTATCAAGTTAAATCTATCCTATTCTCTTGACTTACACAAACTGTGTTGTAATCTAGCTGAACTATCAGCATTTTATGTACATATATTCATGTTAGAATAGAGTTATCCTTATTGTCCCATTAAAGGGAAATTGAGCTGTAACAGCAGCAAAGGGACAGGTAATAGAAGCATTTAGATTTACACAATAAAATGTAGAAAAGTGTAAAAACAGAATTAAGAATAATATATGTACATTAAGCACAAAATAAAATTTTTTGATCAATTTGTTTTAAATTCCTTGAGATCAGGCTTCATGTGAATCAAAGAAATTGTAATAAACCCAACTGACTCTAATAAAGAAAAGGTTAAATACATTAATAGCTGTTATCATCTTAACATCTTATTGACAAATTTACTAGCTTATGTAACAGCTACTTGTCAAATACAGCATTGTATTTTCAATTCAATTCAAATTCAAAAATACTTTATTGATCCCAGAGGGAAATTAAGTGTTGATATAGCTCATATAATTAATTATTTAAGGAGTTGTTGTAGATGATGATGGCTGTGGGCAGGAAGGATTTCCTGTAGCGGTATGTATTGCAGCGAAACTGGAGAAGCCTCCGACTGAAGACGCTCTGTTGTTGTATGACTGTCTCATGAAGAGGATGCTCAGGGTTGTCCATAAATTTTTTGATTTTATGAAGAATCCTTCTTTGCATTATCATCTCCAGATTTTCCACAGTTGTCCCAAGAACAGAACCAGCCTTCTTTATCAGGTTGTCTAGCCTATTTAAATCCCTGGCTCTGATGCTGCTACCCCAACAGATGATGGCTGAAGAGATTACACTCTCCACAACAGACTTGTAGAAGATCTCCAACATCTTGCTGCAAACCTTGAAGGACCTAAGCTTCCTCAAGAAGTACAGTCTGCTCCGTCCCTTCTTGTAGACTGTTTCACTGTTGCGCCTCCAGTCCAGTCTGTTGTCAAGGTGAACTCCGAGGTATTTATACTCCTCAACCACCTCCACTTCTTCTCCCATTATGGAAACAGTGTTTGACTTATCCCTGTTTCTTCTGAAATCTACAATCATCTCCTTTGTTTTGTTCACATTCAAGGTGAGACGATTGTTTCCACACCATGTCACAAAGCGGTCCACCAGCTCTCTGTTTTCAGCTTCTTGTCCATCTCTGATACACCCGACAATTGCAGAGTCATCTGAGTATTTCTGCAGATGACAGGTCTCCGATTTGTACTGGAAGTCTGAGGTGTACAGAGTGAAAAGGAATGGTGAGAGTACGGTCCCCTGTGGTGCTCCTGTGCTGGTGACCACCTGGTTTGACACACATTTCTTCAGTCTCACAAATTGTGGTCTGTTGGTCAGGTAGTCATTGATCCAGGCGATTGTTGAGGGCTCCACCTGTGTCTTCAGGAGTTCCTGACAAAGCAAATCAGGCTGAATTGTGTTAAATGCACTGGAGAAATCAAAGAACATGATCCTCACAGTGCTGCCTGCTTTGTCCAGATGAGGGGGTTTGTTGAAGTAGGTGGATGATGGCATCTTCAACTCCAACTCCACAGCGATAAGCAAACTGCAGTGGGTCCTGATACGTTCTTGTTTGCTTACTCAGGGGTGCCAACAGGAGTCTCTCCAGGACCTTCATGATGTGGGATGTCAGGGCAACAGGTCTATAGTCATTGATGACTGATGGGTGAGTTCTTTTGGGTACTGGACCAAGGCAGGATGTCTTCCACAACACTGGAACCTTCTCCTGAGTTAGGCTAAGGTTGAAGAGGTGCTGCAGAATCCCACAGAGCTGCTCTGCACAGGCCTTCAGGACTCTGGGACTGACACCATCTGGACCTGCAGCCTTGTTCTGGTTCAGTTTCTCCAGCTGCCTCTTCACCTGACTTTTGGAGACAGACAAGTGGGAGGGGGAGGCAAAGGGGGTAGCAGCATTTCCTGACTTGGTTGAAGTCAAACTTGTGGAATTAGAAGAGTCCATGGCAGAGGTGAATGATAAAACATCCGAGGTGTAACAGGAAAGCTGTTGATCAGAGGAGAGTGGGATGTCTGTTTGGCTGGGAACAGGAGAGGGTGATGCTGAGCTAGTTCCTGAACTGAACCTGTTGAAGAATGTGTTCAGTTCATTGGCTCTGTCCAGACTTCCATCTATCCAATCCTTCCTGTCCTTAAAACCTGTGATCTTTCTCATTCCTGACCAGCCATCTCTAAAATTGTTCCTCTGTAGTTTGTTCTCCAGTTTCTTCCTGTATGCCTCCTTGCTGTCTCTAATATTGACCTTAAGTTGCTTCTGTATACTCAGTAATTCCCTGTCTCCCTCCCTGAAGGCTCTTTTTTTCTTGTTTAGCAGTTCCTTCAAGTCACTGGTGATCCAGGGTTTGTTATTAGGGAAGCATCTCACTGTTCTGGTGGGGATGATGTTGTCCACACAGAAGTTTATATAGTCAGTCACACACTCAGTGATGGCATTGATGTCCTCTCCATGTGCTTGGCAAAGAGTCATCCAGTCTGTGGTTGCAAAACAACCCTGCAGGGCTTCTAAAGCTTCCTGTGACCATTTTCTCACAGTTTTCTTTGTAACAGGTTGCCTCTGAACAAGTGGTTTATATTCTGAACAGAGAAAAACAAGATTGTGATCTGATTGTCCCAGAGGAGGTCTTGGTTTGGACGTGTATGAATCCTTTACATTTGCATAAAACAAATCCAAGGTCCTGTTTTCTCTTGTGGAGCAGCTGACAAACTGTTGAAATGTTGGAAGTGTAATAGAGAGCGAGGCATGATTAAAATCACCAGATATTGCCACAAATGCATTGGGGTGCTTTGTCTGTAGCTTTGCAACAACGGAACTGATGACATCACATGCAGTGTCGGCAACGGCTGAAGGTGTAATATAAACAGCTGCCAAAATTACACTGGTGAACTTTCTTGGTAAATAATATGGACGAAAACTCACTGCCAAGAGTTCGACATCTGGGCTGCAGAGACGACACTTCACAGTAACATGTCCTGGATGACACCATCTGTTGTTGACAAGTACTGCAACTCCACCACCTTTTCTTTTTCTACTCGTCTTCAGATCTCTGTCTGCTCGTACAGTCAGGATGCCTGGCAGACAGACGTTGGAGTCGGGGATATGATCCAGCAGCCACGTCTCAGTAAAACACATAACACTGCATTCACGGTACTCTGGCTGAGTCCTTGTAAGGGCTTGGAGTTCATCCATCTTGTTAGCGAGTGATCTTATGTTGCCCATTATGATCGATGGAAGAGATGGCTTGAACTTCCTCTTTCTCTGTCTCCTTTTCGCTCCTGCTCTGCATCCACGTCTCCTCCTTATCACCTCATCAGGGATTTGTGGCTTCAGTTGAGGTATTATTTCAGCTTTTGCGATGTTAATCAGCTGCTCCCAGTTGTAAACCACATTGTTGCCATGGTTATGCATCATAACAAATTGTCAAAAAGGGAAAAATTTACAGCAAAAATCCTTCCAGCTTCATAGCACCAAAAACTAGAAAGTATACAGGTCAGAAAATGCAATCTTCTTTAAGAAAAAAGAGGAACCAATGTACAAAAAACCAAAACTTAATAAGTAGCCAACAGAACCACTCCAAAATGCAGCCACCCAGAGCAGCGCAATTCTAGAAATTGTTTGTTACTCCATATTTACATATTCAGCATAATCTCTTTACATTTTGAGGCTTTAATGTAAAACAAACCTGGTCATCCTCGTAGCTTGAAACTGTAAATTATTCACAGAAATTGTGAATTTCTTGTGTCATGTTCTGTCTTGTAGCTGCTCAGCTAGGAGCCTTTGATGGTTTGGTAAAGCAGATGCTGGAGGATGTTCAGGAGAGGCTGGTCTACAGGACTCACATTTACATCCAGACTGATATCACAGGTTACAATCCAGCTCCAGGTGATCTGGCCTATCCTGAAAAACTGGAAATGATGGAGGTAGGTCTTGTGTTGTCAAATGTGATGGCTTTAAAAAAAAGAAGTCTTGCCCTTAGGCCGTATCCAAGCAAATGTAATGCATAAATGCTGTGGTCCATTTCATTTCTTCTTGCTTAATAGAAATGATTTCAGCATTTATGGAAGCAGCTTTATTAAACTCTGAAATGAGTTTCATAAGAATTTTCAGATATTGTTTGTCTCTAAAGTATTCTGTTGTTTCTGTGCATAATGCATAAAGACTATTTTTACAATATACCCTAGTAGTGTATACATATTCCCTAGTAATCTTCAGATATGTTTAGCTGTTTTTGTCTTTAATATTGTATTTCTTGGAGATGCATTTCATTTTATACATTTCATTTTGAAGATCTGTAGACTTCTGTAGCTCAGGAAAAGGGAAACTTGAACAGCAACTTCCCTTTCCACTTACTTTTTCCTTAAATCTCTTTTAACACACTATTTAAATGGGGAAAGCTTTATTTTAGTGACAACCTGCACATTTTTATCAAAAACTGTTTATTTTGTGTTTAGCAGTTACAACTTATAAGGATTTAATAACCCGGTTTTGCTTTGTTTAGCTTTTAAAAGGTGATACTAGCTTTACAGAATTGTATTTAGTTGTGAACTATGTATCGACTCTTCTCTTCTCGTCAACAGAGAATTGCCCAGAGCTTGAAGGAGGAACAGATGAAACAGATTTCACAAGAGTCTGTGTTTTCTGATGTACAGCTTGAAGATGCTGATCGAAGAAGAAACAGTAATGCAGGTCTTTTTCTTCAGGATGTGATTTTATTTTTTTCAACAACAAGGATTGGTATAATTTGCCTGATGTTGTCCTCTCATTTCTTCACCAAAACAGGCAATTTGGAACAATCTCGTCTTCAGGCATCTGTGTCTCCTGCGGATCTTCACGGCATGTGGTACCCCACCGTTAGGCGAACCCTGGTTTGTCTGTCCAAGCTCTACAGATGCATTGATGTAAGACTTCCATGTTTATAGGAAACTAATTTAAAGTGGTGCAGGATGTGTAGTGTTTACTTTTTGCTCTTTCCTTTCATCTACTTGTTTTCTTACACCAAGTCTTTGTCCATTTTTTCTAGAGAGCAGTATTTCAGGGTTTATCTCAAGAAGTCTTATCTGCCTGCATCCAGTCGCTGCTTAAAGCCTCCGATATCATCCTTAAAAACAAGGTTGGCATGCCATGTTAAGTGTATTGGGTGTTATAATGATAAAATCGGCCCACAAAAATACTTTTTCTGTGAACTTCTAAAGTGTGAACACCCATGATGAAAGATTCACTTATATGGGAACTTTTAAAAGTCGCTACTACTTTTGAAAAAAAAAATCTTTAGCTTTAGCTACAGTATGTAAACGCTTTTTAAATGTAGTTATTTTTTGGAGTTCTGTTTTCTTTTTAAATATATATTATGTCACTTTATTTAAATGTTTTTACTTTTATAATTGTACTAATTTTTTTTACTATACTATATTTTAATTTGTTAACATTTTAATTTTTATTCATGGTCTTAGCTTTCTTTTCCCTTTTTTTTATTTAAATAACATCATTTATGTTTTAATTGAATAATTTAGGCATTATGGAGCTCCACAGAGAATTCAGCTTACACATCTTTTACAGTGGCTTGCAAAAGTATTCGGCCCCCTTGAACTTTTCCACATTTTGTCACATTACAGCCACAAACATGAATCAATTTTATTGGAATTCCACGTGAAAGACCAATGCAAAGTGGTGTACACGTGAGAAGTGGAACGAAAATCATACATGATTCCAAACATTTTTTTACAAATAAATAACTGAAAAGTGCGGTGTGCGTAACTATTAGGCCCCCTTTGGTCTGAGTGCAGTCAGTTGCCCATAGACATTGTCTGATGAGTGCTAATGACTAAATAGAGTGCACGTGTGTGTAATCTAATGTCAGCACAAATACAGCTGCCCTGTGACGGCCTCAGAGGTTGTCTAAGAGAATGTTGGGAGCAACAACACCATGAAGTCCAAAGAACACACCAGACAGGTCAGGGATAAAGTTATTGAGAAATTTAAAGCAGGCTTAGGCTACAAAAAGATTTCCCAAGCCTTGAACATCCCACGGAGCACTGTTCAAGCGATCATTCAGAAATGGAAGGAGTATGGCACTGATCAGAAATGCAGCCAAGAGGCCCATGGTGACTCTGGACGAGCTACAGCTCAGGTGGGGGAATCTGTCCATAGTACAACTATTAGTCGTGCACTGCACAAAGTTGGCCTTTATGGAAGAGTGGCAAGAAGAAAGCTATTGTTAAAAAAAAAACATAAGAAGTCCCGTTTGCAGTTTGCCACAAGCCATGTGGGGGACACAGCAAACACGTGGAAGAAGGTGCTCTGGTCAGATGAGACCAAAATGGAGCTTTCTGGTCAAAATGCAAAACGCTATGTGTGGCGGAAAACTAACACTGCACATCACTCTGAAAACCTCTTGGAGTCTGCAAAAGACTTGAGACTGGGGCGGAGGTTCACCTTCCAGCAGGACAACGACCCTAAACATAAATCCAGGGTAACAATGGAATGGTTTAAAACAAAACATATCCATGTGTTAGAATGACCCAGTCAAAGTCCAGATCTAAATCCAGTCGAGAATCTGTGGCAAGATCTGAAAGCTGCTGTTCACAAACGCTGTCCATCTAATCTGACTGAGCTGGAGCTGTTTTGCAAAGAAGAATGGGTGGGAATTTCAGTCTCTAGATGTGCAAAGCTGGTAGAGACATACCCTAAAAGACTGGCAGCTGTAATTGCAGTAAAAGGTGGTTCTACAAAGAATTGACTCAGGGGGCTGATTAATTACGCACATCCCACTTTTCAGTTATTTATTTGTAAAAAATGTTTGGAATCATGTATGATTTTCGTGCCACTTCTCACGTGTACACCACTTTGTATTGGTCTTTCACGTGGAATTCCAATGAAATTGATTCATGTTTGTGGCTGTTATGTGACAAAATGTGGAAAAGTTCAAGGGGGCTGAATACTTTTGCAAGCCACTGTATTTATGAGCTTTTCTCACCTCCAATTTTGCTGTCAGTATCTTGTGCTCAGTGGCATTTCAACCTTCCACTTTAAATTAAAGCAGCACCATTAATCTCAGGGGACGTGTTCCCACCCAATGTTGTTGATGTCTTTTTTTCCCACTCCACCTACTGGTTGAGCAACTCATGATTTAAACTCCCTTATTTGTTACAGTAATATCCATATTCTGGCTACGGTTAATCAGCAGTTAATGATCAGACTTTTCACTTATCACTGATCCTGTGTCTTTTTATATTCTCTGTAGTTTGGATAGTCAGCAGATGTAACACAGTTTTTTTTTCTGCAGACCCAAATAGACGGGCAACTTTTCCTGATCAAGCACCTGCTGATATTGCGTGAACAGATTGCCCCATTTCACACTGATTTTGCCATCAAGGAAATCTCACTGGACCTGAAAAAAACGCGAGGTAAGATAATTAAAGGCAGAGGGGAACATTGGTGTTCAGCTCCATAAAGCCAGTCATTACATTTTCACGCTCATTAAGCAACTTGTGCCTATCACATGCACCGGTGGCAACAATTAATGTGGAAATTGTAATCCAGCAACATAACGTACATTAACCAATGCCTCTCAGGGCAAGAGTGGCTCATCCTATCACCCTCATCTCAGTCACTGGCTGGTTACATTTTCCAGCACTAGATGGCACTCTAATTCTATACCAACTCAGATTTAATCTCTTTTGTATTGTTCTAAGATGCTGCCTTCAAAATCCTGAACCCCAGGGCTGTTCCTAAATTCTTCCGATTCAATAGTCACAATGCTATACTTGAATTCCTGTTGGAGGTAGAGTATTTTTTTATGTCTCCCTTCACCTTTCATACTAAACATACTTTTCACTTTATGTGCTTTTATAGCACCCCACCTAAGGGAGCTCCTGCTTGATAGTGCTAAATCATTTTTCTCTATGACCCACCAGGGAACACCAGAGATAAAAGAGCACTACATTGATTCAAAGAAGGATGTGGACCGACACCTGAAGTTCAGCTGTGAGCAGTTTATCCAGCAGCAGACTCAGATCTTTGTGGGGAACCTTGAGGAGTTTCTCACCAAGGTAACAGTTAGAGCGAAGGCAGGCTTAGCCTCAGGCTGAAGCAGCTCGTCTCGACCTTCATTTTTTCCAGCTTTTGATATATATTTTTTTATCATTTGTTTATTCACTTACCATAGAAGGTCTCAATACCTAAGTGAAAAGCTCGTAAAGAATGGCTGTCCTATTTATCAAGGATTTCTAAATCAGTTAAGTGTAAAATAATGCCTTTTTAAATGTTTTACTGTTCAAATAGCTGTAAGTATTTTTTTATTTTTCCTTTATTTCCCTCTTTTTCAAAACAAAAACAGATCAGATGAGCTGGCAGCTCTGCTTCTTGTCAAGCTGTAATGTTTTGTTTCGACTGTGTGCTCAGGTTTCAGCTCTGAAAACGATGGCCGTCCAAGGTGGTCCCTCCTACAGCCTATCTCAGCAGCCTTGGGCTCAGCCAGGTAAGATTTGTCTGAGGAAAATATCATGCAGCAATTCATCAAAGCCAATGTAGCAAATGCTAGAGGTTATGCTAATGTTTTTCTTTGTCTTTTTTCAGCCTAAACATTTTTTCCCTCCTCTCCCCTCTTTTTTCAGAAAAGATCAACGATATAGTGATGGCCACATACCGGGTGATGAAGAGCAAGTTGCCAAGCACTTTACAGAGCCTGTCCTTGTACTTGGCCAATAGAGACACGGAGTTCATCCTTTTTAAGCCTGTCCGGGTAGGTGGCAGATAAGCAGAGGGTTGACATTTACTAGATGACTTGTTTTCTTTTTAAATCATTATAACAATTTAAAAAAGTTATTTGCTCCTTTATTTACAGTCTAGCTGTACCATGTTGTGGCAGTGCAAATTTAATTTAATTTGCAGTGTATGTGAGATTGTATTATTTACTGTCACCACAGAGCTGAAGTTCCAATGCTTTTGTCTCCTATTACAGATAATGCTGCAGTGGTTAAAATGCATTCATCATTAGCATGAATAATTTAATATCTGGCTTTTAAACATGCATTTAAGATGTTCTCTTTCGAGGATCACTTAAAAGTAGTTATGGTTGGATGAACAAGTCAGATTTTGTTCTGAGGATTTCCCTTAATCCACACAGTCAAAAATATACTTACAGGCTCAAACATATGCAAACACACCCACTAATATTTAGCTAAATGTATTTTATTATTGAAGATAAATCCCAAGCTTTTTTTCAGCCCAGCAAGGTCCTGGCTCAATTCTGGCAGAATATTTGACCACACTTATTCAAAACTAGTTGGTTTCCGGGCGTAGCCTTGGTGTTTAAGAAAAGTCCATTTAGGTTGGAGCCATTCTAGAAGATTACTTTTAAAGACAACACATTTCAGCAGCGTCAGTCATCCACCAAACAACAATATGCCCCATTCTTTTCCATCAAGTGATCCATTCTGGGCGCGTCTGGTCAGCAGCCGAGGCTACAAGGCAGAGCGCCCAGTAATCCTTTTTGAACCAGTTCTGTTCAGAAGCATTAATGCTTCTCATAAGTCTATCCAAAGCTGGCTTTTTTTCTTTCTGTGCACTTCACGGTAGGGTATCTAAAGTGTGTTAAAGCCATAGTGCAATCCAAAACAAAATGTGAGGTGTGTTTGGGATCATTGTAGTACTAATGTACTAATGTCACCCACAAAAAAGGACATCTGAAAGGAAAATCCATGAACCACCAAGGTGTAAGGTCATCTAGAGACGAAACACAAGTATCACTGTATTTACAGTGAAGCATGTGTAAAATCAGCATGAAGTGATAGGATGCTGACCAGAAAGGACACTTTTAAGCTTTACTACAATTTGCACTTGCCTACATGGTCAAACTAAATGCCTTCTGTGGTTAAGTTTTGTGCTGAGATGAGAAGCAAATATAATGTTGCAATATTTGCCAAAATTGCAGGAATTATGTTTTCTAACCTAAGAATACTGCACCACCTGTGCAATATGGTTTTGGCAGAATCAATGGCCTGTTCTGCTGTCTTGAATATTGCACAAGGCTGATTGAATAGTAAAGAAAGGCTACCACCTTTGTGTCCATGTTTCAACCATCTGACCAGAACTGTTACCTCAAAGAGAAAGAAAATCGGTTAGAATTATCAGTGACAATCCAGGAAATACAAAGGGGGATGCCAGTTAGAAGCTAAAAGATGCTTGAACACCAGTGTCACTGTCCGCATTAAATCTAGTTTTACATTGTGGATTAAAGCCTATATCCTTCTCAGTCTGCGGATGTGTGGAGACACGCAGCACCATTATCCGTCGATGTAAGGGCTCTCCGACTGCCATGCGATGACGGACGGAGTAGAGCCCAATTTTATAACTGTCAAATGCACCTGAGAGCGCACGTCTGATTGGTCAGCCCAACATCAAACCCAGATCATTTTACCAGAACGGTGCTCTATAGTCGATGCAATAAGTAGTCAATTCAGCTTTTGGGCACTAGAAGCTTTATATTTCAAGGCCAGTTTATCTAATATGGTTTCTTGGCAATTTTGAACACCAGGAGGTGTAGACAAACAACAAAACAGACCTCTGTTTGTTTAATTACATGCGTTTTTAGAGTATTCAATGAGCTGCACTTCTAGTAAAAAGCTTTCCAGCTCAATCAAAACTCGCTGTCAGTTATTGCTCCTTGAGTGGAAATGGCGTTTAAAAGCTGAAGTAAATAAACTTTTGTCGACCAGAGACGTCACTGCAATGGTAGCCAGACCCACCAGAAAAGGCCGGCACCCCTTGCTGCCCTGGTGGAGAATTGCTTTGCAACACTGACACACCAACGGAGAAGTACAAAAGGAAAACGTCTCCGTCAATACGTGTACGTGTGGGTCCAAACTTGCTGATGGAGAAGTATAAACTAGGCTTAAGAGCAGGCTGACCAAGAATGAAAGAAGTCTCTGCTCTTAAATTGACACCTTCAATCTTGTCAAAAAATTTCAGTTGACCACATGGACAGGTCAAATACTTAATGCAAAAACTGTTATGTCCAACAGGACAATGGTTCTTTAAAGAAAACTTGGTTTTGGAATAAATAAAGCAGGCTCAAATTAAGCACCTGAATCCTCTTAAGAAGGTATGTGCTATGCTTAGAAGTCAGACAAATGCAAAGAATTCAGCCAACGTAAAATACATTTAACACATTTGATGAGAAGAGTGAACAGATATCCAGTCAGGATTATACCAGAAGCTTATTGATTGCTATTTAACTTTTGTGGTTTTTAAAATTCAAACTTGATCAGCAATTATATATGGGGAAAACCCCCAAAATATTTTAGGTGCTTGCCTTACAAACTTTAGAAAAAAGGAACTGTTTAAATGGATCATTAAAGTTAACATGACATTAATGCTGATGTGTGTTTTCAGACTACTCACTGGCACTATGTATAATTCTGTCACTGTGCAAATTATGCTGACATGTAAACATCCCTCTTATAATGTTAGGTCTTATGTTCTTGTTTATCCATTCATTTGTGGAAATTAGCTGCTAAGATGAGAGGACCACTGTTGAATTTTTGGAGAGAAGTTGACAGCAGCTCTTTGTTTGCCGTCTACTCTCAGGATAACTGTTTTTGTTTTAATGTGGCACGGAGATGGAATCTCTCGCCAAAAATGTTGTCGGTCTGATTGAACTCTAATAGAGAAATATTTGTGCTGCCTGTGTACTGTTCATCAAGGTGCCAGGTGAGGCTGAATGAGAAAGAAACAAAATTCACCGGTTGACATGGAAACAGGGATAGTAAGGGGACAGAGGCCAGATGGAAATGTGGTTTAATTTCCCTCCAGCACTCAGTAAAACTCAGTAATAGGATTTTTTTTCTTACACAGAATAACATCCAGCAGGTATTCCAAAGGCTGCACACTTTGCTTCAGGAGGAATACAGTGGAGAAGACCTTCAAATCATCGCATGTCCATCTATGGAGCAGGTACAGCTCTGTGGGATTAGCACAGCCTTTAGGGGCTTTAGATATTTTAAATAATGATGCTGCAGCTTCTGAAAGTGCTTCAAGCTAACTTCAGGAAAGCTGCATTCAATAAAGTGCATCAGCTAAGGCACAGCAAGCGCTCATCACTTTTCATGGCTTTATTTCAGATTAACCTGCTGCTGTCTGTGAATAAGTAATGTTTGCTGAATCGATGCACCCTCTCGATGGCAACGTGAAGCCGGCACTTCAGTCATGACCTGGAGGCTGAGGGGGTGGAATGACCAGAAAAAGCCCTGCACCTGTGCTGCCTGCTGGGACGGGAGTGCTGGATGGATGTTAGAAAATAAAAAGCCCAAAGATTTATCACATGGAGGTTTGGGTGCTCATGTTGAACTCCATGTCGAAGAAGTTACTTTTTAAGGTCTGTTGGACAAAAAGGAAAAGGTCTTAGGGTTGCTTAGTGGTGTTTTTTTTTATTTTTTATTACAGTCGCATCACTTAACATGGGACTGTTTTGGAGGTAAAATAAAGATGGGGTAAGGATTTGTAGATAATGACATGATGGACTCAAACAGTTGGGAGGAAGCTAACGGCCAGTGAGGCACTAACAGTCATATGCCCAGTTCCCAGGAAAATGCTGCAAAAATATTTTATTTTTTTGTTAAAAACCATGTGAAAGTCTTTATACAAGCCTTCCAGAAGTATTAATACCCGTTAATCACTTTCACATTTTGTCACGTAGCAACCACAAACCTTAATATATTTTGCAGAGATTTTATGTGATAGACATAAGTGCATCACTGTGAAGCTGAAGGAAAATGATCAATGGTTTTCACAATTTAAAAAAAAACAACCTAAAAAGTATGCTGTGCATTTGTATTCAGTGATGAGGTAGAGAGGTTTAAAGCAGGGTTAGGTTATAGAGTAACAGTTTTAGACATCTTGCAGAGCACGGTTATGTTGACCAATGTAAACACTATGATACTACTGCAAACCTGTTTGGTTCACCTTAGCTGACAGACCTGGCAAGGAGATCATTAATCAGAGAAGCAGCCAAGAGAAATGTAACTCTGGAGGAGCTGCAAAAATCAATCTTTTAGGTGGAGAATCTGTCAACAGGGCAATTAATAATTGTGCACTCCAGAAATCTGTTATTTATAGAGGAGTTGCAAGAAGGACACCATAAGAAGTCCTGCTTGGAGTTCATCACAAGCAGTATAGGGGACACAGCATACATGTGGAGGGAGTTTCTTTAAATATTCTAGATTATTTAAATGAGACCAACATCAAACTTTCTGGCCTACATGCAGAATATCCTAATCACTCCATCCCTACCCTGAAACATGGTGGTGGTGGCATATTGAAATCTGTTTCTTCAGAATGGAGACAGAATTTTGTATGTTGATTGGAAGATGGATTGATGGAGATGAATGAGGGGTATTCCTGAAAGAAAGAATAACTCTAAACATCTAGCCATAACTATGGTAGAATAGTGTAGAACAAAGCATCTTCATATATTACTAGAACTCGATCCAATGTAAAATATGTAGCTTAAAAGACAAAGGACTGCTCACAAATGCTATTGACGCTATTGACTTGGCTTGAACTACTTTGTAAAGAAGAATGGGTGAAAATGTCAGTCTCTAGATGTGGAATGCTGGTAGAGTGTTATGTCTAACATCCCGTTTTAATGCATTGAAGTTTGTGGTTCTAACGTGACAAAATATAAAGAAGTTGAAAAGGGTATTAATCCTTTTGCAAGGCACTGTTAGTCTCCATCTGTGTAGCCAAATGATGACCTGTGCTATGGGTGACTCAGGTCTGACAGGCTTGAGGTCTGACAGGTTTGTTCTCTCTAATCAAAGACAGCTGTTTCCATGAACCTTCTCATCCGAAACCTCCATGTTGAATGTTTTTGTTATTCTGTTGCACATTTGTAAAACAAAACAAAACCCCAACATCTTGTTTTATACTTTCTTTTATAACTTGTTTAATTCAGCATTTACTCTAGCACAGTATAAGACTTTGCTCTTACATGAAGAATGGATGTGTCATCAATGTACTCTTTGCTTTGGTTTGTCCCATGTAAATTGATTTGTAGAGGTCTTCTATTTATGGACATTCTTATTAAAAGAAGAGGTTATTAATGTTACTTGGCTTTATTTCTAAAAAAGCACTTAGTCGTTAAATTCAAATTCAAGGGATGCCACAGCTCGAGTCGCTTCACACAAATGAGAAAATTCTATTGAAGGACGTTGTCCGCTTTGGGGGGTCTTTTTGGCAGAGTGTTGCCGTTTCACTGGCAGCTGCCGCCTTTCCATCTGCTGGATGAGGTTTTGCTGGAGCTTGACCTTCGTTGGACTTGCTCTCCTTTGATAGGTGACGAGGGACTGGATGTTCTGGAGCAGCGCCTTGATCTCTGCACTCTTCTGCTTCAGATAAGTCTGAAGCGAGTCAGCTCCTGGCACTGTTAGCTTTCTGCCTTGATTTGCCTGTAAGAAATGCAAAAGCAGAAGGGGTGATTTGGGTCTGAAATTGGGGTCATGCAGTAACTTACTTTCAGTTTAGCCTCTTTGTTGAGCTGCATGCTGTGTTTATGAGAGGCGAAAAGGATGCAGATATCCTCCTGGGATTTGATGTGGACGTTAAGGTGAGGGCTTAGGGTGAGGCTGAGGGGCTGGCAGGGTGGAGCATGAATATGATGCTTATTCTCCTGCCAGTTCCAGTGTTTCTTCATATCTCCTGTCTCACTGAAGAGTGTACCTCCCCTTGAAGTAAGATTAACCCTAACATAGAAAGAGAGTCACTTGAAAGGTTTTAGTGACTCCTGGAAGCTGTTTTTTCTGCAAAAAAATGAAATTTTACCAAATGCTGCCATTTTCATGATAACAGGTCTGCACTCTGCTTGTAAAAACCGCCTGAATGCGTGGCTCATCTCTTTTGTCCTCCAGAAGCACCACACAAGACCAGTCGGTTGACTGTGCAGCTGCCACAAGAATCGCAAGTCTTCCCGATGGATAGCTTTCCAGCATGATTAAGGAGATAAAGATCTACTCATATCAAAGAAGTAATTTATCATCAGGCTTCATGTCAGAGGATACCACACCTGTCCGGTTCCATCTGGAAAGATCACAGTGAATGCTTTGCCACTGTTGTAACATTTGACAAGCGGCATCATCTGTTGGTGCAAAGAGAACTTTAATTTTGTACAGATGTGTAAAAAAGCCATGAAATAAATGAATCTTTTGGTAGTTACATAGCATAAAACCAGAGAATTTGGAGAGATCCTAGGAGTACATTTATTCAGTATATCTTTTTATAATCCCACCAGTGCCAGAATTGTTGGTGCCCCTAACAGTCCCTTTAAGGTTAATGTAAATACATTTCTTTAATTTTACTTTACTGTTAGGTTTATTTCTAATTACTAATCCATGAACTTGTTTCTTTGGGGTGTGAATATAACATGCAAGGGACAAGAGCCCATATTTGTCTCAAAACAGAATGCACAGTGCGTAGGGTGTTAAGGGGGATAACATGGAAAAGTTCATTCATTTCAGTAACCCAGTTTAAAAGTAAAGTTGAAATTGATACATACACGTTTATGACATGACATATTTCAAGCATTTATGTTGTATTTTTGATTACTATGGCTTAAAACCCAAAACTCAACATCTAATAAAATACATTTTAATACAGAAAGTCAGACTGAAATCCTTCATAAGGACAGTAGGCCAAAACAATAATTGCTGAAGAAGCTGGATGTTCAGCGGGCCGTATGCAAGCAAAAGTGTGGTAGACAAAGATTATGAAATAAAATTCTAAAGTTTGGGTGATAGTAACACTAATTTAAAATAAAATCTGGTAGAATGCCAGAATACTGAAAATTGTTAATTCTCTTTTGGCATGGTTATCTAAAACACTGACCCCTCCCCCCACAGCTAAGCTGAAGAGAACTATGCATTAGAGAGGACCCGAGATTTTCAACGATCTAGAAGCAATATGTAAAAGGAAGTGGTTAAAAATCCCTCTCTACGTTCCAACCTTGTGAAATTGTATAGAAGACTAATTGACTTTTAATTGGTAAAAGAGGGTTGTCCAAAAGATTAAACACAGGGGTATTAATATTTGTTCGTGATAAATTCCTCTGAAGGCTTTTTACACTTTATGTTGCGATTTAAACATTTAACATGTGACGCCACCTTTGGTTTCTGCCTCTTCAGGTTGAAAGAGAAGACGCTGTTGCAGTTTATTTCTATTTCAGGGAGCAAAGCCTCCTTCATTGTGACCAAAACGTCTTCCAAAGGTAGATTAGGTGAGGTGTCATAAGCTTGTTTGTGTCCTGTAATGTTGTTAAAGATGTCAAAACATGGATGAATTGAAGGAATGGATTGTAAAACCTTAATCTGCTTGCAATATGGTCCACAGTGTGTGCAACCTGCTTCAGGGGTCCCATGATCTGAATCCTCTTTTGACTTCAGATCATTCTGCCTGAGGTATGCCATGGAAAATTGGAATTCAGATACTGACTGGTGTTGAAATTAAATTGAAAAACACATTTAATCATAGAAGTCAGTAACAGACAAGCAATACTGACCTTTGATCTTCCTTTGTGGCTGACTCTCCATCAGTTACAGTTTCATCTATAGTGACTGTTCCACTCTTGGACGATTCCTTTGAAATGCATTTCTGTGCATTTTTGCTACAGAAAGACTAATAGGAAACAATAAAATGCAGATATTCAAAATTCTGTTTTCATGCAAACTTCTGGTCAGGACAGGACATAGGCATAAGCAGATTGTGTGGCTGGTTAGGACCTCCTGGCCTGGGGATCAATAGGAAGTTGAATATAGGTCAAGTTCAGGTAAGGTTTACATACGCACCAGCAGTGCATTAATTTGATTTTTGAATAAAATCTATATATATATATTTTTAGATCATTCTGTATTATAATGTAATGTATTTGTTTTGTTGCTGATTAAGCTTCATGCTTTGGCAACAGCTTAAGTTGCACTGTTAAACCTTTTTGACATGTGGACCAAAATCATCAAGTTACAAGTACTTGCAGTCAGAGGTGGATATAATACCCAAAAATTGTACTCCGGAAAGAGTAGCACTAGTTCAATATAGTTTTACTCAAAAGTAAAAAGTAGCTGTCCAAAAAATTACTTGAGTAAGAGTAAAAAGGTATTTGATAAAAAGGTTACTTGATTACTGAGTAACATCTGATTTAATATTTTTTAAATGATCATCAGACAGACAAGAATATAAAGTTATGGGAAAATCCTGGTATTTTAAAGACTAAAATGGGGGAAAAAACCCCAGATACAAATAATTACAAAACACATTTTAGGCAGACGAATCACTCTTCTAAGTATTTTTTTCCAATATAATACCAATACTTTTACAGTATGTTCTACCTGTTTGTCTGTCTCAATTTATATCTATATATATATATTAGATCAAGGTAAATAGTATTTCCCAGTGACAATTTATGGTGTTAACTAAGGATGTAAGAAAATATCGATACACTGATATTGCAATATTTAATTTCCCGATATTGTATCGATATTCAGAAGCAAAATATCGATTAAAAAAAACAACAACTTAGGATTTTAATGGAACAATTAATGCGTCATTTTTGTAGTAAAATTAAAAGTATGACTGGTAGTTTGTGGCTGTTTTCTCCTTTTTTGTTCTAGTGGATTAACTATATCTAGTAATAAAACTGGATGTGTTAAATAGAAACAGGTTGGAGTGTTTAGAATGCTGTGACAGTTTTCCAACAGTTAAATTCAGTTTTACTTTTAATTTTACTACAAAAATTACTGTCATCATTAATGGTTCCATTCAAATTTTCTAAAAAATTAAATTAAATAGAAAATCAATACATTGCTTTTGAATATCGATACAATAATAAGACATAAAATATCGCGATATATCGGCATATTGATATTTTCTTACATCCCTAATGAACACCCAATGTTCTTGTCTTTTACTGTATAGTCATTGTGAAAATCCTTATTAGAAAAACAGTAGTTGTAGTTTGTAGTTTAAAGGGATTGTTGATGAAGATTTATTGTACAAACGTTCACCAAATCAGGTAAAATGTTTAAAGTCTTTAAATTCTTTCACAAAGAAAAAGATGTTTATATATATAGACGTGTTCAGTTTTTGGAAAAATCTAACTAGTTTGGGTAAATATATACTTAAATATCCAGTCTATGAAGGACTCCTGTTCCATCTTTTCACTGCAGTCATATCCATAACTCTGTTCTGATTTATTCTGGTCGGCATTTATTACTCATTCTAGAATACCTGAACTCTGGAGTTCTAAATATGCCAATTCATGAATAAAATAAAATATAAATACTCAAATAGCTGTTGGAGTTCTGGACTCTGAAGCTGTTACTGGGTTCAGTTTGACCTAAATACTGAAACTGGGCACACTGACAGCCTCAGCAGTGATAATGAAAAGGATTTTTTTTTTATCTGACACGCCATTTCAGCTTAAAGTAGAGCTGAGGGTGAAAGGAATGCTGTTAATTTAACCCATATTTGGTCCTAAAATAGACTGTGAAGCAAAAAAACTTTTACAATTTAAAGCCAAAATTGGTCCTTTGTTACTATACAAGTGTAGATCATTTAATATGAAGTCCAAATTTCACCTTTGTAAAGGTGTTATTGGAGGAAATGCAGGAGATCTTTAAAGTCTGTCTGGTACATCCTCTGCTGACTTTTTAAAACATTTCAGGTTGGAGCAAGTAATTGACTAACTGACATTCCCATCCCCTGGAGCTGTGGTGCAAGCATGAACAAAATGTTAAGAGGTTTGAAAGAGCAGGTCCGGGATTTTTTGAGATTTTACTCTTTCCGTGTTGTAATACCTTGCAATAATATACAGTGTAAGTTTAATTTAATCTGTTTGAAAATGATAAAAGTTAGGTGTTGTGGATTTTAATACTGCTGACTGTTTTGCTTTTTGTTTAAGCAATCAATTCAGTTCCAAGTTGCACACGTTGACAGGAGCTTTCCCCCCCCCCCCCCTTTTAACATGAGTGTGCCCCCAAATCGACTGTGGACTGAGCTGCACTCTTACACTCACCTCTTTTGGGTCAACACTGTTGGCTATAAGAACACTGGTCACTGGAGGTTTCTTTAGCTGCTGGCTGTTCTCTGAGCAAATGTTCAATGCAGCGTGCAGCAACTGCTCTGATCCACTTGAAGCTGGAATCTAAACACATCATAAAATATCCTCTAACTTTTGTTCAGTTCTCTCTATGTACAATGACTTACAGCAGTATGAATACTCTTTTTTGTGTGACACAAACATCAGTCTGTTTTGCTGGGACTTTATGTGATAGACCAACACAAAGTTGCACATATTTGTGAAATGGAAGACAAATAAGCCATGGTTTTACATTTTCTTTGTAAATCAACTCTGCAATGTGTGACATGCATTTGGATTCAATCCCTCAGAGTCAATACTTTGTAGAACTGCTATCTATGGTAGACTTAGCGGCCATCTCTTTCAGTTTATCAAAAGACTAGCATTTTTCCCCATTCTTTAATTAAAAAAATGCTCAAGTGTTGCCCCAGATTGAAAATTATATTTAGGTCTGGATGTTGACTAAACATGTTTTATTCTAAACCGTTCCATTGTAGCTATTGCTTTATGTTTTTTTTTGCTCCGTCCAACCTCCATCAGCTCTGACCAGCTTACTAGCAGAAGAAAGGCATCCCCACAACGTGATGCTACCACCACCATACTTCATCTAGTGTTCACTGTTATCTGATGTGTTAGCTAAGTTCTAGACCAAACTGCACCAATGACATCTTTTGGCTTTGTTTCAGTGATATGTTTCTCTCATTGCTCTTCTATAAAAACCTGATTTGTGGAGTCCACTACTCATAGTTGTCCTTTCAACAGATTATCCCATTGTTGCTATGTATCTCTGCAGTTTATTGAGAGTTACCATTGGCCTGTCGGCTACTTCTTTGATTTACACTCTCCTTGACTGGCCTGGATATTAGGTGGGTAGCCATGACTTGGTAGTAATGCAGTTGGGCCTTTTATTTGGCAATTTTCCACAATATGATGCTGCCACCACCATGTTTCACAGTGGGAATGATTTAAACATTTACTAATTTGGTAAGTTCTGAAGGCAGCATCGGTTGGATTGTATTTTATTTAGCGGTGTTAGTGTAAAGAGGACCAAATAGAAATGCAAAACACAATTTTCATTTTCCTACTACTTCAGGATTCTGTTCTACTTGGTTTAAAGTTATGACATAAATACACAATGAAATACATTGAAATTTTTGATTGTAATATCCCGAAATGTGGAAAAGTTCAATGGCATAAATAATTTTACACTGCACTCTGTTACTATTTAATTTTAAATCGTGGAATAAAAATCTACTTCAATATCTTACAGTTCTTTTGTTGAAGAAGAAGTGATGAAAGCCATAATTTGTCACAAAACAAATCTGAATTAATTGCCTGTTCCATAAATGGATTCATATTTAAACCAGAAAAGAAAAATGAGGAGTTTATAAGTGACATTTTCTTCTATACCTTGTCAAGATTAGTTAAGGTCTCTTCTGTTCCTTCTTGGCAGGCTGTAGGAGCATGGGGAGTTTCCTTGCTGTGCAAATCCAACATTTCATTATCTGGGGATATCTTCAACTCAAGCTTCATGTTTTTAAGAACACTCTGAAGTGAAAGAAAAAAAAAACAAAGACTCTTCATAATTTATTAAATTCTTTGAGGTCTTTAACTTGTGCTTCATGAATAAATCAGAACAGCGAAACTCCTTGTCTCTGGATACCATGTCATATCAGCTTTCAAAACATAGAACTTACAATGTGACAAGGCTGTGAAAACTCAAGTTCAGTTTCACTTTGGCAAAAGGAAGAAATGTTTCTAAAACACACCAAAATATTTCTGACATGGTAATTATGCTAAGGTTTTCTCTATTGGCTCTCTACAAAGTGTTCTTAACTTGTTAGATTAATGAGAGTCTGTGTCAGAAAAACCATCTCCAGCTCAGGATGTCCAAGCAAACCTTTGACTCTGTCAGTGACATTTGCAGGGAGACATATTTTACAAATCAAAATACCTCATTGTCAGCTAGCTGCTCCGAACTGTCATCACAATGTGGATCTCCAGTCATTATCTCTGTGGTCAAACTCTTTTGAAGTGAAGCATTTGGTGGTTTAGATTCTGCAGACAGAAAAATACCTATTATCTTTTACTTTTAAAATTACATTTAAAAAGCAAATATTTAAACAAAAAGCTACCTTGACTGTGCTCATCCGTGTGTTTCCAGTCTGTCTGTGTGCCAATGCTGGTTCTGGTGACAACCCTCCCGTCAAATGTTTGGATTGTGAGAAACTCTGATGAGCTTTCCCTGGAACCAGTTCTTAATTATCACATTTTAGGTCCAAAAAATCTTCAAAGCATAACTGAAGCACCCATACAATAAAATACACTTAAGTGTAAGTTGTTTATGCTGTAGCTTCAATCATGAATTTGTGTAAAAGCAGATTCAAGGTTGAAGACAGATACATACCCTCACTGTATAAAAACACACTGAAGCTGAAACTAGTAAGAGAGCATCACTATCCACAGCAAAACGAATATTGTACCAGCATGCCACTCAGAAAAAAAGAAGCCATAAATCCAAAAGCATCATAATAAATCCAGATTACAGTTTGCAAATGTCCTTGGCGGCAAAGTCCTTATCTTTTGGACACGTCCTGCAATCTTGTGAAACTAAAATTGAAGTTTTAGGCCATTAGGACCATCATAACATTTTGAAGGAAAATAAGGAAGCTTGCAAGCCTGAAAACATGATCCAAACTGCAAAGTACGGGGGTTGTTGGAGGCTGTCTGGGTATGTAGGGTGTGTGAGTTTTGCTCCTAGTGGGACTGGTCCACTTCACAAAATAGATCCCATCACAAAGAAAGAAAGTTTTGTGGGAATGTTGGTTCAAATCAGTCTTCTAAATCAACAGAGACCCCTAGAATCCCACTAAACTACTTAGAAAGCAGCTTAAGAACAAAAAAGTTGGTGTTTTGCAGTAGCTATCACAAAGCCCTAATTTTAATCTTACAGAAATGTTTTGGACATTGCTAAAAAAGTGTGTGAGTTAAGGCATCCTACATATTTGACTCCGTTACAAAAAATTTGTCAAGAGAACTGGGCCAAAATTCCAGCAAGCTATTCTGAGAAACTTGTAGTTCCAGTATTCAAAATGTTTGATCCAACACATACAGCTTAAATGGAAATTCAACTAAATACTAGGGCAATGCATGTAAACTTCTAAATGTCTACAAAATATTCTGGCCTATAGGAAGCATGTTTGTTATCCTAACTCATACCAAACAGGAAAAGATTAGACCAATTTAATGTAGAATGGGAAAAATATGATTATGTCTCTTTAAAGAGTGTATGTGAATAAATATCTATCTATCTATCTATCTATCTATCTATCTATCTATCTATCTATCTATCTATCTAATCTATCTATCTATAACTTGTGCTTTATTGAAAAATAAATCAATTTAAACTAAGCCTCACTATGTATTATCTGACCTTGAGTTTAGCTGCATAGTATCGCCTGTGCATTAACTCTGTAGATGTGGGTCAGTTCTCTCCAGAAGTCTGTTTACAGTCCAGGATTTGTTTTTGTCTCCATCTCAGTTGATTTGCCTTGCGAGTCGGGTGTTTGCATCATGTCTGTGATAGTCTTGGCTCATTGTGAAGCAGGGGTGAACAGAGAAACCACAAAAAGTTGCATCAGGCACAATACGGTCAAATAAAAACAGCCTGTTATGCCCCCTATTGTAACTTAGCAACCAGAGAACAATAAGGGAGCTGTGTGTGTGTGCGTGTGTGTGTGTGTGTATGGCAAACTCAAAGAAAAATACACAGAGGTTACTTAAAATCTACCTCTTTTACCTGAAATCTCTTTGTCCTGTGTTGATTTACCTTTGCACCGGTTGTGTCCTGAAGGTTTATGAAGTTTTTTTTAAAGGATTTACATTTCGTTGCTCATTATTTTTGGGTTGGGCTTAGTTTTCTGCCATGAGTAGAGATTACCCTCATATTATGATAACTGTAACAACAAAGATGTCGTAAATCAGTAATATATTAATTATTGTTAGGGTAGGTGGTGTTATTGGTTAATATCTAAGAAGCTAATTAAGGCTTGAACATACCCTAAAGGGGTAAAGAGAGAAAGTTTGGTGGTATACAACATCTCTATTTTTAGTTGTATCTGTATTTATACCTTTGCATTTTTCATTAGAAATTCAGTTCCCCTAAAGTGGACTGTACCAACTCTGAACCTCCCCTAGCTGTCAGTCAAATCTGCCGTAAAAAGAACTGCCCTTCTGATCTATGAATTGATCCGTATAGGTTTTCTCTTCAGAGTTTCAAAATTTATTTTGAGAAGTGTGAGGGAGTCCCTGTCCCTGCATGTTTCGGTAAGGGAATTTTCTCATCAGACCATGGAGTAAAAAACAGAAGTGTTTATTTGATTTGAAAATTTTAAAAAGCAAAATAGCTTCCAGAATAAAATATGAGACAGTTTTTGGCTTTTGAGGTAAAAAAAAAAATAAAAATGAGTGGAAATTAAAATTAAAATTTCATTTTTAAATACATAAAATCACATGCAAAGTAAATTGGAAAAATAAAAATGTAATGGAATGGACACACTCCACCCTTCAGATTTTGGTAGCAAAGTGTGTTTCATCCCGTTGTGTCACTGCACATGTATGGTAGGTTTAAGTAGTTTCATTATGCTGCTTCAAATGCCATCTAATAAAAGAAATATGTATATTATTTTTTTTCACTAATGTCCAAATTTTACATGTATTTAATATGTTTATTTTAATCTCCTTGTTCATTTCTTTGTTCATTAGGCTATTTGTTTTGTGTTAGAAATAAAATATGTGGAAGAATACCCTTTTAGAGTGTATCCTACAGAAGAAACACCAGCCCCTACAGTTAGTGTTCTCAGAGTTACACAATTAGTTCATCTTTCTTTGATTTTTTTATTGTTTTAGACATGAAATTAAAATCAGTCTAAATGAAAATTTCTATTCATCAGTTTTTCACCACGAGAAAGAAAAAATGCCTAGTATTTTACTTATTATTTTGTATTGTCTTACACTAACAACATCACTTAAATCCTTTCTTCCTTAATCTGATGCTTTGTTTGAATTTAAGCACATCGTCTTCTCCACATCTAGATGCTTAAATGCATCTAGAGTTAATGCCATGTGACAATGAGTTCATGCCATGTGACTGGATGTTTTGTTATTTCTGTCATTAAGCAATTTAAGAGTTCATACAAATGTAGACATTATTGTAAACACAATAAAACCTTTGAAAGATTTAAAGAGAAAATTTGTTGGATTTTAACAGTTTAAATAATTCAACTACAGTAATACAGTCTTAAGACTATCCTTTTCATGTATTTTACTCTGGAATTAGGTCATATAATTATTTTAAAAAAAGTACATCCTCATTAAAGTTCTAGCTTTATTTTAGGAGTACTTATCTTTTCAGAAACATTTTCATTTTGGCATCATCGTTGTTTAATAAGTAATGACATGGTGTGTGGTTTTTGTACACTTGAGGTTAGAATTTTTTACATGCAAGCCCTTGAACTGATAGAGAGTGTCCTTTTTTAAACCATTACCGTATATGTTCACCATCAGTATTTGTGTGAGCTTAATTATTTAAAGGGTCCGGGAGGAACCTAATTACCAATCTTTCACTGGATCATGTAAAATATTCATATGCAAAACCAGTTGTGTTTTGTCAAACTGGTCCTGCAATAACTGAATGAGATATCACTTGTGTTTTGCTTTTTTACATCTTAAATTGCTTTTTTTAAATCAAGTACTTCATTTTATTTCTTCTAAAGTCATGGAAATATTAATTCAAGAGTCTTATCTGTTTTCTTTGCAAATGAGTTTTTCACACATTAGCCTTGACAATAGAAATACTTTATCACTGTAGTCTGCCAATAACTAGACAACTAAAACATAATATAATGGAATAAATGTCCGCAATGACTGTAGACAAATTAAAATGACAAATTAATTGAAGTCTATTGCAAAAGATGAACCTGTTCCGTTTGTCTTACATTGTTTATTTCCTACAAAATAAAGATCAGTAATTGTTCTTCAGAAACTGGGCTGTAAAATAAACCTAAGCTTACCTGACTCGAGTTCAGAGATGTAAAAATAAATGTACAGAATTTTATGTCAGAAAACCAATGCCTGCACCCTTTGATGCTTGTCCATTATGAGTTTATGTGCAGTTTGTCAACAGCTTTTTTGTGTCTAGAAGTGGTAGAAATGAGCATTGCTTAAACAATTGATAGCTGCAATGGTTATGTATTCAGTGCACGTACATATCTGATTTTAACTTTACTATTAACATATTATACCAAATCTCACGAATGTACAAAAGAGTAAGTCTCCTCAAAAACTGAATGTGGACTGCCAGATATTTAATTATTACAACAGGAGAGGATTGTGTTTTTATTATAATGTATCTGTGTGGCTGTTGGTGTTTTGGTTTTCTCATTATTAAACAAAATTGAGAATGACAACAAACAAAAGATCCTCAAGAGATTGAAAATAATGTGATTTTGTAATCTCTGGCACTGCCACAAATCATAACACTGTTTTTGTATTCCTTCTTTAATTCGCATGAGCCTTTATCATTTAGGGTGACTTCTATTTTTCCACTTGCTTGCTAAGCCGCTCCTTCCGGGCAATGAAACGATAATGTGGCTTTATGTTGTGCACATTTGCAGACGGGAGGGACATGCAGGTTTGCATTTGGTCGAGCAGAGAGTAAATTTCTGTCTTCTTCATTTGGATGTATTTTTCCAAAATACTTTGGTCTGACTTGACATGGCTTTCTGGGCAAATTAGCTGTATTTAAGCATAAAAAAAAAAACTTTTTTAATGCATTGTTTTTTCTTCAAAAAAAACATGACTGCTGTATTGTTATCATACATTTTACAACGGAGGACATATTTGATCAAGACACATACAGTGTGTTTTGCTTCTGTGCTGACCCACCTTAGGCTCTGAGCCAACACTGAAACGTACATGGTTTTCCTTGTGTGCAAAGGTGACGTACATACATTCTTGTGAATGTATGCGGACACTGATGTGTGGCCCCAAAGCGAAGGTGAGGGGCTTGAATGGAAGGTTACGCACATGGGGGTCAAAATACAACCAGTTCCAACGCCTCCTCAAATCGCCAGTCTCACTGAAGCAGAGACCTCCACCAGAGGTTAGGTTCAACCTTAAAATACATAGACAAACAAATAAGAACAAAATTGTTTTTCAAAGATATAACTATTAACCAAATGCAAAAACCAAACTTTCTCACAATTATTAGTACCTCATCAATGGTTTCACTCAGAGGTCTAAATGCAAAATCAGCATGAATATCAAATTCATTTTGGAATTTTAATGATTATTTCAAACATTTTTTTATCCTTAATGGACTGGTAATACAACATAACCCTTCCATGGTTTTCAAAAACAAGAGTTGGATGCAGACTGCAACAACATGTCACAGACCGAAACATTGCTTTTAACAACCACTGAGGCTTTATATTGCATTATCATTGCGACTTTGCAAAAGCACACTTTAAAGCAATCATTAAAAGCTAAATATTCAAGCTGTTTATGTCCTTGATGAGTGTTTGTCAACCTCTGACCGGAACATTTGAATTGACCTAACGTATAGGGAGTAAAGTTATTCTGTTAAATCTCAGTCTGACACTTTCTTAAAAAAATCAACAACCTACTGCAACCAGAATGCTAAATTATTGATACATGTTTTTTTTCTGTTTTGTCTTTTGATCTACAAATAAACAGCAGCAATGTGATTTCTTTTCCACAACTGTACTGCATTTTTAAAATACTTGTATAGCAGTTTTCCTCATTGTTTTTATTTTGTCTGATAATCACACACCTACAGACATGTCATTTCGAATCTCCGACACGTCCAAACATGACGTTTGGACGTCATGATTTCTTGTAGTGTTTGTGGCTTCACTTTTAATCATACAAATCCTAACCTGTGGCCTCTGTTGATGTGTTTTAAAGGTGGATAGTTCCTGCAATCAGTGGATTATTTTCCCATTAGTGGATTATTATTAACCAACAGACAAGGAATTGGCAGAAATGTGGCTGAATAATCTAAATTTAAAGTTACCACCAAACCCCATAGGGTTACTCTTTCTTTAACAAATTTCAATTGAGTAGGAAAATCTATATCCCAGTACTGTAACAACTAAACAGCAAACATCAGCTTCTGAAGAGGATTTAGAACACTGCTAAGAATGAATCAGATTTGATTTTAGGTTTTAGAAATAACAAATAATGTGGGTATCTCCTTCTATGGTTAATAATCAGTCATTAATGTATGATGCCCAAAATTTTATCTCCCTAACCCCATTATTAATCTACCAGATAAAATGACAGCTTAAACATATTCAAATAAACAACTACTGTGCTCTCATGTATTTAAAACAATAAAAAGTATCGATTTAATACCAAGTTAAACTATTACATAAAAAATTGCAAGTCATGTCCCCAGATTTGAAAGAATTAGGAAGTGGTAGGACAACGGCAACACATTTAAGATGTAAAAGTTTACTTTGCTGCATTTCTTTTCTATTTGTTCTGCAAGATACCTTTTGTTTACATATAAAGAGTATGTAGAGGTTCCCAACAGAAGACATTTTGAAAATTTATGGAGAACTTAATTTCTGACACAAAATAATAATTACAAGAAACAGTTACCATATCATTCCATTGTAATGGTAGCATGTAGAGTAGCCCTTAGTTGTGAAAATGCCTTTGATACCGGGGGCTGTGTCCTTGTCCTCAAGGATTATGTAAGTGTAGTGAGCAGCTTCCACTGATGATATTATGATGGCTGGTTTCCCAGAAGGATAACTTTGTCTATTAAAGCTCATTAACAATGGAAATTGTTTTTCAAAATTGTATCTTAATTTTTCCTCTTTTTTACTGCTTAAAAGGATACAAAACAGTACCTGTTCCATCAGAATACATGATCAGGAAACATGCCCCACTTTTGTAGAATTTCTGTGTTGCATCTTTTATCTGCCACAAAACACAAAGTTATAGGTAACCCCAAATGTATTTTAGAATTCAATGATCAAAGTTTGTATGTGGCATACAATGTATGTTTTTTCCACTATTTTCCTCTAATCAGATACAGATTACTGTTTTAGAAAGACCAGGGGTCTCATTTATAAAGCTTGCTCACACACAAAACATTGTCTGAAAATTGCTTAAGTCACTATCTACGGCAAGTTTGGGATTTATAGAAAAAGAACTTGCGCAACTTTAAGCACACTAATGAGCTTCATTACGCACATTTTGGACACGGAGGACACTGGCAGCGCAGTCGGTGAAATGGCAAAATTGTGAATTTAAGTCACATTTTTAGACTTGTAGAGTTTTGTACACACACTACCCCCGTCTCTAAACTGACAATAAAAATGAAACTATGTTGCATTTAACAATTATATCACATCATGTTCATATGTATGCTTTCAGATTATATAGCAATTGCACTTACTGGTGCATTAATTGTGTGAAGTACAAATATAAATACTGCAGTGACATTCCTGCATAATACTTCACAATGAATGTGCTGGCACTCATTGAAGATCACCCCACTGTTGTTTTTATTTGCTTTTATTCCAGTCTTAATTGTTGCAATCATAATTCAAACTTTATATTTATTTATCTTATTTGTTTTATCGCTTGTGCTGCTGCATTTATTGTTTTATTTTAATCTTTTTACTCTTGTGTTGTTACACATTTTCTTTTTGCTAACTATATTTTTGTCTTTTAATGTGAATCACTTTGGTCGCCTTTTGGGTGAGTAAAGCTCTATATAGATAAATGCTGATTGATTGATTGATTGAAATTAAAAAGCTTTTTGCCTCCCTGTGCCTCTTAAAGTCTGTGGAATTGCGCTTTCTCCGCCTCTCGGTTGCTATGGTTACCAGTTAACAACCCCATATCAACCGGCTTAAGTCTATGCAGAATATTCACTAGGCACTTTGCACTGACTGTTTATGGCAAAAAATGGGTGTGCAGGAGGTGGGATATGATCAAAAATCACCTGAGCACATTTCTAGGCAGAGTGTGATTTACAAAGGGGAAATTGTGTGCAGCTGTGTGTAATCAAAGTTTGATAGATCTGAAACTTACTTGGAGTAAGTAAAAACTTTTTGCCAAGCTTAAGTATGGTTTTAGGATTCCACGCAAAGTTTTATAAATGAGACCCCAGAACTGAAGCGTTCATACCTTTGGTTCCACCCATGTCTCTTCTTGTGATGTTAACACAACAACAGTCTTTTCAACAGTCTTTTTTTCTGGGATAAGAAGCTCATATCTTATCTCCTTGGACAATGTAAATGAGCCTAAGCAACAAAAGGAAAACATTTATTCAAAGTCTCTCTTTTGTAAGAGGCATGATACAGAACAGGATTCACATACTGTTTTTGGCTTTTTTATCTAAAGAATCTTTAGGTTTACATCTATACCTGAGTTCTCATGTTTTCTCTGTTGTCTCCGGCGTCGCAAATGTCTTACCCTAAAATAGAAAATCCAGATACTTAGATGTAAGAATGCAGCATGGGCTAAAAACATAACAATAGCAATCACTACATACTGTACAAGACATCAAATAAAGTTGCTGTAAAAGATTTACAGCCCCTTAAACGATTTGTGATATATCAACACAAAGTAACACATACTGGTGGAAAGAAAGGAAAGGGAGTCATGGTTTCCTTTTTTACTTACATAAATCTGAAAAGATCAGGGTGTTTTTATTTAGCATTCCTTCAGTAAATACTTTGTATAATCACCACATTTTGCTGAAGTTACAGCTTTGGAATATGTCTCTACCAGCTTTGCACTTATAGAAACCAAAACATTTGCCCATTCTTCTTTGCAACATAGGTTGATCTCAGTCAGATTGAATGGACCAGCCCTGCCAAAGATTCTTAAAAAAATTAAGTCTAGACTTTGTCTGGACCATTTAAACATAGTATGGTTTAAACTAAACTATACCAATTAAGTTCTATATGTATAGGGTCATTGTCCTGTTGGAAATTGAACCTCTGCTCTTATTCTCAAGTCTTTTTGAGTCTCTGACAGGTTTTCTTTTGGGTTTGTCCTGAATTTAACTCCACCAATTTCCCAAACAACTCTGACCAGGTTCCCTGACCCTGGTGAAAAAGAAAGCATTTCCACTGAATAACGTAGTCACCACCATGTATCACTGTGACAATAGTCAATTTTGGTCTGATGTGAACAGTTTGCTGTGTTGGCTAATTAGCTTTTGCCAAAATGGAATTAAGACGTCTTATGGCTTTCTTTCCAAAATGGCTTTCTTCTTGCCATTCGTATAGGTTGGATTTGACAAAAATAGGGAAATGAATACTTTTGAAATAAGTACTCTGCAAACAGTACTGTCCAATGAATGGCAGAATAAAGAAAAAGACTGGACAGTCTTGCACGCCACCCACCGTTCTCTTTGCGGTTCTTTTGGAATCTCCCACTCCTGTCTGCTAATAGATGCATGAGTGTCCACATCAATCATCCTACCGAAGTATTTCAGTTCCAGTTTCTCCCTTTCCTTCTGGATGACATCTCTCATTTGTTTAGCTTGCTCACAACAGAAGACCTGAATATAAAAAATTCGAAACTTTTTTTTTTCACTCACAGTGCTCCTTGGCTGTGAACTTTAAACCACAAATGAGGGTCACTGTGTCATTCTGTAAAGGTTATCTTGGTATAATTATTTATAATGAACTGATGTAAAGTAAAACAAACCGCACTCACCCTCTCAAAGAGGGTCTCAGTTTTCAGCGCTTCGCTGAGTGTAAAGGGCTGACAGAGCTTCTGGCAGTACTCACATAGAGCAATATGAGCTTTTTTTTCAGATTCAACTTCTGGAAGCTGCAGCCAGAAAAACAGATTTACAATCACCTTTCACCTCAGATATTATAGTCTCCACACTCAGTTATTACTGTGGGGAAACAAAAGAAAAAAGACCATTGCTTTTGTTTCTAAGCACTTAACTTGCTTGGCACCGCCTTTGAAATGCGAAGAGTTTGTTTTGGCTCTCGTCTGTATGCTATAAGACGAGGAAGACCCAGGCAAGGTATATCATACTCCTCCTCTGTCTCGTCATCTTCTGTCTCCTAATGTGATACAAAATAGTTCATTAAAAAAACGTATGTAGATTGTTGATCATAGATTACAAATAATCTAAATCAGTGATGTTCAAACTTTTTGCAACATGGACTAAAATCAACAAGTAGATACTGTAGTACTGAAGACCAGAAAAAAACAAACAAAAAAATTGCTAAATCAATTCTATTTCGAATTATTTTTATATTTACCTACTCAACAAAAACTAAATATTGATGTTACAATCCAATGAACAAAGCAGTCTGATGCTTGTATAATATGGGGTGCCGTTTGTGAAGTTAGAGTCGAAAATTAACAGAAATAATTTGGATTATTTAGCATCCATGTTATTAATTTATTTATAAATGTCAAAGTTTCAAACTAAATATTTTGTTTACAAATTAATTATTTAGTTTATAAAATAAATAGTTACATTCAAACTAAATATTTAGTTCACAAGCTAAATATTTACGAATTTAATATTTAGCTTACAAGCTAAATATTTATTTCACAAATTAAATCTTTAGCTCCAAATTAAATATTTAGCATGTCAACTAAATATTAGGCTACAAACCAAATATTTAACTTCGAACTGAATTCTTAGTTACTTGCTAAATATTTAGCTTTGAACCATAGACTGTAGATATAAGATGGATGGAGTCTCCGTGACGTCACCCATAGGTTTCTGAAGAGCTGAATGGAGAGTCTAGTCTCCTCCGCTTCCGGTCGGCACATGGGTCGCCCTGACCGGAAAAAACATTACACTAACAGAGGTTAGCAGGCGCTTTTAGAAAGCCACGGTTGAGAGACTCTGCCACCCCTCTGCCTACTAGACAGATTCAATAATTTAGTCAAATAAAATCATGAAGCCTTGTTGGTCCATAACTTTCACTAAAACAATGTGAATTTTAATTAAAACAAGTTTTAATAATGTAATAGTAATAATAATAAATAATCTAAAGTAAAGAAGAAATTTAATCATTTCAACCCATTCAACCAAGCATTGTTATCTTAAATGCACAACAGAAATATAATTTTACTTACCGAAAAAAAAAGAGAGCGGAGACTTTTTGACAGTCTTGTTAGTGCAATCAATACCACAGCAAGCCGTCTTTGTCCGATAAGTGTACAAAAGATTAAAAGATTCACCCCCTCAGAGTTGTCATGACGGTAAACTTGACATATTAAACCTAAAATTGTTTTTTGAACCCGGCTGTAAACATGTTTATTTCTGCACACATCAATTTGATGAAATTAATAGAGAGAATATAGTTTTTGTTTGTTTGTTCGTAAATTTGTAAAAACAAGTAGGGCATATTTAGTATCCATCGAAATTTGCTTGCCAACCGCCATTAAACAGAAGTTAATTGCTTATGGTATTATTTCAGTGTTTTTTGTATTAGTATTAAATGTCCTATGATGTTGAACTCACCATACATTTTGAACGTTCTTCAAATGCACCAGAGGTGTGCAATGCAGCTACTACAGATAAGCATCTGTCTTTTTTCAGCTAAAAGGAGAGTTTTAAAAGATGAAGGTGAAGAACAATATTCATGTGTGGCTTATAAAAGAAAGATCGGTCTTAAATACCTGCAGATTTTTTTTAAACTTTTGAATTAATTTAACAAATATAAATACTTTGTTTGTGAGTGGGTGAAACCGAGGAACGTTTATGATTGGTCAGTCGATGTAATTTGATCATGCTGCATGCACATGCGCAGATCATTCCCTTACTGAGCGTCTGGAAGTACAGTCTGGATGCAGAGCAGGCCAGGTACCTGATCTGCAGGGAATATTGGTGACAAAGTTTCACGGAAAGTAGCTAAGGTTGGTCAGAAATGTCGCTAGATTTGTCGCTAAGTGCTTTTTGGATAAAAAAAGTTGTTGAGTGGGTCTGAAAAGTCGTTAGAAATAGCAACAAAGTCGCTAATTTGGCAGCACTGATGGGAACTTGCTCCTTTCTGGAGCCAGGCCCTATCGGATGAGAGGGGAACTACAATTTGGTCACTTCTGCATTGGCTTCACATTTGGCCAGTGGAGTTTGCCCCTTGCGTTGAACTCAACATTTAGCTCAGAGCTAAATATTTAGCTAAAATGTAAATTTATTTGCCAGCAAGTGGAACAGCAATACAAGCGTTTACCAATGGATTTACAGCAACAGTGACTGCACCAGCAGCAGTTTGTGGGAACCAGGCAGCTTTTATCTTGATAGTCTACTCCCTCTTCTCAGCAAGTGAATTTGCATATTATTACCTAAATATTTAGCTCTGAGTTAGATATGGGGAGCCTAACTCACCCCCTTCTACATCCGGTCCATGGGTCCACTACGGTAAAAAAAATAATTAATGAGAGTCAATGGAGCTATGAAAGTTATTTTCTGATCCGTTTGAAATGTGCCATGGATTTAACATTTGATGTCCGTAAATTTTAAAGACACACGTTGATGCTGAGAAAGCGCTGATTTTTGACAGGCAGCAAAAGTTACTTTAGGTTTTGAGTGAAAACAGGTAGTGGACTAAAACTGAAGAAGAGAAGAAAATTGTCGTCAGTTTAGCAAGCTTTACATCCTTCTCCCAGGACCAAGGAAGGAGCATTAAACGTGGAGAAAACCACTCTAAATCTGGCCATGTGGAAAGTGGCAGCTATGCCAGGAGAGAAATAGTCAGTTGAGTAAAAGCCAGCATGTGGGACAAGCTCTACAAGGTCTAACAAGTGCTAGCTAGTGCTAGCTCTGTGACATCATACATGCGACTTCTGATTTGTAGTCATTTTAATTACAAATTTTTACAAGCAAACAAATCACAGTCAAAACACACATCAGTTATAATTTATATTGAGGTAATACATACGTGCGATACAGGCGGAAAACAGCGAACCAGAAAATAACTTTTATTGCTCCATTGACTTTTATTCTTTTTTTTTGTTTTTGGTCAGGGGACCTGTGGGTCGACCGGAAGCGGAGGAGACTCAGGCTCCCCATTTACTTCGAAGCTATCTATTTAGCTTGCCGGTTTAACTTGCCAACTAAAAAATTAGTTTGTAACTATTGTAAATATTTAGCTAAATAGTTAACTTTTATACTAAGCATTTAGCTTAAGTGAATATTTAGTTTGATCCTGTGACAATTATAAATGAATACATAACACAGATGCAAATATGACTTTAAAAAATGAACCCCAATTTTTTCTCCTGTGACAGGCTAAATCACCCAAATTATTGCAGTTGATTTTTGACTGTGCAAGTCAACAAACGACACCCCAAAGTATTAAAGCTATCTGAAAGTCAATTTAGATCCAAGATACAGTATAAAGAACTCCTGATGTTTGTATTATTAAAATAAATTTCCAACATTTTAGGGTAGAGTGTTCCTGTTTTCTTGATTTTTATTTTTTTATCTGTCCTCAGCAAAAGAATAGGACATTAGTCACTCTTGCTTTGAAAGTGCTTGTTGTTTTTAGCAAAACTTAACACATCGGTATGCTGAAGCCTCCTTTTGAGTAAAAGTTGCTGGATGTTCTCCTGCTTACTATCAAATTAATTTTGAATGCCAACAACTTGGTTAATTAAAAACAAATACATTGTCTGTACCATTTTCCAATTCAAGAGAAAATATCACCATAAAAAAACAAAATAAAATTTCCATCTGCATCAACAGCTTGTACTAGTGGAACAAATTTGTGCCGTATCTGAATTGCAGTCGCTGGCTGCACTAAATGATTCCAAGGGCTGCAAATGGCCAATGGGCTGCACTTTAGACGCCCCTAATTCAATAACCCAAACACAAGAAAAAGGTGTAAAATGTTATTAGGCAGATAATAATTTTGATTATAATCAACTAAATCTGTATGAATGCAGGGCTGCACAGTGGCACGGTTAGTAGATCAGTTGCTTTGGAGCAAGAAAGTCCTGGGTTCAAATCCTGGGGTATTTTGGAGTTTGTTCTCTGCATGCATGGGTTCGCTCTGGGAACTCCGGCTTCCTTACAGAGTCCAAAAACCTGACTGTTAGGTTAATTGGTCTTTTAATTTGCTCTTAGGTATGAGTGTGTGCGTGTTTGGTTGTTTGTCCTGTGTGTCTCTGTGTTGCCCTGTGATGGACTGGTGACATGTCCAGGGTGTGCCCTGCCTCTCGCCCGTTGATTGCTGGAGATAGGCACCAGTCCCCCCCGCAACCCTGTATAGCATAGGGTACACTGTATTGATAATGGATGGATGTATAAATGTAAAAAATACAGATAGTTACAAAACACAGTAAGTTTACTTGAACAGAAAGCATTAGTTTTTGCTTGACCTGTTTCCATAACCCAGATATCTTTTGATTTGAGCCACCTACCTTCAAATAGAGCAGGACAGTGTCCATGTTCATTTCGTCATGTAACATCTGGAGATCCCCCTCTTCCTTTTGAACTACACCACAGAGAAATAATTAGGAATCTGACAGATGCCTATAAGTCATTGGAGGCAAAGAGGGGGCAGGAACAGGTGACCCATTCTCACCCAAAATGATGACACAGCTTACCTTGATAGCTGAAAGAGAGGCTCTGCTCCACCCTCTCCCAATCTGTCTGCGTTTGAGTGCTCACTAGAGTAATAAATCTTCCATCCAGTGTGCAGACCTCCATGAAATGTGGTGAGGTTGGACTGCTCAAAGGAACAGAGACATAAGATTCAGCTACAGTCTCATTCAGCTGTCTAAAATACTTCTAAAGGGACATGTCAGCATGCAAAATGCAGCTTTAGCTGATACAGGTTAGTTGTAGTAGCCTGTAATGATGTGTTTTGTCTACCTCCCAAAAAAATAAACATCTTGAATGTATTTTTACAAATTCCAGTTATTTTCTATCTTGATTTTTGTCTTGAAGGATTGTAGTAGTTCCTCTCCTAAGTTAAAAAGATTACTAGTTAAAATTGCTACACAGCTAAAATACATGTAGCCACTGTTATTAGTATAGATATGATTGCCCTAGATTTAGTGTTGCAGTCTTTGTCTTTTCACATCCAACTCTCTTACATCTTCCACAGGGCATTTCCTGCTGATAATGCATGATTTAATACCTTTTTGTGATGTTTTTTACTAACTTTGACAACCAGTGATGTAAAGTTATTTTCTAAAATTAATCTCCTGTAAGACAATGCTTTTTCTGAAACATCAATAAACTATATACACCAACAGAGACATTTATTTTTGGTTTGACAAAGGAGCAGAATCATATTTCAAGAAAGTGCATAGACAGAAACTATATCAATTATCACTATTTATTGGAGCTCTGGGACCTATTGTAATAATTTTAAAGAAGGGTTTCATCTCTAAAATAAACTCTATAATGTAAGATTTAGATGTAAGAACTCTCAATTACAACAACTGATTTAGGCAAAATTACAATGGTTCAGTAAACAGGTATGAAACGTTTTTGGGTCATAAACAATTTTTTACAAATTTGTATCTGCATTTTTCTACGATTTAAATTTTGTCACATCCTAGTTTTAATTAGGTAACCCAAACACCAGAAAAAAAAGGAAACTCTTCAGTAATAAACAAATCCCTTCTGTATTTCCTGTTCTGTACCAGTTTATTTTTGTGGTGGTTGAACATTTTTTTAAATTGTGATGAATTTTAATATAAGTACTTACATTTTATGGACAATTCAATTGTATATTATTTTCTGAATACTTTTATTTGAAGACCTTCATTTATATACCATTATAGATTGATTGAGATTCTGACCCATGTTTGGATCTTCCATGCAAATTTAAAATTAAAGGAAAAAAGTGTTCAAACATTGGCTGTGAAAGAAGGTAGGGAACGTTCTATAGGGGAAAATGTACCCAAAAAAGTCAGATACAGAATGACCAAAACTGCAAAGGTAGGAAATAGCTAACTAAAAAAAGACTGGCACCCAAAAACATAGTTTATGTTTGCACGTAGTTTGGTACAAAATTGCAATGTGCATGAATGAAATAGGACTATGAATTAGCAAAGGTTTAAACTGACCCGGAGCCTTTAGAATTTGTCAAGGTTTTATTGAATTCAGAACAGAAAGGGCCGAGAACACAATGAGAAAGAAATCCCAAACAGCCAGTTTGCACACGTATAAAGCAGGAAATGACTACCAGAGAACAAAGAAAGTGCAGGTGCAGTACACAGGGATGACTAAAATCCTGGTAAAGGACTATTCACAACTCAGGACACAGGTGTGGGCAAAATAAATAAACACAAAGTCAATGTACAAGAAATGAACAAGAGAAAATCGTTGTTACAGTAAAATAGGAAGCAAAGCAAAAGACAAGGTGAAAAAACTTAAACAATCATTATAAACTGCAATATTATATCTTTGCAAAATTTAAAATTGATGTCCAATGTGTCAGAAACGTCCTACATTTACTCCTGTTTTTAATGCAGCATTAGAAATGAAATGAAAAGTGGGATTAATGCCAAATTCAATGTATTTATTTTATATATCTAATAACAAATGAAGGCCAAGACTGTGGAACTCACTTATGTCAACCATGTTGAAACCTACAATAGGGAACACTGTTTTTGTCATTCAAAATGTATGTAAATAATGTACAGTGGTACTTCCTCTACCAAGTATTCCATTAATGTTTTCATAAATAAACGTCAACAGGATACAAGAAACTGTACACATAAATTCTAAACAGACATACAGCATGGTTTTAAATTTGTTTTTAGATTAGATTAGATTAGATAGAATTGTGTTATTCCCATGCGAAGGTTCTTCTGTGAAACTCAGTTTCCGGCAGCAGTACACTGATAGAAACAATAGCTTTAGCTTGAAATCTTTACTGAAAACGTGTATTTTCATTTTCATAACACTGACAATATATTTTACCATACAAATATCTGCTTTCTTAATGCAGCCATGAGGTTGAGCTAATTTTTTTGATGAGAGGTAAAATATCTTTAAGAAACAAGACAAGTCCAGTTGCTTTCTATTAAATCATTTAGGTTTATCATGTCCTGGATGGTTATCATTGTACATTGATGCATTTCTGCAATTTGTTGTATTTTGTCACATTGCCAAAATATAGCCTGGAGCTATACAGTGGACCCCTGAAGTTCGTATGGTTTAGGGACCACAACCACATGCTAATAGCTGAAATCCAAAAATACTTGGGACCTTTTCCAAAAGTGCCTATAACTGCCTATGTTAATAATTCAAACACCTTAATATGCACAAATACTTGCAGTTGTAACCATGTTAGCATTACTAAAAAAGCTAACATCTGCAGTCTTCCTCATCTCCGCTCTTGGGGGTACAGCCTATCAGCACAAAGTAAAATAAATACTGCTCTTGGTTTGGCTGCTTTGCAAATGCCAGCCAATTGTGAGTCAACTAGCCTTATGACTTGGTATTTCAGTTTCCAAAATAATTAAAACTAGGAGTGTCTATTCATGTTTATTGCGATTAATTAATTACTGCCATATTTAACGTGCTGTGTTTTTTAATCGCCTTAATCAAATTTTGAATCTTTAATTTTACTGTTTCTGCTTATGAGTTGCCTTTAAATAAAATCCTGTGCTTGAGTTGCGGGTTAACCAAACCCTGAAAAGTAGACGTCGATTGGCTGTCAATAGGGCTGCTTATCATTAGCTGTTGCTTCTGTTTTAAGCCTAGTTTATATTTCTCAGTCAGCAAGTTTGCACTCCCACGCACACGTATTGACGGAGACGTTTTCCTTTTATACTTCTCCATTGGTGTGGAAAAGCAATTCACCGCCAGGACAGCAGAGGTTGTAGACCTTTTCTGGCGGGTCTGCCTACCATTGCAGTGACGTTTCTGATCGACGAAAGTTTATTTACTTTAGCTTGTAAACGCATTTTCACTCAAGGAGCAATGGCTGACAGAGTGAGTGTTGATTGACCTGGAAAGCTTTTTACTAGAAGTGCAGCTCATAGAATACTCTACATGTAAACACATGTAAACAAACAAACAAACACAATGGTCTGTTTTGTTGTACTCTACACATCCTGGTGTTCAAAATCCCCAAAAGACCATATTATCAAATTAAGCTTAATTTATAAAGCGCTTTTCATACACAAATTGCAGTTCAAAGTACTTTACAGAATTAAAATGAACCCACATAAACCACATTCCCATCCCTCCCCCACATATTTAAAAGCATGATCATAGTTATACCCCCAAACCAAACCCTCATGCAACCACACACTTAAAAGTAACAGTAAAAAGGACAATGGACTGATTAGCCTACAGATGAGCCAGGTAAGATTTTAGATAAACTGGCCTTGCAGTATAAAGCATTGAGTGCCCAAAAGCTGCATTGTCTACTAATTACAACGACTATAGTGCTGTGGTGAAATGATCTGGGGCTGATGTTGGGCTGACCAATCACAGACGTACGCTTTCCGTTGCCTTCAACGGATAGTTAAAAATTGGGCTGTACTCCGTGTGTCGTTGCATGAGTGAAGGACAGCCCTTGCGTCGATGGATAATGGCGCCGCGTGTCTCCGCACCTCCGCAGACGGAGAAGTATAAACTAGGCTTCACGCAGAGCAGATATTTACCCCACTGAGTCCAGAATGCTAACGAATCGTGCATGCTCGAAGCCAAAGCTGCCGTCAGCACTGGGACTAGTCTCAAAAACAGAGAAATGTAAATGTCTGGGACTGCATCTGTTCAAGTGTGTTAAAAACAGCCACTTTTTCTGTTATATATTTGTTCTGCCACAATAATGTAATGGATTTAAATAAAAAATACCTCACGATGGGGGCTTTTCTAAGCAATTATTGCGATTAAAAAGAGATTAGATTAATTAATTACAGATCACAATTATTTCATCTCAAAGATTTTTTTATCTCTTGACAGCACTAATTTATATTTACAATATTTCCTATTTAATTTGACTCTCTTACTCTTTCAGGTAACATCTTCTAGATTGCAACACCTTCTGGTCTATTTTTACTGATGTGGTGCACATGTCCTGTGCCCTGCTTGTACTGTACCAAATATTGTTTTTTTTGCCATTGTAGTGTAGAAAACATTGTGGTTAAAATTTATTACAACAGCAACATGGATTGGTACAGCTGCTAGTCTTTGGAGCTGTGAAATTATGTAGCTTCTTCACAAATCATCTATTGTTCAGCCCAAAATAATTCATACATCAGACAAATTTGTTTGTTGTTTGATGGGCAATGAGGCAAGCACCTCTCAAAAGATAATCAAACTATGTGAAAGCAGTATTACATTTAGAATAACATTTTTAAATTATTCATATCCTTACTAAAAATCTATGGACATGTTTTTATTGGCATTCCAGCAATCAAACCCTCGTATGACTAAGCAGTTTGTTTTTTTGCGTGTCTCCATTGGTATTTTTGCCAATTCTTAAAGGAGTCATGACCTGTAATTTTCACTTTTCCATGAGAAAAAAGGTATGTATGATTGCCTAATTATTATACACTGCCCAGGAAGCCGATATTTAAAAGTGAAGCGTTTGTTTACCCCTGGGTTCGTCAACCAGCCCACGTGCACGCGCACTCAAATACGTGGTTTTAATTTCTGGCCGACTTGACGTCAAGTCGGCGCAGGATATACCATATTATGGAATTATATTTCAGTCAAAAATCCGGAGCGAGATTTTCAAACCTCACCTGCGCATATTCAACAAGGCCAGCACGTAATTGCTGATGCGCGTGAGCGCATATTCAACAATACACGCGTGTAGAATTCATCTCATGAGTATCCAACAACCGCTGTGGATTTCACCTCACACGCGCTCTACACAAAGCTTTCATACACGCGTAAAGGTAAATCTTAGGAGAGACTGCGCCCTCGAAAGGAAATTCTGCACGAGCGAGAAAAAGACTTTTGACTGTTTAGAGGGGGAGCCTAAGGTTGGCATTGACCCTGTGTAATTTCTTTTTAAATCAGTAACGCCCACAGGAACAGTAGAGTTATATATGTTTTCACAGTTTAACAATACAAGAAAATGGCATTTGTCAAACAAAGAAAACATGACTTTGGTGATGCCATATAGCCAGAAAAATAGCTAAAGTACATTAATGTAGCATTCAAGCAGAGAAAAAAAGAAAAACTTAAAACGTAAATAAATTAAATGAAAAATACATTTTTAAAAGGGCTTTCAAGCAATTGCAGTGCTTTACTCTATTAAAGAAAGTGAAGGAGAAGAAGAGTTTCAGTTCTTTCAGGAAGGTATAAAACAGAGGTTTGCATTTGAGAAATTTACATTTATGAATGAAAAACTAACAACAGAATATAAATTATGTCATTCAATATGAGGGTTTTTTTCTTTTCGTAGGATACTAAAAGTAATGTGAGGCTTGGTGAACTCTTATGAAAAAATCACAGATCCTGTGGGCATTACTGATTTCAAAAGACCAATTACACAGGGTCAGTGCCAACCTTAGGCTCCTCCTCCGAACAGTCAAAAGTCTTTTACTCGCTCGCGCAGAATTTCCTTTCGAGGGCGCAGCCTCTCCTAAGATTTCACCTCATGAGATGAATTCTACATGCGGTTGTTTAATATGCGCGCACGCGCATGAGCAATTACGTGCGTGCCTTGTTGAATACGCGCAGGTGAGCGTTGAAAATCTCGCTCGGGATTTTTGACTGAAATATAATTCCATACGATATATAGACATCGCAGACCTACCTATGCTGCAGGAAGCCGGCCCTCCCTCTCTCCCTTCTCCCCCTCGCTCCTCTCTCCCTCATATTCAGTCGAGCGCCGCCATTACTGAATTCTAGTGATGGGAATTCCAGCTCTTTTTGGAGAGCCAGTTCTTTTGGCTTTGATTCCCCATAAAGAGCTGGCTCTTTCGGCTCCTCAGATTTTCTGTTGCTTAAAGTGTATTTATTACCAAAATTAATGCAAAACGATGTGTACCAAAACAAGCAGGGGGGAATGAAAAAATAAAAAAACGGCTCTCAATGACGAGCCGACTCCAATCGTTCACTTCAAAGAGTTAGCTCTTAGAGCCGGTTCGTTCGCGACCGACACATCACCGATTCGAAGTACGAACTCCACCGTGAAAGATGCAGAAAGTTTCTTCACGCAATGATGCATGAAGAAGACATATTCATGTCAGCCTTTTATTTTAATCAGCTAAAACAATTTCTACCAGAAACGTAGTGCACACGTGAGTTGCTCTGTTGTTGACTGCCAGAATCGAAATTTATTTTTCAATTTCTTTTACGCCGGAATCCTTTACGAATTTGGGACAATATCAAGCGAAGTTGGCATCGAAGCTCCGTTTGGAAAAAGGGGCCATTCCAACAATCAGAGACTTGCCTGCAATTGAATCGGTAAGGCTGTGTTTTTATTGCTCTGCTGTGTGAAACAAACAGCAGCTAACTGCTAATGTGGCTATTGTATGCTAGCGGGAGTAGTAGATATGGGTTAGATATGCTGAAGCGTTACCTGCGGTGTCAACCCCCCTCCTTCCTGCCACCAATCAACGCGGCCCTCATTTGCATTATTACAATGCCCATCCACGACAGCCAAAGTATGCATCAGATCCGCGAGACAATAATGCCTTCAGAAATAAGGGTCAGAGGAGCTCTGTGTTTATTTTTTTCAACTTTTTTTTTTTTAGAAGGGCCTGAAAGACCATAATAGAGTGTGGGTACCCAAGATAATACTAGGTTATGACTCCTTTAATTGTTATCAGCTCACGTTTTTGAGGTTGGAAGCCTCCTTGTGATGACCCTAAGTTTTGACTCCATCCAACATTTTATAATCTTCTCCATAATCATGGGTCATAATATAATGTTTTATGAGTTACCTGACCCAAACTAGGATCAGAACCACAATTAATGGAACTAAGGCCATAATTTGAAATCTAAATTAGATTATCCATGAAATTTTTGTATTTGACGAACATTTGTTTTTATAATTCATTCATGAACATAACATGTTACACATATTGTGTAACTGCAATAATACAAAATGATCACAGGTATGCAGCAGAAGAGATGGGATGTATTGGTATCTATGGGATCAGAACAGTATCACCTTGAAATGAAACTTAAAATAAATATTGGCATTGAAAAATATTATTGTAACTGAAAATATAAATTTTGAATCTGAAATAAATCTAGTGAAAATTTTTGTATTGAAAGTGATTTTTTTAAATGAAACTCATGTATATGCATTGAAAGAAATAACTCAAGTTTTCAAAGGTACATTTTTTTTTACAATGTTAATCTTTTTTTCAATGCCATAATTTTTTTAGCTTCATTCAGGTGATACTGTTTTGATGCTTGTGTGTGCACGCGCATGAGGGGCGGGGCTTCAGCCCCCCATATGTTTGCATGAACGAGGCAGGAGGGAAACTCCAACTATCCGAGGCGAGATGCGAGAAACAACGGGACATTTACATTGTTAATAATGTGGTTTGTGGGAGAAAAAAGACATAAAAGGTTTCTTCTCAGTTTCTTCTACTGACCAGTAGACTAGAAGTCTTTGTGATAAAGTTTTATGCTTGTGTAGCCTGTCTTTGTTGGAGGTTCTCCTCATTACAGACAGTTTGGTATGAAGGGATGTAAATACACACTATATAGACTATACCAAATTAAATAACTGTATTTATTTCAGATCCACAATACATATTTACAATACATGTCAATAACGTTAACAAATCAATTAAGACGGGTGTAAGCAAAGCTAACAACACTGACAACTCGTTTTTTTTATTAGATTGCAAAACGTAATTGTGACACACTCTAAACCAAATGGTGGCGGTAATGCGCGCCAACTACCATGGCAAACTGAGAAGAAACCGTTTATATCTTATTTTTTAATTATTAGTATTCCACAAACCACATTATGCTTTCTGTACACCTAGAGACTTTGAAACGATTTAGAAAAGACTCTTAAAGATTATCAGCTCACATCTAAAGACTTGGGTTAACAGTTTTTTAGTCTCAGACTAAAGATTTTATAAACACTGAATCTGGTTGGGACACTATTTAAGACTACACCTAGGCTATTTTAGCTTCCCGCAAAATTCCTCCCATTATGCTCAGCATTATACAGTTTCTTTATGTGCGAATGTTGTGGCATTCTTTGCCAAGATTAATGTTATGTCAAATAAAGACTTGCATTCTAAGTGGTTACTGTATCATCAAGTAACTGGTTAACTCATATCTTTTAATGCAAGGTGTTTATGCTGTACCACTTGCTCCATGCAGATGCACAGATAGCGCTGGTTTGTGCCTGTATTCCAGGGGGCAAGGTTGGCATACACTTTGTAATTTATGGCCCTTTACTCAGCCATGGAACACAAATATTGTATTTGTTGTGTATAGACCCTGCCAGGCTCCATAGGTGGCTACAAAACTGTTATTTATAAATACGACAACTATGTTTATAGCCTACTTTCCCACAGGAACAAAAAAATTATTGATATGTAGCAAGGTGCAAGACAATATCATAAACGGGACTTGAACCCACCATCATCGGCGATGTAACCCTGCTTATTGACCATTGCGCCATAGCAGTAAAGTACAACCCCAAACAGCCAGGGTGAAGCGGACAGGACCCCCACACGGTCACATAGTTGAATGAATGGAGGGAACAGATTACGACTCCATGCGCATGGTTTAATAAACAGAGGGTACAGATTCTTACCCCTCAAAAATTATTTCTACACCTGACCCCTGCCGGGCTCTGTAGCTTTGTGCTTCCGCTTGTGTGAGAACAGCTTTATTGGTTGTTGATTGATTTACGTCACAACGACTACACTAGGACTTGCGATAATATCAAACATGTTTGATTCAAAAGACTACAGAAAGACTGTCATAAATCGGGTCCCCAACTGCAGATTATCACCTTCCCCGCCCCTCATGCGTGTGCACACACAAGCGTCAAAACAGTATCACCTGAATGAAGCTGAAAAAAATGATTGGCATTGTAAAAAAAAATATCACTTTCAAAACAAAAATTTTCACTAGATTTATTTCCGATTCAAAATTAATATTTTCAGTTACAATAATATTTTTCAATGCTAATTTTTATTTTCAATGCCAATATTTATTTTCAGTTTCATTTCAAGGTGATACTGTTCTGATCCCATAGGTATCGCGCTTAACAAATTAGGGTATTAAATGAAGAAAGGGTGAATTGATTCAGTCCTTGGTGTACTATATAAGAGAATTTGCATTTGAATTTCAATTGGAATTCTAAGTGTTTTTCTAAACATTATAACTTTTCAGTATTTGCAATATCAAAATAAGGAGTAATTTCAAACAGGTACAAGCATCTCCCCTTATGGTGTTTAACAAAAAAAATATCAAAAGGTAATGGCAGTAAACAATACATGTAGTTATCGAAGAAAAACGAGAAAAAAAGAAAACAAATGCTTCTACATTACTACTTTCTTACTATTTCTCCAACGATGCACTTGAATCTTCTGGTTCTCTCCAGTGTCCTACACACCAAAGAAACAGAAAATTGGATTCATGTAGAGCATGAAGACAGACTGGCTATATATATTTGTCATATTTTTTTCATTTCTAACTCACTTTTTTCAATCTGTTCTTCGGAAGAGATGCCAGCACATATATTTTCAAGGTCATTTGTCACCAGCGAAGCACAGATCTGAGCTTTCAAAGGGGAACTGGAGTAGTTGTCTGGTACGTTATTAACAATGGGGCCTCTCTTGTCGTCACATGTCTCGTGTTCCTCCAGGCTCTTCAAGTTGTCATAAAACTGTCGAGAGGAGAAGTCACCTTCTCCGGGACTCTCAGGAGAGGCAGAGGCAGTTTCTCCCTGGTAGGAAGGAGTCAGACTCATGTTTTCAAAACGTGATATGTCAAATGAAGCAGAGTCTTCAGAGGAAGCTGACTGAATACAGTACAGTTCCAATCCCCCCATCCTATTTGTTTTTGTTTAAGTGCAGTTGCCTGGCAGTAGCTGTGCATCAAGATCATCTAAAATGTCATGTAGTTTTAGAAGATTGTTTCCCACCTCTGTTCATTACTTTAATCTGTAATGACTTGAAAGAGTGTGTGGAAAGCTTTGCAGCTTGAGAACAGATCTCTCACAAGGTAGAAATATAAATTTTGGAACATTTTGTTAAAAAAACAAAACGATTTCAGTGAGTAATGGACACCATTTTCACAAAAGTAAGATGGAGAAACTGTGCAATAATATACCCACTGAAGACTATAAAATGATCTCACTCCTTGATAACAGACAGTACACTTCACCACCACCCTTTCATTCACAATGATGCATCAAGGGTAGTAATTACAGTCACTACTGACAGATAGATGAGTAATGTTGACAACAATACCTTAGTCTATAAAACTCTGATTTCCCTCAGTTGGATTCGAACATTTTTAGCAGGCACAGCAACAGAGAGTTATCTTTTGTGTTAAGTACAAAGTCTATTTTTTAAGGTTTTATAGCGACTTGCTTCACACAGTGTGTGTACTACTGAAGGTAGGCTGAAATAATTCACTGTATCACACTATTTCAGCTCTGTTTACTAATTTCTTTCTGCCTTTTGATCAGGAAATTAAATTAATCCTTTTACATTACCTCAGAGGCATTGCTGCAAATCTGAAGGCAATATATGCTAATTATTGCATTTTTCCTTTTTTAGCAGAGATTTGGGAGAAAAAAACACTTTAGGATTTTATTAAGGAAATCAGAAACAATGAGGACCGTGACTCTCCTTCTGTGTTTTGGAAATATATTTGTCGTATTATGGGCCAGTGAACAGCATTCAGACCCACTCCCTGTCATCACGCTGATTGAAACAGTCTCCTCTGGTCTTTCTGCGCTGGAAAAACAGAAATCCAACAGCTCGGTTCCTCCGACCCAAGTAGCAGGAGGAAAAATAGCACAGCCCCCCATGTGCTTAGAGTCTGCTGGAATCAGAGGCGCCTTCAAATATGTCAACATTATGGTCTCTCTGGTGGTGTTTGTTGTTGGAATAGTGGGAAATTTGGCTCTGTTGAAAGTCATATATGTAAACAAAACCATGAGAAGTGGACCTAATATTATCATTGCGAGCCTTGCTGTGGGGGATCTGATCCACATTGTGATAGACATTCCAATCAACTCATACAGGGTGAGTTATTTGCCGCATGCTGTTTAATAACAATGAGAAAAAAACATTGCACCTTATGTTGCTTCTCTGCATTCTGTTCGTTTTGAAACTTCAATCCTGATCTTCTTTCTTTTAACCAAATTCTCCTTGTCTTTGTTGCAGCTCCTCGCAGAGGATTGGCCCTTCGGTTTAATAATATGCAAACTTGTCCCCTTCATCCAAAAAACTTCTGTTGGGATTACTGTGTTGAGCTTATGTGCCTTGAGTGTTGACAGGTAGGGAGCTAAGATGCACTGTTCTGTCGCTTCCATGAGAATAGTGTTTGGAGGCTACAATCTTTATTTTATCATGCAGACATTTCTTCAGCATTAGTCCTTGAAATGCTCTTCAGTTAGAAAAAAGAGAAATAAAAAATTGCCTCATTGCTGCAGACAAAAAGTTCCCCAAGCCATGACATTTTCTCATTGATTTTGCAGATACCGCGCTGTTGTGTCCTGGAATCAAATCAAAGGCATCTGGGTTTCTGTGCGGACAACGATTGAAATAACCCTGATATGGTTTTTTTCCATCCTGCTGGCTATCCCTGAAATTGTCGGCTTTGATATGATAACAATGGACTATAAAGAGAAGCATCTGAGGATATGTCTTCTTCACCCCATCCAAACCACACAGTTCATGCAGGTAATGCCATGCTGTTCAGCAGTACAAAATAAACAGAAGATGTCAAATTTGATCAAATGTAAGCCTTGAAATGTCAAGTTTGCTTTTATTGCTGTCCCTGTTGACCTATAAATGTGTGCATCAGTTTTGTACTATTGATGCTGTCCCATCACCTCCAGCAATGACAGTTTTCCTGGCATGTCTTTTGTTTAATTTACAGTTTTATAAATCCATAAAGGACTGGTGGCTTTTTGGCTTTTACTTTTGTATGCCGCTAACCTGGACTGCAATTTTCTACACACTGATGACCAGAAAGATGCTGAGAAACACTCAGAATACATTAAGTGACCACATTAAACAGGTTATAAGATTATCCTCAAGTTTCAAGCTCATTATGTACCTTTGAAAGTATTGACTTTAATTTGAATCTGTATTACATCTTTCCTTTCAAAGAGGCGAGAAGTCGCCAAAACGGTCTTCTGCCTGGTTATGGTGTTTGCATTGTGCTGGTTACCTCTGTACCTCAGCAGAATCCTGAAACGGACCATGTATGATGAGAAGGATCCTAACAGATGCCAGCTACTGAGGTGAGCATTTTCTCTGCAAGTGATAACTAATATGGAGTAACTTAGAAATTTGTCACATTACAAACACAAACTTAAATGTATTTTAATAGAATTTCGTGTGATAGAACAAAACTAAGTAGTGCATAATTGTGAAGTGGACAGAAAATGTTACATGATTTTCAAAATATGTCACAGTTAGAAATCTGAAAGGTGAGGTGAGCATTTGTACTCAATGCAATTCTGCTTTTTGAGCCGTAAGTCTTGTAGGGTATGTCTCTAACTGCTTTGGACATTCAGAGACTGACATTTTTGCCCAGTCTTCTTTGCTCAATCTCAGCCACATTAGAAGAAAAGTGTCTGTAAACAGCAGTTTTCAAGTCTTGCCATTGATTTAAATAATATAGCCTATATAGTATGATGTTGCTGCCCCCATGTTTTACTATGTCACGTTTGAGTTAAATCTGTATCGTATTTTACACAAATCTAATATAAGTATTTGTATTAAGCCCCCTTTGGTGTGATACGTCTCAATAAAATCTAAGACCATCGTAAGTCACACAGTTAGTGAAGAGAGCCTGCCATGTTTATTTTGAGCTCAGTGTAAATACAGCTGCTCTGAGGTTAGTTGCTGAACCTTTCTGAACAAACAGCATCATGAGGATCGAAGAACACCATGATAACTCTGGAGGAGCTGAAAAGATCCACAGCTTAGGTGTAGAAGGGTGAGACCCCCCCAATTCAGAACATTCGCACACCCAACCTTGAAACAAGATATTTTTAAATATGTAGTAATTTGTTTTTTATCTCATAAAATCCCTATAAACACTGTTAAGTCTGTGACTGTAAGATGACAAATTATGGAGCAATCTAAGGGGTATGAACTCGAATTCCCATCAAGGCACTGTATATCATTTTCCTAAAGTATGTTTTCCTTCCCAGCATTTTCCTCATCCTTGACTACTTCGGCATTAACATGGCTTCGCTGAACTCCTGCATCAACCCGATTGCGTTGTACATCGTCAGCAAAAGATTCAAGAGGTGTTTCAAGGTGAGTGTTGTTACAGTTCAGACAAAATTTCTATATGTTAAAAACATTGCGGTCTCTGTTGGATGAGCAATATGCGTGTGGGGGACATTATAATGGAGTCATGTCTGTAAAGACTGCTGTTAGACTGCACACCTCAGGGGGTAATAAGTGAAAATGACCTGGAAAAACATTATCAGCGAGAAAAAAAGCGTCACTTGGCAATCTACCAGATAGTCTGTAAATCAAACTGACATGCTATGAAGAAGAAAATGTGACTTGGAGGCATTTTATTTCAACAGAAGCCATTTGAAGCTCTTTATTGTACTGCAAGCGCAGAAGAAGATATTGGAAATATTCACAGATTCATTTTGACATTAGGTTAACACGACAGTTCATATATAGCATTTGTCTTCTGCTGCATTAAAGGGTCATATTTATGTTAATAAATGAATGAATCAGAACCATTTTATAATAATATCCACCTCTCTAAACTAATTTAGGCTCGTTTTGTGGATCAGTTCTAAATGGCATGAGTAAGATGTTATTCCTGTGATGTTGATGTCTGCTAGCTGAATTTACTCTGTGTGGTCCTCTAGGCATGTCTGTGCCGTCTGTGTCTGCCTCTTCAAGCCCATGCCAACGATGAAGCACAGTCTGTTTTGAAGTCCAGAATGCAAGATCAAGCCTCAGAGCACAGCAGCAACATCAAAGCTCACAAGGAGCCTGAACCTGTTAACACCTTACTGTGTTAACGAAAATCCTGTAAAACTGTGAAAATACTTTGTGATCCTGTCTATAGTTCTTTATTGAACAACTACGGCTTTCAAAACAAATACCCAAACGGGGCCTCCTGTCTGCAGCTTGACAACTTCCAACATGCCAACCCGATAACGTAAAATAGCCTCCGAATAACACAGGCACTGTCTTTTGCAATGCTGTCGTCAGCTGAACATCTGCTTTGGCGGGAGCAACCTGGAGGGAGACTGTTCAGGCTATTATTTGCCTCCAAGGCGTGACTCGCTTCCAACCATTACATCAGACTTTACCATGTACCTTTCCTGTATAAAGCATCACACCACTTAAATCACTGTTTTGGATGCAATGTTAACTTGGCACCCACCAACATGTATCCTGTCTTGGCTTAAGGCCCGCATATACTGTATACACACATGCATACACACACACCCACACACACATATATATACATATATATATATATATATATATATATATATATATATATATATATATATAATGTATATGTGTTTGTTGAGTGAAATGTGAATTCAAAATTCCTGCTGCAAGTTCTCTAATCACTTAAATGCTCCTTTCATTCTAGCTTTATAAGCGGTATTTGAAAAGTTTACAGCTTCCATTTCCTTCTTGAACCAGGAGAAAAACATATCAAATTGGTGCCATGAGTAGATTCAGTCTCTGCCACTGAACAAACTGATTGATGGTGGCCTATTTTTAATACATTGTTAAATGTGTAATGCATGGAGACACTTTATAAAAGACCTGAGAGGAGGGAGGAAGGAAAACGAAGATGACAGAATGAGGTCAGGAGAAGAGAGAGAGGGAGGGATGGAGGTGGGGGGTGGAGCAGTTGGGGGGTTAGCACCTGATAGGTCTTCCTGTCACAGGACAAGGCAGGCGCAAACAGCGCATCGTTCTCCAAGCTTATGTTGTATCAATCTGACTGCAGGGATGCTGATTAAAGGTTTATTATGTCTTAGTAAACTCAGCTGTTTGAATAAAAGCATGTGAATAGTTAAAATGTTTTTTTATGCTTACATAAAAATGTGGCTTATGATAATTTGGTAAACTGAATAAAGGCTGTCCTAGTGAAAGTTATTGCCATTTTAATTATTTGGATTAAATGAGTCACATATAATAAAAATTATCTATCTGTCTATCTATCTATCTATCTATCTATCTATCTATCTATCTATCTATCTATCTATCTATCTATCTATCTATCTATCTATCTATCTATCTATCTATCTATCTATCTATCTATCTATCTATCTATCTATCTATCTATCTATCTATCTGACAAAGTGGCTTGCTGGATAGAGCAGTTAGCTTGTAATCAAAGGGTTGTAGGTTCAATTCCAGATTCTGCCTGCCACATGTCAATGTACCCCTGGGCAAGGCACTTAAACCCAAGTTGCCTACCATGCTCTGTATTGGTGCATAAATGTGAGTGTGAACGGATGAACGTGGCTCCAGTGTAAAAAGCACTTTGAGTGGTCAGTATGACCAGAAAAGCGCTATGCAAGTTCAGGTCATTTACCATTTATTAATCTTTGATTATTGACAGGCCTTTTTCCTTTTAGTTTGTAGATACTTTGAGTCTTAGTTCAGCTTCCTTTGTGTTAATTTGTCTGTCTCCCTAAGTTTCCCTGCATTCCTCCTGTCACAACTGTTCCATGTTCCCTCTGATTAGTTTATCAGGTTCTTTGTCATTTTCCACCACTTCCTCAATATTTAAGCTCCTGGTTTTTCTAATACTGTGATAGCATGGAATGTTGGTATTTTGGTTATAACACTGTGGGAATCTCATAGCAGTCCATCTTGCTATAGATCAAGGTTCTTATACAGAAACAAATTTGTGTATATCTGCAGTTTCCAAACACCAACAGAACACAACAAGCCTATATACCTTCTAATCTTTAAAACTAATTTCAGGATAGTGCTGTCAAATGTTCAGCTTCCCTGTAAAAGTGGAATTGTAAGCAGAAGATCCACACATGAAGCCAGGCTATCATGTCCCCTGCAGTAAAGGCTCACAACTGCAAGATGACACTGACACAATCAGGCTCCGGTATCCAGAGGGTGACGTCAGCATCAACATCAGCCAGGGACCAGGAGTCTCAGACCCTCTTTAGTAATCTCTGTACGCACAAGGCCCACATGCGGCTCCCCCATGGTGCTGCCCAGGCTCCCCAGACTGTGGATTTAATTAAACAGTGTGAAATTAATTAATCAGTGGGGTGGCAGGTAAAAAAAGGACTTCTCACTGGAAGTGCTCACACAACCAAGACAGGCATTTTATGCGCACTGACAGTTATTAATTTGCTGTATGTTTTATTATAGTGGGGCTTTAAAGAGATGCCGAAATTCTTTGAGAATAAAAAGCTTGGCATGGGGAAAAAAGTCATGCAAATTATCAAAATAACAGCTCTCCTAAAAATCAAAGTGCAAACCTGTGTTTGATCTGTTCTATCAATTAATTAAAAAATTCACTCCTGTATAATAATGCAGTGCAAATTAGATGGAAATGAGATAAAATATTCATTTAGTTATCTGGGGAATCTGCCTGGAGGGCTTTTTAGTCTTCAGTCTGGCTCCAAAACGCTGTCCATATGGCAATTATGTACAGTAGTGTTGTAGGAGAATTGGTCTGATGCCTGGTGGCAGAGAGGAGCCTGCCTGTGACAAACTGCTGCTAGGATCTGATGTGAGTTGAGGGAGATAATGAGGCTGTTGTAAGTCTTAAGTATAGAGCCTGCCCCGGGGGTGACATATCTAAGCGTGCAGGCTCCCTCATTGTTGCATTTGCTGCTGAGGATTAAAAAGACATTTACTTTCTTCTTCATAAACTTAGTCAGTACTTCCCGCAACTCTTAAAGCAACTTTTACTTTCATCTGGCAAACCTCTTGACATTGCTTTGTGAATGAGTGGTTATGTTTCTTCCCAGCAGTTTGTAGATATGAAGTTCTCATTTGATTTCGCTTTGAGCTATCTAAAGCTTTATTTCATCTACCTTGGAAAAGGATCAACGACTTCTGGGAAACCTACTTGAAGGACTTAAGTTGAAATAAAATTCACAGTTTGATAGAGAATCTTATGGCAGTTATTCATTTGCCATGTATTAAAGGGATTGTCATGGATTCGGAAAGCTTTCTGACCCAAATGCAGAATCAAACACTGACACCAGAATAAAATTAAGAAGTTTATTTTTAAAATAAAGAATCTCAGAATCTGACGATGTGGACCCAATGAATAAGCCGGGTACGGGCAGAGGATGGCAAGTAGGTACAATTAGGGGAAATGGTGGCTGGGTCAGGCTTGGCACGCTGGGCCTCGTGAATGATATTCTCAATGTCCCAGGTGACCGAACCCACCACACAGGAGGTAGGGAGGATGGTACCAGGTGTAGTGTCTTTGTCGATGGAAAACTGTCCGGATAGGGCGTTATGAGTTTTCCTTTTTCTCCACCTTCGAGGTGATCTCATCCAGGGGGCCTACCTGAGACTAGGACCCATCCATCAGCTGTGCAGCTCCACACACCTGCAGCTTGTTTAGCCTTGTTACTGGCAGGATAAAAGGAGCTGACTGTCAGACCTTTGATGCAAGGGCGTAGAATTAGCATGGACGGAAGGGACATGTCCCCACCAATATCCAGCGATTATTGAATTGTCCCCACCAATAATTTGATCTCCTCGAGAAAAGACTGGCAATGCTATGCTTTGGCACACATCATACAGTCTCAAATTGTATGTAACTATGAATTACGTGGTTTGGAAACTAACTGCACAACAAGCTGCCCACTATTAGTAATGTTACACCATGCATCTAAGGATGGCGCAGGTATGTGCGCGCTTCCCCCAGGAGCAAGGTGTGCATGCACTGTGTGATTTCTGTCATATTTTTAGCCTATTTCCTGGTCATGCAACAATTTTTGCGATCGGTTTGTCTTCAAAGCTGTATAAAAATAAAGATTGTTTCCCCCAAAATTTCTGCTTGCATATCTAATTTCCCTCACATATGTTTTAAATACAAAATAATTGCAGTAAAAGTAAACATTTTACTGTTGCAGAGTCCTGCACTGATCCAATTTTACCAACCCCCATGCCTTAAGATGATTTTTTTAACCCGACCCTTTACCCACAATTATCTCCAGATCAAATCCCGACCCAACCCGCCCGTTGATTTAAAACCGCCATCTGTCTGTGCCCACCGCGGCTATGCGCCCCAATCCCTCCGTAACTCTCCATGATGCTGTCAGCTGAGCTCTCAGATAGTGATGCTTTGAATATGTGTCCAGGTCTGAGATGATAATCAGTCAGATGCTCTCATAAGAATCTTTTTTTGATTGATTCAGTTACCTAAATTCTGTGCGTAAAGTTGAAAATGTCTGCATATCTGCAACAAGTGGTCAGGGATGTGAATTGTAAACTGCTTGTGTTTAAATAACATGACCCCGTATTACAATAAATTATTTCCCTTTTTATTTCTCTGGAATGTTGCACAGCTGAGACTTATTTTATGCAGAACTGTAGTGACAGTTGACGTTTCTGCGCACAGAACGGCGAGGGTTGCAAGGGAAATGCGTTTGTTGTACATTCTTCTTCTGGGGCGAACATATTATTAATGTAGCCAACATTACTCTTTGTGCTACGATGTAGATAAACATGATCTTTCCCAGACAACAGTCTAATGATGGTTTTCAGCGCCGTTTGAAAAACTAAATAAAACACAGTGGGCTTTCAATTTGTACACCTGTTATTACACCCCAGTGTTTATTATAATAAAACGTCAGAAGAATAAATACCTATATATGAATAATTATTTATTGTCCTCACCAATCTTCAAACCACACTCATGTTTATGGTTATTGTCCCCAGCAATTTTAAAAACAAACCTACGCCCTTGCTTTGACGCCTGAGTGTTTTGCCTCTGTGGTAACCTCTTGCCCTCTGTGTATTTCCTTAAGAAACTCCTGGTTGAAATCTCCTTGTGAAACATACCTGTGTTAATCTTACCTGTGTTCCAAGGTTCTTTCTGAAGACCACCCCTTGCGATCTGTCACCCAGCTTCTCTGTAAGCCTTCGGTTCTCAGTTCCATGTCTGGCAGCCTCCTAGCTCCTTTCTCCTCCGTGTCCACGCTGCAGCTCCTAGTTCTGCCTCTCTGCCCTTCTACCTTCGTCTCCTCCATTGCCATCCCTCCTGGATCACCTCTGGAAGTTCTTGCAGAAATCCCGGACTCCCAGCTCTCTCCCTGGTGTCAATCCCATTACCTGAAAGTAAGCCTCACCTGAATTCAGTCAAATTAATTCACCAAATCAACATTCAAAAATCAACTCTGGATTTCCCTTTTACAGTCCTGTTTCTCTCCACTTTTCTGTTCAGCTCCCCTAGTTCCTGTGTTCATCAACAAATCCTTGTTTCAGTAAAATCATTTCATTTTACAACTGATCTTGCTAGTTGTGTTCAGCATGTGGGTCAGAAAGCTTAATGACAATATGGCAGGTGTCAGGTTTAGTGTTCTTAGAACCAGGTTGATAGAAATTAATTAAATTTATTTGGGGAAAAAACAAAAACAAAGACCACCTGGACTGGTGAGGGTACAGATGTTTAGCTTCCTGGAGATTCGTGAGATTTTTGCTACCTGGTCTCAGAGATGTAACCAAGAAATGTGAGGGATGAAACATGGAACTCACATTTCTCTGCCTTGATGAAGAGACGTTTCTCGACGAGTCGTTGGAGGACCAGACTGACATGGACCTTTTGTTCTACTAGGGAAGCAGAGAAGTTGAGTATGTCATCAAGATAAACAAAAAAAAAATTCTTTTGAAAGTCTTGGAGATCATTAATTCAATTCAGCTCGTAAATAGTTTATTAAGGAGTTGGAAATCATAAAGACTGTAGGCAGAAAGGATTTCCTGTAATGGTCTGTGTTGCAACAAAACTGAAGAAGCCTCCGACTGAAGACACTGTTATTGTAGGATAGTCTCATGAAGAGGATGCTCGGAGTTGTCACAAAGATCTTATATAAAGAAAGATACCCCACTCACGCACGCACACACACACACAGCATGATCACGACAATGGCTCAACCACAGCTGCTTTTGGAGTGCAAAAACCAAAAAACCATTCTGGCCTCCGGCCCTAGAACAGTCCGGCCGTTTGGGAAATTGCTCTGGAGCCTCCGACTGAAGACACTGTTGTTGTAGGATAGTCTCATGAAGAGGATGCTCAGAGTTGTCCATATTTTTTTTATTTTATGAAGAATCCTTCAGTCTTCAGTCCAGTCTGTTGTCCAGGTGAACTCTGAGGTATTTATACTCCTCAACCACCTCCACTTCTTCTTCCATGATGGAAACAAAGTTTGACTTATTCCTGTTTCTTCTGAAATCTAGAATCATTTCCTTTGTTTTGTTCACATTCAAGGTAGGATGATTGTTTCCACACCATGTCACAAAGCGGTCCACCAGCTCTCTGTACTCAGCTTCTTGTCCATCTCTGATAATCCTGACAATTGCAGAGTCATCTGAGTATTTCTGCTCTGATTTGTACTGGAAGTCTGAGGTGTAGAGAGTGAAAAGGAATGGTGAGAGTACGGTCCTCTGTGGTGCTCCTGTGCTGCTGACTCTCAAAAAATAAGGGACTGGTAGACTGCAGGAGTGTTGGTCTGACCAAAGGCCATCACCAATTACTCAAAATGTCCTAAGGTTGTCTTGAAAGCTGTTTTCCATTCGCCCCCCTCTGTAATCCAAACCAGGAGGTAGGCGTTTTGTAGGTCCAGCTGGGTAAAGATGGTCGGCCCCTGCACAGGCTCAAAAGCAGATGTTAGAAGAGGTGGAGGATATTTATTTTTAACAACAATTTAATTCAAACATCTGAAATCGATATGGGGACGTAGAGACCCATCTTTTTTGGCCACAAAGAAGAATCCAGCACCCAAAGGAGATGTTGAATGACTGATAATTCCTGCTGAGAGTGAGCCGTTAATATATTTTTCCATACTTTCTCATTCAGCTTGAGACAGATTGTAGAGGTGGCTGGATGGTAATGTAGCACCAGTTAACAGATCTATGGAACAATCATATGACCAATGAGGTGGTAAGGATTTTGCTCTGGATTTATTAAATACTTATTGCAGGTCGTAGTATTCAGAGGGTAGATTGGAGAGATCAGAAAGTTCTTCTTCGGGAATGGAGCAGGGAGACAAAAGCAGACTTCAGGGATGTCAACAGGCAGTGCAGGCTCCACCACACTTTTTACTTTTACTCAAGTAAAATTATTATGAAGTATCACTACTCTTTCTTGAGTAAAATTTCTGGATCTTCTATCTACTCCGAGTAATTTCACTGAATCAAAACAAACATATTTTAACCAAAAATTGAACAGACAAGGACACAAAGCTACAATTTATGCTAGAGTGAGACCTGTTCTCTATACACAAGCTTTGTTGTTCTAATGTTATTTTATAGCTGATGAGCAATTTGGAGCTCAATTTAATATATGGTAAACACTTTATATTGGCGCTGGAACCCTGCTCTAACACAGACACATCACCTATTGTAAGTATTAATTAAATAAATTGTATGTTGAAAATTTTATTTTAAAAAGTGTTTCTTCTGCTTTGGATTTTTTTTGTAATTATAGTTATCGGTTTTAATTTTTTCAATGTACTGAATTTTCACATAACTTCATATTTTTGTCTGTCTGATGAAATCATCTTAGATAATCAGTGCCAATACAACTGATCTGATGTTCTGATCAGCTACTCAGTACTTTGAGTAGCCTTTTTACGTATTTTTACTCTCAAGTAAATTCTTGGATGGCTACTTTATACTTTTACTTAAGGGCCAAACTCACTTGAGTACATTTTCGGGTACTCTACCCACCTGTGGTCACTTAAAAACATGCCGAAATATTTCCAAACTCCGTGGAATTGATGGCAGCCAGAGAGACTGAGAGACTTATTTGCGACTGATTTGGTGATTCAAGAATGGAGAAAACTTCTTAGCCCAGGGATTGTGGACTATATTTTATTTCTGTACAGCAATCTCTGGATCACATAAATGGCAGCAGTTGGAAATTGAATTGAAATTTTCATTGTTATATTGTGATATTCACTATGTTAGAGAAAGTTCAGCTGGAAATTAATCACTTTCAAAAATATTGCCTTGCCTGGAAATATTTTGCACATGCAGAATCAAACCACGAGTCCAAATAGTAATTAAAGTTTTACAATATGAATAGGCAATCTGCTGCTCTGCAGGCTGATGGACGGTAGAGATTAGCGAAGGTGCTCAGCGGCAGTACCGCTCACAAAGATCTTATATAAAGAAAGATACCTCACTCACACACGCACACAAACACACAGCACGATCACGACAATGGCTCAACCACAGTTGCTTTTGGAGTGCAAAAACCAAACAAAAATTCTGGCTACCGGCCCTAGAACAGTCCGGCTGTTTGGGAAAACTCCTGAACCTCCCAATGGCCAACCCACCCCTGGATACAGTAGTTCAGGATTTTCACTGTTGATGGAGAAATGATCTTTTATACAACTTCATTTGTTGCAAATCCATGTTGGTTTAACAAAGTTGGTGGAGATAACAGCTTGTCTGAGAGGTGCCAAAACTTGAGCTGACTTCTACAACTGAGTTTCTGTGAAATTATCAATAGCTCCAGCCAGATGTCACATGAGTTTAAAGAAAGGTGAACAAATCCTCAGAGTGGAAGAAGGCTAGCAGCTAATTAGAAGGGTTTTACCTGATTTTAGCAATTTAAACAGCTTAGTTGGGAAATATTTGTATTCATAGGATACAACACAATATTAACAGATATTAAACAACTTCATCTTCATTAGAGACCGTTCTTAATGTATGGCTGTTTTCTCAGCAGAAATTTTTTTGTGTTAACACAAAGTTGAAGGAGGCAAAACTAAAGCAGTATGAGAAAAAATATAGTGCTTTAAGTGAATTATGTTTTGTTTTATTTTTTATTTGCCTGTTTCTTCTTTTAGGTAGTTACTCTGACCTGAAACACTTCGCATCATTGGTGTCCAAACCTTTTGCCACACAGGCCAAAATAATCAAGTTGAAAGCTTGTGTAGGTCACAAAAAATCCCATTTTATATTATAAAAAGCAAAAAAACATTTTTATTGTGTATCTTCTTTATTTTTGACTGCTCTGCAATAAATTAAGCACAAAATATTGTAATTAAATAAACAAATGTTTCATATTTGTGTAGGATATGTGTATAGGGTCTTGCACAGAAGTAAAATGTTACAGTACAGTTTCGTACTTTGGACCATTCCTAATTTGTGGTTTCATGGCGGACAGAATCATTCCAACGGCTGCAAATGGGCGATGACGCTGTTCGTTTCCCACTGGACGATTAGAGGGGTGCACCTCCCTTTACATGCATTTTCTGTATGAATACCATATTTTTCAGACAATAAGGCACACCGGATTATAAGGCGCAATATCAATGAACGGGTCTATTATCATACATAAGGCGCACCGGATTATAAGGTGCATTAAGCGAAACAAAACAGTCAGATAAGTCAAACTTTATTCAACTCATTCACAATAACTCAACATTGTTCACGTGTAACACATAAAATACAAAACAATACACTCATTTTTCAGTTCATTCCTCTTCCACAAATCCATCAAATTTGTCTTTGTCACTATCTGAGTTTAACATTTGGGCGATTTTGGCATCAAGCATGCCTGGATCCCTCTCGTCATTATCTGGGTCAGTCTCGTTGCTGTTACTTAGCTGTTCAGTGATGATTCCGGCCTTCGTGAAAACTTGGTCGACACTTGAGACTGATACCTTAGCCCAGGCATTCACGATTCTTTGGAAGATAGTGGCGTAACTCACCCGGTATTGCCTCCCTGTCTTGGTGAATGTGTGTTTGCCTTCTGTCATCCAATGCTCCCACGCAGCTCGCAATTTAACTTTGAACAACCAGTTGGAATGATGGGAAGCGCTGAATTAGTTTGCTTCACTTTGGTTTTGATTGTATCTGTGAGATGGGCGCGCACGGAGTCTTAGATCAATAGGGACGGAGATTTGTGGAAAAAGCCATTCGATCTCTTGACGTAAACTTCTCTCAGCCACTCACTCACCTGGGCTGGATGAACGAGGGTCCAACTTTTCTTTTGGCAAAATCTTCCTCTTGAAAATGACCATGGGTAATAGTTTCTTGCCATTAGCCTGACAACCGAGAACTAGAGTGAAGGTTGACTTCTCGTTCCCTATGGTGCGTATAGTTACAGTACTGGTCACTGTTTTCTCAACAGTACAGTTCACGGGGATGTCAAAGGTGAGGGGGACCTTGTCCATGTTGGTGATGTGTTCTGGCCAGATCTTCTTTTCAAGGATCATGTTCTTGTAGTAGGTGGGGAAAAGGGCCAGCTTTTCTTGATAATCCTTTGGCAGTTGCTGCGAGATGGTAGTTCTTGTGCAGGGGGAGAAATTACACCTTTTCATAAAACGGAAACACCAAGAAGGACCTCCTCCAAAGTTGATGAGCTTCATGTCACGTGCTGCCACTGTTGCCTTGAGTCAAATAGAGACTGTAGAGACGCTTCTACTGGCTGTTCTCTGTTCAATAACCAACTGTTCAATTTTGTCCTCTAACTGTGCCCATCTCGCTTTGTTCTCTCAAAAACTCTGTTTGGTCTTCTTTACTTGACGCAGGTCATCTTCTTCCTCCACTTCCGTACCATTGATTCATTAATGTCGAATTCTCTCACAGCTGCTCTATTCCCATGTTCTACTGCATAAATGATAGCTTTGAGTTTGAAATCTGTTTTGTAAGCATGTCTCTTAACAGGTGCCATTTTGGGGTCCTTATATATGGTATGTTGAAGCATAGTACTTATTACTCTGTGAGGCTCCTGACTACGGTCTACTGTCATAATACTCCGACAATCTATCAAGCGGTGCAGCTTCGTAGCTTACCAAAGTACTAAAACATTTTGACAGATTTCTGAGCACCGTGTACTGCATAAAATCAGTTCAAGGTCAGCGAGCAAAACCAGAATTATCACATAAGACACACTGGAGAAAATTAAAGGATTTTAAGTGCGTCTTAAAGTCCAAAAAATACTGTAATCTTTGGTTTGCAAGGTAGGTTTTCTGCCAAAGATAAAGTTTTGCATTAAAGGGTTGTTCCACCCCAAAATGAAATTTTGTCTGTTGCCATATTCATCAGCAATAGATAAGTAAGTAAAAGCTTTGTGTAAACAGCACAGTCATTCTCCTAATCTGAAAGCAGTCTGTTTGCTTTAGTTTAGCATAAACAATGTGAGGGAATGGTAACAGCTAGCATTTGATGTGCAAAAGTGGTGAAGAATTACTCAATAATTATCTTTATTATTCCTGGTGACCTTAATAATCATATTTGATTGCAAATGAAAATCATAAGTAACTTGAAGGATTTACAGGAGCCAATTTGGACTTGGGTCTGCATTACGGGAAAGCACAGCTCTAAGCCACTACTGCAAGGCAGAAGAACATGAGGTAGCACCCACAAAAGCCAACTACGTTCATAAATAGAAACAAGTGAGTTGCACAGAGTTTTTATTGCCATAGTATGTTATAAGTCTAATGCAATAAAATTGTTCTTGCTTGTGTAGCAACGGGTTGTTAAAATAAGCCAAAGACACACAGAAACACAATGTTTCACAAAATTCCATCAAATGTGGAATGAAGAAGACACTTGCTGGCCTGGGAATTCCTCTAACATCACACTTGGAGAAAATTAATCAATACCTGGTTTGCGAGGAGGATTTGACAACAGAGGACTATGAAGAAAAAATGCAATATTCTACCAGAAAGATGGTACAGTACTGTCTGTTGAATACAGCAGTCCCATCCATTTTTTGTACAGATACTGGATGAAGTGCATCATCAATGGCTGTAAGTAATATTCGATTTACTCTAATTCCTTGGGTATTGCTGGGCTATTATGAATTACTATATTTGTGACTTCTGGCTGACATTATCACCTCCAGGTTTACTGTATAACATTTACAATATTTCACCCTAATGACTGTAAACGGCAAGTTTTATAGAGTAAATCACTTTCAGTTGGCTTTTGCGGTGTCATTGCAGCGGCGGCTTACAAGCGGTGCTTTGTTGTGATGTAGTTCCTAGTCTAAATACCCTCCTGTAATTCCTTTGTGTTGCTTATTATATTTTCATTTGCAATCGATATGATTATCGAGGTCACCAGGAATAATTAGGATCATTATAGTGTAATTTTCTTGACTTTTTCCTCATGAAATGCTAGCTGTTATCATTCACCTACATTGTTTATGTTAAACTAAATGCTTTTTCTCACTTATCTAAATCTGGGGAATATGCCAACAGACAAAATTTCACTTAGGGTGGAATAGCCCTTTGAGGCCAAAATATTTTGTTTTGGTCTCATCTGACCAGAACATCTTCTTCTACAATTTTGCTTTGTCCCTTGGATGGTTTATAGCAACTTTATCTGTGAGATGTCTGCTGTGTTCCGTGGTCTGGCTTTGCACAAATGTTCTCTAAAAATCCTCTGACCACAGCGTGAGTATTCACAAAATAGTGTTCGCACTAACTACTATGACAGTTTTGAGATTTAATGTGTCTCAGTGTCATAGAAGTACCCTTCGGTCTTGTTCTCTCTCAGACTGGCTGTCAATTTTAACTTTGCGGTCCAAGTAATCTGGATTTATACAAACTCCTTTTAGCCTTTCATCAGATCCATACTTACAAAATTGAATTACGATTTGGTGAAAAAAGTTTAATTTGACATAATTTATATTATAAATGTGCAATATTTTTCAGGTTTCTTCAGTATCTTCTCTGAGAGCACATTTTCTGTTATGATTTAAAGATAACTGCCTTACCTTATTTAGTACAAGTCTTGACATCCACTGCAGGTTGCTGCACCACCGCTCTAACTGTCACACACAAGAGTCTGTCCTTCGGAGAGCAGTGGTGCAAATTCCAGTACTGTGTCCAATTTACACCCACACCACAGTACAGGTTTTCTATTTAAGTGTAACAAGGACACCATGCAACCAAGTGCAATATGCAGAAAGAAGAAAAATCCCCGCAGTGTGTGTGCAAAGTAATTGCTATAATGTTTCATAACATTGACAATAATTCACTGAAGGCAGGCAGGTCTATAACCAGTATTTGGAGTTTTAACTCTGCGAAATAAACAAGTCACGCCTTTTTTTAATGCAGTACTAGCAGGCGTTTGATTAAAAACCGTTTGGGACTTGCATACAAAACAGGAGGTGGAGTGCTGAGAGAAAGGGAGAGAAAGGCAAGCAAGTGGCAGGAAAACTTCACCGGGACCTGCAAATGGCAGGCAGAGTACTGGGCAGAACTGCAAGTGGTCAGTCAACCATGGGATTAAAAAGCATTTAAGCCTTGTAGCAGAACAACCCTTCATCCAGCCATATATTTCTGAGCATTCAGGAGAAAAGAAAAGACAAATGTTCTGAGCTTGGCTTGTTTCTGCTGGTGCAAAGCTGCGGGTAACAGGTTCTCCAGTGCCAGCATCTATAAATGTATTGCAGTGCTTTCTCGCAGACAAACATAATGAGCAAGCCTAAAAGGGTTTCTGTGTTCATCGTTAGGGTGCAAAATGGACTGTCAGTACTATTTATTGCATTCATGTCTGGGTGTAATGGAAAACATGCAATCAAATGTAGGACACGTCGGCTAGAGTGGTTCACTTCTCACTCCTGTTCACACTTTTTATGCCTCTTGGGCAACAGCGCTCAAATTTATGACAGACTATTGACATATTTATAGGGAGCTCTCATGACTGCGTAGCTGTGATTAGCCCTAATTCTTGCAACAAAAGATAGATTCTCCCAAATATATTGTATTCAGTTTCAGTAGCAAAAGGATGGAAAGGGGAGGAAGGCTTTCACCATCCACAACACACCCTGCCTGCCCATGCTTGTTATGACGGGCAATGATGAAAGCACAGGTGGATGCGAGAAGCGCCCCCTCCTCTGTCAGCTGAGCGAATTCCTCATCTGTGGCGTCTTATTAGCACAGGAGTTGAAGGTTTGCAGTGTGGATGCTGGGCACAGTGGGTCGGTGCTCACAAAGCTCTGTTTGTTCCCTGGCCTGCAGGGCTCCCAGGGTGAGCTCAGCTCCAGAGGGAGAGACAAAGAAAAAGGCACCACTGTCTCACACACTGAAGCCGATCTCCAACACATTCGTCTTTCTACTCAATGGGGGTGCATTTTTCCTTTCAGGAGATAGAGGGATAGCAAAAAGAGACAACTTCTTTCAAAACAGGGCCTCGGGATGAAAAAAAAAAACTGCTGTTGTTCTGAGCAGAGTTTTTTCTCAGTTTAAATGCCACATTGAGTTTTTGCTTGTGGTGTTGTGGATCTGTCTTTCTGATTTTGTTTTTCATTTCCTGTAGTCTAAAGTTAGAGCTCTTTTGTTCTGTGCTGTTTTTTCAACAAATTAGGACCAAAACAGAATGCCAAAATAAGTCACAAAACAAAACTTACTGTACGGTAACATGCTTTCTTGGTACAAACACAAACTTTAATGTATGTTACTAGGAATTTGCATGATAGACCAGCACATTATTGTGAATAGACATAAGGTGGAAGGTAAATCAGACATGTTTTTCAAAATTATTCCCAAATAAAAAACTGCAGAGTCTGGAGTGCATTGTTGTTCTGTTCCCCTGAGTCAACGCTTTAAAGAACCAGTTTTTGCTGAAAGTCTTTTGGGTTATGTTTGTCCGAGCTTTGCAAATCTAGTGACTGAAAGTTTTGCCCAATACTGTTTGCCAAATAGCTCAAGGTCAGTCAGATTGATTGGGATCTTCTGTGAATAACATATTTCAAGTCTTGCAAGAGATTCTCAATTAAATTTAGGTCTGGGTTTTGACTTGACAATTCTAATGCATAACTATGGTTTAAACTAAACTGTGCCATTGTAGCTCTGGCAGTATATTTAGGATTGTAGTCCTGCTAGAAGGTGAACTTTTACCCCAGTCTCATGTTGTTAGTAGTGTCTAGCAGGTTTTCTTTCAATGTTGCCCCATTTTTCTTTGCATTGAATCTGATCCCTGGCCCTGCACAAGAGAAAAACTCCCTCACAGCATGATGCAGCCATGAGCAGTCTTCCATAAAGACCAGGTTTGTAGAGTGCATGACAAATAGCTGTCCTGTTGACAGATTCCCCCACCTGAGCTCTGAATCTTTGTAGTTCTTCCAGAGTTACAATGGGCCACTTTGCTGCTTCTCTGATTAATATAGAATCAGTTCTTATCATTTTGTATTAATTTTTCAGTTTATTTTAAAAGGCATTTAGAGAAAGTCATTAGTATTTTTATCTCCTCTAGAATAAACTATTACAACTCATTAAACCACTGTATGGAGAAACAAAACATACACAAACTGCAGATCATACAAGGACTTCTTATTAAAACCTAGAGAAGAACACTTCAATGTTATAGTCTCTTTACTAACCACAAGTTGATTTTAGAATAAATTTAAGGTTTTAGTACTCACCTTTAAGACTCACTCTGGGTTTGTGCCAAATTAATTTCTGATCGTCTATCACCATGGCTGAAACCTGAGGTCCTAAGGCAAAGCTCTTCTAAGTATACCACAATCTTGGATCAAGTCTAAGGGTGATGGAGTTTCATTGGTCAGAACACCAATTTTGTGGAATAATCTCCATGAGAAGATTAGATTGACAAATTCACTTTACCTTTTATTAATCCCTTCAAATTGTTTTTATGAGCAGGCCTTTTCAATTTTTCTATAACTGTGTATACATATTCTTTATTATCTTTTTTACAGTAATTCATATTTTTAGTAATCCAATTTTTTATTACGTTTGTATTTTATCACTTTTTCTCAGCATGTTTTGTCATAAGATATGTGTTCTCAGTTGGTTCTTTTTAATCTTCAGTTTTTTAAGCTGCCATACAGGTTTCAGAACTGAAGCTGCCTATCCATGATCTATGCCCGCTTGTCCTTGCAGGGTCGCTGATGTCTCTCTCTCTAGCTGTCATTGGGCAGCAGACCATTGCAGCCTGCTATACAGGTGAAACTCGAAAAATTAGAATATTGTGCAAAACTTCATTTTTTTCAGTAATTCAACTAAAAAGGTGAAACTAATATATGATATAGAGTCATTACATACAAAGGAAGAAATTTCAAGTCTTTATTTGTTAAAATTTGGATGATTATGGCTTACAGCTTATGAAAACCCCAAATTCAAAATCTCTCCATAAGGAACGAAAGCCTCAAAAGGTAAATGCAAAAGAAGTTGGATGTTCCCAAAGGGCTCTAACAAAGCACATTCATAGAAAGTTATGTGGAAGGGAAAAGGTGCACAGGCAGCAGGGATGACTGGAGCCTGGAGAGGATTGTCAAGAAATGGCCACAAGTGTTGGGAACCTTCACAAGGAGTGGACTGAGGCTGGAGTTATCAATAGCCACCACACACAGACGGATCCTGGACAAGGGCTTCAAATGTTGTATTCCTTTTGTCATGCCGCTCCTGAACAACAAACAACATCAGACGTGTCTTACCTGGGCTAAGGAAAAAGAACTGCAAATTTTGCATCTCATTTGGAATCCAAGGTCTCAGAGTCTGGAGGAAGAATGAAGATGCACTCAATCTAAGATGTTTGAAGTTCAGTGTCAAGTTTTCACAATCTGTGTTGATTTGGGGAACCATGTCATCTGCTGATGTTGGTTCACTGTGCTTTAATAAGTCCAGAGTCAACGCAGCCATCTACCAGGACATTTTTGAGCACTTAATGCGTCCTTCCGCAGATGAGCTGTATGGAGATGCTGACTTCATTTTCCAGGAAGACTTGGCACTTGCCCACAGTGCCAAAAGTATCAAACCTGGTTCAAGGACCATGGGATTACTGTGGTTGATTGACAAGTAAACTTGCCCGCCCTGAACCCAATTGAAAATCTATGGGGCATTGCCAAAAGAAAGATGAAAGACATGAGACCGAACAATGCAGAAGAGCTGAAGGCCGTTATTAAAGCATCCTGGTCTTCCATAACACCTCAGGAGTGCCACAGGCTGATAGCATCCATGCCGTGCCGCACTGAGGCAGCAATTGATGCAAAAGGGGTCCAAACCAAGTACTGAGTACATATGCATGATCATACTTTTCAGAGGCCCAGCATTTTTCTATTTTAAATCCTTGTGTTATTGATTTGTTTATCAGTGTTGTGGAAGACATCCTGCCTTGTTCCAGTACCCAAAAAGAACTCACCCATCAGTCATCAATGACTATAGACCTGTTGCCCTGACATCCCACATCATGAAGGTCCTGGAGAGAAACCTGTTGGCCCACCTGAATGAGCAAACAAGAACGTATTAGGACCCGCTAAAGTTTGCTTATCGCTGTGGAGTTGGAGTTGAAGATGCCATCATCCACCTACTTCAAACAACCCACTGTCATCTGGACAAAGCAGGCAGCACTGTGAGAATCATGTTCTTTGATTTCTCCAGTGCATATAACACAATTCAGCCTGATTTGCTTTGTCAGAAACTCCTGAAGACACAGGTGGAGCCCTCAACAATAGCCTGGATCAATGACTACCTGACCAACATACCACAATTTGTGAGATTGAAGAATTGAGTGTCAAACCAGGTGGTCAGCAGCACAGGAGCACCACAGGGGACCGTACTCTCACCATTCATTTTTACTCTGTACACCTCAGACTTCCAGTACAAATCAGAGACCTGTCATCTGCAGAAATACTCAGATGACTCTGCAATTGTCGGGTGTATCAGAGATGGACAAGAAGCTGAATACAGAGAGCTGGTGGACCGCTTTGTGACATGGTGTGGAAACAATCGTCTCACCTTTTAATGTGAACAAAGCATAGGAGATGATTGAATATTTCAGAAGAAACAGGGATAAGTCAAACACTGTTTCCATCATGGGAGAAGAAGTGGAGGTGGTTGAGGAATATAAATACCTCGGATTTCACCTTGACAACAGACTCGACTGGAGGCGCAACAGTGAAACCGTCTACAAGAAGGGACAGAGCAGACTGTACTTCTTGAGGAAGCTTAGGTCCTTCAAGGTTTGTAGCAAGATGCTGGAGATTTTCTACAAGTCTGTTGTGGAGAGTGTAATCTCTTCAGCCGTCATCTGTTGGGGTAGCAGCATCAGAGCCAGGGATTTAAAAAGGCTAAACAACCTGATAAAGAAGGCTGGTTCTGTTCCTGGGACAACTGTGGAACATCTGGAGACGATAATGCAAATGCAAAGAAGGATTCTTCATAAAATCAAAAAGATTATGGACAAACCTGAGCATCCTCTTCATAAGACAGTCATACAACAACAGAGCGTCTTGAGTCGGAGGCTTCTTCAGTTTCGCTGCAATACAGACCGCTACAGGAAATCCTTCCTGCCCACAGCCATCATTATCTACAACAACTCCTTAAATAATTAATTATATGAGCTACAACAACACTTCATTTCCCTTTGGGATCAATAAAGTATTTTTTAATTTGAATTGAATTTGAATTGAATTTCATTTAATATTCTAGTTTTCTGAGATTTTGAATTTGGGGTTTTCATTAACCATAAGTCATAATCATCAAAATTATAATAAATAAAGGCTTGAAATATCTCGCTTTATATGTAATGAGTTTATATCATATATTAGTTTCACTTTTTAGGTTGAATTACGGAAATAAATTAAGTTTTGTACAATATAGGAATTTTCTGAGTTTCACCTGTACAAATAAGTGTCATAATTATTAATATTGTCAACGGTTGGAAAACAAATGCACTTTTAAGATTTTATTTATAAAAGTTTAGTTTCCTTCCACTTAACTATACTTTATGTTGGTCTATCACATAAAATCAAAAACATATGAACGTTTGTGTTTATAATTTGACAAAATGGTCTAAAGTTTAAGAAATAAATTTGCAAAGGACGGTAAAGTGGCGCTCTACACATCTAGAGGATTCCTATTTAACCTGGAAAAACAGTCTACTGATGCATAAAAAGACCCTTTGATAAGCTAGAACAGCATATTTTTCATCATTAATAGAGGTGAACAAGAACAATCCTAGGATTATTTTTATTACAATTGGCAAACTTACCCAGACTCATAGCTCTGTTGAGCCAACTATTCCCCTAGCTCTTAGTAGTGATGACTATATGGGATTATTCATAAACAAAATTAATACTAATAAAAATAAAATCATTGGCATCCTCCTAAACATGATTACTTCTTTCTTTAAGTAATGCCGGGCGTACACTAAAGGATTTTCACAGTCTCAGACTAAAGACGGGTAGTCTTTAGAAATCCGTCGTCTTGATCGTTAAATGTAAGGTGATAATATGCAGTTGGTGACCCAATTTATGCCCGTCTTTCTCTAGTCTTTTGAATCAAACAATGTTTGATATTATCGCAAGTCCTAGTGTAGTCGTAGTGACGTAAAACAACAAACAACTAATAAAGCCGTTCTTACACAAGCGGAAGCACAAAGCTACAGAGCTCGGCAGGGGTCAGGTGCAGAAATAATTTTTGAGGGTTAAGAGTCTGTACGCTCGGTTTATTAAACCGTGCGCACAATCATAATCTGTTCCCTCCGTTTATACAACTGTGTGACTGTGTGGGGGTCCTGTCCGCTTCATATTGTACCCTGGCTGTATGGGGTTGTTCCTTGCTGCTATGGCACAATGATTAATAAGCAGGATTACATTTGTGGCGATGGTGGGTTCAAATCCCATATTTGATATTGTCTTGCACCATCAATTTTTTTTGGTTCATGCGGGAGAGAAGGCTATAGGTGTCATATTTATAAATAACAGTTTTATATCCACCTATGGAGCCTGGCAGGGTCTATACACAACACATACAATATTTGGGGGCACGGTGGCGCAGCTGGTAGCTTGGCTCACCTTACAGCTAGAAGGTCCAGGGTTCAATTACCGCCGGGGACGCTGTGGGTACTGAGGGTGTGTTTGTTCCCCTGCATCATCTGCACCCACACCCTGGGTGGGATTGGCGAAAGGACCTTTCTGTGGGGAGTTTCTTCCCGTGTTCCCTTGAGCAGCTAATGTGAGCTACTCCCACAAAAACATGCACCAGTCCTGGGGCTATATACTGCCTCCTCCTGGCCGGCCGTGGTGCCTGAAGGGTTGGGGAGGATCTGGCTGGAATAACATGATCCTTCCACATGCTAAGTCCAGCCGGAGAAACCCCGCCCCATCAGGTGAAAAGAAGGGTCTGCTCACTGCCCAATCATGAAGGAGGCTTGGGTTTCAGTGTGGGGCCCTCCCGGGGCTGGTTGAGGGAGAGTGGAACCCCAGGAGTAAGGTAGGAGCAATGGGTGATAAAAAACCATGGGATAAAAAAACAAAAGAAACAAATACAATATTTGTGTTGCATGGCTGAAAATGGCCTAGAAATGGGCCATAAATTATAAAGTGTATGCTAATTATAAAGTGTATGCCAACCTTGCCCCCTGGAATACAGGCACAAATCAGCGCTATGTGTACATCTGCATGGAGCAAGTGGTACAGCATAAACACCTTACATTAAAAAGATATGAGTTAACCAGTTGTTGATACAGTACCCACTTTGTCTTTATTTGACATAACAAAGAATGCTACAACATTCACACATAATGAAACTGTATAATGCTGAGGATAATGGGAGGAATTTTGTGGGAAGCTAAAATAGCCTAGGTGGACCTCAGGGCCGCAGAGAACGTTGATGTTTTTAAGAGCAGCTCAAGATTCACCTTTTTAGCTTAGCTTTTAACTGATTATTATTTATTACTGTTTATTTGCTCTGCATGTTTTATATGATTATATTTTTATCAGTGTTTTACTATTTAATCTTAGCAAATTAATTTACTGTTTATTTTTATACTTTAATTTATCTTAATCCCCGTTCCAGTGTTTCCTCTGTGGGAGCCCTCTGCCACGGTGCTCTCCAGGTGGAGCTTGGGTGGAGGTGGGGGTCTTGGCCTTGCCTCCACTGGGTGCCCTGTGTCAGCGCCTCGGCTGCTGCTGTTAATCTACCGCTGACGGGGCAAATGGCTCCTCTGATGGCGTTTCCTTGCATGGTTCATCTGCACTCGGGCCCAATGTCCTTTTTTACTTGTGTGCATGGGAGTTGGGTTGGGGGGAGGGGGGTATAACTGTGACCATGCTTTTAAATCTGTGGGGGAGGGAAGGGAAGGTGGTTTTATGTGGGGTCATTTTAATCTGTAAAGCACTTTGTGATGCAACTTCTTGTATGAAAAGCGCTTTATAAATAAAGTTTGATTTGATTTAGTCTTTTAAATACTGTCCCTACAAGATTCAGTGTTTAGAAAATCTTTAGTCTGAGACCAAAAAACCGCTCTGGTTCGGTGCGGTTCGCCACGCACTCCGCAGCCGTTTGCAATTTCCACTGCATATGCTCTAGATCCGCTCCGCTCCAGTCCGGAGCCCAGAGGTGGTCAAAGAAGCATGCGCGGGATTTGCGAGATCTCACAATAAAAGCCAGTAATAAATGCGGAAGTCAGAATAAAATTCTTCATTGAGTGGAAGACGAACAGAGAAGAACAGTTATTCTCTGTTATTCTGTGTCAAGATATTTTGGACAACATATGTATAAATATATATATTAATATAGCTATGCATACAAAAAATTCTAGTCCGTCTTTATTGATTTATTTTTGAAAAACAACCGGAAATGTGGTTGTTCTATATCCTGTTGGAGTTAAGGGATTTGTTTAGATTGACTGCGGACTTGCTCCGGCGTCCATCAAAAATAGAATCGATCCTATTTTTGCCGGCTGCCGGCGCCCGGCGCCGCTCAGCAGCAGCAGTGGAAATGCTCTCATTGACTACAATGGGAGCGTTTTTGGTGTGGAGTGCATGGCGCAGCGGAGCGCATGAAGTGGAAATTCGGGGTTAGACTGCTGGAGGACAGACTGACCACTTTTCTTCATTCTGCTACTTTTCTTTTCTACTTCTCTCCAGTTGCATTATTTGCTGTTATTTCGACTGTTAACTTTGTTTTCTCTGTGTTTTTCTTTCCAAAGAACCTACAATTCCCTGTTGGAAGTGGGGCGTCTACTGGGATGATGATCCCCTGTGTCCTGTTATCAACTTTTTACTTTCTTTAATATAGAAAGTACTCTTATATCAGAGCTTCTGTTCTTTCTGTCTCTCTGCTCTGTCTTCTCCAACCATCCTACAAATTTTAGATGTATCCCAGCTCCAACACACCTGCATCAAATTGTTCAATTCCTTCATCAGCAGTCGGTCAACTCTGCAGATAACGAGGTATCTGGTAACGAGGCCTTCGTTTGATTCAGCTGTGACGAGAAGGAATGCACTAGTTCCTGGATGGTAGATCTCAAGGACCAGGATCGGGCACCCCTGCCCTAAACTGTCGTGGCAGATGGCTGCTCCTACTGAGCCAGGTTCTGCTGGAGGTTTCTTCTTGTTAAACGGGAGTTTTTCCTCTCCGCTGTCTTTACATGCTTGCTCAGTATGAGGGATTGCTGTGGTTGGAAGTCTGCATCAACGGGACGCAACTTCTTGTCTCGATGCAATCTGCTATGATTTCTTAAATAGGAAAATTACTAAAACTTTAAACTAATTGGAATTTTTGTATGATTGTATTGAAATGACTCTTCTTGTAAAGTGCCTTGAGATGACATCTTTTGTGAATCGGCACTATATAAATAAACTGCATTCAATTGAATTAAATATGTTTATGATAATTCCTTAGTCTTGTTAAACTTTTTAAAACATGTAACTGTTGCACAGTAAAGTGATTTTACAGTAAAGACATTTTACTGCAATCTGCAGTCCAAGTATAACTCCATTATAGCGGGGCCTTTAAAATGGGAGCAGTGTGACACACAGCAGGATGATTTAGTTTAATGACCATGGCAGTGACAGTACTGTGATGGAAATTGGACTCCCCTTGCAAATTTACATCACTTGAGGGTACTTGGGGGCTCTTTTAGCGGCTGCACTTGAGAGCACGAGCCATCAGGAGGTCCTGGATATGTCATGCTTGTCACCTTCCTTTAAGTGTATCTGCAGATGTGGGAGAGGGATTAATATTATATAGCCTACGGAAGCACGGAGGCCGCCTTATCAGCACTGCAGATGTGATAAGCACCTCTACCCGCATGAAAACCAGGAAAAATCTCCAAGCAGAAAAAAAGACAAGCATCTCTTTTGTGTTGCCTCCTCTCACTGCTTCAGTTTCAATGCAGCTTTAGAGGCAGATATGGAGCAATTTCACATCTGTTGTAATTTGATGTGCCTGGAAAACCTCTGTGAAATCATCTTCATCACAACATGGCTGTGTTTAGTTATTTTTAAAGTTGGCGTACGGCTTTAGAGATAATAATCAGATTACTTTTGATTGTGAGCTATTCAGGCTACAGCCAAAAACACAAGCAGTCACATTTAAAAAGAAAAACAGAAAAGTGTTTTGGAGATTTTAATTTCTACCTGTTTTATTCGCAGTCTATTTTAGCAAAGAAATTATTTATTAAACGGAACTGTCATTTTGATGGAAATGTTTTCCATCACTGCCACAACTCTCAGCCCGCATTAGCACATGTCAATGCAGATGTCGGCACACAAAAATTGTGTTGCCCTCAAACTGAATCGGAGCTGTAAATGGAAGTTACGGCAACTGTTGCTGTCACTTCAGTTTTTATCAAAATAAAAGAAGAAAACACCCGGTGGAACCATGGAAACAGCGTGTGACACAGAAAAACATCAACATCAAAGCATGCATACTGTAATTAGAATTTATTCAAAGCCTGCTCAGTCAGAAAAGGTGCATGATCTGCTGAGCATTTTTGGATTCTGTCCCAAGCCTTCTAGTAAACACAGTACAGAACACTAAAGCTTTAGCATCAAGCTATGAAAAGATGTGCTTGTTTGTAATTCTGTGGTTGCATCTACTGTATGTATTCAAATTTTATAGTACATAAAAAGGAAAAGTATGTCTAGAGAAGTGGACATTTCTAACATTTACTGAAAACTGTTTTACAGTATGCAAGTTGTGCTATCAAGCATAGCTTAGAAAAGCAATAGTTGTAAGATTTAAGATCTTTGGCAATAGAAAAAAATGCATTTATTTTTCCAAACAAAAAGGCTACACAACACCCAAAATGCGTGCCAGCCACCAGCGACAAGGCATGACCACACGACAGGCCACCTGGCACCCTCTGTAGTTGTAGGGCCAAGGCCAGTAGCTATGCAGAGGCTCGCACACTCGCTGACAGTGAGTGTAGCTGCGCTGGCATTCTGAGCAGCAGATTCCCTGGTGGTCCAGCATGCTATCAAAGGTCATAGCGCTCTCCTCTGTGGTCTCTCCGCTGCGCTGTGGTTACATTGAAGAGGATTAATATACAAGAGCAGCTAATCAGATTTCTAAATCTGCATCTGCAATTCAAACAGGTTCTAAATCTTTTAATCATCTTAAGAATGCAAATTTTTTGGGGAAATCTTAATTTTTGTATGGGGTGGGAGTTGGTATGGCAGCTTTAACCACAGTGAGCTAAAATTACAGGTGCCAGATAGATGCCCTAACAAGGAACGCAGCAAAAGTAGAGAAAGCGACTGGTTTCAGGTTAACGTATTTTCTCACCAAGTTCTAGTTTTGTACAGATTTTTAATAAGTTTGCCATCTTAAAGGGATAGTTTGGATTTTTGGTTTAGATTGTATGTTGCTTATATTGCTTTGTGGGTTTCTTAGAAGCAGTCAGTATCATACTTGAAATGGGCTGCTCTCTAAAAGTTCTTGTTTTTATAAACAGAAACAAGTTAAGATCAGAGAAAATAGCTTATGCCTAATTAGAGCTTGGTGATTTCCAAAGCAAATGTCTGTCAAACAACTCTAGTGTAAAAAAAATCTTAGTAGCTTGTGTAAATGCCATTTTATAAATCTTTACACACATAGCACTTTTACATGAGACAGTCATTACCATAAGAAGCCTTATTATACAACAAACAACCAAGAAAGCCGTTTTTACACAAGATTCATTTTATGTACTGGGTCACTAACTTCAAGCATGAAAACTGTTGGTAAAATAGATACAATTTGATTGTTAGTTCTGCAATTTGGAGTCATTTATGACTCATTTTATGCTTTTTGGAAGTTGGTTCTGGAAATTATGTCACAGCCAACTTAACAGTCTTCCAGTTTTGAGTTGTTAAGCCTGTGAGAATTAAAAATTGTGTCATTCTAATAGCAATCACAAACAGAAGCCTGAAACATTGTATTTCATTGCATATAATGTATTAAAGCACAAAAGCAACATATTTGCTTACAGATGTTAAAAATATGTATAGTGCCATGTGTGCCTTACTCATTAAATGATGTGTAAACTATAAAAAACAAAGACATCTTATTTTTTGTCTAATTTCACTGTTTTAACACTGATTCCATTTAGGGTTGCCAACATATGGGATTTGAAATAAGTACTGGGAGTTGGACTGGGTGTATGATGATAGATGGCAAAAAGAAAAGTGCAACAATTTTCACCACCTTTAAGAAAAAAACATTTTGTATTTAGCCCATTGTAGGAAGAGGTAAATTTATGACTTCTCAATATATTTGATATATGCCTTATTTAAAATAAAAATGTGTTATCTGTGTACTTTAGAGAAAGTTTTATTCTGTTTCATCTCAGTGTAGTTTAGTTTGAAAGGAAACAGAGGAGTGTAAATAAAAAGTTGTGTATTAAATGAGTCATCAATATCATTAATATTCTGTCACCATTCAGAAAATGTTGTAGGGCTGCTAAGCAGATTAGCATTTTAAATCAACTAAGTGGATTACTGTATGACCATTAGAAATGTCTTGCTGAAAGTAATCACTCCCCCTGCTCCCTATTTCCTCCTACTGCATGTTTTATGACAACACAATTTCCTCAGTAAGGGAAGTAAGGGTCAAACTTTGCTTTGCACCTTGCAAATATTCTAGTTTTCAGTATTCTTTTCCTAGACAGCTGCGCTTATGAGATCCAGCACTTTCCTTAAAATATATTGCAGAGTTGTGAGTCTTATACCAACACATTATTGATCATAAATGCCATCCCTATTTACCTGACCAATAAGTGATACATTTGCTGTTTGGGTTGTTAACAATGAGCTTGACTGAGAGTAGCAAAGCCTTATTTGATCAATAGAATAATACAGAATGTCTAAGTTGCGTATTAAAGCAATACGGAACTTGTTGCAAATGGTATCCATGAAATACAGAACAAAGTACATTCCTCATTAAGTTCATGAGGAACACACTTTGTTCCATGTTAAAGCACCACAAAACAAAGTTCTTCTTTTTAATTAGAATGCATTATAAGACTCCGGTCTCCTGGTGGTAAAATACTGACTACTGAAAGTTACCACACTGGAACCCACTTCCAAAAATCTGGAACTAGAGCTGTCCTTTTTAGCACTGCTGTGATTAAGTAATTTGTAAAAAGCAAAACTTCATTTCAAAACAACACTTTAAGGGTTGCTTTAGGGCCTAGAAGATGCCTCTTGATACCTCATCAAAAATTAATCAGCTGTGGAAACTTGTTTACTGTAAATAGTGTTGTTGATGGGAGGATTACTCACATGGTAGGGGTTCTCAGGATTGTACCCTGACCCCACAGCTGATGGTCCTTCATCCACAGCTTCCTGCTCACCGTGACTCACTGGGTCCCTCTCCTCAGTAGACGCCTTGATCTCCTGCATGTCTAACTGCCGTTTGGCTCGTCGCACGTCTCTCTTTTTCCTCTCCCCATCTGTTACTCCATTCGCAAGACGCAAGAGTATTGGGTCAACATCCACAAGATGCCATACATGTCCTCAGAGCTCAATCCTACATAGCTGGAGTTGTCTCAGATGTCTTAAATAATTCACTCAGCAGCAGTGATATCAAGCAGTGTTGCATGTTTTAATTTCATTCTTTTTTAATACGGGACTTTGTTAGTCTTTTTTCCTCTGCTATTCAACTCTAAATTTAGTGTATGTTCAAGATGTTCAAGTGTTTCACTAACTTCTAAGCCAAGGCAGGAAATTTTACAAGTGTGTCAGCAGATAAAAAAAGCAATCACAGCTAAGATTTTAATGAGCTACAAAAAAAGTAAATTAGCTCAAATTAAAATACATTGTAGTGTATTTTTAAACAGTCATTTTTCTTTCAGTGGGATCAGGACCGGCCTTAAGTATAGTCAAACTCTGTGACTAGCTAGGGGCCCCAAAAGATATAAAATTACCCAAAGGATATGTTGACTGATACAAATATACTTGGTCAATGTCAATAAATTGGAATATTAAGAAAAGGTTAATCTATTTTAGTGATTCATTTCAAAAAGTGAAACTCTTTTACATTAATTACAAACACTGACAGATTTCAAGCATTTATTTCTGTTAATTTTGATTATTATAGTTTACAGCAAATGAAAACACAAAATTCAAATTTCTCAGAAAGTAAAAATGTTGCATCCAAGCTATGAAAAGGCTGAGGTTGCTCCTTTTACTTGTTCACCTTTTCCCACCACATTTTTTCTTTCCAATCAGCTCTTTATAATATTTGCTTGGATACTGGACCCAGCGACCAGCCACCTTGTTTAGGAATGACTTTTGGTGGATTATCCACTTTGTGCAGGATCTCAATGGTTGTCTGCCAGGAAACTATCTTAAAGAATGTGTAGGCAATACAATTTTTTTTTCTGTTTTAAAATTCTGTTTTATATATATTTTATGTATCTATAAAATGATTTAATTTTCTGTGAAACTGATTTTCATTTGGTGTTACTGATTCTTATCGAAGTTAACAGAAATACTTTAAAATACTAATATCAAGTTATAAGTATTTCACATCGGCTTCATAATAAAAATACCTTTTTTAATCATACACACTTCTTCCTTCCAATAATCTTTCCACTAAAATGGATAATCCAGCTCTCTGAGGAGAGTCAGCATCTTTAGCAATGACCCGTTGGGATTTACCATTCTTGTGTAGGGTGACTTTCCCATATCTTGGCCCTAACATAGCATCTCTCCATTGGAAAAAGTTTTTATTGGTCTTTTCAAATATTTTTTAGTTTTGCGTTTTATTAACTGTAAGCTATAATTCTCAAAATAACTAAAATAAAAATGTATAAAATATATTACTCTGCGTGAAAACAATCTATATCATGTGAGTTTCATGTTTTGAGTTAGAATTGGTCCCACAAATTAAATGCTGCTTGGGGCCTCCTACAATCTTAATTAGGCTCTGAAAAAAAGTAGAAAGAACCTTTAGGATACATGGGTTTGAGCCAGAAAATGGGAAGTTTCCCACAAAGATCCAGAATTCTGTTGCTCAACAATGTAGTGTTCTTCAGTGGCTGCTTTGCTGCAACCCATATAAGGAACTCTTCGTCGAACCTCACAGGCATTAATTCATCTGTCTGACAAGAGAACAAATACAGTCTCTCTGAATTACTCAGATTAATACTGCAATATCTCTCTTTCTTTCCAAATTCTCATCGTTGTGTGTCAAAGAACTTGCACACGTACCAGGTCAAACATCAGCGCGTCTTTGTTGTGTGCTCCCATGAGCGAGAGGTTTGCTTTGATATGGGATTTTATATAGCACTTGTCTCCTCCGAAGAAGCGGATTCCGGTTATACCCTGCACCAAATCACAGAGATGCCATGTTTACATTCACAGCTTCGCTACTTTGCTAAGCACACAGAAGGTCTCAGCTGAGCTCTGGGGGAAAGCAACAACAAGAACAAACTTACTCACAATTTGAAAGTCATGAATCTCCACAGCTTCCCCAGCTCCACTCCCAGTTTGAAATCTCTGCAGATTGTTGTCAGAATCAATTTCTACAGAGCCCTCCTTCACCTTCCCATTGATGTTCAGGCTGTAACGAACATTATAAACCTGGCAGCATTCAAAGAGAGATGTTAAAATGACTGATTAGTCGAGTTATGTAAATCACAAAGTGGCAAACACAAACAGCAGAGGCAGGAACAAGCTTCACGTTGCTTGTGTTATTTACCCCCTCACAGACATTTCCATGGAACAAAATCCTCAGTAGTTTTAGCACACGGAGAATTTGAGTAAATCACCACGGGAGATGCTGTTGCAGACCCCGATGAGGTGGTTTGCCCCACATGTGAGCTCATTAGAACACAAATAAACATTATACTGTTGCTTATAAAATGTAGAAGAGCATAATGAATCAATTTTAGCAGCCTGAGTGTTGAAGTCAGAAGGAAAGATTTGATTTTACTTTCTGAATTGCAGCACATAGTCAACATTTTTTACATTTAAGCTCAATTCACTTACATTTTTATCACTGACTTTCCACATGAAGAGGTAAGCCGTGAATGCACAAAACATGAACACTGCACCAGCGATAAAGGCCACAACTCCAAATCTTAGTACTTGACTGACTCCAGCAGAAGGTGGTGTGCTGGATGTGCTCCGACCCTTCAATACAAGAGCAACCAAAGACACTCATAGCAAATGCTGAACAATGACTAAGGCAAGACTAGCACTGCTGGGGAAAACTTAAGAATTTACAGCGTTGACAGCTTTACAAACATGTCAGAGATGTCAGTAATGGTTCTGATCAAAAACCTGAGCCTGTCTTACCGCAGCACAGCAGGATCCACCAGCTGAATTCTGCACTTTTTCCATAATCCCTCTCTTGTGGTTCTATAATTCCCTCTCTGGTTGCTTCTCTTTATGGGAGCTGGTTATCTACCAGAAGGCTTTCCGACAGATATGTGTGAATGATGTAAGGTTAATATAAAATTGCTAAATTCTTCATCCAAATGTTACCTGGGTCTTCAGGTTTCCCTAAAGCAACATGTGGCCAAACGCCTGGTGCCAAACTAAGAAAAAAACATACAAAGGAGCTTTGAAGAGATTGGTCAGAAAAACATAAAAACTGAAAAATCAGAATAAGAGAATGTATAGTAAGGGGTAAATTCACAACATAGCAGAATAACATCATAGTTATTAAAAAAAGCATACTCTGCTTAAAAGAAATGTGCAACTGAGTGGAATAGTTAAAAAAAGTACAGATTGTGCATATTTGTACATATAAACAACAACAGACTATTCAGAAGACAAAAAAGATAACAAATAACAACAGGACTATAAACACTTATGGGGTTTGTTGGGAGAAACAATGGTCAAAGTCTGAAGATATGAGCATTAATACAACCCTTCACTGAGGGAAAACAAAAATGCACAGTAGAGGGAAGTAGCAGGAAATGTGCGTTTGGAGGTGGCTGCCCCCTGTTGTCCTGGAGATGAAATGATTTGCAAGACTCCCTAGGGAACAGATAAGTATGAAAGGAAAACATCTCTTTCGACACGTGTGCATGCCTTTGGAAACTTGCTGACGAGAAGTATAAACCAGGCTTATCAGCTGCTGTGAGGAAGGGTTTGCAACAATGTTCCTTTGTGCACTGACTATGCAGCATTCTGTCACTGAAGGAGTCCTCTAGTTCTGCAACAGTTATGCTGCCCTGGCATTAAACTGTTAACCAACAGCGATGTCACTTTAGCCAGAGTTATCTCGGGGCCCGGGAGCATCCTAGAACAGAGCTGCTTTCCTGATGAGCTTATCTAACTGCTTCCTCTCAGCTATAGATAAACTGCTTCTCAGACGAACTACAAAATTCTATTTTCTAACTGCATTATCTACATATGTTAGCTCGATTAGGAGTAGGCCAGGTCGGTTCGACTTCAGTCAGACTAAGGTGTTTATATGCATTTCAAAAGTCCGAATTCAATTGGATCAAGGCAATAATTCAGATTTCTCTTACTGCATGTAAACTCACTGAGGATTGTTACTCTAGTCCAGTTTATTGTTCAGGTGAACAACCAGGTACCTTTAGGAGTCCACTGACTCAATGCCAGTGTCCTAGATGTTCACTATAAATGTACTATATATGTACACACACACACACACACACACACATATATATATATATATATATATATATATATATATATATATATATATATATATATATATATATATATATATATATATATATATATATATATATATATATATATATATATATATATATATATATATATATATATATATACATATATATATATGGACAATGGGAGCTGAAGTCCATATATATATATGGACTTCAGCTCTGCATTCAACACCATCGTCCCAGAGCTCCTCCATCAAAAAATGTCCCAGCTCACCGTGCCTCCCTCCACCTGTCAGTGGATTACCAGTTTCCTGACTGACAGGAGGCAGCAGGTGGAACTGGGTAACTTCACATCCAGCTCCAGGTCCCTCAGCATCGGCGCCCCCCAGGGATGTGTTCTCTCCCCACTGCTCTTCTCCCTTTACACCACTGACTGCACGTCAAGGGATCGTTCTGTGAAACTCCTGAAGTTTGCAGATGACACCACCATCATTGGACTCATCCGTGACGGTGACGAGTCTGCATACAGAGGGGAAGTGGAACAGCTGGTCCTCTGGTGCAGTCAGAACCACCTGGAGCTAAACCCGCTCAAAACTGTGGAGATGACAGTAAACTTCAGGAAGAGACCCCCATCAACATCTCCTCTCATAATCATCAACAGGCCAGTCCCCACAGTGGAGTCTTTCAGGTTCCTAGGATCCACCATCACACGGGACCTGAAGTGGACCTCCCACATTAACTGTATAAGAAAGAAGGCCCAGCAAAGGCTGTACTTTCTGCGTCAGCTCAGAAAGTTCAACCTGCCTCAGGAACTGCTGACCATCTTCTACACAGCAATAGTCCAGTCTGTCCTGACCTCATCCATCTCTGTCTGGTTCGGATCCGCCACCAGAAAAGACAAGGACAGACTGCAGAGAACAGTCAGGTCCTCAGAGAGGATCATAGGTACTGATTTTCCCTCCATTCAGGACCTGTACCAGTCCAGGGTCAAGAAGCGGGCCAGAAAAATCACCACAGACCCCTCACACCCTGGTCACAATCTGTTTAGGGTCCTCCCGTCAGGCCGGCGTTACAGAGCGTTGTACGCCAAAACCACCCGACACAAGAACAGTTTTTTCCCCCAGGCTGTCGCTCTGATGAACTCTCTGTAGTCACAGAGTGTGAGTCCATTCACATAACAATAAACTATAACTCTGCACTGCTGTACATACTCAGTGTAAAATAACCCTGGTTTGGTGTATATATTATCCTTTATTATTTATTTGTATTTATTTCTTTATTTCACTTATTTAAGTTCTGTACTGGAGAGAAAAGTTGCCGGAGTCAAATTCCTTGTATGTGTCATACTTGGCCATTAAAGCTGATTCTGATATATATATATATATATATATATATATATATATATATATATATATGTATATGTATATATATATATATATATATGTATATGTATATATATATGTATATATATGTATATGTATATATATATGTATATATATATATGTATATGTATATATATATATATATATATATATATATATATATATATATATATATATATATATATATATATATATATATATATATATATGTAGGTTTTCGGTTAAACAAAGCTCTTTTTTTCATTTTGGGTGACTAAACTGTGCTATGTTGTCTGTTCAGTCCCAAAAACACGACCAGGCTTTTTAAGGAGCTTTTTTGGCTTTTTTTAAGTCACTCGCTCTGATGCTGCTTCCTCAACAGGCTAAAGATTAGATTAAACTCTCCAGAAGAGCTTCTTGATGAAAATGGTGTATGGCATATTGAATCTTTTCCTAAAATCCAAAATCATTACTTTTTTATGGAGTTGTTTGTTTGCTAATGACCCCAATAGGCCCTGAGTCCAAATCTACTGTATCTATGATGCGAAATAAATTGCACGTAAAAATTGCATGTAAAATAAATAAATTAGCTAACTTATGAAAGCAACTGGTCAGATGTGATTTTATTTGGGAGTATCAATAAAAAAGCTGAATAAAGTTTTCAGATTTTATAATTACAAAAACATTGTAAAAATGAAATACCCCTTTCCTTCCACCACATTAGTATGCTCTTCTTTGTGTTAGCTTATCGTATAAAATCCCAATAAGATACATTGAGATTCATTGTTCAAGCATGACATGTGAAAAACTTCAAGAGTATGAATATTTGTGCAACGTAATGTGCAGTACTCTTGTGTCATTTGTGTGATGGTTAATCTACTTGAATTCGTGTTAAAATGTGATTGAATTTTACCTTAAATTGAGAAATGCAGAAATGCAGAAGTGTCAAGCACTACCTTGTCATACATTTTTTATGTGCTTGCTGCGTATTTCCTTAAGTTGTTTGCCAAAATGTCAGCAGGAATGGAAACTGGCACTACCTGTATTCAAACTCATAAATATTATTATTCTTAGAATTATTTATTCAGAGAGCAGGCTGGAAGACAGTTCATATTCTGAATCCCTTACACACACACACACACCTACACACACACACACACACAGTGAAAGAGAGAGAGACATAACATTTGCTTAATTATGAGCTTTCTGATTTTAAGTTTGACGGTCAAGGTTTCTTGGTCTTTATTATAACCTAAAAGCAAGAAAAATAGCAAGAAAAGAGATTCAAATGTGGTGTGCTCCTGTTGCTTAGGAACAGATTAAATTAGATTTTTTGGATAATTGGTAAGCTGGGAGGCAATCACAGAAGGTGAGGGGATTCTTTGACCTTTGAAAAATATGCAATTGTAGGAGAATTTGAGCAGCAGTGCCATATTTGCATGCAAATTGGAGTGGCAGACTACCCACATTGTGCACGATGAGAAGACAAGGAGATTGGTTTTCGCTCACTATCAGTTTAGAACTACATTATATTTACTACAGCTCACAAAGCCTTTGAGGCAAACAAAATACATACAGGCGGTTAATTGAGGTTGTATTACCATAAGCAACTCCCATTTTTTTACATTTTGATCTCTACTGAACAGCAAAACAGTGTTGATTTTAACTCTTTATTTGTGCAACATCATGATAAAATCTACCACAAACATGGTTGATTGTTTTCCACAGCAGAGAGGCCATTTTTGCAGCCTAAATGTCCAAAAGTCATGCCCTTAAATAGTAACACATGCTCTTAAAAAGTCATAATAAAATCCTTCTTTACATCGAATCATTATGAAAAATATATTATCATTAAAAAATCTTGCATATTACACATAATACAATGAACAGTCTTATATGAGCCAAAAGACACACGACACGCTACTGAACACGTCAACAATCCAACATGGAGTCAATTTGGATTAAAGATCTGTACAGTACAAAGACTAAATGTCTTATAATTACAGTTTGAGACACAGTTTATGTTCTTCTAAGAGTTTGTGTATTCAGGAATGGATATTTCATCTGTCTCCTGTATCCTAGCTGGTGTAGGTGGACCAACAAGGATGTAATCAAACTCCTGGTGTTGGACCTTTTCATACACACTCTGCAGACCGCTGGATTTAGGGATATGGGGTGGGTAGTAGTTTTCTCTCCTGGCATCCCGGGGAAGCGTGGCGGTCTTAGAGAATGTCGACAGGTGAGGTCCGCTTGCCAAGCTTGTGTTAGGCCTGGTGGCTGATGGGCTCCAGCAGCGGTCTGAGTGTCCCAGCACTTTGCATTCACTGGTACACGCCCAGAGGCCTGAGGGGGGAGGGGGGGGGGGGGGGGGGGGTAGACACACACACAGCAGTGCTTTTCAGAATGTGACATAAATAGTTTATAGATCATCTGGATGTTTGAGGACTGGAGATCCCAGGGAGCTCAACTGAAACTTAGCATGCATCTGAATTAGTCATAATAACTTTTGAGTACTAATGCATATAAATCTTAGATCTGGTGCTACATTGTCTCGGTGTTTGATTTTTCTGACACTCACTGTTCATTGGTGGTGACTCCTTTTTGTGGACATCTGCACTGATGTCAGAGTCGCTGTCGTTGAAGTCGCTATCCCCTTTCCCGCTGTCCTTCCCGCTAATTTGGGGGTCTCTTGCTGAGATAGTCGTGAACGAGTTGCCCTTCCATATTGTTATAGGCCTCACAGTTTCTTTCCCATACCCCGGTAGTGTGGAATAACCCTGAAAAGATTTAAACACATTCATTTTGACTCAGAAAGCTCAAAAAGATAAGGAGGTAATCTTTAAGTGTATGGGAAAAATCTGCTTACCTTTAATTTGGCCTCCATTGGCCTGCTGTTCGGCTCAAAGGTTCCTGTCGTCTGCCTGCTATCCTCACAGCTGCTCTCTGTTGTGTTGCTGCTGGCCAGAGGCAGACCCTCTGGAAATGGATGGGCATCAAACGGTTTGCCTTTGTGATTGACGATCAATGAATCCATATGACTACTTTCCACTTTCTCCACATTGGGTGTTTCTGCTTTTTCGTCATAACCCCCCTCACTTGTTTCTTTTTTCCTGCGGCTACAGATGGTTGCGATTAGAATGATAGCCAGCAGGAGAACAGAGCAGCTTCCAGCCAGGACAATGATTATGGCTATGGACATGTCCCACTCAAAGAGGTCCTCATTGCTATTCTGAGCCGAAGAAGGTTGGCCGGGTGGGGTGCCTTCTATGAAACTGAAAATAATCATGGCTGTGGAGGTCAGAGAAGGGGATCCATTGTCACCGACTGCAACTGTGACTTTAACGCTGTCTGTGAGGTCATAAGTGAGCTTTCGACTCACTAGCACCTTTCCAGTATCTTTGTTGATGGAGAATCCTAAGTGTCCCCCATCTGTAATTTTAAAGGACAGCTGTGCGTTTATGCCCTCATCAGCATCCGTGGCCCTAATCTGGGTCACTAAGTAACCTGCAGGTGCATCTCTGGGGAGGAAAACCTCAGCAGACCCCTTGTAGAGTGGAGGCTCTATAATATAAGGCTGGTTGTCATTCTGATCCACTATTTTTAACCTGATGATGGCTGAGCTCTGCAGCTGAGGTGACCCCCCATCGCTTGCCTGAATGTGCACATCCATCTGCTTCATCACTTCATAATTGAAGCTCCTCAGCGCATATATGGAGCCAGACACTGAGTTGAGAGACACAAAGGTGTTCACCGGGGAGCCCATGATGACACTGTCCAATAGTCTGTAGGTGATCTTCCCGTTGTTACCCAGGTCCGCATCGCTGGCCTCCACCGTGGTGATGTAGGCACCCGGGGCATTGTTTTCCACCACTGACACCTCATAAACGGCCCTCGCAAAGTGGGGGGCGTTGTCGTTCTCATCGCTGAGCCTGATGGTGAACTGGGAGATTTTTCTTAGAGGGGGTGACCCGAAATCCTCTGCCATCACTGTTAAATTATACTCACTTATCCTCTCTCTGTCCAGAGGGGCAGCTGTGACTATCATGTAGCTGTCCTCATGGGCTTGTCGTAGTTTGAAGTGGTCGTGGCCGTACAGAGTGCAGTGAACTTGGCTGTTTACGCCAGAGTCTCTGTCCAGGGTGCTGATCAGCGCCACCAGGCTGTCCTTATCCGCCGCCTCGCTTATGTGCGCGACACCAGTCGCAATGGAGGTGATCGGGGTGATGCTGATCTCTGGGGCGTTATCGTTCACGTCGGTGACGTGGATTATGATTTTGCACACGGACGGGGTCGGATTTGCGCCCAGATCGATGGCTTGCACGTCCAGCTCGTAGGTGGTTTTATCCTCGAAGTCCACTGGACTCCTGAGGGTCACGCGGCCCGATTTGTTATCCACTTGAAAAAGTTCGCGGATTTCGTGAGAAACCTGCTTTGCAAACCCGTAGACCACCTCCCCGTTCAGACCCTCGTCAGCATCCACGGCGTTCAGGTCCAGGATCACAGAGCCAACCGGTGCGTCCTCTGGGAGGCTCACCGAGAAGCTGTTCTGGTCAAAAACGGGGCTATTGTCGTTGAAGTCAGTCACTCTGACAGTTATCTTAGTTGACCCGGATCTGTAGGGGGTCCCTCCGTCTTTTGCCACCAGTTCTATATTATATGAGGACTGAGTCTCCCTGTCAAGCTCTTTCATCAGAATCAGCTCCGCATATTTAACCCCATCCGCTCGTTGGAGCACATCAATGGTGAAGTGACTGTTCACAGAAATCTGATAGCTTTGTATGTAATTTGACCCGACATCAGCGTCCGCAGCGGGGTCCAGGGGGATCCGGGACCCCAGCGCTGCGTTCTCTGAGATTTCCACCACAGACTCCCTGTTTGGAAACTCCGGTGAGTTGTCATTAACATCCCTTATTTCCACTTCGACATGGATCAGTTTGTAGCGGTCTTTGGAGAAATTAACCACGTCAAAAGTAATCAGACACTGTGGAGTGTGCCTGCAGATCCGCTCCCTGTCGATCCTCTCCCCGACAGTGAGTTGCCCGTCGCTTTCTCTCACCCGGATAAAGGAGTCGTTAAACTGTTTCATCATCCTGAAATTGGTCTTGGATGAGTGGGACACACTCAAGGACATGTCCTTGGCGAGGTTCCCTATGACAGTTCCCGGTGCGTCCTCCTCTCTGGTCTGGTACCTAACTGTATTTCCCTCAGACCGAGTCCAAGAGGCGAATAAACAAAGATGAAAATAGAAAATAACAATCCACCGGTGCCAATAAGTTACAATCATCTTTTCAGAGGTATTTTCCCCGCTGAATAGCCTCATTATGTGCGATTCACATCTGTAGCCAGCTCTCCATGCAGCGCCATGCTTTTACGAACTGAACTGTGCTGAAAGTGAAAGTTAGTCCTTCGGTGCGCGCAGCAGCCAGTCAGCCAGATATGCTCGCAGCCTTGCCTTCAACACAGCTCCAAATTCTGCAGTGGCGGGGTTTATACGGCTCCTCATGCTAATGAGACCAAGTGTGACCAATCCCTCGCTTTAGAATTAAAAATACATCCACATGGGGGGAAAAAAAGGAGCTCGGAGCCCGGAGCTCTTTCTTCCCTTGCACAACAGAAAAGGGGGCAGAAAGATGAAGGTATCAATGCAAACATATACAGGGAATTTTTGTTTTCTTTATTCTTGTAATCACAAGTGAATCTAAATAGATAATTGAAAAGTCAATTCATTTAGTTTATTCAATCCAAAAACTGAAACTCATATGGGGCTTAATTAAAGAATAATTTACTGGAAAATTGCATGAGACCAATAGCAAGGGATTTTTTAAAATAGAAATGTGAAGCATGACCAATGATATGAAAGTGTTCCGCAAATAGTTATTGACACCCTTCACAACCAGGGTAAAGCACGTTGATCACTGATAAACAAAACAAGACAAAATACTGGGTGTTCATGGCAAGCTGTATCCAAACATAGGAATTGAAAGTTTAGTGGAAGGAAAAACATTAGATAGAAAGCTATGCAATCTTAAAAGCATTCTGTTTTCCGCTTTTTCTTGGCACAATAATAGCACTTCTTTTCTTGAGAGATGGGAGTTGTCAATCACATATTGAAAATGGCAATTGTAGATAGAATAAATTACCAGAAGTGGTGACCAATAAATATTAAACAGAAACAAAATATATTTTTTTTGATGATTCATTATTTTCAATCTTATAAATAAAATGCTTTTTCCTTATCATGCCAAATTAACTGGTTTCCAAATGTAACCCTATATAGATTAAATATACATTCCTGCACTGTTTATAATTTCCGAACAATTTACCTATAATGTTTTTACTAAGTAAAAGTCATTTCCTTTTTTCTTTTATTAATGCTTCATTTTTTGTTATGCGTTCTCACATTTTGTATGCAGGTGCACTTCAATCATATAAAATGCAAAAATCTTAAAATCTTAAAGATCTCATTAACTCGTTTTTTTTTTCAATAAATTTGCTTTGGTCTGTAGTTTGAATAAATGCCTTGTAAGTAGGCTAGTTTTCTGTGAAGAAAATGCTCTCGTGCTCCTGTTTCGGGAGGCTGAAGTTAATTGGAAGAGTGGTTGGGGGAAAACCAGGATGGGTCTTACTCATTAATATTAATGATATGCAAACGTCTTGCCTCTTATTGGCAAACAATTTTTCAACTCTTATCCTGCCTTTGAACAAATAACTAACTTAACTTACTTTGCTGGTGGCACTCCACTATTCTCAAGTGCAACAAGCAGATGAAACTTTTTGTATACAATTTTATCGACATGTGGTGATTATAAACAACTTCAAACATTGTTGGAAGTTGATTAGCAGTAAAATTGACTATAACAACATGACTGGGCAGGAGTTTTCCTAACTGGTGGTTCAAAAAGTGCTGTATCCAAGGATAACAACAGAAAGTTTAGTGAAAGGAAAAAGTTTTGTACCCAAGTAAAAGTGAAAACCACAATTTTGAGACGAGCAAAGGCTGCTCAAGAATTCGGGAGATATTCAAAGGCAAAGACCAATGACCAAGTATTTAGTGCCCATATTATAGAGTGATGGACACTAGTCCATGCATTTGTTACCTCAAGGCTGGACTACTGTAATTCTTTACTGTCAGGAAGTCCACAAAATGCCATTAAAAGCCTTCAGTTGATCCAAAATGCGGCAGCAAGAGTTCTGATGAATATTAAAAAGAGAGATCACATTTTTCCTGTTTTAGCTTCCATTCATTGGCTCCCTGTTAAATCCAGAATGGAATTTAAGATCCTTCTTTTTACATACAAAGCCCTTAATAATCAAGCTCCATCATACATCAGAGATCTAATTGTTCCTTATGTTCCCAACAGAGCACTTCGCTCTCAGACTGCAGGTTTACTTGTAGTTCCTAGGATTTCTAAAAGTAGAATGGGAGGCAGATCTTTTAGTTATCAGGCTCCTCTCCTGTGGAACCAGCTCCCAGCTTTAGTCCGTGAGGCAGACACTCTGTTTACTTTTAAGGCCAGGCTTAAAACTTTCCTTTTGATAAAGCTTATAGTTAGAGTGGCTAAGGTCATCCTGAGCTATCTCTGTAGTTATGCTGCTATAGGCTTAGACTGCTGGAGGACAGAATTACCAATTTCCTTCACTCTGCTACTTTCTTTTCTCCTACTACTCTCCAGTTGTATTACAGTACATTCTGCTATTTCGACTGTTAACTTTGTTTTCTCTCAGTGTTTTTCTCTCCATAGAAGATATACCTGGTCTGGTATCCTGCTTGGCTGGAATGCCCTGTTGGACGGGGGGCATCGACTGGGATGATGCTCCCAGTTACTGAACATCCACTGTGTCCTGTTATCAACTTTTTACTTTCTGTAACATAGAAAGTTCTCTTATATCAGATCTTCTGTTCCTTCTGTGTTTCTGCTCTATCTTCTTAAACCCCCAGACGGTCGTGGCAGATGGCCGCTCCTACTGAGCCTGGTTCTGTTGGAGGTTTCTTCCTGTTAAAGGGGAGTTTTTCCTCTCCACCGTCGCTACATGCTTGCTCAGTATGAGGGATTGCTGAAGGATTGCTGTGGTTGGAAAGTCTGCCCAACCTCACGCCAATGATTGACGCAATCTGCTGGGATTCCTTAAATAGGAAACTTTTTAACTGATTGGAATGTTTGTATAAATGTATTGAAATTACTTCTTGTTAAGTGCCTTGAGATGACATCTGCTGTGAATTGGCGCTATATAAATAAACTGAATTGAATTGAATTCTGTAATAAAATATTTGTATTTGTTTTATGTAATATTTAAGATATCTGAGAAACCTTTGTTTTGTTTTCAGTACCTGTAAGCCACAACCATTAAAATGAATAGAAATGCATTTGAAATTTAACCCTTTATAAGTGATTAATCTTTATAATATGAGTCTCACTTCCTAATTTTAATCACTTAAATTAATTGCATTTTCTATCATTTAATTCATTTACATGCACCAACATCTTCTAAAATTTGCAATCAGGTTTAAAATCTAACCCATTGTGTCATACATTTTAAATACCTCAAAGTGCCTATTCACTTTACTTGAAAGAATTAAATGCACATGACAATTTATTAAGGTATGACTTACCCTGTTATTGTAGATGACACAAAACAAACTTCACATGACATATTTGGCTATTTGGGACACCGTTTTATTGGTGTAAGTCCATTACTTTTAGTTTTAAATATGATGGTTTTTATTGATGGTCTGCCGTTGTTCAAAGTAATTGTACCCATGAGTAAGACCTTTCAACCATAATTTGTATTTAGTAAGCTTCCTTGCTGACGTGTGCCTTCTCCAGTTCTCTATATGCCTTGAGCATATATTTTCATGTTATTTATTGCTTTTTCCAGCAATTAACATCTGAGGGGTTTATTTAGCAGAAGTAATTTCTCTTTTCCTTTGATATAGGCTTTATTGTTTGCTGAGGCTGCCTGCATATACGGGTGTGTGCATTTTGTATATTAATGTGTGTGTGCGTGTGTGTGTGTGTGTGCACACCAGGGACGTTTAATTGTTCTTAGGGAGCTGAGCAAGATCTTAGTTAATCTGACAATAACATATTCCTCAAGGGACAAATCTGCTGGAAAATATCTCCCGATAAAACAAGTTGCAGGTGATGTTGATGAATCAATTTAGGAATAATTCTCTGGGTAAGTTTGGATATCCATGCTAACATAGAATTTGTAATTTAATCCTTTATACAAAAGAAACCTGCTGATATATTATAAGCATGGACTGATCTCTGCACTTTTATCGAATGATACAGTAAATTCTTTTCATTTTTTGCTAATTATTTTTGGTTTATTTCTTTTATCACCTTTTATTGTTTGTGGGATTCATATGGTTCTTCTCTGACTATCTATTTTTGTTTTATTCATATGCTATCATTCTAATCTCTGAGTGTTCCAAGATTTGCTTCAGTCAGTCTTGTTTTCTGCTCCTCATGTGCACCTGATCCTGTTTCTAATTATTATTCTTGCAATGTGGTATTAATTAGCACTCCTAAATAGTTGGTTCTTGTTAGTTCCTGTTTGTTCCCTTTCTTGTCCTGCTGTAGTGTTGCTTTGATTGGCTCAGCTTCCTGTAGTGAATTCTTTGTTAATAAACAGCCTTGTTTTTCACAGTTTTGCTGTGTCTGTCTCCTTGTCCAGCATTTTGCTCCAACAGTCACTGTAAGCCACAACATAACCAAATTAACCTGAGTATCTCTTGGTTTCAAAACGTGGCCCATCTACAACGCCTTGCAAAAGTATTGACACCCCATTGAACAACAAACAGCCAGACCTCTGTTAGGGCCACTCATTCCTCTCCATCCCAATGTTGTTATCTAATTCTAACTTTTGGTACTTTTCTAATAAAATGTCTGTTAATGAGAATCATGGCTGTGTTCGTGCTGTCGCCGTGCTCTTCCAGCAGAGAGGGGAGATTCGCGCATGCGCAATTCATTTGCTGTGCATATGCTCCAACCGTAGAGGGGCTGCAGCGCAAACTCAGCCGTCTGTGAGCTCTCTGAGACGGGACAGGCTTCCACGATAGCACCGCACCGTAAAACAAGCATTCAGTTTCATTCAGTAAAGTTACTCCCTTTGGGTAGAGTAGCCAGAAACTTTACTCAAGGAAGAGTAGCAATAATTCATAAAAATATTACTCAAGTAAAAGTAAAAAGTGCAGTCTAGTAAAACTACTCCAAAAGTAAATTTTTTCCCCAAAAAGTTACTCAAGTAAATGTAACTGAGTAAATGTAACTAGGTACTATCCACCTACATGGAAAACATTACATGTGGCAGAAAGCTGACACAACCAGGGATGGCAACTCCAATTTGAGACTCTGACTCAAGTCGCACTTAGGTTGCAAAAATAAAATACCTCAGACTCGACTATGGCTTTTGTCCTAAAGACTTGACTTGGACTTGGGTCTGAGACTGGGGTCTTACTAACATGTAATGAAAAGTGAAGGTAATGTTAGCTACAGACTGTACCTGAAGCACATGTTTTACTATTAAAGGATTAACTTATGAGCCAGTGATTTCTGGGATGTTAATGGTTCATAACAACCTGTTCATGTTAGCTGTTGCTTCACAATGATAACAACACAAATGTCTCTCCAAAGCGAATGCTGCATTAAACTAATTTGGACCCTTTCAGAACAAATTAAAGTTAACATACCTTCAACACTGTCAAAGTTAAGCTAGATGTGACTATACAAGGCTAGTGGCTTCTGGCTAAAAATAAAAAAACTACATTAAATCTGGACATTAGAAAATGGTTTCACAATATTAATAAATTCTTCAGCTCAGAGTGAGGAGAAGGAAAACCCCCAATCCTATTTAGAGCTGTATATTATGAAAAATATGAAAATATGAAGACAGGAATAAACCAGTGTTAACCTTTTGTTAAAACAAAGACAAAGTAGTGTGCTTAATTCATTAAGAAAGTCACAGCATTTTCTTGATGTTGAATTAAATGTGGAAAAAAATCAAAGATAACGCTCAATAAATATTTAAAGTCAAAAAGATAATGATCAAATGTTCATGGGGTTAATTTAGGTCTAATAACAAACAGTACAGCTTTGGATTCCTTCTACAGCGATCCAGGGTTAGAGGTGCACTAGATGTTGTGGATTTGATGAGAAAATATTTATTTCAGTCATCAGAGCCTTGAGTCTGACTTGGGATAAAAGACTTGAGCCTTGAATTATACCTGCCCCTTAAGAACTTCAAGTCTTTATTTGGACTTGGAAATAAATTACTTGTGGGCATGGCACATCACCCAGAAGACACAATCACAACTGTGAAACACAGTGGTGGCAGCATTGTGCTGTAAGGATTTTCTTTAAGGGGACATGAAAGATTGTTTCTTATTTATAGGATGCTAATCACAGTGCAATTCTGTAAAAAATAACTTTCCTTGGCCGCAAAATACAATATACAGCCAAAGCTACAATGGAAAGGTTTAACGCACAGCATATTCATGTGTCAGAATGGCATAGCCAAAGTTCAGACGTAAATCCTCCAAGGAATCTGTGGTAAGACATGTAAATTGGTTTGGACAGATGATTTAAACTGACACTAGATCTGCAAAGCTGTTAAGAGATACATAGGAAAAACATGTAGCTGTATTTACAGCAAAATTGAATTCTGCACAGTATCAAGGGGGCTGAAAACAAGCACATGCCACACATTCAGATTTTTATTTGTAAGTTATTTAAATAAATACAATTTACCTTCTTCTCCATGATAATGGACCATTTTGTGTTGACATTTCACATAAAATCCAGGTAAAATCCATTAATATTTTGTGACAAAATGTAAAGAAATTGGTGCAAGGCACTGTAGATAACCACACAAAGAAGGTCATATTTTTTTGTTCTCTGATTTCCTCTGCTTTTTACATTTAGTGTCTGATTCTTTGTTTCCCTGATAGAGCGAGCTGTTTGCATCCAGTTTGAACAACAAAGTGCTTAAAACCCCATTAATATATTTGGGAGAGATTTTCAATTTTCAGGATGGCAAACTGTAATGCGTTATGTTTTTCATATTTCACATGAAGCAACTCTAACCTGTAGAAATCTTTCACACCATCCCTTCAATCAGCTTTGGGATGAATGTGGAGTGTCAGATGAGTGACAGACCTTATCACTCAACTTCAGTGTCTGACCTCACAGATAATTATGCTGCTGAAAAGGATCCAATCCCCCCTCTCTGTCTTTCCACGGTCTTGTGCCTACCAAGAAGGACACGGTGAGATAAAAGTAGTGTATTGATGAACATGGTTTTCAGTCAAGAACCCCTTATTTCAGTAGTTTTCATATCCAGCAGTTAGATTGACATTTTAGTGTTCTCTGCTCATATTTTAAACCGCTCAGGTTGAACACAACAGCACTACACTGTAACCTCAGACGTCCTCAAAAGACTCCAGCCTTCAAAGTATTTTCCAACAGAGTATCATGGGGTTCACCAGTGTTGAATTTGATGAAGGATAACCCTGTGCTATTGACTCAGTAAAGTGTTGGCAAACATTCCTGTCAACTCTCGTTCAAAATGTGGTATCAGGAACTGGCTGTGCAAACTGAATTTTGGCAGTAATCAAGAGAACAAATCTTTCGATTTTCTCTTGGGATCTGATTTAGTTTCCATCAAGTATGTGTGCATGGAAGTTTGTTCTTTTAAGATGTTCTGTCAGATCCCATGTGCACCTTATTGGATTTTGCAGAATAATTATGTTTTTACAAGTCTTTGTTCTGCTGCAGCAGCAAGAATAAGCTCTCCGAGAAGCACAGGGAGAAACTCGTCTTTCACTCAGCATCTGGAAAGAGACATAGCGATTCATCTCTGACTGTTTACAGCTAACTTTATCTGTTCCTCCTTTTTCTTACTGATTCATTAGGGAGTTACCTAGTCCCCAGTATATTGAGATTGAAGCACTGCATGAAAACTCTTGTCTGGTCAAGGTAATGCCAACAACAGTAATGATGAGCGTGGAATTTACAATACTTCCTTAAAAAATGTGCAAATAAAAAAGGCTCTGGTAAACAACAAATATAGGTTTACTTTATTTTTAAAGCATATTTGATCACACTTAGGGCAAAAGTAATTTTAAAGAAAATGTACAAAGAATTTATCACTATAACATCCATCCAGCCAGCCAGCCAGCCAGCCAACCATCCAATTTTCAAACAACAGTTATCTGCTTTACACCTGAAGAAAATGTAGTGTATATTTTGGAAATTGCTTTCTGGCAGTTTTCAGTTGTGGAATTTATTCTTTTGCAATGTATGATATGTCCAATCCTTAACCTTTGTCATTGATAACCTCTTTACTCATGGCAAAAGAGAAAAATGGCTGATGTTGAAAGAGTGAATGAATTTAAGGGCTTTGTTTTTTATTTACTGCTTTTGGTTTTCTCTGTGCTCCACAAATTCATGAACGCTGTAATCTTTCTTTCTATGCAATTGAATTATGAAGTCATCTGGTAATGATTTATTATAAGATGCTTTCCACAATCAACTTTTTGAACATAAAGATATTTTTAGAGTATTGTAAAAGTAAATTAGAACTGATTTAGTGACGTTTTCCAGACAGAAAGGTGCCCAAATTGCTACTCATGACTCGAGACAGATAGCATTTTTCTTTCTGTATTTGCTTTCTTGACAAAAAATAAAAAATAAAAAAACAAAACTGATAAGATTGATCCTTTAACATTTGCTACAATTTAGCACAAATTTTATAGGTTAATGGATTCTTTAATAATTTAATCCTCTTTTAAAATTTACTACTAAGACTGAAACAAGAAAATAAAGATCCTAAAATATACAGTTGAAAGCAGATATTTATATATAAAAAAAACATGGACCATTTTTTTCTCAGTTTTTTGTCTTTCTTTGTTTTAGGTCCGTTAGGATTGCCAAAAACTATTTCAATTTGCTAAATACCAGAATAATGAGGTTATTTTTTAGAGATTAAAAATAAAAAGTTACTCAAATTTGGGAGTTGTCTTTGGTATCTGGTAGAATGACAAACTCCATGAATTAGATCAAACATTTTGTGTATCTTTGCAAGCTTTTCACAATAGTTTACTGGATTTTTAGTCTATTCCTCTTGACAAGACTGACTTGAATCAGACTTGTGGGCCAATTTGCACACACCTTTCTACCTACAAATTATCTAGGGGACTGAGATCAGGACTTTGTCATGACCACTCCAACATGTTGACTTTGTCATCCTTAATCCTCTTTGTAATTATCATGTGAGGTGATGATATCATCTATTTTGTGAAGTGCACCAGTCTCTACTGCACCCACACAGCATGATGTTGTCCCCCCTGTACATCATGTTTTCAGCCTTGCAAGCTTCACCCTTTTTCCTCCAAATACAGCAATGGCCATTATATTCAATTTCAGCGTAATCAGAACACAGGATGTGATTTCCTTTTTTATTAGATTTTTTTGATGTTTTCAGACGTTTATACATGTTAGACTGATGTTATGAAGTAATTCCTAACCTGTTTCAATACTCATATTCAAATATCTCCTGAGTTCCAACCCCATTTTCAAATTTTATTTTCCTTTATCACTAGATAACTTGTGCAGCTCTTTGATGTATGTTAGATTAAGTAATTTCATGCAGTAAAGAAAGCAACTGAAAACTATGAAGATTTCTTTATTGAAACTTCTGCCACACAGTTATTGCTTCTTTTAACATGGTGAATGGTCACATGCTCTGCAGGCTGAAGTTCTCTTTAATGAGTAAGAAGGTGATTGTATATTCAGTGTGGGCGGGTTATCTTTGGATCGCATTAAAGCAGGTCAAATGGCTGTTGTGGAAGATGGATTATGATACAACAGTGCAGCATTTGTTTCAACTGGGACACGGAGGACTTAATGTGAATTTATGATAAGTAAATGTTTATGGTTGAAAAGGGTTATTTAGCAGATGGTTGCTTTCACTGTGGTGTGCAGATTTCTTAATTTACCGTGGCTTCATTTACATATAGTGTATAATTACTTTGCTTGGAGAAAACATAACATATTTTATGTGAAATTATGGATTTTCAGCTCATTATAACACATACAAGCTAGATATCTGAGATTTTACCCATCTAGCAGAATGTAATTTTATTCCAATATTTGAACTCAAGGTCACCTCCTCTAGAGGAAGAAGACACCAGTGAAAGGCTGTGAAGTCAGGCCACATTTTAGATTAATGGCTCTGCATATCAATTTTTTTGCAGGTAGCAATTTATAACTATATTTATTCACAGTAAAAGCAATCAACTGTCAGAATCATGAGTCACAACAAATGTCCACATTTTGTGATTAATGTTATATAATTACGCCGGGCAGTGCTACTTCCATTAAACTTACTGGCAAATTATTCACAGACTCAAACACATTCGCAGAAAGAGTGAAGGATGCGAGATGCAAACAAGAAACATAAGAAGGGGGAAAAATGTGGCAGGGAAAGATATTTCAAATTTAGTGTTGGCCCACAGACACAATTCCATATTTAATGGGATTCTAAATGCATTTAGTTTCAAGGGATGCCTTTGCATTTTAAGTTCTCTAATCACTCTGGTCTATAATGTGCCTGAAGAAATGCCACAATAGGGTGAATTTGTGCAAGGCATTTAGCTTTGCATTCTTTTTACAAAGATAAGGAATCAGAGGCAAATTACTGTGTGGTGTGGCTCAGTTCAGCTGCATATTACCCTGGTGGGAGATCACTTGCTTTAAAGAACTCTGTGTCTTTCAGAAGCCTGACTTATGTTTCACTCTTGCTATGAGTCTGTATTTCTTCCTCTAGCTGTATTTAAGGAAGAGCGTATTGCTCCCATCCAATCTCATGAGAAAACCTATTAACCTCCTGGAAGTTTGACAAGCTGAATTTGCAGGTAAACATTGCAAACAGCTGTCCAAAATAAATCAGCTCAAAGTTTAATTAATAACACTTGTCGTGTCGCTTGCTTATTCCAAGCAAAAGTGTAAAAATTGTACGTTGTTTGAAAATAGTTTGCCAGATGACCCTCTGTGAAATTATAAGTAGTTGTTGCTTACTTAAAAAAAAAAGAAGGAATGTGTTAATTGGTGAACTTTGCTGACACAGTTTTAGTGTTTGAACAGAGCTAATTCTCGGAAATGCATATTCTGAATTAATGGGATCTCAAGCCTTCTAACGACAAAAATCTCTGCCTTAAATGGTCTCATCTCTCCAAGGACTTAACCATTATTTACTCACAGGTGAGTTTACCAACAATGAGCTATACTGTATAAATAACAGACACTTTAATAAATATAAACATTTTATCTTTTACTTTTTATACATTTGGTATAGTTTAACCTCACACCTCAGCACCATTCTGAAAACACCAAAGAGAAAAAAACATGTTCTGAAATTCAAGAGGACACAGAAAAGACAGGTGAGAAGTCACATCTTAGCAATTTTTTTGTAATCAAACTTTTATCTTTTGACTTTACACACAAATCTGTCTAAGCTTTACTAAACAGTAGACCTTATTTACTCCAAGTAACAGTTTGTTTTCTGCTCACGGGTTACCACCACACTTCTCAATGAGTAGCAGCTGTGCAGGGCCTGGAACAAAAGACTGAAACATTCTAATTGCCAAAATACTCTATAATCAAAAAATAGTCCAAACCTCTTGTGTGCAAAGGGTTATTGATGTGCAAATCTATGCATCTATGCTTAAAGTGCTGTGCTAATAAAGTGCAAGTTAAAGTGCTTTTAATAAAGTGCAAAGGTGCTCTTCAAGTAAAAACTGTACCGGTAGGAAAGACCTCGTCATAGCACTTATAAACAGGGTTTGGATAGTTGTTTTTTCCTTTGATAAATAAAATTATTTGAATTCATTAATCCTGGAAATCTTTTTCTAAAATAAAAAAATTGTTTGATGATCTGAAACATTTAAGGTTGAACAAAAGCAAAACAGAATACATCTGTAAGGGCCAAAAACTATTTCAGTCCACTGTATTCTTCTTTTGCACTATTATTAAAGAAATTGTCAATACCAAAGTTTGGTTGTTATAACATAAAAATGTATCAAATCCTTTTAGCTGGGCTATTCAACTTCAGTTTTAAGATCACTATCAAGGACCAAGCAGTAAGACGCAAGGACAGGAATGAAAAAATAAAAATACATTTTTTCCAAAAACAGCTTACAAAAATCCATCAAAAAGCAAATATATCAAAGACCTACAAAAAAAGGACCCAAAGGAAAATGTTTACCATAACAAACTGAATTAAGGATAATAAACAAAAACTGACCACTAACAATCAACACAGAGGGGAATTTATACACAACAAGGAGGGGATACAGAGGAGACTGAGACAAACAACGAATAAACCTAGGAAACTAATTCAAGCCAAAACACTACAATACAAATGTTGAAACTAGAACATGACACAAAAATGTTTCTAATCGTTAGAATTTAGAGATCTTGGTAGCTTCTCCAGAGTCAAGTCCTCTACTTCCGGCAGCCTGATGGATTCCTCCACTTCCTGATGTAGCATCATTAAAAGGGCCAAAGAAGCCCAAAGCATAAAAACAGATTTTATTTAAAGGCAACTCGCATGCAGAAATAGTAAAATTAATGTTTAAAAATTTAATTAATCGCAATTAACGCGATAATTTGACACCCCTAATTTTAAATCAGTATTACAGAAAAAGTTAAAATACATTTAAATGCACAGTGGTGCAGTTGGTAACACTGTTGCCTTGCAGCAAGAAGGTCCTGGGTCTAAATCAGGCCTGGGGTCTTTCTGCATGTTCTCCCTCTGCACAGGCCCAGAGCCATTCACGTACCGGGCCTGCCCATGACACATTACAATGCCTCATGCAAATGTATTGGCCCAAGACAACCAACAGAGGTTGCGATAGGTTACTAATCGGGAGTTTTGGATGAGGTAAAAGAAGACAAAGTCAGGGGTGCATCCTTCAAGGGCCGGATTTTAAGGACAGTTACGTCACAGCACCGCGACAAAGGTTGTCCAAATTGAAAGACTCCTTCAAATGTGGCCGAATGGGAGATTTTGTTCCCTTGTATGTTGGTCTAATGGTTCTCAGTGTATTGCCCCGCTTATATACAGCTAATTTAGTTTTTTTTGCTGTTATGACCTGCAATGGTGTTAAAGGAGTCATGACCTGTGATTTTCACTTTTCCATGAGAAAAAATGTATGTTATGATTGCCTAACGATTATACACTGCCCGGGAAGCCGATATTTAAAAGTGAAGCGTTTATTTACCCCTGGGTTCGTCAACCAGCCCACGTGCAGGCGCACTCAAATACGTGGTTTTAATTTCTGGCCGACTTAACGTCAAGTCGGCGCAGGATATACCATATATAGACATCGCAGACCTACCTATGCTGCAGGAAGCCCGCCCTCCCTCTCTCCCCTCTCCCCCTCGCTCCTCTCCCCCTCATATTCAGTCGAGCGCCGCCATTACTGAATTCTAGTGATGGGAATTCCAGCTCTTTTTGGAGAGCCAGTTCTTTTGGCTTGACTCACTATAAAGAGCTGGCTCGTTCAGCCGCTCAGATTTTCTGTTGCTTAAAGAGTATTTATTACCAAAATTAATGCAAAACGATGTGTACCAAAACAAGCAGGGGGAATGAAAAAAAAACAAACAAAAAAACGTCTCCCAATGACGAGCCGGCTCCCATCGTTCACTTCAAAGAGTTAGCTCTTAGAGCCGGTTTGTTCGCGACCGACACATCACCGATTCGAAGTACAAACTCTACCGTGAAAGATGCAGAAAGTTTCTGTAAGGCTGTGTTTTTATTGCTCTGCTGTGTGTAACAAACAGCAGCTAACTGCTAATGTGGCTATTGTATGCTAGCGGGAGTAGTAGATATGGGTTAAGCGTTACCTGCGGTGTCAACCCCCCTCCTTCCTGCCACCAATCAGCACGGCCCTCATTTGCATTATTACAATGCCCGTCCACGACAGCCAACGTATGCATCAGATCCGCGAGACAATAATGCCTTCAGAAATAAGGGTCAGAGGAGCTCTGTGTTTATTTTTTTCAACTTTTTTTTTTTCTAGAAGGGCCTGAAAGACTATAATAGAGTGTGGGTATCCAAGATAATACTAGGTTATGACTCCTTTAAAAATATAAAAATGTTATGTTATTGTTGCACTGCTTGTTTGAAAAAATCTGTTCAGTTTATTTAGTCAGAAAGTGCAGATTTGCAATGGCACCAGGTTAAAAAAACCATATATTCAAATTCATAAATACTTAATTGATTCTAAAATCAAATTAGTATATATATATATATATATATATATATATATATATATATATATATATATATATATATATATATATATATATATATATATATATATATGTATATATATATATATAAATATTCCTGCACACAAAGCATTTTTAAAATCAACTGAACACTAGAAAGTGTTATAATGTGTACATTATAACACTTTCTAGTGTGCATTTGATCACCAGTCACTCAGTTGCATGAAATTATCCATAAAACTGGCTGAAATTAACTTGTAGTTCTGTAGAAGTAAATAAAATATGATTACCTCTCAACCGGAGATATAAAGCATGCCGGCGATGGTAAAGCTGCTGTAGCTCCTCTAGAATAAAAAACAAAATCATAAGAATACTCAGGAAGATTTCTAGCTCTATGATTTTTACCAGTTTGTGTTTAGCGTCGTCACGGTTGCTAGGCGACAGGACATTGCCGAGGAAAGGCTAGACCGTCCAAATTCACAGCTGCCAACATCCGGTCTACCCGGTCTAGGAAGGACCCGTCCTGTGTAGACCAGAGCATGGACCGGAGGACTGGTCCTAGAAGGATGCAGAATGGACATGACCCTAAAATTACATTCTGGTCCATACCTCTTACTAGTTGGTGGCAGTAACGAACCAATTCGTTGTTTGCGTGAATTGTAAACTGTCAAAATGATGGACGCACTTCAGATTTTTTGTCACTGTTCTCTGGAATGTTGCACAGCTGATATTTATTTTAAGCAGAACTGTAGTGAAGTTTCTGTGCACAGTGCACAGAACTGCAAGGGTTGCAAGGGAAATGCATTTGTTTTGTTTGTTGCGCATTCTTCTTCTGGGGCGAGCATATTATTAGTTAACAAGCTAAACATGTTAAGTATTCCGAAATCCAAAATAATGCTGATTTTATCAAGAGTCAAAAGGATTCTTACCACTTAAGAAGTGTTGACTACAAAGCACTGCAGTCCTGCTTGGCCTCCATTCCGAACTGTCCGGTTTCGCTCTCTTGACCGCGTTAACCCACTTTTTCCATCGTACAGGGTCCGTGGGGAAAGTAAAGAAAGATAATTTCCGCTCCAGCAAATAATATCTTGTGTAAGATATTCCTCTGAAAGTAAGATCTTATTTAAAGAGCTATCAGAATTGGGATTATATATATTTTCTATTAAGATTATTTTTTCAGCAAGGTTGAAGTCCCGATTGATAGATAGTGCTGTTATAAAGTTTCTAAAAATTCACTAATTTGTATTTGAAAATATGAGTTAGTGTGAATAGAAGGGGCAGCATTGCGCTATGCTGGCGTATAGCCTGCCGGAAATAATTAAAAGAAGAATAAGCACACAATTAAGAGCATGCTAACTGGTAGTCATGATGTAAAAATTCGGAGAAATACATGCAAGAAATAATTTACAAAGGTTTTTAGCGGCAGAGTTGGACTGAGGAAGACTTGCGGACTAAGTACTTCAGTGGAGTACATTAACTGGACGTAAAAGGATTGTTTTTGTTTGAGATGATGGCTCTGTGGATGTGCAGGCGCAGCTAAGAATGGTGAGATGGGTTGGACATTACATTATTTTTCTTTCTGAGTGTATCAGGACAGTTTCAGCAGCGAGTTGCGTCACAGCAGAAAAATAAAAGAATCGACATGGAAAAAGCAGTGCTCGTTGCTGTGTTTGCTGTTATTAACTGGTTTGCGAGTAAATCTTCTTATGTTTACAAAGCCAGTTGTTTGGCGACGTCTGCAGCTCATTTCCCTCACGCTTTAACCACACCTCCCGCTGCGCGACTATGATCTGCTATACAGGAAGATGACTCACATACATAAGCAGATAAACAGCAGGGTCGTGACAGTGGCTCACGGAAACATTTAACACACTGCCAACGGGAGGTAAAAACGTTAAGGGGTCTAATAGAATAAAAACTGCCCCCCCCCCCCCAAAAAAAAAGAAGCTGCAGCCCCCCCCCAGCTAAATTGCCCTGGCACCGGGTCTGCCTGCATGAGTGGGTTCCCTCTGGCTATTCTGGCTTCCTCCCACAGACCAAAAACGCGACTGTTAGGTTAGTTGGTCTCTCTAAATTGCCCTTAGGTATGAGTGTGTGCGTGCATTGTTGTTTGTCCTGTGTGTCTTTGCGTTGCCCTGCGATGGACTGGTGACCTGTCCAGGGTTTACCCCGCCTCTCCCCCGATGAAGGCTGGAGCCCCCCGCAACCCTGCAGAGAGTGGATGGGTATAGATAACAGATGAATGGATATATATATATACAGTGGCTTGCAAAAGTATTTGGCCCCCTTGAACTTTACCACATTTTGTCACATTACAGCCACAAGCATGAATCAATTTTATTGGAATTCCACGTGCAAGACCAATACAAAGTGGTGTACACGTGAGAAGTGGAACAAAAATCATACATGATTCCAAACATTTTTTACAAATAAATAACTGAAAAGTGGGGTGTGGGTAATTATTCAGCCTCCTGAGTCAATACTTTGTAGAACCACTGTCTGCTGCAATTCCAGCTGCCAGTCTTTTAGGGTGTGTCTCTACCAGCTTTGCACATCTAGAGACTGAAATTCTTGCCCATTCTTCTTTGCAAAACAGCTCCAGCTCAGTCAGATTAGATGGACAGCGTTTGTGAACAGCAGTTTTCAGATCTTGCCACACATTCTCGATTGGATTTAGATCTGGACTTTGACTGGGCCATTCTAATACATGGATATGTTTTGTTTTAAACCATTCCATTGTTACCCTGGCTTTATGTTTAGGGTCGTTGTCCTGCTGGAAGGTGAACCTCCGCCCCAGTCTCAAGTCTTTTGCAGACTCCAAGAGGTTTTCTTCCAAGATTGCCCTATATTTGGCTCCATCCATCTTCCCATCAACTCTGACCAGCTTCCCTGTCCCTGCTGAAGAGAAGCACCCCCAGAGCATGATGCTGCCACCACCATATTTGAAAGTGGGGATGGTGTGTTCAGAGTGATGTGCAGTGTTAGTTTTCCGCCACACATAGCGTTTTCCATTTTGGTCTCGTCTGACCAGAGCACCTTCTTCCACATGTTTGCTGTGTCCCCCACATGGCTTGTGGCAAACTGCAAACGGGACTTCTTATGGTTTTCTTTTAACAATGGCTTTCTTCTTGCCACTCTTCCATAAAGGCCAACTTTGTGCAGTGCACCACTAATAGTTGTCCTATGGACACATTCCCCCACCTGAGCTGTAGATCTCTGCAGCTCGTCCAGAGTCACCATGGGCCTCTTGGCTGCATTTCTGATCAGCGCTCTCCTTGTTCGGCCTGTGAATTTAGGTGGACAGCCTTGTCTTGGTAGGTTTACAGTTGTGCCATACTCCTTCCATTTCTGAATGATCGCTTGAACAGTGCTCCGTGGGATGTTCAAGGCTTGGGAAATATTTTTGTAGCCTAAGCCTGCTTTACATTTCTCAATAACTTTATCCCTGACCTGTCTGGTGTGTTCTTTGGACTTCATGGTGTTGTTGCTCCCAACATTCTCTTAGACAACCTCTGAGGCCGTCACAGGGCAGCTGTATTTGTACTGACATTAGATTACACACAGGTGCACTCTATTTAGTCATTAGCACTCATCAGACAATGTCTATGGGCAGCTGACTGCACTAGGACCAAAGGGGGCTGAATAATTACGCACACCCCACTTTTCAGTTATTGATTTTTTTAAAATGTTTGAAATCATGTATGATTTTCGTTCCACTTCTCACGTGTACACCACTTTGTATTGGTCTTGCACGTGGAATTCCAATAAAATTGATTCATGTTTGTGGCTGTAATGTGACAAAATGTGGAAAAGTTCAAGGGGGCCGAATACTTTTGCAAGCCACTGTATATATATATATAGATGTGCTGATGAGAAATAAAACAAATACCCTACTATCACTGAGAAATGGTTGGATGAACCTCCACAAGGACCAAATACAAACAAGATTATTTTTTTAAAGGGCCACATAAAATTGAGAGGGACAAAGACCACCATGTGTTAATAGCAATAGAAATGGGAAAAATGTCTTTTTTATGTTTTTTACTTTGTGTCATGATCTGTTTTTTGGAGGCTCCAGATTTGGCAACAACCACAGACAGCACTCAATCATTTTAAATATTTAATGGATCTGAAACTAGTAGGAAAATGATGACAGCACTCCGGGACGGGAACACTGGACTGGAGAGGATAACAGTTAGTGGCTGACCTTTGACGTCCACTAGAGGAGGAACAGGTAGGGGGTTAATATAAGAAGACCAAGTTGTATGTGTGTTTGTTATGTATAATATACCAGAAGGATTGGATCTTACTTGAAGCTTGGTGTGATGAGGACTTGGAGGAGGTATGTAGGAACATTGAGCTGAGGTTGGCTGGGGATGGGTAGTTTGAGACGTAGATGGTTCCTTTCCTTGTTTCTGCAGGTAGTAACGATGAACGTTGGAGGGTAGACTAGCAGAGCCTCTGGGAAGAACGGCGGAGCAAAAGAATGTGGTTAGAATTCCAGGTGAGAGCAGCATGGAGAACTTCCGGGGGGGAACAGCGGAGGAGAAGGGTGTGATTTGATTTTCCAGTAGAGAGAGAGACGTGGTGACTGACCAAGAAGGAATCCAAGACCAGGGGTCTCATTTATAAAACTTTGCGTAGAATCATTACTTAAAACCGTACTTAAGCTCAGCAACTTTTTTTTTACTTAGGCTACACCTAGTAAGTTTCCAATCCATCAAACTTGGAGTAGGCTACGCACAGCTGCATGCACTTTCTGCTTTATTAATCTCACACTCCCTAGAAATGTGCGCAGGTGTTTTTGGATCATATCCTCCTCCTCCTACACACCCACTTTCTCCCTTAAACGGTCCATGCAAAGTGTCTAGTGAATATTCTGCATCGACTTAAGCCAGCTAATATGGGGCGTTTCCTTGTATATACAGTCTATGGGCGTTTCACAGGTAACCATGGAAACCGAGAGGCGGAGAAAGTAATTCCACAGAGACAGCTGCAGGCTCGTAGAGGCACGATAAACCGTTTTATTCCAATCAATCACTCAATCAGCTCTTTACTCAGCCAAAGGCAGCCAAAGTGCTTCACATTAAATGACAAAAATACAGTTGCAAAAACAAAATGTAAAACAAGAAGAGAGAAAAAAAAATCTAATAATAAAAGCAGCACAAGCGATAAAAAAGATAAGAACAATAGAGTTTCAATTAGGCCTATATTATTACTTCTTGTAGCAACAATAAGGCAAGGCAAAGCCCCTTACAGAAAAAGCACATGGTTTCACATGGGCAAGATCACATGTAATCACATGTGAAAAATCTTTGACCCATGTGAAATTCACATGTAAAAACATGTTGAAAAACATGAGATGTGTGAAGAACATGTGACCAACTGTGGTATAACCCTTCCACATGAAACCTACATGTGAAAAATTTGTGTGAAACCCATGGGAAATTACATGGGAAATCACATGTGAAGTCTATGTGATTTTATGTGAGAAAAATGTGAAACCCATGTAAAACCATACATGTGAAGTCCATGTATGGTACACGTGGTTTACCATGTAACACATAGGATAACATATGATTCCATGTGAAAAACATGTTCAAGCCCATGTGACTTTTCCGTAAGGGGCCATTTTACTTGTATAGCACACTTTCAACAACAAGGGGACTCAAGGTGCTTTATGATTAAGAAGTAAAATAAAAATGGCAGCAAAACACAGACAAAGCATATAAATAAGACTGGAAACAAAATTATTAAAACAAGCAAATTATTAAAAGAAATAAACCTAGATATTAAAAGCCTGACATGAAATTTGCATTTTTTGAGTTTTTCGGTCATGTTTAATAGTTTCCCCAGCCTGCCTTTGTCCCCTAAGGGGTTAAAATTACTGATTAGTGTTTCCTTTGTCCCCAGGTATGTCTGCCTACATAGTGAAATTAGCAATCAGAAACGGGCTGTTTTGCAGTTCGGCATATGACCTCATGTTTTGGCATATGTCGTCACTGAGTTCCAGCCAATTACCCCCGTCTCTGAACTACACTCTCCAAGTCCCCCCCCTGCGGTGCATATTACAACCTAAACAATGAGAGCTAAAAGGCAAACAACAAACCGATAGCATGAAGTCCAGACCACATTGACACTGTCTTCCCCTCTTCCGAGCCACTGAAAAGCTTGTGGATGGACTTTATTCATGCAGGGAATTAACCCGACCGACTCCTGAAGCATGTGGTCGTTTGTGGCATACATTTCTCTGATGAATGTTTTATTAAAGGCAGGGTATACGATTTCATTTAAAAGACTTTTTTTAAAACTGCAAAAAATGCTCTTCATATACCAGTGGCAACTTATAAGTTAGGAGTTCTTAAACTTGACCGAGTAATTTTTATTCTTTCTACAGTGAGAAACTCTGGGAAAACCTCATTCAATCAACTTCCACGGTCCGTCTAAGATAATAGGCTTGTAAGCAAAGCTTCCGTGTTCCAGCACCTCCCCCTCTGCACATCCCCTTCATGTGCACGCAACGCTCGTTCTAGCCTGTAAACAGGAAGTGAGCTCACTCTAAAATGAACCGAAAATGCAAAGCTGTTGTGGAAATAGCAACGAGAAAGAAGAAAGCCGACGAAGAGCGTGCTTAAAGCCGAATCTGCATCGGAGCTGATGCATTTACACGGTGGCGTCAACTCAAGGCAGCTAAGGGCTTGCTAACGGATGCGTTGGTTGCTGATTTTCTCCTGGACAGGTAAGATCACGTTATATTTTGTGACTTTGGTTGAAATAGCGGAGTGAAGTGTAAAGTGAAGTGGCGGAGGCCCGACGAGACCATGCTGGCTGCGCGTGCCTGTGTTATTGAGGCGTGGCTTAGTGGGAGAGCATGAAGCAAGGGGTGGGACTTTTTATTTTTCACTACCGCCCTCTCAAGGAGCGCTCCCACAATCGTATACCCTGCCTTTAACTTGGGACAATACAGCAGTGGATTCGCAGATCGTCTTAAAACTTTTACCAGGATCAATACCAACTCTCTGTGAACCAGCAAATATCCCCATACAAATAAGTATATTTCCGCAATAATATCCTTCAGCTGTTTTATACCAGTGTTTCCCAAAGACTGTGGCGGTGCGCCACAGATTTAACATCGACCGCCACAGGTCCACACCGACCAAAAAAATAAAAATAAATCAACACCGACCGTCATATATTGCGTTTCGTTTATAGTTTGGTTAAAGTTGCGCACATTCTTCCGCCACGTTTTTGTCTATAAATCCTAAACTTGGCATAGAAAGTTGCTTACGTAGTTTTCACAACCCTTTTTGTGCATAAGCGAGCTTTTTAAATGAGATCCCTGAGCTGCGATGGTGAGTTTTTGGGAGGCTACAAGAAATCAGGAGATTTCCAGGGAGGAATCGCTGGGAAGGGGAATCATCTGGCGTCAGTCTACCCAAACCCCCAGCTAACAGCCACTAAATCCTAACACTTTGTTGCCATTTCAAATCAAACTTTATTCACAAAGCGCTTTTCATACAAGAGTTGCAGCTCAAAGTGGTTTAAAGAATTAAAATGACCCCATTTAAAAGACCACATTCCCCTCCCTACCCCACATAATTAAAAGCATGATCACAGTTATACACCCCTCGCCCAGACCCAAACTTCATGCATGCACACACTTAAGAGCAGCAATAAAAAGGACATTGGGCTGAGTACAGATCATTGTCAACATTATAGATGATCACACGTTTCCAAATGAAGACTAACCGGTTTAGGTCTTAACATAAACAAAGACTAAAGTCTTCAAAATCATATTTCCAAAGATTATTCCTCCACAAATGCAGCTAAAAAGATCAAACTAAAAAGCATCTGTCAGACTGACACATTTCAGCAATGTCAGGTGTAAAAATGTTAGCTGCTATTTGATCAACAATGTATGGACCTTACCATCCATTCTTCAAAACATCCATGATCAATTTACATTGAGACCACTCACTCTGACGGAAAATGGAATATAAACAGTATAACAGTTGTGTTAAAAAAACGCAAAAAAAAAAAAAAAAAACGCAAAAAAATCTCACACACAAAGAGGTTAATATTAGTAACAAAAAAGTCAAAATGTTTTTTAAACTCACTTCACCTTTCCTTCAAGCTAACTACGTTCAAGAAATTATTTCCAAAAACGAATGCCATCAAAAAGCCTCACACAGATGCAAAGCCGGGCTGTGTCGGTCCAGTCTGTCAATTCTTTCACAGCAATAGACATGGTGTCACCTTTCTGAGTTTTTCAGACAGCTTTTTTAGGACATGGTTTGCAAATACCTCCATCACAGCGATACTTTTATTTTAAAGTAAACACACTGGCTTACAATTTGTTTCTGTTGGCAAAATAAACACATACTGTTTTTATCCATTTGCTTTGGAATTGTTAATTTTCACAATCTTTTTTATTTTTTAAGGGTCTGGAGGAGACATTTTAAAGCTAGTCGACCTAATTAATGATACGTTTTACAACCGTTTTTTTACTGCCTTTACACAGGTCAATTAGGTGTAAAGGGTAACGTTTGACGTGTTGATGTGGTTTCCCCAACAGTAATCTCCTATTGACTAAATGCACACTCCATTGTGTGACAACATACGTATTTCATAATTTTAAAACCATACTTCCACAAGCTACCGTCAAATTAAATAAATTAGAAATGAACCACATTTGTTCCGATAAGGATCATTTATCAGATTAGCAGTACTGTTGAGAATAATGTTTAAGCAGGTATTAAACATACAGTAAGGAACAGAACTATTTGAACACCCTGTGATTTACCAAGTTCTCACACTTCGAAATTATGGAGGGGTCTGAAATTCACATTGTAGGTGCATTTCCACTGTGAGAGACAGCATTTTTTTTTATCAGGAAATCACATTGTCTGAGTTTTAAATAATTTATTTGTATTTTATTGCTGTACATAAGTATTTGAACACCTGAGAAAGTCATTGTTAATATTTGGTACAGAAGCCTTTGTTTGCAATTACAGAGGTCAAACGTTTTCTGTAGTTCTTGCCCAGGTTTGCACACACTGCAACAGGGATTTTGGCCCACTCCTCCACACAGATCTTCTCTAGATCTGTCAGGTTTCGGGGCTGTCTCTGAGCAGCACAGAGTTTCAGTTCCCTCCAGAGATTTTCTATTGGATTTAGGTCTGGAGACTGGCTAGGCTACTCCATAACCTTGATATGCTCCGTGGTTATCTTGGCTGTGTGCTTCGGGTCATGGTCATGTTAAAAGACCCAGCCATGGCCCATCTTTAATGCTCTCACTTATGGAAGGAGGATTTTGTCTAAAATCTCACGATACATGCCCTCATTCATCCATCCCTTAATACGAATCAGTCGTCCTGTGCCTTTTGCAGAAAAGCAGCCCCAAAGCATAAGGTTTTCTTCACAGTGGGTATGGTGTTCTTGGGATGCGACTTAGCATTCTTCCCCCTCCAAACATGCGAGTGGCATTTATACTAAAAAGGCCTATTTTGGACTCATCTGACCACATGACTTTCTCACATGCCTCCTTTGGATCATCCAGATGGTCATTGGCAAACTTCAGATGGGCCTGGACATGTGATGGCTTGAGCAGGGGAACCTTCCGTGCAATGCATGATTTTAAACCATGACGGCGTAGTATTCTACCGACAGCAACCTTTGAAACTGTGGTCCAATCTTTCTTCATCATTGACCATTGATTCCTTACCTTTCTTATAATCAGTGATACCCCACGAGGTGAGATCTTGCATGGAGCCTCAGTCTGAGGGAGACTGACAGTCATCTTTAGCCTTTTCCATTTTCTAACAATTGCTCCAACAGCTAATCCATTTTCACCAAGCTGCCCTTTCCAGCCTTATGGAAGTCTACAATTTTGTCTCTGGTGTCTTTTGACAGCTCTTTGGTCTTTCCCATGGTAGAAGTTGGACTCTGACTGACTGTGGGGTGGACAGCTGTCTTTAAGAAGCTTAGACATATGCTACTAATTTAGATTAATAAATTGAGTACAGGTGGACTTTTTAAAGGCAGAGTAACAGGTCTTTAAAAGCCAGAATTATTGCTGATTGGCAGGTGTTCAAATACTTATGTGCAGCAATAAAATACAAATAAATTCTTTAAAAATCAGACAATGGGATTTCCTGAATTTAAAAAAGACCACCTCTCACATTGCACCTACAATATGAATTTCAGACCCCCCCATAATTTCTAAGTGGCAGAACTTGCAAAATCGTAGGTGTTTCAAATACTTATGTTCCTCATTGTACTAAAGCCCACATTTGTGTATTAAAATAGTTTTTTTTGTCTGATTAATATACTAATCCTAAATGTTTTTATTTCTTTAGCTGTAACTGAAATGAATTCATATTTAACATAAATAAATGTTTGAAAACATCTCTTTGTGTGGCTTTATTCTATGTGTTTCACTTAGTAAAGTGAGTTACAGAAACTAACTTTTCAATAATATTTTAATTTATTGACTATGACTGTAGTCTGCTTTTCTGGGCACTCTCTGAAAATGTTTAACAAGGGCTATATTTGGTCCATGAAAGGACAGCCTTAACTATACTATCCAGTGGTGTTTTTTCTTTTTCTTTCAAAAACTACTGTACACAGGAAATGAAAATATTCCGGAATTGCGCCGCTCAAGGTGGCAGCATGTTGGAGTAGCTCTGTTACTTTGGTTCATGTTTTTTTCTTTTTTAAAACTTTAATTCTTCCATTTCTGGTAGAAACATTGTTTTTGTGGACAACTGTTCTCTCTGGTTTTGAATGCTGTGCAGCTGGAAGGATTTCTGCTGATACTTTTTATTTTTGGACATTTGTTATGATGCATAACCATGGCAACAAGGTGGTTTACAACTGGCAGCAGCTGATTAACATCACAAAAGCTCAAATAATATCTCAACTACAGCCACAAAACCCTGATGAGTTGAAAAGAAGACGCCGTAGATCCAGGGCATCCTCTACATCAGACTGTCATACAACTACAGAGCGTCTTCAGTCAGAGGCTTCTTCAGATCTGCAGAGCGCTACGAGAGATCATCCCTACCCACAGCCATCAGCATCTACAACAAATCTTTGAAGGAACTTGCATAATGAGTTACAACAACGTTTAATTTCCCTTTGGGATTAATAAAGTAATTTTGAATTGAATTGAATTGAAAACCCTGCTGTGTAATGATTTATCGATTTCCACTGCAGGGTTTTACAAATACAGCATTTTTTTTAAGTCTTCTGAAGAAAACAAACAGCTAATTTTGCTGTGTCTGTATTTGGCTTGATAGCATCACAAGAGGGACAAGAAAGGCTGGCCTTAGTGAACATCATGCCATATGAGCTACTTATGACAGATTAGACATGTTTTTTTCTTTAACCATTCAAATTTAATTTAAGCTGGAAATGGTTCTGTTTATATATATATATATATATATATATATATATATATATATATATTCAATTCAATTCAATTCAAAAATACTTTATTGATCCCAGAGGGAAATTAAGTGTTGGTATAGCTCATATAATCAATTCTTTAAGGAGTTGTTGTAGATAATGATGGCTGTGGGCAGGAAGGATTTCCTGTAGCGGTCTGTATTGCAGCGAAACTGAAGAAGCCTCCGACTGAAGATGCTCTGTTGTTGTGTGACTGTCTCATGAAGAGGATGCTCAGGGTTGTCCATAATTTTTTTGATTTTATGAAGAATCCTTCTTTGCATTATCATCTCCAGATTTTCCAAGGGCTTCTTCAGCTTCCTGTGACCATTTTCTCACAGTTCGTTTTGTCACAGGTTGCCTCTGAACAAGTGGTTTATATTCTGAACAGAGAAAAACAAGATTGTGATCTGATTGTCCCAGAGGAGGTCTTGGTTTGGACGTGTATGAATCCTTTACATTTGCATAAAACAAATCCAAGGTCCTGTTTTCTCTTGTAGAGCAGCTGACAAATTGTTGAAATGTTGGAAGTGTAGTAGAGAGCGAGGCATGATTAAAATCACCAGATATTGCCACAAATGCATTATATATATATATATATATATATATAATATATATATATATTTTTTTATTTATTTATTTTTTTTTATTATTTTTTTTTTTTACGTGTCCTGTTTGGCAGTGTGGAGCTCAGAATTGGTGTCTGAGTACCAAGTAGAAGCCCAACAGATTTACTTTCACAAGCGGAGCAGTACAGCTTTTGCTATAGTCCTCCACTTGATATATGTGTAAAAAATCTTTATTATGAATTGTTGGGTTTTTTATTTCCTGATGTTATGGACACGGAGACGGAAAATTAAGGAGAAGATGAAGAAGAGAGGTAGGAAACAAAAAGTCAAGAGAGAGGGTGAGTTGAAAATACAAGAGAGGAAGGGGAACAAAGAAGTCACAAGAAGACATTGAAGTCTGCCTCCATACCCACAGGACGGCAGAGAGAGGGGGAAAAACAAAACAAAACACGAAAAAGGAACAGCGACAAAACAAAACAAACATTGTGAACTAAGAATTACACAACCACATCACACAAAAATAGATATAAAAATACAACAACAATGTCACAGAAAAACTCATGGTACCGATTAATCAAGCTCTAGTAATGAAAACCTCAGCCCAAGAATATATCCTTAAACACTAGAGACCCCACATCTATGTGTGTGTGTTAGCATGCTGGTGCATATAAGGTTTCTCCAACAGAGTGCTCGATAGTTGGTGTGAGCAGGCATCAATCCGTCTCCCAGGAATCGATGCAGACATGAAGGAGATCGGGTCAAAGACGTCCAAAGGACCCCCAGAGCCCCAGCCGGACCCGGGCGGGGCCGACCGCATCCCCCAAGAGTGGAGCAAAGGAGAACCCCAGGGGAACGTCCAGCGGCTACTATGCAGGGGCCCGGGGGGCAGCAGTGACGAGCCCACGGGCCCCGCCGGCAACCGGCCGTGCCGGGGCGGGCCGGTCAATGGACAGGGAGAGCCGGGGCCCAGGGGCACCCCAGCAGGGACCCGACAAGGGACCGGCCGACGAGGAGCCCCCGGCACTGCAGGGGCCGTGGCCGGCCGCCACACGCCGCCACCACCCTAGGCCAATCCCCACCGCCAACATCCCAGCGCCCCACCCCTGCCCTACGTCGGGGCGCCCCACCGATAGCCGCAGGGGACGGACAGCATCCCCAGGCCGGGCTAAGCCAGCATGTGGACACCAAGTTGTACCAGTTCCCGGGTCCTGATACCGTGCAATGCAGAGCGCCGAGACCAGGGATCCAACGAGGGCCAGGGCCGGTCCAACCCGCCAATGAACCGACCACGCACGGTGCGCACAGAACAGGTGATCGAACGAGCAGAGACGCCGGATCCGCATCCCGCCGAGCCACCGAGCAGGCACCACCCAACAATCCCAAAACTGGCACCCCTAAAAGAGGTGCCCCAACCAACCAAAGGAAGATATCGACCCAGCGCATCGGCCGACCGACACACCGCCCCCCCCAGGCCCGGCCAGGCACGCACCAGGTCCGAACCGGATTGACCACCGATGCACCGGCAGGCAGGGGCCCCCGTCACCGGCGGGGAGTGACGGAGGGGAAATAGGCCCCTCATTAAGTGTAAGGCCTGAGGTGCACCAGGCGAGGGGGCAGATCAAGATCCAACCTGACAGGTAGACAAAGACATACAGACACAGTCATACGTTCCCTCCCTCTTAAACACATACATTCTCACTGACTCACCAAGACTCCCAAAAAAATTACGCTGTACCCTCACTCCCACACCCCATACACACTTTATGCTCCCAGGTCCAGGTACCGATGCCAAGGGCCCCACAGTGGCATAGCACCCCGACAGCCCAGGACCCCGACCAGACCGCCTGTTCCTCCTCCGGACCCCAACCCCTGATGGCCCGAAGCGAACAGGGGTGTGAAAAGACCCCTAGCCTCCATCCTCCCGCTCGAGTATGGTGTTGATGCGTGTTGTTATTATGTGCATTTAAAACAGAGGGGTGGGATGTGGGGAAGGCAGCCACACATCCCCCAACCCCCACCCCGAGCCCTCAGTGTCTATATGTGGTTTAACAGTGGGCACCGGCACCAGAGGTGAACCTGATTGAACCGCTCCCCCTCTGGATGCCGAAAAGTGTGCCCACCCCAAAGTCCCTACATATGTGTTGCGTGAGAATGTTATAAGTGGGAGTGTCTGAGTTGTATATTAAAATTGGGACCCAGGACGCCACGGGATAGCGAGGAGGGAAGCTCCTCCTCGCACCCCAGTGATGTGCCCATGCCCCAAGACCCTATATGAGTGGTAAAGTGATGGAGCGGGTGGACAGAGGTGTCCAGGGATTGGGAGGGAAGGACTGGGAGACAAAATGTCTTCCCAGGGAGCCAGCTCCCCCACTGACCCCAATAGGCACCGCTGTTCACCGGGATCCACCAGAGGAGGGAGGCCATGGCACGTTCAACTCGGGGCCCGCGGCCACAGCACCACAAAGCCCCACTAAACCCACCCTGACATTTGCTCTACTCTCAAAACACAAAAGACACTAGACTCCCAGGTTGAGTTCGCCAGCCACATGCCAGCCACCAGCCGGCCCCGACCCCCACAGGCAACAGAGACCCCACGCTGGCCGACCCCCAGCCAGGACCACAGCTAGGCGGCGCGGCGCCCCAGAGCCCCGAATCCCCAGGCCCACCCCAGACCCTACCCAGGCGCAGCACGGCCACCAGGCCAGTAACCCATGTACGCCAGTGCAACCCCCCCAAGGCACCGCATGCAGCCATCAGGAGTTACTACCCAAAGCCCATCCCCAGGCCGGCCACGACGTCCAGCGCCCCATCCGCCCAGTGATCCCACCCCCAGGGGTCCCCCCCAGACGCCTCCAACCCCAAAACCCCACATCAGCAACAGTATCCCCAACGACAAAACCAAGTGCCCCCCACCCCCACTAGGTGATGGAGCCGATCAAAGGAGCCCAGAGAGATTGATCAGATATGGAGCCAGAGACCGTCTCAAGACCAATATGGTCCAACAAGAGATTTCTATACTGATTAATATTAAGAGCTTTTTTATTTTTCCAGTTCAGGAGGATAGTTTTCTTAGCGATGCATAAGGCAATGTGAACCATTAGAACTGACTTTGTGTCCATGGTGACATCATTTAAATTTCCTAACAGGCAAACTGAGGGAGATGGTGGGATGTTACATTTCAGACACTTTGATAAGTCCTCACATATCTGGCACCAAAATTTCTTAACAGGTGGACAGAACCAAAGCGCATCAACATAAGTATCTGGTATATTGCTTGTGCATTGTAAGCAGGTATTAGACAATGTAAAACCCATCCTAAACATCCGTTGACCTGTATAGTGTACTCTATGAAGGATTTTGTATTGTATTGCAAATGAGGATTTTTTGTTATTTTAAAGGTTCTTAAACATATCTGAGACCAGACATTTTGGTCAAAGCTGGCTGATAAATCCACCTCCCATTTTGAAATAGGGATGGCTATTGATTCAGCTAATGTAGATAAAATTTTGTATATTTTAGACAGCAATTTGGGGGGGTTGAGATTAAGAAAATCTAAAACTCTTGCTGGAATTTCTAATTCAGCTGTATTGAGCCTAAATTTACCTTTAATAATAGATTTAATTTGTTGATATTCTAAGAATTTGTTTTTATCAATTCCATATTGTGTAATTAATGTATTAAATGGGATAAAGTCTCTTCCTTCAAATATATGTTCCAGGTATTCAATTCCATTGCACCTCCAGACTGGAAAACTTATCATAAATTTTTTTTGCAAGATGTCGGGGTTATTCCAGATGGGTGTACGTCTGCATGGGATTATTGTGGACTCTGTCATTTTTAGAAACTCCCACCATGCTGTCAGAGAGGAGCTGATATTTATGCTTCTAAAGCATTCATATTGTTTTATATTTGAGCTAATAAATGGTAGGTCTGAAAGTTTTATCTTATTACATAGTGTCTGTTCTACGTCTATCCAGGACTCGTCTAGGTAGCTATGTTTTAACCATCTTGAGACGTATTGGAGCCTGTTGGCTAAGAAATTATGATGGAAGTTTGGTAGATCTAGAACTCCTTTTTCTTTGGTCTTCTGCAGTGTTTTTAAGCTGATACGTGGGGGTTTATCTTTCCAAAGAAATTTAGAGATAGAGGAGTCCAGAGATCTAAACCAGTCTAGTGATGGTTTACTTGGGATCATTGAGAATAAGTAGTTGATTCTGGGCAAAACCATCATTTTTATTGAAGCAACCCTTCCCATAAGTGATATGGGTAGGGATTTCCATCTAGCAAGATCATCTTCCACTTTTTTTAAAAGTGGGATGTAGTTTATCTTTATTAAATTTGCCAGTCTTGGTGAGACATTGATACCTAAATAGGTAATATTCCCTGACTGCAGTTGTGTATTATTTGGATTCTGGACAGAACAATAGATTGGAAGAACTGTAGATTTTAACCAATTTATAGAATAATCTGAAACATTTGAGCAAGAGTTTATCAACCCGATTACCTGAGAGAAAGAGGTTTGTGAATGCTGGAGAAAAAGTAATACATCATCTGCGTAAAGACTGATTTTATGTTCTATGTTATTGCATTTAATGCCTTTAATATTGTGAGTTTGCCTGATTGCTGCAGCTAGTGGTTCAATAAAAATAGCGAACAGGGAGGGAGAGAGAGGACATCCCTGCCTGGTACCTCTCTGAAGATAAAACCTAGATGATGTTTGGTTATTAGTCCTGATACATGCTGTTGGTGAACTGTATAATATTTTCAACCCGTTTATAAAAGAATTTCCAAAGCCAAATTTATGTAAGGTTACAAATAAGAATTTCCAGTTAACTCTATCAAACGCTTTTTCTGCATCTAAAGATAATATATTAGTTTTAATGTTTTTACAGTAAGAAAAATCTATTAAATCTATTAATCTACGTGAATTTGTGGATGAATGTCTCCCTTTTATAAAACCAGTTTGATCAGGATGTATTATAAGAGGGGTTACTTTCTCTATCCTTTTTGCGAGGGCTTTGCAGATTATTTTAAGATCAACATTAATAAGGGATATGGGACGATAGCTGGTGGGAAACAAAGGGTCTTTACCTGATTTTAGTAGAAGACTAATGTAGGCAGAATTCATATTTGGTTGGAGTCAGCAATTTTCCTTGGTTTCCTGCAGCATTCTGTAGAATGTTGGTGCCAGAATATTCCAGAATTCTTCGTAGAACTCTGCTGGAAATCCATCTGGGCCAGGAGCCTTTTTATTGGGCATGCCTTGGAGGGCCTCCTGGAGTTCAACCGCTGTTAGTGGTGAATCCAGGGCCATTGCTTGACTTCTAGATAATTTAGGTAGTGTTATGTTATCCAAAAATTGTTCAATTTCATGATCTGATGGATTTATCTCTAGTGAGTATAAAGCCTTGTAAAATTCTTTAAATGTGTTGTTTATTCTTCCAGGATCATATACTGTATTCCCGGTCTGATCTTTAATAGCAGATATAGTTGTTTTTTCTTTATTAATTTTAAGCTGGTTAGCCAAAAATCTACCTGATTTATTACCCTGTTCAAAGTTTTCTATCCTAAGTCTTTGAATTAAGAACTGGGACTGTTTATTAATAATTTGATTTAATTCTAGCTTTGCTTTACGAATTTTGCCTAGTCTCTCCTCATCTAGAGAAGCTTCTAATGAATTAATAGTTTCTTCTAATTCCTGAATACGTTTTTTTTTTCATTTTCGTTTTATTTGATGAGAATGAGATTATTTTACCTCTAATCACAGCTTTTCCTGCATCCCAAAGAATGGATGGCGACGTACCAGGGAGGTTGTTATATTCCAAATATGAGGCCCACTCTTTTTCGAACTATTTAATAAATTCTTTATCCTTAAGTAAGGATATATTAAATCTCCAATTTTTGCTTTGAGGTGTTTCTGTTTTATTTGCTAAGTTAGAGAAACAGGAGCATGATCGCTAACAGCTATAGGGTGTATCTCAGTGTCTGAAATGTCAGTCAACAGTGAGCTGCTGACTAACAAATAATCCAGTCGAGAATATGAATGGTGGACATTTGAGAAGAAAGTATATTTTTTGTCATTGGGGTGAAGAGATCGCCATGCATCGCAAAGTCCATAATCACTCATGTACTGTTTGAGTATATCTATAGATTTCCAGCTGCACTGAGTCCCTGTTGTGCTGAGCCTGTCTATTTCTTCATTTAAACCAAAGTTGAGGTCGCCCCCAAGAAGAAGTGAGCAATCCATGTGTTCAAGGAGCCCCGAGAAGAAGGAATGAAAAAATGAGGGGTCATCAACATTTGGACCATATATACTGACAATATATAACTTTTGGTTATGTATTGATAGTTTTAATATAATAAATCTACCCTCTGGATCTGTAACTGTATCTATTACTGTAAAATTTACATTTTTATTTATTAATATTGCTACTCCCCTTTGTCTAGAGTTATAGCATGCAAAAAACACATTAGGAAACTCAGGGGATTTAAGATCATCTGCAGCTGAAGTAGATTTATGGGTTTCTTGTAATAAGACGACATCTGCCTTTAATATTTTAAGCTGGTTAAAAATCTTAACTCTTTTCTCTCTGGTGCCAGCTCCATGAACATTCCACGTGACAAACCTTAGAGTAGTCATAGTTTTGAGATAAAAGTTTTAAAGTCCATATCACCATAGAAACAGATAAACACAGGTGTATTATTAGTTTGTGCTTGGGGTTGCCTGATTGAAAAATCCAAAAGCCGAGATATAAGAAAGAGAGAAATAGAAGAAAGTTGTGAAGGTGTGAAGGGTGAGGGTGAGAGAGAAAGAAATAGTTATATTATAAAAACATTCTGTGTGTGTGTGAGAGCGATAAAAGAAGGAAAAAAGGAGTGACAAAGACATTTGGTGATAGACATGTGAAGATGAGAAAAGAAAAAAGAGCCAGTATCCCAGTGATTAGCCCTGGCCCCACCCACATTGAGTAATGTAAACAACTTTACAGAGCTATGCTAACATTAGATTATAGTTGACTGATAAAACAACTCTTATCTGACCAGTGTTACATGACTAATAAAGCCAAGGAGTAAGCTGGGGGTCCCTGAACAGCTGCCCATTAACATACAGTTTATCTACCGCTATTGTAGCTCTGGTGCCTTCACTGATATATTTCTTCCTGATTGGGAACAAAACGCGCCTTCTATCCAGGATGTCCTTCGGATATTGATCATTAACGCTGTAATTCGTTCCCCGCAGCTCTCTGCCCCGGCCTCTGACCTGCTCTATTTGCTTGTAATGCTCGAATTTAGCAACAATAGGTCGCGGCCGGCTGTTGTTGGGCTTCTTACCTCCGAGCCGGTGGACGCGGTGAAAAGTGATGTTTTTTACCGTGTCGCTTGGGAGCTTTAACTGATGTTGGAGAAAATCTCAGACGGTGGATTCAGCGTTTGACTCAGCCTGTTCTGGGATCCCGGAAAAAACAAGATTCTCCCGCATTCCCCTGGCCTGTATATCCAAGATAGTTTCTTTCATCCTCTTACTTTCTACGGACAGCTGCGTCATCCCCTCGGTGAGTTTCTTTACACTATCCCTAAGCGTTTGGTTTTCTGCAGCGAGCGATGCTACCTGTTGTTGGCTGAACTCCAGGTATTCCATTAGAGCTTGAAATTCTTTATGGAGAACCTCAACCAGGGCCAGACAGGCGTCTAGGCTGGTTAGCTTCTTATCTATTGAGTCCAGGACATCGTTGTAGCTTTTCTCTGGAGAGATGGTGGAGGTGCTGGCCTCAGAACGGGTGCGTTTCTGTGATGGAGTGCTTGTCGGCATAGCAGAGGTGGATTTCTGTGGCTTGCCCATAACAATGTTGTCAAAGCACTCGTCCAAGTAGCTTTCCAGGCTGTGCAAGGTTTCCTCGTCCAGTTTGTTTATGGAGAAATACAAAATAATGGTTATTATTATTAAACGTTTGCTATATTTGGCTCAAATGTTATGGTTTGTTTTTACCCGAGTTTGTTTGTTTTACCAGTTTACCGCCATATTACTTACGCACAGCTCTCGCGAGATCTCAGCAGCAGCTCATCCGTCCGCCCAGCAGCTCATCCGTCCGCCTAACGTCTGTTTATATTTTTACAAGGGGTCTGTCAGTACAGCGGTTTGTATTTGAATGTCAAGGTACAAGCCCCTCGGTTCAGTACAGACGTGTACCAAGTTTCCACTCTAGCCAGCAACAGATGATCCTTTGTAGACAACAACTCATTGTCATGGTAACTGGTTTTCCACTACAGGTAGCGGGTGGTTGGTCTTAGCTCGTGTCATAGAGAGTCAATTTGTTCACTTCTTTTGGATTACGTTCAAGTTTTTCTTAAAAATAGTAAATTATGTGTTTATGGAGGCTATGGAATTACCAGCTTGTCAGAACATCTGAGTCCACAGATAAAAACAAAAAACGGAACTTTCTTCCATGCCTGGGTCCGTTTTGTGCAGTTAAAAATAGACTGGCCTTCACTTCTGCCTCAACTACAAAAAACACAGTAGTTAGTGACACTCTGGGGCGCCGTAAAGGAGGGGTAAACGATGATGATTCTCGGGGCCCATGACTGAGAGAGGGCCCAGAGAAGCCCCCAATAAAATTGTGGTGCTAAAAAAAATATTTCATAGTATAAATTATTAACTTTAAATTATTCTCTTTGCTGTTTCCTGGTGTCTAAAAATGTATTTGTTTAGGAAACACAAACGTCCGTGGGCCCCTCTCCCCCTCTCCCCCTCTCGATTATCATAAAATGGTTCAGTCCGCCCAAATTGTATCCAGGCAACACAAACAGCTTCACTTCCCTTACAGCGCCGTAGCGGTGACGGAAGAGGAAGTCAAAATGCCTCCAAAATCTGGAAGTCAAAAAACGCAAAGAGAAAAAAATAAGAGAAGTGAAAGAGGCAAAGGGTCGACAGTATGTTACCCAATATTTCACAATAAAAGGTGGGTTTGTAAGTAGGCATAAATTGTTAGTGGACCATGCAGGTAGCGAACTTGTAAAATTAGGCTAAGGTGGTCAAGATAGCTTAGCTAAAATTCTCCCCATGTTGGCTCAAGAACCCCCTAATTTTTCATTTTCTCTGTTTTAGGTAACTAATCAATGCAGTCAAACATGTAAGGGATAGTGCCCGACGAGGTGTCCATTAAAATAAATAAATGGACGATGCGGAGGCGTGAACGGTTCACGGAGGATGGTTGCTTCCGTGATTAATTTCTGTTAATGGACACCTCGAAGGGCATTATCCCGCTTATACCATGGTCACTTACGAAAGAAAGAAGTATTTAATCAATTAATAATAGTTTAATGTGTTTTAGAGTTAAAATCGTGAGGGTTTTTATTTTTTATTAGCGCACTATTTAATATCTCCCGTATACAGGCGTTGCCAAGCAACGTGGCCACAGCGACCTGACCTTGTGTCGCTTCTCCTTTATCTTTTGATATTTTCTTTTCTCTTTTTCTTCTGCTGCATCCCAGTCTTCAAAGTTGTCAAACTCACAAAATAAGTTAAAAGAAATGATAAAATCACTCATGATTTGTCTGTCTTGCTGTTGCGATGAGTCAACTGTGAAATAACGTTGAGTCTCCGTTGCCATGGTTACCATCTGGCGTTTGAGCCAGCGCAATAATTTAGAACTGTCATCAGGCAATTTGACGTGACGCCTTTCCTAGGTGTACATTATCACGTTTTAACCTACACCCTCCAGCCAATCAGAATCGAGTATTCACCCAGACCATGGTATAAGCTGTTATAGAGAGTATCAGTTGGCCTTGCCTCTATCAAAATGATGTCTCGATTGTTCTGAACAGTCAAAGGCAATGCACTTAAAAGTGCATGATAAGCGAACTCAATTTTCTCCCCATGTTAGGTCAAGAAAACGCTGGAAAAAATAATACACAGTTTTAGTTTAATGTTCAATGCAGTCGAACGCACTTTGTCAAAATTGTGCCTCGTTCCGAACAGAGTCAAGTGAACCAGTAGCAGTAACTGGTCTGGCTGTCTTCCAACCCCTAACTCCAGCATCCCCTGAATCAGCCCCTGCGCTCCCACATGAAGAAGAAGGTGAGCGGCTATTATTATTGGTTTAATGGCAAAACATTCATGTCTGAGAGAATTGCTGATATTGTGAACGAGTTTTATGCGGTTCTGAAAGTTGGGCAGATTAGTGAGGACAAAATCTCTTCTGTGTTCCAACCACTGATCACTAAGTATTCCAGTGATCCAACTCCTGATTTTGAAAATCAAGTAAGACACCTAAACCGTGTTTATGCTTCCAACTTCCCCCCTAACCTGTCACCTCTTGAACTCCTAAATTCTATTTGTAAGCTGCAGCTGCAAAGCGTCTTTGGAGCAGTGTGCATTGCTTTGCGTTTATTTAGCACACTCCCAGTGACTGTTGCTGGTGGGGAGAGTGAAATCAGCAAATTAAAACTCATAAAAAACTACTTGAGGTCTACAATGTCTCAAGAAAGGTTTTGCAGTCTTGCTATGCTTTCCATTGAGAGCGAGTTGGCTAGAGAGCTCAACTTCAAAGATTTGATTAATGATTTTGTAGCTGAAAAGGTCCGACGTTGGACTTTTGTTTAGAAATGTTGAGCAAGGACGAGATTAGAAATGATGTGGAAAGAGTAACTCAGACTCAGCTATATTATACCTTGGCCATTCTTTGATATAGTATGTTATGCAAGTTTTGCTTAAATTATTCGAAATTTTATATGGCCATTTTGTTTTATGGTGGTGTTTTCTTAAGATTTTTTTTCCACCACAGATTGTAATTCCTGTTTTTTTAAATTGAAGAGTTTTATTTTGAAATATCAGTATCAGTGTTGAAGCAAATAAATATAAATACATTTCATCGTATTAAGAGTGCTCAGTGTTTCCGTTACATTTCAACTGTCATGTTAAAAATATTAGGTTAGATTAGATTAACTTTATTATCATTGCCAGTGTACAGTACAAATATGTACAGTACATACATACAAATATAAATATCTGTGAATACACTATATGACACATGTACAGCTATGCACAGTATATACATTATACAGTAATTAAGTAGTGCAGTATTACAGAGGACAAATTATGGGTGTGGACATGGGATGGAGTTCAATTGTCTGATTGACTTAAATATATGAGAATGATAGTCCAAAATACCATAAAACCACATGATTTTATGTAAATTAATAGGAAAAAAGTCTCAGTTGTGATGGGGGCCCTGCCAAGATTCTTTTCATGGGGCCCAAAATCCTTAGCAGCGCCCCTGGTGACACTCATTTCAGACCGGAGGATTACCATCCCTAGGATGTGATGGTGCATAACATGGGATACCGAAGCAAAGATCAGGTGTGAATCAAAGCAGGGGCATACAGCTTCATCCAGATCTCTGTCAGCGGCTGCTTCTAGGCCAGCAGCAGACAAAATCACAGCTCCATCAAAGGCTCAGCTCTACGCATACAGGATATGTGCATTGTAAGTCTTGCTGTCTAACATTAGCAACTTTTTTGAAAGAATGATAAAGATTAGAAGCACTGTGATATGTGGGTTGTTAAAGAAACAGTAACTCTAGCTTGCATCACCCAGGCTAATAACGTTAGCTTCGCTTAGCAATGTTTTGGCCATTTAGCCCAGGTCTCTCTCTGCTCTCTGTGGCGTGCAGTAGGCTCATTGCTGTATGGCTGTGCTTCATCATGTGTAGTTGTAAACATTTAAAGCTTCCACTGTCAGATATGGCATTAAAATCCATATTTTTCTATTGATCCAGGTTGACAGGTTGTCAATGTCCGGTCTGGCAGGTGCAACATTTTCTCACAAAAGACTCCATTAGCCAAAATAATTGATGTATGAGTACATTTTTATTTAGAAACATCCTAATACATTTTTATTTTAAGGGGAACTCTAACCTGCAACCTGTTCTTTAAATGTCATTCCACAAAAAAATATTTTTTTCACTTTTGACTAACGAAAATGAGCTTAATCATGAAAATGAACCACGGTCCCGAACCGATACTTTTGGCGTACTGTTACGCCTCTAATTTTTACATAACATTGATTTGTTCAACTTATGACATGAATACAATGCTATTTCGTGTGTATCACCTGATTTTTCCAGTACTGCCACTGCATACAAGTTGAACATACTTTAGTTAACATGAATGACTTCTCTCTTCCTGACAGCTGGGGATGAAGAGAGGCTTCCCTCTAACCTCTCCCTTCTGATCTTGACTGTAACGCTGATTGTAAAGGTTGCTCTAAAGCTACATGCATGGTGGGGCTAACCCGTAGGACTAGTCTGACAATAAGTTGGCAGTATTGGTAGCAGCTATGCAAAGACTATCACTGGATGCCATTCGGCACAGTATAGCTCTATCTAGCTCTTTATCTAGTCTATGACTCCATAGTGCTTCACACTACATTGGGTCATTTACCCATTCATGCATTGATGACGACAAGACTGTTATACAATTGGCACCACCGGACCCTCTGACCATCACCAGCAGGCAAGGCGGGTGAAGTTTCTTGCCCAAGGAGACAACAAGGGATGTAGCAGGGGATGGCAACCCACTGGTTATTGGAAAAACTCTTACCACTTGAGCCACTGTCACCCTATATAAATGGCTTTTATAACAGCCTGGCTTAAAATAACCCTCCATTCATTATCTAAATCCACTTATTGCTGGGTCATGGGGGTGTGGGTGCCTATCTTCAGCATTTGACCAAGAGGCAATCATGCATGTGCACACTAACACCTAGAGACAATTTAGAGAGACCAATTAGTCTAACAGTCACGTTTGCAGGATTTTATGACTCAAAAGGCAGCAGCAAAATCAGAACACCAGAACACAGTTTAGATATAAGAAATATTTAATAAATGGTGAATGTGAAAGTCTGAGGAACGCCAGGAAATGGGTCCACGATAGCAGGCGGAGGAACTGCAGAAGAGAGTGGAAATTAGATGATGTAGACAGGTGTTTGAGTGAGGCAGGATGTAAATGGTTACTCACAGCATGACTGAGGCGTCTGGTCTTTGGGGAAGGCAAGTAGGATCTAGTAGCGGAGGAGGCTGATGTTGTGCAAGGCTGTGTGTTTGCAGGTGGAGTGGGCAGACGGACGGAGAAAAGTCAGACCAGCGGAGGCAACGAGGCAGACCTGGAGGGAATCCAGAGTGAAGGTAAGTTGTTTCCAGGAAGTATCGCCGATGGAACGTAGATCAGAGAAGGAAACTTCAGAGGACAAAGGAGTCTGGATCAGGATCTGTGAGGAAATCAGGGAAACTAAGCGCACAGAGGTCTTGGAAGGTAAACCTTTCTAGCGCAAAGGTTGGCCGTCTTTACCACGCTGGAAGCGAGAACAATCTGGTGTCAGCTTGCAGCCTTCCTTCCTCTTTTAAAGCTGGAGAGATGAGCCTGAACGAGCTGCACCTGTCGCCAATCAGCCACGCCCCTGCAGAGAAGGTAGGAGAGCACACACACACAGCAGAAACACCAGCAGAACACAGGATCCTAACATTTTGGACTATAGGAGGAAGCTGGAGTACCCAGAGATAACTTTTTTGCTGCAAGGCAACTGACCCACTGTAGTAATGACCCTTGGTAATACAATCTGGTCAATACAGTCGCCCCTGATCCTGAAAAAAACAACAAAAAAACGACTTCTAGACTTGTGGCAAAGTGCTTCCTTGTGCCTTTTGTGATGTCATCATGCACTTGTGAAAACCTGTTTTAGGAGGGTAGATGTTATCTTATTTAATTAGTTGATTACAACAAAATAGCTAAACAAATGGATGAACAGCCCATGAAATGTTCTTTGGGTGAAAAATGATAAGTCAAGTCCGTGTGATTGAATTTGGAGAAAACTTTGGTTGGTAACTTAAAAATAAGTTTATCTTTTCATGTGATGGCAAAATCTCACATTATCATAGTTTGGACACCTTTAGCTCCTTGTCCAACCTTGTTTGTCACAGATGTAATTGTTTAAAGCTTTTTAATTGTTGCTCTGACTGTGAAGCTATTTTTTGGGGACACATTTTCTAAATAATGAAAACAAACACACATTTATTTATAGTATGTTTGTGCAGTATTTTTATTGTAAAGATTGTTCTATCACATTTATAATCCCGCCAAACAGGAAGTTGTGGATCAGTAAAGAAATGTTCCCACACATTTTTTAATTCAGTTAATTTTTTTCATTTATTCCATGCTAATCGACACTTGGATATCTGGTAAATGTTTGGCCTATTTTTTTCAAAAGCAAATTGAAACATTTGCTATAAATGTATGAAAGAAAATTGATGGATGGAACTGAAATTTTATATTTTTCTAATCTTTTCAAGATGATGAAGAACTCTATCCTTGACACTCTAGTCAACAAAAAAGTTAAGGTAACATTGAAAACTGGCTCAAGTTACACTAATTTTACCAAAATGTTCTGGCAGCAACGATTTTGTTGAAAACATTCATTCCTTAACACAGGTTCTTTTTTTTCCTCCCAAAGAATCAGTTTCCCAAGATATAAGGTTACAATTTACATAAACAATTTACGGGAAGATTTTGTTTCTGCAACAAAATATTATTTTGTTCTAATGTATTATACACATTATCTACAGGAGTGCCACTGTGTGGAAATGTGGAAAGCACTGAATATGTAAGAAGAAAAACACTTTCCTAAGATAATATACTAATAGGGTTGCTGCCCCTTTCTATTAATCTGTATCCTTTGTCTTCTAATGGTGCTTTCTTATGTTGACCTTGTTGGGTATAACTACCTTATTGTAAGAGCTGAAGTGACATACTTCACAAGACATTAACCTCCATGCGAAAGTTGCGTAAATATGTGTTTTGCAGTGACTTTATTTGAGTCAAAATGTATTTTTAACAAGTGTTTGAGGTTCTCCAGTTTTACTCACTTAGGAAATTGAGAATATTTGTATTATATAATTGGGGGTGGGAGGGGTCCATATTTTGTAAACCACAATTGAGAGGCACTACAGCTTGTCGTAGCCTATTACGGGCTGTTGAAATGCATTCTTCAAAAAATACTTTTAAATTCAGGCTGTGAAATCTCAGATGGCCTTGGATCCCAAAGGCAACATCATGTCTTTTTGTTCTGAAGATGGTCTCTGCTGATTAATTCAACCATCAAACTAAGCTCTGGTGGGGTTTTTTTCTTCTTTTTTTACACAAGAAGAAAGCCTCTGTAACGTCACAAGGGGGCTTCAAAGCCCACTGGAAGTCTTAAACTTGGAGAGAAGCTGATGTTATGTTTTATTGATTCTTCTTGAGGATTTTGGAAACAATAAGGCGGGTGAATATTTCATTACTCCCTTTATGTTTGGATTGAAAGTTGCATCCTACTGTTCAAGGTGTCTCTCCAGACGTGTCACACAGCAGACATAAACAAAGTTATTAGATGAGCAAGACATGGTTCAGGAGGAAATTTGGTTGCTGGCTTTGGAGCAGCGTCGTGCTTTATTGTTCTGCAGGGAAGCTTTGACATTGCTCACTTGGTGTTGTGTCTCATTTGCAAACATTGTACATGTAAATGAGGATTTATGTTTTGGAATGAGGTTTAGCATTTTTTGAAAAAATAGATCAACATAAATATGTACAGAAAGTGCAAAGCATTGACGAATGTAGGTCATCTTTCCCAGGCAGTGAGATTTTCTGTCATTGTGTTTGTTTTTAATGGTAAAGAGTGATCTTATATCCGTGTGTGTGCATGTGTGTGTGTGTGTGTGTGTGTGTGTGTGTGGTCCCCTCTGTGAAGCAACGAGGCCATCACATCTCATACAATGCAGATGGAGATAAGGAGCTGCAGCGTTTAGTGTTTTCTTGCCACAAGCATTAATATGGCTGTATTTTCCCCCCTCATACGGTTTTCCCGGGAGCAGCATGGTGTTTGAGGCACGCGCTTCAGAGGGTTGGATGAGGTATAATTATGTAAATTGCATTCAAAGGAATCAGCAATAGCTCATGTGGAATGGATGTGTCAACAAGGTGTCCACATTCACTGTAAGAATTTGCTAATTAAACTTGACACCCATTCTCCCTCAACACATGGGCACAGCGAGACGTTGCAAGATTAAAAACACACTGCAATGTATGTTGCATCGCTGGCTGACAAATAATCTTGAGAGAAAAAAAAAAGACTTTTAGTTTGCTATGTGAAGTGTAACAAAATTTGCCCCTAAGTTTACTGCGTGACCGTTAAACTTTACGCATGTTGTTAACATGTGTGTAATGAAAGTGCCTAAACTTCAAACAACCTGTCCGTGCAGCAGCCTCTCTGATGCTCCACCACAGAAAAATGGATGATTTATTACACTGGTTATTTGTCTGCCCCCCACTAAATGCTTGAACTCTGTTTGACAGGAAGCATAGACACGCTGCACTACTTGAGTGTCTATAAAGCACTGTACCTGAAAGGAAAAGATTAATTCAGTCCATCACAAGCCAAACAACAGTTTTCTTTTTTGTGCCATTATTGCAAGGTTTTGCTTGTATACTGTGAAGTTTTAAGGGATTTTTTAAATTAATTTTTTTCTTCTGTTTTTTTAAACAAAAGTTGCCATCTACACAGACTTGGGTATACAATGAAAAATTATTCTGTTACTGTTTAACATTAATAGGGAATTTACAAAGTAGGTTGCCAGATCCAGTGACGGTTCTTGCATGAATATTGCCATTGAAGCCATTCCAATTTTTTTCTTGATCTTATGGATGATTACCCATTTGCCACGAGACACATTTTAAACAGTTGTTTAAAATGATTTCTGAATATCTGACCCAAACAACTACACTTCTGCACTTCAGAAAAAAGTTTTAAGAATTTTAGGGCCTGATTTATCAAAGGTTTGCGCTTGTTGAAACGTGCGCAAACCTTTCAGCAGGTGCAAAAACATGCAGCAGGTGATTTACAAAGCAGGCGCAGGTAGAACTGCGCCTGCTAAACCCGCAGCAAGATGCGTGCAATCCATTTAGCGCTTTTGCCCTTGATGAATATTTAATGTGGGCATTTCTGTCAGAAGGTGCAAAATATTGGGAGGAGAACATCCAAATAAGTAGGCGTTCCACACGCAGTGGGATTTATCAAACATTAAACAGTTTGCGCTTTCTGTTTTTGCGCCTATTTTTACCACCTCTGAAAGGCATGTCTTAACTTTGCGCCACCACAATTCAACATCATTTTATTACTGACAGATGAAAAATATAATTCACACACATTCTAACCTATTAGTAATTAACACATTAATGTCGATTAATCTGACAGTTTTGTAAATTTTTTCCCTTTATTTCAAAAGACGCATCATAACTCAGAGCCCACTCACCGCGTCTACACCTGCTGTTTATTTGTTTATTTATTTGGATCCCCATTAGTTTCCACCGGAGTCGTTACTAATCTTCCTGGGGTTCAATTAATAAAATATGATAAGCATGTACAATACCACAATGACAATTACATATATGATATTTTACAAATGAAATTCATACATTTTAGATTACATACAGAAGCCAGATGTAATTAGATTGTAAATTTCCAACCTTCAATAGCTAAAATTGGATTTTGCTACTTTTTTAAAGAACACATGCCCTTTAGTTCTGTAATATAATATTTTTAGATAATTTATTCCATTCCTGAGATACTCTGTACACTGCAGATTTTTGCAGGAAGTTTGTGTTGGCACAATATACCATTAATTTAGCATCACAAGCATATCTAGTCCAATGGGTGTGTATCTGATAAGAGTAAATTAACTCCTTGTAAAATGATTCTGGTTGACCTGTTAGAATATTTTTTTAGTGAATATGAGTTGGTTGTACTGCAACTTGACATTTTATTGAGGCCATGATGAAGTGCGCTGCATTTCAACAACATTTGTAGAATATGGACATTTTAGGACTAAGCAAGCAGCCTTGTTCTGGACAAGCTGCAGCTTTAATAAGTCTGACTCTGGAATACGGCGCTTTCATGGAGCGGAGAGCGGCACATGAACACAGCACGCATTAAGTTTATATAATATTTTAGAATTTAGAATTTGAAATTATATAATTTATATTATATCATCTACAGACATTCTAGCGCAATAGTAGTTAACTCTCTTACAGCCAATATTCCCTTCTCTAGAGCCGGGCCGCAGTGCATGGGCCAGAAAGGCTGGAACACACAGCAGCAGATGCAAAGTCCTCATTTGATTACTGCTCTTTGCGCCTGTTATCATTTGCGCACACAATTTTAGTAGATCACCCTCAAATCAGGAACACGCCCTTAGCACAATTTCTTTACGGCGCACGCAAATTTGCGCTCTTTATTTGGAATATTGATAAATCAGGCCCATTAGTATTTATCCCCAAAACATATATCTAGACAAGAGGTACAAATGCAATATGCTGTTTAGTTTTTCTGTCTAGTTATTGAACCTGGTTCACATTTACTAAGCATTATGCTTACCCAGATTTATTTCTTATTTGTATTGTATATATGAGATGTTGTAAGAGCCAAAGTAAATGTTTTGTTTATGTGTTATTGTTGCGCAGGTGTTTTGAATTTCATCATACACTGCAGGTGATTGCATGGGGGGTGTGGTTGCTCATCACTTATCTGTCCCTAGAATGTCCAACTGCATTGGTGAGGAGTTGCCTTGTTAACTTTTGTGTTAACCGTAGTCCTTTTTTTGAAACCATCAATTATCGAACAAAAGCCTGTTAATCCAGAATGTATTGATACAGTTTACAAAACACAAGAGGAAATCAGAATGGTTTACTGGAAGACAGTACAGGCCGCTCACCCACAGTGGCTTTTGGTGTAGAAAGAAGTCGCTACATTTAGTCAACAGAAAAGTTAACAAGGCCATTGCTCACCACAAAGAAAAATAAACTAATACTTAATGGTTTAATACAATTGTATAAATAATTTGTTGATGGTTACACAATATGAGTAGGATGTGGCAAAACAGCAATGGATATTTACAAAATGGGAGTTTGGTATAATCTTGTTAAGATGAGATAAGTTTCTGACATTTTGTTGCACTATTGTTTTTGCTGTTAAATTCCGTAAGAATTTTTCACATTCTGTGTGTCTTTATCACATTTTGATTTATCTTAGAGGGAAGGGCCGAGGCGAGATCTCTATGCCTCCTGCACTTGTAGTCAAGGCACGTGACTTGTGTGAGGCACTGAGACAATTAATGAAGGGGAGACAAAGTGTTTAGGGAGGCTGTGAATGACAGTTGAGTACTGGGAAGGAGCGAAAAAAATTAGTTTTGAAGTGCCGCTCCCCCCCCACTCCCTCCTCCTTATGCTTTTGCCCAAGATGAATTGGCTTTTCAGATTTAAGAAAGTGCATGGCTGAAATACAAAGAGAGGCTCATCTATCAGCCCCTGAATAGTGAGAGAAAATCCTGTGGCTGTGAGGAAGGAGTGGGGGTGCGTTGTTGCTCTCTGATTAGACCCTGGGCCAGTTCTACTCAGGGGTTTGCAGCAAAAACATCAATCCTCTCTTCTTCCATTTCAAATCCTTTGAACCATTTGAGACAATTTCTCCACTGTAAGCCCAATTTTAAAGATTTTCTTTATCAAACGTGCCAGAATATGTGTCAGCGAACACTTATTGCTGCCTGGTTGTTTATCATGAAAACTCCAACTTGACAGAGGCAAACTCTAGGGCATCAGTAATGGAGAAAGAAAAAAGATAGAAAATGCTGCACTTTCATCATTCAGATGCAAACTGTCCAGGGTCCACTGAGTGAGTAGATGAGGCTGTAGGAAGAAAAAAAGAGTGTCAGTCTGTCATTCTAAACTGAGAATAGAGAGAAAAAATGCTGATAAATTTTAACAAGCCTGCTATCGTCCTCACACACACACTTGCAAAAAGGGAATCACCAATTACACACAGAGTGGCATTACAGAAAGCTTTTATAATGTTTCCAGGGCGTCAAGATCTTAATTTTTGATGCTGCTTCATGTGCATCCAGAGTATAAATTGGCCTCCCCAGTTTGCTGAAGTGATAAGAGGTAAACACCAAAAACCAATAACTGTCAGCCGAACGTTAAATCAAACTGACGTGTCTCTTAAAAGGTACGGCCATGAAAAATTAACCGGGGGAGTTTTGAGAGGCCTTAAAACGTAGGATTTTTTTTTTCATCCATCTCTCCTAGTGTGATCCACATTTTTTTTCACACTATAACTGGCTTTCGTCTGAGTCTGGATTACTACCACTTTGCATTGCAAATGCTTTATTCAGTGTATCAGCAGCAATAAAGCAATGTAGTAAAAGAAAATCTTTATTTTACATGAGATTATTAAGGTTACATTTTAACAGTGCTTCAAAAAAGTATGTATAGTCTTTGAAGTCTTTTTTCACAGATTACAACCACATACTTGAATGTGTTTTAATGATATTTTATGTAAAAGACAAAACAGTACCTAATAGTTAAATAAGAGAAAATTGATACATGGATTAATTTTTTTTAACAAACAACTATTTAAAAAACATTGCATATATTTGTATTCAGTCCCCCTCTATCAATACATTATAGAGCCAACATTTGCACCAATAGCAGCTGCCAGTCTTGGTGTATGTCTCTATCAGCTTTGCACATCTAGAAAACCTAACTGTTTGCCCATTCTTTTGACTTGTTGCTGCTTTTTTAGATAAATGTTCTCCTTGCCCCACCTACCTGTTTAGCAGACTGTCTAATTTTATAACATTTTAAATTTGAGTTGTGCCATGGTCCTTCCCTATTCATATGATAGATTTTAAAACTCAACTCTTCCTTAAACTTCTCCACAAATGTATAACAAAACATCTGTAAAGGCCTCAGATTAAATTACATACAGGCTACATACATTTGATAACTCCTAAACGCAGTAATTTATGCTTTATTCAAGACTTTCAGAAGGGGTTGAATACATGTACACACTATACTCTTCAAAAAAAAATTATCAAACCAAATCAAATCAAACTTTATTTATAAAACGCTTTTCATACAAGAAGTTGCATCACAAAGTGCTTTACAGATTAAAACCACTGTCCCTTCCATCCCCCACAGATTTAAAAGCATGGTCACAGTTATAACCCCCTCCCCCCAACCCATCTCCCATATACACACACAGTTAAAAGAAAAAGTAAAAAAGGACATTGGGCCGAGTGTAGATGAACCATGCAAGGAAACGCCATCAGAGGAGCCATCTGCCCCGGCAGCGGTAAATTTAACAGCAGCATTAACAGCAGCAGCCGAGGCACCGACACAGGGCACCCAGTGGAGGCAAGGCCAAGACCCCCACCTCCACCCAAGCTCCACCTGTAGAGCACCCAGGGAGCCACAGCCGACCACCGCTCCCGGGGCAGAGGGCTCCCACAGGGGAAACACTGGAACGGGGATTAAGATAAATTAAAGTATAAAAATAAACAGTAAATTAATGTGCTAAGATTAAATAGTAAAACTGATAAAAATATAATCATATAAAACATGCAGAGCAATTAAACAGACAGTAATAAATAATAATCAGTTAAAAGCTAGGCTAAAAAGGTGAGTCTTGAGCCTGCTCTTAAAAACATGAATATTCTCTGCAGCCCTGAGGTCCTCTGGCAGCCTGTTCCAGAGGTGAGGGCCATAAAACTGGAAAGATGCCTCGCCATGCGTGTGTGTCCTGATCAAGCATTTTGATATGTGTTTTTATAGTGACAAATGTAAAATCGTTAAAGGGGTATGGCTTCTTTTGCACATTATTGTTATATATCACCCAAGCAAGTCAAAGGAGGTTGGCTCGACACTAATATTATAACTTGGGTGGAAATGGTCACCCTGACTTTCTGTTATACAAGATCTGAACATCCTGCCTCTGCTGATTCAGTGAACCGTGAGAAAAGACTTTTGAGATTTTATAGGCTCAGTCAATCTCCACCGTGTCCTGAGCTGAGAAAAAACTGGAGTGAATCAAGTAAACCCCCTCCTAGAAGAGCAAGAGTGACATTAAATCCTTAATAGTTATTGGTGAGATATTAAGGGATTACAGCACCATGGGATCGAGTGGCTGAATGAGGGGAAACTCTCTGTCAAGCATCCTTCCTGAGATTATCATGTAACAAGCTGATGTGTCTAACAGTCTCGTGTGTGTATACTATAAATCTCATCAAAATGTGCATGTATAGCAGTTCAGAAAATGTGGACTAAAATAAGAGGGGAGCGCTTTATTGCCCTGACACATGTAGGTCTTGAGTCACTCAGCTTTGCGTGGTTTCTGTGGTAGAAATTGCACAAGGATTGAGCAAAGGTACGGCAAATTTAAACATGTCAGCCAATTTCAAATGTGTGAAGCAACAGAGTACTACAGCAAAGCTGGCGGCTCATGGCCTTGGGCCCTGGGCTGTCTGAATCTGAAATTCACAGTTCACAGCACACCCAGAGATGGAGCCGTAGAATCCTTGATGCCCTGCACAATGAGGCCATTGCATAGAAGATCACGATAGACTCTTGCTGGTGTTGATGGGAGAGGAAAAGCATTTTGACAGGCCAATGAAGAATTTATTTGAAGTGTCTGGTGGTGTTGGGAAGATTTGCATGCACTTCAAAAGCTACAAGCGAACAGATCAGAGAGCACACAGATATGAGTTCACACAAACTTTTCGTCCAATCCCATTTGAGCATTTTCTAGATATTTTAAACCAGCAAAACCAGGGGATGATCAGCCCCTTTATCCACATGATCTTTAACGGCTTCTTTTTTTTAACTCACATCTGAGCTGTCAGTTTGATTCGGCACATCACTACTGACAGCATGTCCACACAAACTACAGAGATTTCATGGCATCTAGCTGCGCACAGCAGTTTGTGTGGAAACAAGCTTCCAAGAGAGAAAGACAGTGAACATGAGGAAGAATCAGAGAAAAAGATTAGGCCTGACAAGAGACTTCTCTGGTTGATTTTGAGGTAACAGGCTGTGACAGCGCTCAAAAAAATACAGGTAGGAGGACACAATAGTGGAGACACTTGCTTAGAGAACATGTGCTTTTTGCAAAATCAAAAATGTTAAAACTGTTTAAGTAGGTTACTTTTTTCCCTCTGTTCTTTTAAAACTGATGACCTCTATGTGCTTATGTTGTCAATCTGCATAAAAAAGCAATGGCTACTTCAATCCATAGGCCATCCCTGCAAAGTATATTAGTTTAATAACAGAGAAACATGAAGCTTTGACATGTCATGTTTTTTCTCCCTGTTGTTTTTGACTGTTATCTCTTGCGACTGCAAGTCTCTCCATGCACAAAGAAACCACACAAATTCATCATCAACAGTTAGAGCAATGGATGGGTATCTCAAAGAGGACACAGACTTTTATTTTGTCATTAATTTAACCTGAATTTACTGTTTTCAGTCACAGTTTAATTTCTTATCCTAAAGCTGAGTGATTTAATATGAAATGATTTGCTACACAGGACTGTCTTTTCCACAACATCATTAACATGAAAAATATAAAAGAAAAATTTGAGTAGATATATTAGCAATGTTTTTTTTACCGAGTTAAATATGTCTCTTTCTCTCTGTTTTTCACTTTAAAGTTATACATAACATTAACCTGTAACTTGAAAAAAAAAAAGCAGAAAATAAGATATCGATTCATTGTCCATAGCTGCTTATTGTCCCTGAGCCGCGAGGGCTGGTGCCTATTTCCAGCAGTCATTTGGCATGAGGCAAGTACATCATTGGCATGTCACTATTACATCACAGATCAACACAACCTAATACACACACACAGTCATACCTACGGCCAATTTAGAGTAACAGTCATATTTTTGGATTATGGGAGGAAGTTGTAGTACCAGAAAGATTCCATGCATGCATGGAGTCAGCATGCAACTCCATGCAGAAAGACCTCAGGCTGGAATTCAAACCCAAGACCTTTTTGCTGCAAGGCAACAGTGGTACCAACTGCACTACAGTGCATGAAACCACATAAACACAGTCTTTTCCGGTCTCTGATTATGTTTGTCCAAAATGTCAATTAGTGAATGGACTTGAATTTTCTTTAGATTACATGGGGAGACAGCGTACACCCTGATTAGGTCACCATTCAATCACAGGGTGTAAAAAGTGTATAACTATAGAGTCATATATGGCTGGTGACAGACAGTGGCTTCTGAACTAGGCCTCATTGAACATCCAATTATGGTCAAGATTTTTTTTCCCAAAAATAAACCTGCTTGTGAAGTAAAATGCAAGCCTGACATTTATTTCACATAAATCCTTTTGTTATTTATATTTTTTTCCAACCACTGGTCAGGACCCTGAATATTACTGATAATCATGAATTCAAAGGTTTGGCCTCACCGTTTTGTCAGAGTTTGTGCCTCACAATAATACAGTGCACATAAGTATTATTTATAGTGCTTCCAGTGTGTCTGGCTAATCGACAAGCCTCTTCAAAGATCAGCCCTCTCGATCTCTAAGGTCAAGTGGAGCCGTTGTACAAGATGTAAAAGTTGAGATGTATAGGACCTTATTTTTGAGATACAACCAGTTAGTGTAGAACACTTAATACATGAAGAGAAAAAAATACCCTTGCATCAGTTTAGAGAGTTATTAAAAGCAACGACTGAATATTGAATTTAAACTTTTGTTTCTAGTTGAAGGCTTTTGTCTGACACAGCGCTCTATACTGACGGTACAGCCAAAAGAATAGAGATAGAGATAACTTGTTACAGTCTTCTCAGAGCTGGTTACAACAATTAGTTTTAGAGACTGTGAGGGCTTAAAGCAATAAAATCGATTCAGTAACAAAAAGCTGAGCAGGTCACTAGCTAAGTCATACCAAATGCTTGGAAGCATGTGGCTGGCATCAAGCCCTGGTTACTTTATTGTTTTGTTTTCTTGTGTAGTGATTTGTGCATAGCGGAGCTGTGCCTTGGGGACACAGAGACCAGCGACTGCCTGGACCGAATGAAAATCTGCGAAACAGACAGTATGTACATGCCTGAGGGCATGTGAAATAATTTACTTTTGTGCTGTACTCCTGTCTAACTGTCAGTGTCTTTTTTTCCAGTCAAGCGCAGATCATTATCGGATGTTTTTTTTTTTTCAGCACTGGTTTCTTTTAATATTTTAAAAGTGGCTCTTCTGTTGGGTTTCCTGTTAGGAGACAGTGTGTGCACTAGAGACAGTTTACATGTTTGCAGTTGTACCATGTCTTCCAAAGATCGGTTAAAGCAGTATTTTAAAAACTTTTTTCACATTTTGTAACATTACAAGAGCAAACATCAATGGATCAATGGAGATTTTACTTCATATGTCAAAACAGGGGATTGTGGAATGAAAGTATGGTTTAGAACATTTTGTTATGTCGCTGCCAGCTTTGCACATCTATAGACTGAAATGCCTGCCAATTCATCTTTGCTAAATAGCTCAACCAGTGTCTTATACAGTGATATATTAAACAGAGAGTAACTCTGAATATCAATTTTCAGCTCTTTTTCCAAAATTTTAGTTGGCTTTAAGTTTTGACTTTGACTAGATTATTTGAACTAATGATTGTGTTTTGATCTAAAACTAGTCACTGAACGACTTCACATTAAGTTACATTAAGAATCTTTTGTCATTGTATTAACCTTCCAGACCATGCAAGTATTCTGGTTCAAGACTACTTTGCAGCCCAAGAATCATACCCAGACATGAAGAAGCAGCATTCAGTTTTTATGCTCCTCTACTCTAAAATAAACTTCCAGAAAACTGTAAAAATGCTAAAGGATTAGTTTGAAGAATCAAATCAAGGCTAAAACCCATTTGTGTAGAGTTGCCTCTGATTATTAACAACTAGAACATCATTTATTGTAGCCTGCATTACAACTTTTCATTACTTTCCTTTACTTTGTTCCATGTTTTCATCATACAAAGCACTTGGATTGTCTTATTGCTGAAATGTGCTATACAAATAAACTTGCTTTGCCTAACATTTCACTAAAGCTCTGGTTGTATGTCTAGGCTCCTTTACAGTTTATGACAGATTTTCTTACAGTATTGTTACATATTTAGCATAATTGAATTATATCTGCAATCAGTGAGTAATTTTTCATTGACTTATTAACATAGAAGTCTTTATAAAGGAAAGCCCACAGAGGAGGAAAATCCTTGCTCCAGTTTTGCCACTACAGACCATCAGAGAAAACATTTTAGCTATTGAAGGATTAACAGCACTGCTTGGGGAGATCAGTTTTGATTAGGTTACTTCTTCATTTAGTCAAATTATATAAGTTACAAACATTACATGTGTTAAAATGCTTTGGATAAAAGTAATTCAAATTGGCAGTCATTCAAATCAGTTCATGTTAGTAGTGTTGTAGTTTTACATTCTTTCTATACAATGTATCTGTTCCTAAAATTCATCACCCTCTGGTTTGATTACTGCTGTATATTAAAAAAATCAAGCAGACAAGCAGAAAGTCAGAAACAAGAGTACAACTGTGGCAACACAGTCAGGGTGTGATAAACATTTTCTTGGAAATCCCTTTTCCCTAAAGGCAGGCAGGCAGGCAAAAAGTGTACAATTTAAAAAACTATTAACTATCGCCTGCATTGTGTTGTTGACGTCACAGCAACTCCTTATACTGAGCAAGCATGTAGTGACAGTGGAGAGGAAAAACTCCTCTAAATATGGTGCAGAAACCTCTAGCAGAACCTGGCTTAGTATGAGCGGCAATCTGCCACGATAAACTGGGAGTTCAAGAATACAGAGCAGAGACACAGAAAGAACTGATGTAAGAGTACTTTCTATGTTAAAGAAAGCAAAAAGTCGGTAACAGGACACGGAAGTGGAGCAATGTGCTCTGTTAGGAACATAAGGAACAATCTGATGTATGATGGAGCTTCAACATTAGGGGTTCATATGTAAGAAGAAGGATCGTAAATTATAATCTGGATTTAACAGAGAGCCAATGAAGGGAAGCTGAAACAGGAAAAACGTGAGCTATCTTTTTAATATTCATCAAAATACCACCTTGAATATCACTTTGGATTGCCTTGTTGCTGAAAGTGTGCTGTACAAATAAATCTGTCTTGCCTTGCATTCAAGTCATTCTCCCCATTCTTCGAGAGATGTTAAGACAAACTGTTAACTATTAAGGCAAACGTACTGTTATGTGACTCCATTCTGTACTGTATTTATTAATTAATAAAAGCATCATACTCAAAATTACTCACCTTTAAACTTATACCCTTCCACAGTGTTTCCTCTAGGATTTCCTCTAGTGAGGAGTTCTTTAGCAGTGGGGGCAGGCCTGCCGAAAGCCTCCCCCGGAAACATCCCAACCGCTGCCCGGTCCCGTCCCACCTAGTATGAAACGGAAATGACACTTTGCTGCAACACAAACAATTATATTTATTCACCTCTATTCACACACAACGAGATATATTTCAGTTGTGATTTAACTGTATTTCTGGAGAATCTACAACATAAATTCTTAATAGGGAAGCCAAAACCAAAAGCATTGAACGAAATGAAACAAATAGCATCTTTGCCTCAGTGGCAAAGTTGGCAGCCTTGCTGTGCACATTTAATTTTCCTGGGCTTTTGGAAAAATAACTCCAAGGCTCGGGTATAGGGGAATTCAGAAATAGGTGGTCCAATGATGCTCAGTAGCATACATGCAGCTAGAATGTCCCCCTGCAGCCTGTTCCTTAAGTCTATTTTAACCTATAAAATAATAAAACGAGTGATGAGAGAGATATTGATAGCTGAACAATCTCTCATTTCACATAACGCTGAAATATCTTACCCTGTTCATGGTGGAGAAATCTCTCTCACAATTGACACTTGAGATTGGCACTGTGAGGGCAATGGCTACCAGCTTACTGAGGGAGGGAGTGTTGCCAACTGTCTCAGACAGAAAGTAGCTGAAGTTGCCCCAGAAAGTCGCTAGATATCGCCAGATGACATCATACGCTAATTTGCATGATGTCAATGTCATCACGTGATGACAAAGGAAACAGAAAGGAGGAAATAATTATATTTAGATTAGGAGTTTGTCATACAGGGTTAAACAATACATTATTTAAACAGGGGAAACATGCTACAGGGAAATATGACTTTTGTCTTTAAGAAGAGACTGTGGAACAGGTTATATTTTTTTGCCTGACGTATATTGTTGAGAAAACTGGTACAAAACTTACAAGGTATCAAATTACAACTGGACATCAAAGACCTTTTAACAAAATGTAAAGTTCTGAAGAAAAAAAAATACATTTGCTGAGATATCTCAAGAAGACAAAATTAATAGAGAGAATATAGTTGTTTGTTTTTTAGTATTTTGTAATAGTAAGTAGGGCATATTTAGCATGCATCAAAAGTTTATTGCTTATGGTATTATTTTCAGTGGGTTTCTTTGTCATACATTTTAAATGTCCTACGTTTTTGAACTCACCATACATTTTGAATGCACCACAGGTGTGCGATGCAGCGTAGTACAGACAAGCTTCTGCCTTAATTCCCGTTGAAAGATCGGTCTTATATACATTCAGATTTATTTTTTACTTTTGAATTAACATTAAGTACAAAACAACTTCGTTTGTGAGTGGATGAAATGAACCGGAAAAGGTTTGATTGGTCAGTGGACATAATCTTATGCTGCATACACATGCGCAGATCATTCCCTTTCTGAGCGTCGGGAAGGAGCAAGCTGGTCTCTCAACTGCAGGAAATAAAGGCAACAAAGTTTCACAGAAAGTAGCTAAGGGTGGTCAGAAATGTCGCTAGATTTGTCGCTAGGCACTTTTTGGAAAAAAAAGTCATTAAGGGGGTCTGAAAAGTCATTAGAAATGGCGACAAAGTTGCTAAGTTGGCAACACTGGAGGGAGGGGTAGATCTGACACCACTCATCATGCTGGGATGCCGACCGTCCGATGCGAACAGTTCACGGCTCCGCGTTGTCCATTAATTTCTGTTAATGGACACCTCGAAGGGCATTATCCCGCTTATACCATGATCATTTACGAAAAAAATTAAGTATTTCATCAATTAATAATACTTTAATGTGTTTTAGAGTTAAAATCGTGAGGGTGTTTATTTTTATAAGTCGAGCGCACTATTAATATCTCCCGTATACAGGCGTTGCCAAACAGCGTGGCCACAGCGACCCAACCGCAACAGTTGAGTGATGGGAAGTGAGATTGTGGCTTTACCTTACGTTACGTGATACAAAGTGTTAACACGTTAATGTTATCAAACTCACCAAATTTACTTAATTTCCCTCTGGGATCAATAAAGTATTTTTGAATTTGAATTGAATTGAATTGAAATAAGTTAAAAGAAATGATAAAATCACTAATGTTTTGTCTGTCTTGCTTTTGCGATGTGTCAACTGTGAAATAATGCTGAGTCTCTGTTGCCATGGTTACCATCTAGCGTTTGAGACAGCGCAATAATTTAGAACTGTCATCAGGCAATTTGACGGGACGCCTTTCCTAGGGGGACTTTATTACTTTTTAATCTACACCCTCCAGCCAATCAAAATCGAGTATTCACCCAAACCCAAATAAGTGGAGTTAAACTGGACAGCCCCAATAATCTCTGAATAGTTCTACTTGCTAAATTGCAATGTGAGCGGCAGCCAACGGCGGTGCATTATGTTGGCAGGATCATTTAAAAGGCAACCGCGATTATTGTGCGTCTGCCCCATTTCTTTCTTCTTTTTTTAAATTTTTTTTTTTACCCCATTTCTGATACAGCGGCGGCAGAAAATTTTGGAGCGGCGGCGCGCCGCTCCAAAGTCAACATAGAGGAAGCACTGCTTCCACTTTGAGGAATTTAATGCTTTTTTGTGCTGTTTTCTTTAACAGCAGAACTGGATGATACAGATTTGGCTGCTTTGCCATCTCACACATACACTTACACAGATGCAGACCTTCTCATTCAAAGGTTAATTGGACTCAGGTTTTCTTCGCTGACCCACCAGATTGCTGGTGGCTCTTTCTGCAGCTCCATTGGTGCCCTGTTGGCCATAAAACTTTAACCCTGAGACACCAGCTCACAGTGAAGACTGAGGCAGCAGCTGAAATTACTCTCTGCAAACATCAGATTTTCCCAGGAAATATAGCTGTGCTGCGCAGCACCAGAAACTTTAATAGAGCTCCAAAGATGTAACTTGTGCTTTTTACTCTTTCATGCATGTTACAGTTAACCCATCCCTCAGCCCAATTTACACAGTAACTATGGGGAAGCCAGAATAAATGAATATTATAGACTCCACCATCGTGCATTCCATTTCATGTGCACATGGATGATAATTGAAAGAGAGTTTGGATGGATTTGAAGCTGGTATCGCCTCTCTGTGAAGCTGATTGTCATGTCATGCCACCATTGTGTTGTTAACATAAAGAAAACAAGGAGAATTTGAGCAGTATACTGAAACCTCTAGAGTAAAAGAAGCCGGTTTAAATATTAAAGTATAATTCTGCCTCCTCTCAGAACATTAAACAGATCCCCCTCTGTTCACTATCTCTGTGTGATGTTGAATATATTCATGCGGGCTGGCTGACTGCTCTGATGGCAGGTGCATGAAAATTGAAAGTTTCTGAATGACAGATTTGAAAGAAGTGGAGCAGCTCAGATTTCTATTTAATAAGGCGAACACAAACGATCACGATATTCTCGCTTGAACTAACATCTTTGGAGCTTGGCACATGGTCGAAAACATTCACCTATGGTCCATTCTTTGGCTTGAATCAAATATTTATGATGTTTTGTGAAGAGGGTCATTTCCATTTTTGCCCTTGTGGTCTTCTCTCATGTCACCCCACTGCAGAGCTCACTATAGAAGAGCTAACAATGGTTCATTTCCTACTACTGAAGTGCCAGAAATGTACTCTGCTGTTACCTGGTTTCCCCCATGAAAGTAGTACACTTACTGACCCCTGCCTTTTGTCAACACCCTCCACTTCACAGTGTGCTTCAAGTGCTAAAACCCTTGTTGAAAAAAGCAGGAACGAGGCAATGCTTAATATTTGGACGAAAGCTATTTGACGCAGCTGCAGTTTACATCTAGAGACAATGAACATATTCAATGCTCACCTTCTATGAGAAGCAATCTTTAACTCTGGCCAGTGATTCTCAATTTGGTTCGCGATTTGGACTTTGTATGGTCCATTCCAGTACCTGGACATGCTTTGTTCTAAACCAGGGTTTCTTAACCTGATCCTGCGAACCCACTGTCCTGCATTTTTTATGTCTTTCATTTCTCCCACACTTAAATGAATGGGTGATTAACAGACTTCTGCAGCACTTGATTGCATGAAGAGGAGGTAATGCAGATTTTTGAGTTAGGTGTTCTGGAGCAGAGAGACACTTTTAAAACATCAAGGGCTATGGGCCCAGAGGACCAGGGTGTGAAACCATGGTTAAGATCAAAGCATATTGTAGTGTTGGAATGGCCCAGTAAAAGTCCAGACCTTAATCCAATTCAGAATCAGTGGAAAGACTTAAAGAATACTGCTCATAGAAGGTGAATATTAAATCCTTTCATCGTAGCTCTGGGTGTAAGCCCTGCTGGTTATTAAAACTCTTCCTCAGTCTTTTGCAGCCTCTAAAAAGTTTTTATGTTAGGAAATATCTTGTATTTAGCTCCATCTATGTTAGCATAAACTCTGACTACTCTGTGCCAGCTGAAGAAAAGGCACTCCCACATTGTGATGCGACCACCACCATGGACAAATGCTTGTTTATGTTAATTTTCAGTGTTGGTTTTCCACCAAACAAAGGCTAAGAAAATCCACTTTTGATCTCATCTGATCAGAGCACTTCGCTCTGTGTTTGCTGTGTTACCCACTTAACTTGTGGTAAACAGCAAGATGTGAATAATAAACCAGGCATAAATGATAATTCTTCCCTTATTTGAATATGGTGAAAATTATTCAATGACAGTCAATTCTTTTGGCTTGAATAGAGGATTTATACTGTGTTCTGAGGGGAGGGGGGCATTCCAAATTTGCCCCTGCAGTCTCCCTTCATTCTTCTCCACTGTAAATCTCAGCTTAGGAGCTAATAGTGGCTCATTTACAACTCCTGAAATACCAAAAACTTACTCTGCTACTATCTGGTTCTTCTTATGAAAGCAGTACGCTGACTGACCCCTGCTCTTCAGCAACACCCTCCCCTTCACTCCGCATCACTGTGTGATGTAAGTCCTAAAAACCTGAAGAAAAACAGGAACCATGCATTAGCTACTTATGTGGAGGAAAACAATATGAGGCAGCAATGGTTTGCATTTCTATGATGTAAACAAATTCAACATTTAAATCAGATTTCAGAAAAAACAAATCACGAGTACATCTACATTTCCTGATTTGTTCAACAGTGTTTTTTGTTGTGTTTAGCTCAGGATTCAGCATCCTAATTAGCCCCTAGGAGATTCATCCAACAGTTTGTGATTTTTCCTGATTTTTAATCAGTCTAATTTTTCTCTCTGACACACAGGCACGTTCAGCAGCATACACACAAAGCCTCTGTTTGCATAATGTGTTCACTGTCTGATCCTCTGAGACTGAGCAATGTTTGTGCATGCGTGCATCTAAGTGTATCCGCTGCTGTGGGTGTGTTTGTGAATGCACAGGCGGAAGATTGGTCAAGTTCATTTGTATGTGTTTTGGAAGGGAGAGGTCTCACATCCCTCCACCGCCGCTACCCCAGCCAACCCCCGCTCCTTTTAGTCAGATGCCCTGGCTGTGGCTTGGCTATGATTGCTCTGACAGTTCAAAGAAACAAGCGAGGAAAAACAAAAAACGGCTGGCAGACTGTTTTTCTTGTTCTGTTATGGAAATTTGATTTTCTATCTCACTTCATCTTCTATACTTTACTATCTCTTTGCCGAGAATAGGTCTGTCTCGCCTGTTAAAACATTTCCTCATTTAGAAGTGCTCTGTTTTTCTCCAAAGCTTAGTTGAATTTCAGGTTCTTAACTTCACAAAGCAGTTTCATTTTTCTGATGAAATAAGAGCCTCCCTATAGTGCTGGTTCTCTCAATCACTCTTGATCTGTATTGTCTAGATACCAGACTATGAAATCTTGTTTTTAAAGTCATTTTTCTCAAAATTACCAGCTACCCTTTATATTGTCCTATTAAGTTATGCCAGTAGATGCCCATGATATAGATATAGAAAAAGCATTTTAAATATAATCTTTAATTGCAGTTGCATAATCTTGAAAATCCCAGCCTTTATTTTGTGCATAAATTCATACTTTCAAATAACTAACTTTTATAAAATGTTTTATGACTAAATTAAAGGCACCCCAACTGATATTATATGTTCTGCAACCCTCTTTCCTAACAAGATGGTTCTTAATCTTCTGTAACGTTTTACAAGCTGATGCATGCAGAGCAAAAAAAAAATGAAACTTTATTTATAAAGCTCTTTTCATACAAACATTGGAACTCAAAGTGCTTTACAGATTAAAAAGTCCCCACATAAATCGTACTCCCATCCCTCCACCATAGATTTTAAAGCATGCTCACAATTATACCCCCCTAACCCCCAACCCAACCCCCATGCGCACACACACTCAAGGTCAACAATAAAAAGGACATCTGGCCGAGTACAGATGAGCCAGGTAATGTAAGGAAACACCATCAAAGGAGCCATCTGCACCGGCAGCAGCAAATCAACAGCAGCCGCCAAGGCACTGACACAGGGCGCCCAGAGGAGGGAAGGGTTGAGACCCCCACCTTCACCCAAGCATGACCTGGAGAGCACCCAGGCAGCCACAGTCGACCACTGCTCCCGAGCTGGAAGGAAGATTAAAATAACAAGTATAAAATAAAAATGAATAGTGGATAAATATGATAAGACTAAGTAGTAAAACACTGATAAAAAATAAGCAAGTAAAACATGCAGAGCAATTAAACAGACTATAATAAATAATAATCTGTTAAAAGCTTGGCTAAAGAGGTCAGTCTTGAGCCTGCTCTTAAAAAACACGAATGTCCTCTGAATTAATGAATTAAAAAGATCTCTGAGGTCCTCCGGCAGCCTGTTCCAGAGGTGGGCCATCTCGGTGCTGTGGTTCACCCCAGAACCAGACTGAAATTTCTCTAGGACATTATGACCATTAATACAATCATTAAGTTGAATTAATGAATTAAAAAAAATCTCTTGTGCTCTCTTCTCTTCAGCTTTCCCCAAAGGATTTGGATCCAGGTGTGTGACAAGTGATGATCACAGAAGAAGGTTGCCTAATGAACCATTCCCGTGTTGCAATATGTACAATACTGCGTAACATGTGGGGAACTCTCCAATCCATTGGATTCAAATGTATAACATCCTGCACCTTGGAATTCATTCTGCTTCCTCAAAGATATGTGAAAGAATGGCTTACTCACAAGAGCTCAGTGAATTAAAGTATTATACAATAATGGTGCTGCTTACATAATAAGTCATTTATTACGAATTTATTACAAATCATACATTTCTGTCTGGCAGTCCTATGGATGAGTCTGTATTTGGCAAATGCCAGGAGAACAGCACCAATGTTTTTTATTATTACCTTGAATGTGAACAAAACAAAGGAGATGATTGTAGATTTCAAAAGAAACAGGGATAAGTCAAAAACTGTTTCCATCATGGGAGAAGAAGTGGAGGTGGTTGAGGAGTATAAATACCTCGGAGTTCACCTTGACAACAGACTGGACTGGAGACTGAACAGTAAAGCCGTCTACAAGAAGGGACAGAGCAGACTGTACTTCTTGAGGAAGCTTAGGTCCTTCAAGGTTTGCAGCAAGATGCTGCAGATCTTCTACAAGTCTGTTGTGGAGAGTGTAATCTCTTCAGCCGTCATCGGTTGGGGTAGCAGCATCAGAGCCAGGGATTTAAAAAGGCTAAACAACCTGATAAAGAAGGCTGGTTCTGTTCCTGGGACAACTGTGGAAAATCTGGAGATGATGATGCAAAGAAGGATTCTTCATAAAATCAAAAAAATTATGGACAACCCTGAGCATCCTCTTCATGAGACAGTCATACAACAACAGAGCGTCTTCAGTCGGAGGCTTCTTCAGTTTCACTGCAATACAGACCGCTACAGGAAATCCTTCCTGCCCACAGCCATCATCATCTACAACAACTCCTTAAAGAATTAATTATATGAGCTATACCAACACTTAATTTCCCTCCGGGATCAATAAAGTATTTTTGAATTGAATTGAATTGAATTTGACTGCACTTTGCCATGCAGAATGTCTTTTGAAAGAGGCATTTCAGTGCTTGGATGTTTTCAAAACTTGGACTCAGTCTCTTAGTCCAGTGGCAGAAACTCTCAGCACACCAGCAGACATTTTGATGAGTGTCTGAAGTGAGAGACTTAAGATAAAATTTGGATTTTAGGAACGGTTTCATTTTTTGCAATGCTTTTTAAAAAATTTAATTTAATTTTTACATGTTTTTCCTTAGATTTCTGTTTAAGTCATGTTGGATTGCCTTCTGTATGAATGGTGCTGTATAAATAAACTTTGCTTGCCAATTTGATGTGCCTAACTCTGTGGAAACAGCTTGGGAATAGCCCCTCGCTGTTGCAACATGACTGCTCACCAGTGCAAGGGGGAAGGTCCATAAAACCATGGATGAGTGAGTTTGGTGTGGAAAAACTTGACTGATCCATACAAAGTTCTGACCTTAACATAATTGAACATTTTTACAATTAATTAGAGCAGAGACTTTGACCCAGGCATTTCTTGTCTATTATCAGTGTCTGACTTCAGAAATATGCTTCTGGAATAATAGCCAAAAATTTCCATAAACACACTTCTAAACCTCTTGGAAAACCCAAAGTTGAAGCTTTTCTAAGCAGTAAAGGATGGCTGATAAAAAAATTAAACCTTAATTATGAATTAAGAATAGGATATCACTTAAAATATGTGTGTGGAGACATATTCTTGGCATTAGGGTGTATGTCTACGCTTTTGATACTATTACATATATAGTTTATTCACCAGTTATGCCAATGTTTTTGGGACATGAGGAAACCACTGGAAATAAACTGTGCAACGATGTGGGCTACATTGATAACTGGAGAACATTTTGGGGAAAACCTGGTCTGATCCGGAGAGACGGCATCCATCCCACTTTGGATGGAGCAGCTCTTCTTTCTAGGAATATGGCCAAATTTATTAGTCCTCCAAAACACTGACAACCCAGGGTCCAGACCAGGAAGCAGAGTCATAGTTTAACCCACCTCTCTGCTGCTTCTGTACTGTTACCCACCCATTACCCTATAGAAACAGTGTCTTGCCCACGGCCAAAATTAAATGGATTAAAAGTTAAGCCAACAAAGCAAATTATGGAAATCTCATAAAAATAAATACAACTTTGACTGAACAGAAAAATAAATCTATTAAATGTGGTTTATTAAACATAAGATCTCTCTCCTCAAAGACTTTGTTAGTAAATGACTTGATTTGTGATAATCACATTGATTTCCTTTGTCTCACAGAAACCTGGTTGCAGCAGGAGGATTATGTCAGTATAAATTAGTCAACTCCTTCCAGTCATTTAAATTTTCACATTCCTAGAAATACTGGGCGAGGAGGAGGAGTTGCAACCATTTTTCGTTCTGATTTACTAATTAGTCCCAGACCAATTGATAGCTACAGTTCTTTTGAACATCTAACCCTTAATTTTCCTCATCCAAGTTGCAAAACATTAAGACCATTTTTGTTTGTGGTTTTGTATCGTCCACCAGGCCCTTACTCTCAATTCTTGGATCAGATCTCACATTTTTTATCTGATTTAGTATTAAATACTGATAGGGTTATTATAGTGGGGGACTTTAATATTCATGTGGATACTGAAAGTGATAGCCTAAATGAAGCCTTTAATGCTATTTTAGACTCAATTGGCTTTACTCAAAAAGTACAGGGATCGACCCACTCGGGCAAACACACTTTGGACCTTGTACTGACAAACGGTATTGAGTGTGAGGAAATAACAGTCCACCCACATAACCCGGTCCTGTCTGACCACTTCTTAATAACTTTTGAATTTACTTTAACTGACCATCTTAAATCTGAAAGAAAATTTCATTATAGTAGAGCTTTATCAGACAATGCTGTAACAATTTTTAAAGAATCTGTTCCATTCTTACTTTCCTCAGTGTCTCAGGGTAACACAGTGGATGGCAGCAATTCTATCTCTAACCTTTCAGAAATTGATGGTCTGGTTCACAGCGTTACGTCATCATTGCGTTTGGCATTAGATAGTGTAGCCCCCTTAAAAAAGAAAGTGGCTAGCCATAGGAGGCTGACTCCTTGGTTCAACGCAGAGTTGCATACTTTAAAGCAGAATACTAGGAAATTGGAGAGAAAATGGCGCTCTACACACCTAGAGGATTCCTATTTAACCTGGAGTAACAGTCTATTGCTGTATTAAAAAGACCCTTCGACAACCTAGAACAGCATATTTTTCATCATTAATAGAGGCGAATAAAAACAATCCTAGGTTTCTTTTTAGTACAGTTGCCAAACTTACACAGAGTCATAGCTCTGTTGAGCCAACTATTCCCCCAGCTCTTAGCAGTGATGATTTTATGGGATTCTTCATAAATAAAATTAATTCTATTAAAAATAAAATCATTGGCATCCTCCCAAACATGATTACTTCTTCCTCAGTAAATGAGGCAGTATCGGAAAGAACTGTAAAACCTCAGTTGTGCTTAGGCTGTTTTGATTCAGTCGAGCTTTCAGAATTATCAAAAATATTAGCCTCATCTAAATCTTCAACTTGTATTTTGGACCCAATCTCAACCAAATTATTTAAAGAAGTGTTCCATTTGGTTCCTGGCCCCATTTTGGATATGATGAATCTATCCTTAGTAAACGGATACGTACCACAGGAATTTAAAATAGCTGTAAATAAACCTTTACTCAAGAAACCGTCCCTTGATCAAGATGACTTAGTAAATTACAGACCTATATCTAACCTTCCTTTCTTATCCAAAGTCCTTGAGAAAATTGTTGCTAATCAAGTCTGTGAGCATTTAAACAATAATGAGCTGTTTGAAGAGTTTCAGTCAGGTTTTAGAGCTCATCATAGCACTGAAACAGCACTGGTGAAGGTTACTAATGATATTCTGATGGCCTCAGATAATGGACTTGTGTCTGTTCTGGTTTTGTTAGATCTCAGTGCTGCTTTTGACACAGTCGATCATAATATTCTCTTAGAAAGGCTTGAACTTGTTGCAGGGATCAAAGGAACAGCACTAGGCTGGTTTAAATCATATTTGTCTGATAGATTCCAGTTTGTTCATCTAAATGATAAATCTTCTTCACTCTCAAGGGTTACTTGTGGAGTTCCACAGGGTTCTGTGCTTTGACCAATTCTGTTCACCATATATATGCTCCCAATTGGTAGAATCATTAGACAGCATGGGATAAATTTCCACAGCTATGCAGATGATACACAACTATATTTATCCATAAATCCTGATGAACCTAGTCAGTTAGGTAGATTACAGGCATGTCTGGAAGACATAAAAACATGGATGACCCTAAACTTTTTGCTTTTAAATTCTGACAAAACAGAAGTTGCTGACTTTGGACCAGAAGTTCTTAAACAGAAACTGATTGGTCAATCACTTCATCTGGATGGCATTAAATTGGCCCCCAGTAATAACGTAAAGAACCTCGGCGTTATTTTTGACCGAGACTTGATATTTAAATCCCATATTAAACAGGTTTCTAGGATTTCTTTCTTTCACCTCCGGAATATTGCTAAAATTAGAAACATCCTGTCCAGGAGTGATGTTGAGAAACTAGTCCATGCATTTGTTACCTCAAGGCTGGACTACTGTAATTCTTTACTATCAGGTAGTCCACAAAATGCCATTAAAAGCCTTCAGTTGGTCCAAAATGCGGCAGCAAGAGTTCTGATGAATATTAAAAAGAGAGATCAGATTTCTCCTGTTTTAGCTTCCCTTCATTGGCTCCCTGTTAAATCCAGAATAGAATTTAAGATCCTTCTTCTTACATACAACGCCCTTAATAATCAAGCTCCATCATACATCAGAGATCTAATTGTTCCTTCTGTTCCTAACAGAGTCCTTCGCTCTCAGACTGCAGGTTTACTTGTAGTTCCTAGGATTTCTAAAAGTAGAATGGGAGGCAGATCTTTTAGTTATCAGGCTCCTCTCCTGTGGAACCAGCTCCCAGCTTTAGTTCGTGAGGCAGACACTCTGTTTACTTTTAAGGCCAGGCTTAAAACTTTCCTTTTTGATAAAGCTTATAGTTAGAGGGGCTAAGGTCATCCTGAGCTATCTCTGTAGTTATGCTGCTATAGGCTTAGACTGCTGGAGGACAGACTTACCAATTTTCTTCACTCTGCTACTTCCTTTTCTCCTACGACTCTCCAGTTGTATTACAGTACATTCTGTTATTTCGACTGTTAACTTTGTTTTCTCTCAGTGTTTTTCTCTCCATAGAAGATATACCTGGTCTGGTATCCTGCTTGGCTGCAATGCCCTGTTGGACGGGGGGCATCGACTGGGATGATCCTCCCAGTAACTGAACATCCACTGTGTCCTGTTATTAACTTTTTACTTTCTGTAACATAGAAAGTACTCCTATATCAGATCTTCTGTTCCTTCTGTGTCTCTGCTCTGTCAAACCCCCAGACGGTCATAGCAGATGGCCGCTCCTACTGAGCCTGGTTCTGTTGGAGGTTTCTTCCTATTAAAGGGGAGTTTTTCCTCTCCACCGTCGCTACATGCTTGCTCAGTATGAGGGATTGCTGAAGGATTGCTGTGGTTGGAAAGTCTGCATCAACGAGGCCCAACCTCACGCCAATGACTGACGCAATCTGCTGGGATTCCTTAAATAGGAAACTTTTTAACTGATTGGAATGTTTGAATAAATGTATTGAAATTACTTCTTGTTAAGTGCCTTGAGATGACATCTGTTGTGAATTGGTGCTATATAAATAAACTGAATGGAAATTGAGGGTCTGCTGGGAACGTCTGGCAGAGTCTCCTGTCAGAAGGAGCTTTAACTCACACCTCCGGCAGAACTTTGAACACGTCCCGGGGGAGGCGGGGGACATCGAGTCTGAGTGGACCATGTTCCGCGCCTCCATTGCCGAGGAGGCTGACCGAAGCTGTGGCCGCAAGGTGGTCGGTGCCTGTCGCGGCGGCAACCCCCGAACCCGCTGGTGGACACCGGCGGTAAGGGATGCTGTCAGGCTGAAGAAGGAGTCCTACCGGGTCTTTTTGGCTTGTGGGACCCCTGAAGCAGCTGATAGGTACCGATAGGCCAAGCGGGATGCGGGTCGGATGGTTGCTGAGGAAAAAACTCGGGCGTGGGAGGAGTTTGGAGAGACCATGGAAAACCACTTCCGTACGGCTTCGAAGCGATTCTGGTCCACCATCCGGCGTCTCAGGGGGGGAAAGCGGTCTGCCACCAACACTGTTTACAGTGGGGATGGTGTGCTGCTGACCTCGACGCGGGACGTTTTGGGTCGGTGGATGGAATACTTCGAAGACCTCCTCAATCCCACCAGCACGCCTTCCAATCTGGAAGCAGGGTTTGGGGACTTGGGGTCGGGCTCTCCAATCTCTGGTGCTGAGGTCACCGAGGTCGTTAAAAAGCTCCTCGGTGGCAAGGCTCCGGGGGTGGATGAGATTCGACCGGAGTTCCTCAAGGCTCTGGATGTTGTGGGGCTGTGTTGGTTAACGCGGCTCTGCAATATTGCGTGGACATCGGGGGCAGTTCCCTTGGATTGGCAGACCGGGGTGGTGGTCCCCCTGTTTAAAAAGGGGGACCACAGGGTGTGTTCCAACTACAGGGGGATCACACTTCTGAGCCTCTCTGGTAAGGTCTATTCAGGGTTTCTGGAGAGGAGGGTCCGACGGATAGTCGAACCTCGGATCCAGGAGGAACAATGCGGTTTTCCTCCTGGCCGTGGAACACTGGACCAGCTCTACACCCTCAGCAGGGTCCTGGAGGGTGCGTGGCAGTTCGCCCAACCGGTCTACATGTGTTTTGTGGACTTGGAGAAGGCGTTCGACCATGTCCCTCGGGGGGCCCTGTGGGGGGTGCTCCGGGAGTATGGGGTACCGGGCCCCTTGATACGGGCTGTTAGGTCCCTGTACGACCGGTGCCAGAGTTTGGTTCACATTGCCGGCAGTAAGTCGGGCTTGTTTCCAGTGAGAGTTGGACTCCACCAAGGTTGCCCTTTGTCACTGATCCTGTTCCTAACTTTTATGGACAGGATCTCTAGGCGCAGCCAAGGCGTTGAGGGGATCCGCTTTGGTGGCCTCAGGATCGGGTCTCTGCTTTTTGCAGATGATGTGGTCCTGTTGGCTTCATCGGAGCGTGATCTACACCTTTCGCTGGAGCTGTTCGCAGCCGAGTGTGAAGCGGCTGGGATGAGAATCAGCACCTCCAAATCCGAGGCCATGGTCTTGAGCCGGAAAAGGGTGGGGTGCCTTCTCTGGGTCGGGGATGGGGTCCTTCCCCAAGTGGAGGAGTTTAAGTATCTGGGGTTCTTGTTCACAAATGAGGGAAAAATGGAGAGGGGGAGATCGATAGACGGATTGGTGGGGCATCTGCAGTTATGCGGGCGCTTTACCGGTCTGTCGTGGTGAAGAGAGAGCTGAGCCGAAAGGTGAAGCTCTCGATCTACCGGTCGATCTACGTTCCTACCCTCATCTATGGTCACGAACTCTGGGTGGTGACCGAAAGAACGAGATCACGGATACAAGCGGCTGAAATGAGTTTCCTCCGCAGAGTGTCTGGGCTCTCCCTTAGAGATAGGGTGAGAAGCTCAGTCATCCGGAGGGGGCTCAGAGTAGAGCCGCTGCTTCTCCTCATCGAGAGGAGTCAGTTGAGGTGGCTCTGGCATCTGGTCAGGATGCCTCCTGGACGCCTCCCTGGTGAGGTGTTTCAGGCACGTCTCACCGGGAGGAGGCCCAGGGGAAGGCCCAGGACACGCTGGAGGGACTATGTTTCTCGGCTGGCCTGGGAGCGCCTCGGGGTTCCTCTCGAGGAGCTGGAACAAGTGGCTGGGGAGAGGGAAGTCTGGGTCTCTTTGCTTAGGCTGCTGCCCCCGCAACCCGACCCCGGATAAGCGGAAGAAAATGGATGGATGGATGGATGGATGGATGGATGGATGGATGGATGGATGGATGGATGGATGGATGGATGGAATTGAAATTGAATTGAATTGCAAGTGCTACTCAAATGTTTATAGTGACCTAACAAAAACATAACAGTATTTTAATTCTATAACATGCAGACACTCTGTCTGCAATGACGAACACTTCTTCAACTTGGAATGCAAAAAGCATAAGGCTGCAGTGCAGAGCCCCACCCACCACGACAAAAGCAATTCCAATGGCAGCGACCTCAATGACTAAACTGACAGGGCTCCCAGCGAGAAGGATCCCCAAGAAGGGAACATTGGTGTTAGTCCGTACAAAATAATTTGTAAGAACCCTTCAGTAACACATAATAATAATAATAGTAATAAAAAATTTTAAATAAATGGATAAATAAGAATAAAAAATAAGAATAATTGAAAATAAATAAATAAAATAAGGAATAAGATAGGAAATAAAAATTTGATCAATAAAATAACTCAATTAAAAGCCAAGTTAAAAAGGTAGGTCTTCTTTTTAAAAACGTGAGCAGTTTCTGCAGCCCTGAGGTTTTCCAGCAGGTTGTTCCACAGATGAGGTCTGTAGTGATAGAACGATGTCTTAGTTCTGACTTGTGGAGCAACTAAAAGGCCAGTACCAGAGGACCTCAGGGACCGTGAGGGCTCATACTTTAAAAGAAGGTTGAATAAATAAGATGGACCAAGACCATTAAGACATTTATAAACTAATAAAATAACCTTAAAATAAATTCTAAAATGCACAGGGAGCCAATGCAACGACTTTAAAACTGGTGTAATGTGTTCCCTTCCCCTGGTCCTCATCATGCAACTGAGTTCTGGAGTAGTTGTAGGCTTAAAATACTCTTTTTGGGAAGACCAGAAAGCCTTGCATTACAATAATCTAATCTACTGAAAATAAAAGCATATAGTAACACCTTTGTGCTGGCAAGAGAGAAATGGGTGAACTCTGGCCTTTTATTTAAGATGATAAAATCCTATTTTAGTTGTATTTTTGACATGAGGAATAAACTTGAGCTCAGACTCAAAAAGGACGCCCAGGTTTCGTACACAATGAGAAGGTTTAAATTTTTGCAGTTCTGGTTAAATAATCTCTCTCTTGTCTTCAGGACCAATGATTAAAACTTCAGTTTTGTCCTGGTTGAGCTGTAAGAAGTTCTCTGCCATCCATGACTTGATATCTAAAATACAATTAAAAAGTACATTTACTGGCTCAACGTCATAAGGAGACACGGCAATGTAAAGCTGTGTATAATTAGCATAGATATGAAAATCAATGCCGTGCCTCCTGATGACATCCCCAAGGGTCAGCATGTAGAGATTAAAAAGTATTGGCCCTAAAATTGATCCTTGGGGAACCCCACAATGAATGTCATGGGTTCCTAAGGAGTAAATATCCATACTTTCAAAGTTTCTTCGATCTGTGAGATAGGAGTTAAACCATTCTAACAGTACCTGAGAGACCCACCACACTTTTGAGTCTGTGCAATAAAGTGTGGTGGTCAACTGTATCAAAAGGTGTGCTTAGATCCAGTAAAACCAAAACTACAATTTTCCATGAATCGAGGTTGCACCTGAGGTCATTAGCAATCTTTAAAAGAACTGTCTCGGTATTGTGGTTTGTCCTAAAACCAGATTGAAAAAAACTCATTAAGCTGAATAAAAACAACTTTTTTCTATAATTTTACTTAAAAAATTAAGTTGGATACTGGTTGATAGTTATCAAGAATGTTAGGATCTAAATCACTCTTCTTCAAATGGAGCTTCACCACTGCCGTTTTAAAGGCAGTTGGGAAAAAAACCATCTGAAGAGAGCATTTCACAATGTTTAAAAGCTCATGTTAATACATGTTAATACATGTCAATACATGTTAATATTAATATTTTGCTGCGATAACTGGTTGCATCTGATAGCACTAATTTTGTTTCTGAAGTAGTCTGCAAAGTCCTCACATGTACCAACTGAAGGAGACATGGAAGGTTTGTTAAAATCGGTGTTAAAAGATCAATTGTTTTAAAAAGGAATTTGGGATTGTTCCTATTGTCTGCAATGAGGTTTAAAAAGTGGAGCGTTCTTGCTCTTTTAACGTTATTATTATAAATTTTAAGTTGTTCGCGATATATTTGAAAATGAATTGTGAGCTTTGTTTTCCTCCATTTTCCCTCTGCTCTCCTTCATTTATTTTTCATGTCTTTCACTTCATAATTTCTCCATGGTCTTATGGGCTTGGTTTTCTTGGTTTTTGTTTTCTGTGGGGCTACTGAATCAATGGCTTACTTTAGCCTGCTGTTAAAATAATCAACAATACAATTACACGATACAGGTAAAGTCTGGCTTGGAGTTTGGTTTAAAATGTTAAAGAAATCTGCAGCCACTTCAGAAGTTATATATCTTTCCTCACAGTTCTCACCTGGTTCTCCTGTTGGATAGAACGTTTGATATAAAAAAAATGTACACTGCTCAAAAAAAAAGGGAACACTTAAACAACACAATGTAGCTCCAAGTCAATCACACTTCTGTGAAATCAAACTGCCCACTTAGGAATCAACACTGATTGACAATCAATTTCACATGCTGTTGTGCAAATGGAGTAAAAAGGTGGAAATTATAGGCAATTGGCAAGACACCCTGAATAAAGGAGTGGTTCTGCAGGTGGTGACTACAGACCACTTTTCAGTTCCTATGCTTTCTGGCTTATGTTTTGGTCACTTTTGAATGCTGGTGGTGCTTTCACTCTAGTGGTAGCATGAGACGGAGTCTACAACCCCCACTAGTGACTCAGGTAGTGCAGCTCTTCCAGGATGGCACATCAATGCGAGCTGTGGCAAGAAGGTTTTGCTGTGTCTGTCAGTGTAGTGTCCAGAGCATGCAGGCACTACCAGGAGACAGGCCAGTACATCAGGAAACGTGGAGGAGGCTGTAGGAGGGCAACAACCCAGCAGCAGGACTGCTACCTCCACTTTTGTGCAAGCAGGAACAGCAGAAGCACTGCCAGAGCCCTGCAAAATAACTTCCAGCAGGCCACAAATGTGCCTGTGTCTGCTCAAACGGTCAGAAACAGACTTCATGAGGGTGGTATGAGGGCCCGACATTCACAGGTGGGGGTTGTGCTAACAACCCAACATCATGCAGGATGTTTGGCATTTGCCAGAGAACACCAAGATTTGCAAATTCGCCACTGACACCCTGTGCTCTTCACAGATGAAAGCATGTTCAGACTGAGCACATGTGACAGAGTCTGGAGACCCCGTGGATAATGTTCTGGACCCGTAGGGACCCGTTGGGATCCGACGGGTTTGGGCAAAGATCTTCAGCTCTAGCCTGTACTGTGTTTTTCCACTTTAATTTGAGTGTGACTCCAAATCCAGACCTCCATGGGATGATAAATCTGATTTCCATTGATAATTTTTGTGTGATTTTGTTGTCAGCACATTCAACTATGTACAGAAAAAAGTATTTAATACAAATATTTAATTCATTCAGATCTAGGATGTGTTATATTAGTGTTCCCTTTATTTTTTTGAGCAGAGTTAAAAAGTGGTCTGACACAGCCAGGTCAACAATTGACAACACACGAGGGAAAAGGCCATATGTTATGACCAGGTCCAGGGTGCGCCCTTTGTTGTAAGTCAGCTATGTGACATGTTGCTTAAAATCCAACCCCCATGCCCACACACATTCAAGAGCAACAATAAATAGGACATTGGGCCAAGTAAAGATGAGCCAGAAAAGGTAAGGAAACACCATCAAAGGAACCATCAGAACCATCTGACAAAATATAAGCAAGTAAAACATGCAGAACAGTTAAACATACTATAATAAATATTAATCAGTTAAAAGCTAGGCTAAAAAAGTGTGTCTTGAGCCTGCTCTTAAAGACAGATCTCCAGATCATGGGCCAACCTTAGTCGGGCATTGAAGTGTCGTTGTTTCAACACTGGAGTTTTTCTTGGATGGTGACCTTGAAGTCCTTCTTGATGAAGAGCTCAACAACAGTCTTCCTTGAAACATCAATTCCTACAGATGCCAAGTGAGTCAGTCACCTTGGCAGAGACCCTGGGATCCTTGTTGACATTTCTGATTATTTTTCTCCCTAAAGTTTTTTAAATCTTGCGTTTACAACCACGGCCAGCTTTGTTTGTAACAGAATTTTTCTCCTGGTGCTTTGCAATGATGCATCTTACTGCTGTTCGAAACACAACAAAGTGCTTGAAAACTGCAGTGTATCCTTCAACCTATTATCTATTATCCTCTTTCTGAGGTCCAGACTAATTTATCTTTCTTTCCATGATGAATTTGCTTCTTACGAAGTGTTTTTCAGTTTTCTTGTTATAATTCAGGACATCAATAAAATATACTGATCAAACGTATTAAATTAGTTAGATCAATTAATTTAGCTTATAAATATTTGACCACTTAGAGGCCTACACAGACTGCTTATAGAACAATGAACTTCCATAATCAGATGATAAGAAAAAAATAAAAAGAGACAGTGGTGTCACTAAAAAGGCACTTACCCTATCCAGATAGAGTAGATCACTTAACTTTACATCCCTGTCCCAAATACGCACTGTTCCAAACAGGGGCCAATCACAAGCAACACACATACTTCATAGATATGACCAGAGGTGTCAAAAGTATTCACATTCAATACTCAAGTAGAAGTACAGATAATAGGGTTTAAAAAGACTTCTGTGGAAGTTGAAGTATCAAGTCAAGTTCTTTACTCAAGTAAAAGTAAAAAGTACTTGATTCAAAACTACTTAAAGTATAAAAGTAAAAGTAATGTAATTTTAAAAAATGACATTAAAGAATAAAGCTTAAGCCACACACCCCCCCCCCCCCCCAAAAAAAAAGAAAGGCCATAAATATATAAAAATTTTAAATATACCCCTGCTTTCTCTAATGACCCCCTTGTGGCTCACGAACCTCATGTTGGGAACCTCTGTTCTAGAGGCTGAATCCGCGCTTACGCCCTTAAGACTGGAACTAAAATTCAAATTCAAAAATACTTTATTGATCCCAGAGGGAAATTAAGTGTTGGTATAGCTCATATAATTAATTCTTTAAGGAGTTGTTATAGATGATGATGGCTGTGGGCAGGAAGGATTTCCTGTAGCGGTCTGTATTGCAGCGAAACTGAAGAAGCCTCTGACTGAAGACGCTCTGTTGTTGTGTGACAGTCTCATGAAGAGGATGCTCAGGGTTGTCCATAACTTTTTTGATTTTGTGAAGAATCCTTCTTTGCATCATCATCTCCTGATGTTCCACAGTTGTCCCAGGAACAGAACCAGCCTTCTTTATCAGGTTGTTTAGCCTTTTTAAGTCCCTGGCTCTGATGCTGCTACACCAACGGATGACAGCTGAAGAGATTACACTCTCCACAACAGACTTGTAGAATATCTGCAGCATCTTGCTGCAAACCTTGAAGGACCTAAGCTCCACTTCAGCCAAACTTTTGAAATCAGGGAACATTTCTCTGATTCAAGTGATCAGAGGTTGGAAAAACTCTCTGAACCCAGCTTCGTATCGCTTCAGCAGCAAAAAAATGTCGGAGCATGCGCTCTTTCTGCACGGGTGGTTGGCACAACACCGGGTTCTTTGAAGCGCATCTTTAACCAGCCTCTCCGGTAACAGTCACGTTCCAAAGCCTCCTGGTTTGAGATGATGCTCAGATGCTTCATGGGAATAATTAATTTATAGATTCAGTTACTTGTACTCCGCACTTTAACTCCAACCTAAAAATGTCTGGGCGTCTGCACCAAATGGTCAGGGGTGTGAATTATAATGTCAAAAATGACAGGTGGCCTGTGGATTTTCCATCACCGTTGTCAAAAAACGGACTAATACAGTATGGAAAATATTCGGTTAACCGGACCCCTGTGTGCACAGTATGCAATGGATCGCATACAACCGGGGTGTCAGAATGGTCAATGTTTAAAGGAGTCATAACCTAGTATTATCTTTGATACCCACGCTCTATTATAGTCTTTGAGGCACTTCTAAAAAAGAAAAGTTGAAAAAAATAAACACAGAGCTCCTCTGACCCTTATTTCTGAAGGCATTATTGTCTCGCGAGATCTGATGCGATCCATTAGCTGTCGAGGACGGGCATTGCATTAATGCAAATGAGGGACACGTTGATTGGTGGCAGGAAGGAGGGGGGTTGACACCGCAGGTAACGCTTCAGCATATCTAACCCATATCTACTACTCCCGCTAGCATACGATAGCCACATTAGCAGTTAGCTGCTGTTTGTTACACACAGCAGAGCAATAAAAACACAGCCTTACCGTTTCAATTGCAGGCAAGCCTCTGATTGTTAGAATGGCCCCTTTTTCCAAACGGAGCTTCGATGCCAACTTCGCCTGATATTCTCCCAAATTCGTAAAGGATTCCGGCGTAAAAAAATAGAAAAAATATTTCCATGTGGATTCTGGCAGAGCAACTCACGTGTGCACTACATTTCTGGTAGAAATTGTTTTAGCTGATTTAGCTGATTAAAATAAAAGGCTGACACGAGTATGTCTTCTTCATGCATCATTGCATGAAGAAACTTTCTGCATCTTTCACGGTAGAGTTCGTACTTCGAATCGGTGATGTGTCGGTCGCGAACAAACCGGCTCTAAGAGCTAACTCTTTGAAGTGAACGATGGGAGCCATTAGGAGCCGTTTTTTTATTTTTTCATTCCCCCCCGCTTGTTTTGGTACATTTGGTACACATCGTTTTGCATTAATTTTGGTAATAAAATACACTTTAAGCAACAGAAAATCTGAGGAGCCGAAAGAGCCAGCTCTTTATGGTGAGCCAAGCCAAAAGAACTGGCTCTCCAAAAAGAGCTGGAATTCCCATCACTAGAATTCAGTAATGGCGGCGCTCGACTGAATATGAGGGGGAGAGGAGCGAGGGGGAAAGGGGAGAGAGGGAGGGTGGGCGGGTTTCCTGCAGCATAGGTAGGTCTGCGATGTCTATATATGGTATATCCTGCGCTGACTTGACGTCAAGTCGGCCAGAAATTAAAATCACGTATTTGAGTGCGCGTGCACGTGGGCTGGTGGACGAACCCAGGGGTAAACAAACGCTTCACTTTTAAATATCGGCAGTGTATAATCGTTAGGCAATCATAACATACATTTTTTCTCATGGAAAAGTGAAAATTACAGGTCATGACTCCTTTAAAACTATGATCAAACCACTGTCAAATTCTATCCAGTTGGCACATTTTTTAGATCTTTTTTTTGTGTCTTCTAAATAAAAGACTTAATGAAGCAGGAGTAACGAGGCTATTTTTTAAATGTAAGGAGTAGAAAGTACAGATAACTGCGTGGAAATGTAAGGAGTAGAAGTAAAAAGTAGGCCAATAGATAATTACTTCAGTAAAGTATAAATACCCAAAATTTCTACTTAAGTAAGGTAACGAAGTATTTGTACTTCGTTACTTGACACCTTTGGATATGACTTGATGTTTCATGACACAGATATCATTTTTCATGCTGAGAGCCCAATGAACACTTAAGCACATTGTTAGATCCACCAACAAACATATAACACCAGCCTCATTCGCATAATCCACTCAGTTACAATGAAATTAACAGTAGGGTTTCACAAATTCTATGTTTAGGTTGAGATAACAGGACAGTACTGGCATGGCTCTCAAACAACCAGCTGGTATGAAGGGAGCATCTAAAGATTGTTATAGAGACTTGGTGACCACAAGATGCAACTCGCTGGAGTTCTCTCATAGTGAGTTTGGGGGGGGGGGGGGGGGGGTTATTTTCTTTTACCATCCAGATAAACTGCACAGATAAACTTGTGTTTTTCTTTCAGCCTAGTGGCCAGGGGCTACAACTACAATGTTTGATTGCCCTGGGAGGTCAGATCTCTGATCTGGATATAACAACACTTTGGAGTTGAGTATGTTTTAGCTGAAAGTCAGAATGATTTTCTGGTGGTTTTGGTGGTATCTTGTAGCAATATAAGTCAATAACATTGTATTTTTCTGCATTTTATGCACTCAAACACTAAAAGTTCAGATTCAAAAAAATAGAAATTGTATAGTACCATTGTATATGTCCAAGGGATTTAATGACAGCTCTAAAAAGTGCTACTAAAAGGTTTTTAGCAGAAACTTTCTTTATGTTTTAGATACCTGGAAGCCATATTGAACACTGTTTGGGGACATAATTATGACTTCAGGGGATGTTTTTAAATGTTTTTCCTTTGTGTCATATCATATTTAGGCTCCAAGGAAACAAGAAATCATGGGTGTCTAATTAAGAGCTCCTTGGCCGCTAAACCTTCAAACTCAAATAAAAAATTCCTGTTAATGCCTCGTGAATCTCCCCCAAATTCTTGAATGGGCTTTTCTTTAGTTCTCACAGGGCTGGGATTATCTCTGGTTCTTTTTCTTTCATAATCTTTCCTTCCACTCAACTAACTATTATTTATCTTGGATATAGGACTCCGAACAACTAGCTTCTTTAGATTTTACCTCTTGTAGTTTGTCCTACTTGTGGAGGGTGCAAGAAAATCTCTGCTGGACAGTAAAGTCTTTCCTGGGATTGTGTGGGCCATGACATAAGCTTTCCTTAATAAAACCTGCTTATCGTAGGTAATATTCAAATGTTTAGGGGGAAATGGGTGGTTTCAATAGGTGTAAGCCAGAATTATCAAAATTAACAGAAACAAACACTTTAAATATATTACTCTGTGTGTAATGAATCTATACGAGTTTCACTTTTGAATTGAACTAATGAAATAAATTTACCTTTCAAAGATATTCTAATTCACTGAGACACATCTATAGGTTCTTAAGCTAAATCTTTACAGCACAAGAAAGTCTGATGTAGCATTTCTGCAACTTCATCCAGATAGTCATCAGCAGTTTATACTCTGAAATGTTTAGCATATAGGACAGCAGCCATGTTATAACCAATCTGCAAGCATCACTATCCGGCTGCCTCCTAATCAGGGAGATTTTCAGCTGAGTGTGTAAGTGGAGGTATATGTTGCTGGTGTTATCAAGTCAGTGCCTGGCTTATCTGATACTTTCTCGAATTCAGTGCACAACAAGCCAAGGAAGGACGCTAAATTGTGCTTTTCAGCAAGCAGGAACTTGCTGCATGTGCTTCTTGTGGGGAAATAAAGGGTTAAAAGTAGAGATAATGAAGCCTGTCAGCTTTCTTGAGAACTGTTTCCCTGGTAAAAATAGTAATCAATGAAATAACTTAAAACTGATTTATCCATCCACAATGAGTCAAATAAAATAATAATAATATGCTTATTAGCGGAAACAAAAGATCCCCTAAAAAAGTATGTTTAGCAACGTGTCCTGTATTAATGAGAAGAGACTGATAACATACAAGCAAAATTTGTGCAAGCAGACGTCATTGACTCACAATGTGAAATTAATTTAATACTTGAAAAATCAATTAAGTTAATCTGCCCTTAACAGCAAACAAAGACACAGCTGCAGAGCTGCAAGAGAATTTCTTAATCTCAGACAATTAATAAGCAGGCCTCCATAAAATGCTCATTTGATTTTCCTCTGGAGGATGCAGAATCACTTCAAATGTACACCAACACTGTTCTTTATCGGGCCAAAAAGAAATACATAAAATACAAAAAAGCTTCCAGCCCAGATTCCTTTCTACAAGAGCTTACAGTTTTCTATTCATAGAACTCCTTTTGGAAATACCAAGCAGTCATAATGGAGCCAGGATCTGATTAACCTTCTCGCTTCTCTGCACAATGGCATCCTACCCTGAGACTCAGCCCTGTAATGGAGTCCGCTATCGCCGAACCTACTCCAAACATTCTTCGCACCGCAGGACTCAACGACCAGATTGGAATCCCTTAACTCCTCTCTGCACTCAGCACACAGTGGGGGAAACAAAGCACCCTCTAAGCCGATGCCCCTCAACATTAATCTATCTCTCTGCTCCACTTGCACACATCCACACACCACATGCATCCTATTTAGTGTCTTTGTTACCGTTTTGCATTCATAATCACAAACTCTCATGAGTAAAGTCTGTAGAATAAGAGGGCATTGTCTGCTTGCAGAATCTTTAAGCACTGTTTCTTTAAGGTATACCCCTGCATTATTTCTATACATATTAATGATTAGTCTTATTTTAGCCACTTGGTAAACTAACTAAACTTAATTGAACCATTAAATAGGGCACAATTACTTCAATACAGCATGATAAGGATCACTAAGATAAAAGCTTTTCTTAGTCTCCACACATAAGGGTCACATAAGCGTTAAAAGAGCTGAGATGTTTTAAATCCGCATGCTGCCTCAATATTGCCATCTTCTGGTCTAACAGCATTATGCACTTCACCCACTCAGGGTTCTCTGCTGTGGAGCAAATGGATTGCTTGTGCCAAAACTGTCAGAGGGAGTGATTAAACCCCTCAGTGGCCAGTTGGCCCAACAGTCCGCCCCCGGTGGCCAGGCCCGTGGGTACTGTTGGGACCAGGAGGACCGGGGCTTTGGTCAGGAGCCAGTCCCACATTTCACAGCCAGCTCCAGCTCAGCCCAAATATCATCTTCAACTGCCAATGAGAAAAGGTTCTCACTCATCAGATAATGGCTGAGAGGGAAATTGCTTCGAGGAGCTGACATTCTGGGATGGCAATGCGGAGATGTGATGTATTCGAGGAGCAGGAGAGGGATCCTGGTCCTTGAAAAAGGGACAAATTAGCATCAAGGCTACATGCACATGGAGGCACATATAAATGCAATCATAGGAGAACCCACATGCAAGAAATACACACTTTATCTCCCCTGTATTAAATATGACTTTCTAAGAGACAAACTGGTTTATTCACAGTCAGCATGAGGAAGAAAACTCCTATATACCTCAGTAGACATACAGTGGCTTGTAAAAGTATTCACATCTCTTAGAATTTTTCACATTACCACTTCAAATTTCAATGTGTTTTATCAGGCTTCTATGTGACAGGCAACAACAAAGTAAAAATTGAAGAGAAAGGATACATGAATATCATTTTTTTAGTTAATGGAAAAGTGCGGCATGTATTTCTTTTCAGGCCCCTTGAGTACTTTAAATACTATTTTAGAAATTATCTTGTACTATGTCTTTACAAACTATGCACATCCAGAGAGTCAGATCTTTGAGCATTCTTTCGAGTATTTTCCCTGATTCTCAAACAAAATTTCAGTCTGAACTTAATCTGGACCATTTTAATACAGGAACGTGCTCGGAACTAAATTATTCTATTCTAGCTGTGGCTGTAATTTTATGGTTGTTGTCCTGCTGGAGGGTGAACCACTGCCCAATCTCAAGACTTTTGCAGCCTCTAATATCTTGTATTTAGCTCCATTAAACTTTGAACACCTTCCCTGTGCCTACTGAAGAAAATTCTCCCTACAGTCCGATCCCTATACCCAGGTCGGATGACGAATTTGCACGTCAGGACAGCTATCGGCCTCCACCAGAGTTTCCTCTGGCTTCAAATAAAGTTCAATTTGGGATTTAATTTTGAAGTTTATTTGTATATTTGACTTCCGATTCAAAATTATATGCCTCTTTGTGTTGGTCTGCTAGATTGCATAATCTGAACAAAGTGTGCTGAAAAAATGTGAAAACAGTTTTCTGAGCCACTCCAGTAATTAATGGGTTTATGTTTGAATTTTTCTACATGCAAGCTGCAGATATACTCATAAGCTGTACAAGTTGCCATGCAAGGGAGCTGATGTTTTTGGGGCCTCATCCATGTAGTTTTGAACACAGATGGAAGCCTCCTTAATGACGCGGAAACCAATCATATCTATCAATCATAATCGCTACTGCAGAAGATCCACCGTACAGCATGATGCTGCCACTACCCTGTCACTGTGGGTATAGTGGGTTCATAGAAATGTGCACTGTTAGGCTTTTCTTTGCACATACTGTTTTGGTTTTAATTTTGTTTAGAGGTATCAGAGTAAAGAGGGCTGAATATATATGCATGCCACACTTTTCAGATTAGTATTTGTAAAAAAAAAGTAAACTGTGTAACATTTTCGTTTTAATTTACAATTTTTGTACAATTCTGTCTGTAAAACTGTAAAACTGTATTCAGTTATAAGTATATATATATATGGTAAAATGTTTTTGTACATGAATATCCACTAAACCAGGAACACTTTCAGTCTTTCTTGAGCTATAGCAACCACTCTAAGAATGTTTGAAAGGAATACCATTTCAAATATGCATCAAAAAATAATAATATTTGTAAGTTATCATTGGGCCATTATCCATGTGGCTGAGAAAAAAGCATGCATAAATTGTGAAGTGGTCACTCTAATCGCTATAATATTTATCATGGCATCTTCACTAAGTGAAAGTAGAAGTAGAAGCAAGTTGTATAATCTCCCCCAAAATTGTTATATTGCTGTCTTCACTAATTGCTGAAATCTAGACTGTTACAAGTCATCCATATGAACATGTCACCTGTAGATGGCAGTCTCATCCCTGGTTTTAATCCGACCCTGCAGGGTGACTCCCTATTTTGAGATGACTGTCATAAATTTCAGATACCTCTTTTTGCTTTGTTTGTCATTATGCTCCTTTAGCAGGTGTTTTTTTTTAAACAATGATGAGACAGAAAATTGTCTTTTTCCTCTTTATACATTCTAATGATGGATATTTCATGCCGCAGCCGTGCAGTTGTACTGCGCCTGTTTATTCTTCTTTGTTTTAGATCTTTTTTACATAAGGTCAGTGCTTTTTTAGGAATACTCATGCATAACAAAATGCAGCTAGCAACTGTTGTTCCAATCGTTGTGAGGCAGCAGCCATTAGTTACTACACAGGAGGGAATGGCTGGAGTTGAGAGAGGATAGAGGAACCTCAGCCAAACATGATTTGTCTCTGCATACTAATGTCTCTTTTGATCTGCCTTGGCTTTTAGGAGATTTAAACAACAAAATCTGTCTTTCAAAATATTTCTTAATAAACTCAGCCTTTTGTGGCCAGCATGAGGAAATCTTGGAAGCATTTTTTTGGCTCTGCATCCATATTAATGTTCTGCATTTGTTTAAAACATGTAGAGTCCGTTGAGATCTAATTACAAGAAAAGCCTTTATTATTCATGCTTTGCCCTAATAGACTAATTAATTTATCGTGAAACAGTGAGGAGTTTCTTTCAGATTTTCTCATGTTGTGCATTTATTTCCATAAGTGTTCTTTGTTTTACAAATGTCTTTTTAAGTTGGCCCTCACATGTCCTAAATTCAATGGCAGTGCACAAAGGGATTTTCATACCCAGCTGAAAAAGATCTAAGTGCAGAAGTTTCAACGCAATTTTTTTTTTTTAAAGCAGGAAAGAAGGACAATTACCCAACACCTAATAAAATCTAGCCTACACTTACCAATGTGATTTATATGACCCTGGAAGGTTTTTAGTGGCAAATTGTGGGAGCAAATTAGGTGTGATGGGGCACAGTATGCTAAACATTTGGCCAGTTGTAATCAGTTGGAGAGATGCGAGGTTATGGGTGGTGGGGGTTATCTGTGTCTGTGATGCCGCAGGAGGTGCCAAAAGCCACAGAGACCAAGAACCAGCCTGAGTGTTTGGCACCTTCGCAGCTGCTGCTCACATGCTTCCATCCTCTTGTCTCACCAAGGGCCAGCACCAAGCACGAGATAATCTTGTTTTATCTGCCTCTCAGACAGCCCAAATGGCTGAGATTAAATGTTCCACATGACCCTCTTGGCCAGGCCACTGACATGTATACCTCCAGTTTATTAGAGTGCCTAAGGTTAAAGTGAGATGAAGAAACTGATAAGGGGGCTGGTCCTGAAATGGCTGGATAAGTCTCCAGCCAGAGCAAAATGTCTGTGCCTATCTAAATTTAAGCATGCTGTGGCATGAATACAAATCAGAGAAGAGCTCAGTGAGGTATTTAGCAGAAGAGAAAAAAAGTTGCACCAACCAGTTAGAATGTTTAATCATGGCTAAACATACCAATCAACAGCCTGGTATTGTGATTGAATTCCTAACAGCATTCCTCAGATTCTGATTTTGAATTAGAAGTACTAAGGTTTTTCTATAGTGATTTCAAGATTATATATTGGTGCTTAGGAGCTTGCAAAGCTTTTATGTTTTTCAGCCAAATAGACATTATCATCAACAATGCCTTGCAGAAATATACCACTTAACCTGTATTTTATAGAACCACAGACTTTAAGGTATTTTAATGGGATTATATAAGATAAACTAACACAAATTAAAACCTATTTGTGATGTTGGAAGAAAATGATATACACATACATCAAAATGTGATGTGCATTTGTTTTCAGCCCTTTCTGAGTCAACATTTGGTAGAACCACCTTTTAATTGAATTGCAGCCATGACTCTTTGCAGGGATGTCTCTACAATACAAGTTTTGCATACACACATATATATATATATATATATATATATATATATATATATATATATATATATATATATATATAGAGAGAGAGAGAGAGAGAGAGAGAGAGAGAGAGAGAGAGAGAGAGAGAGAGAGAGAGAGAGAGAGAGAGAGAAAGAGAAAAAAATATATATATTCCTCTTTGAAAATTAGTTCCGGCTCATATTAGATGGAGAGTATCTATGAACATCCAGTTTCAGTTGGATTTAAGTCTGGACTTCCCACTTCCTGCTGAAGAAAATCATCTCCAAAGTATGATGCTGCCATCCCCATGTTTCAGAGTGATGTACAGTGTAAACTTTCCTTCACATTTCGGGTTTTGCAGGTAGGACAACAAAAATATGTTTGGGTCTCATCTGCTCAGGGCACCTTGATTTTACAATGACCCCACAAAGGTTGTGACAGACTGAAAACAGGACTGCTTCTCCATTCTTTTAACAATGACTTTCTTTTTGCCACTTAAGTATTAGGTGTTAAGAGTGTCCTGTTGATAGACTATTCCACCTGATCTGAGAATCTCTGTTGTTCTTCCAGATTTACCAAGGACCTCTTGACTGCTTCTCTGATTAATGCCCTGCTTCTGTAACCTGCTGGTTTGAAGTGTCGGTCATCTCTTGGAAGATTTGCAAATGTGTCAAAATCTTTCATTTTTTCGATGATGGATTAAAAAGCTCTCAGTGAGATGTTGAAGGATTGGGATATTGTGGTATAACCTAAACTTTTTCATACCTTTATCCGTGTCCTGCCTGGTGTGCTCCTTGGGGCCCTGTGTAAAAACATAATTGCCCTCTAATTCTACAAACAGGTTTTGCCATCCTTGGTGGGAACTGCTGCTGTCGAGGTTTTGCCATCATGGCAATAAGTCTTTTAGATTACTGTGGTTGAATTTTGGCCCACGGCTCTTTACAGAGTCTTTTTATTTCAGCCACACAGGAGAGTTTTTGAGTATGGTTGGCAGGTTTAAGGTTATGCCACAGCATCGCAATCCTGAGACTGACACTACAAAATCTTAATTTTGATTTGTATGAGTCATTCAATGTTGAACTTGCACTTCGCACATTGTACTTTGGATCATTGTCCTGGTGCATAACATAAGTGTGCTTGAGCTTAAGGGCAAGAACTGATGAGAACACATTTCCCTTCTTGGTTTTCTGACAGAAAGGAGAATTCATGGTTCCATTAGTTATGGCAAGAAGTTAAGATTGTGAAGCAGCAAAGAAGCCCAAGACCATTAAACTACCACCACCATTCTTGACTACTGGTAAGATGTTGGTAAGCTGTTGCTGTTTTTAGAGCAAACTTATCCCCCAATTTCCACTTCATGCGCTCCGCCACTCTGCCGCACAAAATTCTTCATTCTGTGGAAGAGAACAGACCAGAACAGAAAACAACAGTTATTCTCTGTTATTCTGTGTCAAGATATTTTGGACAACATATGTATAAATATAAACCCGCGTATATTTAAACATATGTTGCCCAAAATGAGGGGTTTTTGCGCTCTTTGGGTTTATTTTTGGTTTTCTCCATTTGCAAATGATGTCTCTCACTGTGGTTTTCTGGAGTTCCAAAGCCTTAGAAATTAGTTGGTTACCCTTTATAGTTTTCTAGATGTATTTTTGAGTACTTTGGGCCCACTTCATGTCATCAGTCATGTTCCAGGTCCCTAATATCCAAATTCCATGGATCAGGCATTAATTAGACCAGGAAGTGAACAGTGAAATTTATCAATAAAAAAAGTGTTTAATCACAATTAATTTGTAATTTTGTGCACTGGAGTTTAATAAAGAACACAAAAGTAAACAGGGCTGAACACTATTACATGTCACACTATTCAGATTGGTATTTGTAAAAAAAATAATAAAAAAATAGCAAGCTTTGTATCTTTTGCCTCCCCTCCACTGTAATGCAAAAATGCAAAAATACTTTCTAATTTGACCAACTTAAATACTTTTGCAAGGGGCTGCTTTAAAGAATGAAAGAAAATATTAAATCATTTATCAGTGTGAATCTGTATTTGGCAAATAAGTAGATATTTTTTTATCCTTGAATTGTTGCCTGTTGCTACAACAATTGAAGGTAAACAAGTCCAGTAACTGTTGATCTGTGCTGAACATCAGCTCAGGGCATTGTCTTTGTGTATGACCCACTTTTGCTTCTGAGATTCACTTTACAGACAGCTGCAAGGATTTTATTTCTCTGTTTCATCAATGAGAGCAAGCCATTCTGGCGAAGAAAAACAGCCACAGGCCAAGAGACCACATCAACAATGTTTCACTTATAGGATAAGTTTCTGATGGGGAAATACTGTTTCCCTTTTTTGATCTTTTTGACTATGAGGATCACTCTTCAAAATATTTAGAATGATATTAGTGATTTGAGCAATTTTAGAATGTGAACGAAGAGTCAGGAATTCAATTCACTTTTTGTGCACACATTTTTCTTGCAATATACACACGTTGACACTTGAAGCTAAGCTCGTGCCCCCAAGCTTCTAGCTGGAGGGAAAAAAAACTTCGCACCCACGCTGACAACCATTGTTATTAGCTGTCAGTTGTCAAAATTGTGCTAAAAAGCGGTTAATAAAAGTATAATAAACAGTCAGTATGGTTAACACGTGCAGCGATATAAACTCAACAAAAAAAAGAAACGCCCCTTTTTCAGGACTGTGTATTTCAACAATAATGTTGTAAAAATTTCAATTCAATTCAATTCAATTCAGTTTATTTATATAGCGCCAATTCACAACAGATGTCATCTCAAGGCACTTAACAAGAAGTCATTTCAATACAATTATACAAACATTCCAATCAGTTAAAAAGTTTCCTATTTAAGGAATCCCAGCAGATTGCGTCAGTCATTGGCGTGAGGTTGGGCAGATTTCCAACCACAGCAATCCTTCAGCAATCCCTCATACTGAGCAAGCATGTAGCGACAGTGGAGAGGAAAAACTCCCCTTTAACAGGAAGAAACCTCCAACAGAACCAGGCTCAGTAGGAGCGGCCATCTGCCACGACCGTCTGGGGGTTTGAGAAGACAGAGCAGAACACAGAAGGAACAGAAGATCCGATATAAGAGAACTTTCTATGTTACAGAAAGTAAAAAGTTGATAACAGGACACAGTGGATGTTCAGTTACTGAGAGGATCATCCCAGTCGATGACCCCCGTCCAACAGGGCATTGCAGCCAAGCAGGATACCAGACCAGGTGTATCTTCGATGGGGAGAAAAACACTGAGAGAAAACAAAGTTAACAGTCGAAATAACAGAATGTACTGTAATACAACTGGAGAGTCGTAGGAGAAAAGGAAGTAGCAGAGTGAAGAAAATTGGTAAGTCTGTCCTCCAGCAGTCTAAGCCTATAGCAGCATAACTACAGAGATAGCTCAGGATGACCTAAGCCACTCTAACTATAAGCTTTATCAAAAAGGAAAGTTTTAAGCCTGGCCTTAAAAGTAAACAGAGTGTCTGCCTCACGGACTAAAGCTGGGAGCTGGTTCCACAGGAGAGGAGCCTGATAACTAAAAGATCTGCCTCCCATTCTACTTTTAGAGATCCTAGGAACTACAAGTAAACCTGCAGTCTGAGAGCGAAGTGCTCTTTTAGGAACATATGGAACAATTAGATCTCTGATGTATGATGGAGCTTGATTATTAAGGGCTTTGTATGTAAGAAGAAGGATCTTAAATTCTATTCTGGATTTAACAGGGAGCCAATGAAGGGAAGCTAAAACAGGAGAAATGTGATCTCTCTTTTTAATATTCATCAGAACTCTTGCTGCCGCATTTTGGATCAACTGAAGGCTTTTAATGGCATTTTGTGGACTTCCTGATAGTAAAGAATTACAGTAGTCCAGCCTTGAGGTAACAAATGCATGGACTAGTTTCTCAGCATCACTCCTGGACAGGATGTTTCTAATTTTAGCAATATTCCGGAGGTGAAAAAAAGAAATCCTAGAAACCTGTTTAATATGGGATTTAAATGTCAAGTCTTGGTCAAAAATAACGCCAAGGTTCTTTACGTTATTACTGGGGGCCAATTTAATGCCATCCAGATGAAGTGATTGACTAATCAGTTTCTGTTTAAGAACTTCTGGTCCAAAGACAGCAACTTCTGTCTTGTCAGAATTTAAAAGCAAAAAGTTTAGGGTCATCCATGCTTTTATGTCTTCCAGACATGCCTGTAATCTACCTAACTGACTGGGTTCATCAGGATTTATGGATAAATATAGTTGTGTATCATCGGCATAGCTGTGGAAATTTATCCCATGCTGTCTAATGATTCTACCAATTGGAAGCATATATATGGTGAAAAGAATTGGTCCAAGGACAGAACCCTGTGGAACTCCACAAGTAACCCTTGAGAGTGAAGATGATTTATCATTTAGATGAACAAACTGGAATCTATCAGACAAATATGATTTAAACCAGCCTAGTGCTGTTCCTTTGATCCCTGCAACATGTTCAAGCCTTTCTAAGAGAATATTATGATCGACTGTGTCAAAAGCAGCACTGAGATCTAACAAAACCAGAACAGACACCAGTCCATTATCTGAGGCCATGAGAATATCATTAGTAACCTTCACCAGTGCTGTTTCAGTGCTATGATGAGCTCTAAAACCTGACTGAAACTCTTCAAACAGCTCGTTACTGTTTACATGTTCACAGACTTGATTAGCAACTATTTTCTCAAGGACTTTGGATAAGAAAGGAAGGTTAGATATAGGTCTGTAATTCACTAAGTCATCTTGATCAAGGGAAGGTTTCTTGAGTAAAGGTTTAATTACAGCTATTTTAAATTCCTGTGGTACGTATCCGTTTACTAAGGATAGATTCATCATATCCAAAATGGGGCCAGGAACCAAATGGAACACTTCTTTAAATAATTTGGTTGAGATTGGGTCCAAAATACAAGTTGAAGATTTAGATGAGGCTAATATTCTTGATAATTCTGAAAGCTCGACTGAATCAAAACAGCCTAAGCAATACTGAGGTTCTACAGTTCTTTCCGATACTGACTCATTTACTGAGGAAGAAGTAATCATGTTTGGGAGGGTGCCAATGATTTTATTTTTAATAAAATTTATTTTATTTATGAAGAATCTCATAAAATCATCACTGCTAAGAGCCGGGGGTATAGTTTGCTCAACAGAGCTATGACTCTGTGTAAGTTTGGCAACTGTACTAAAAAGAAACCTAGGATTGTTTTTATTCGCCTCTATTAATGATGAAAAATATGCTGTTCTAGCTTGTCGAAGGGTCTTTTTATACAGCAGTAGACTGTTATTCCAGGTTAAATAGGAATCCTCTAGATGTGTAAAGCGCCATTTTCTCTCCAACTTCCTAGTATTCTGCTTTAAAGTACGCAACTCTGCGTTAAACCAAGGAGTCAGCCTCCTATGGCTAGCCACTTTCTTTTTTAATGGGGCTACACTATCTAATGCCAAACGCAATGAGGACGTAACGCTGTGAACCAGACCATCAATTTCTGAAGGGTTAGAGATAGAATTGCTGCCATCCACTGTGTTACTCTGAGACACTGAGGAAAGTAAGAATGGTACAGATTCTTTAAAAATTGTTACAGCATTGTCTGATAAAGTTCTACTATAATGAAATTTTCTTTCAGATTTAAGATGGTCAGTTAAAGTAAATTCAAAAGTTATCAAGAAGTGGTCAGACAGGACCGGGTTATGTGGGTGGACTGTTATTTCCTCACACTCAATACCGTATGTCAGTACAAGGTCCAAAGTGTGTTTACCTGAGTGGGTCGATCCCTGTACTTTTTGAGTAAAGCCAATTGAGTCTAAAATAGCATTAAAGGCTGCATTTAGGCTATCACTTTCAGTATCCACATGAATATTGAAGTCCCCCACTATAATAACCCTATCAGTATTTAATACTATATCAGATAAAAAATGTGAGATCTGATCCAAGAATTGAGAGTAAGGGCCTGGTGGACGATACAAAACCACAAACAAAAATGGTCTTAATGTTTTGCAACTTGGATGAGGAAAATTAAGGGTTAGATGCTCAAAAGAACTGTAGCTATCAATTGGTCTGGGACTAATTAGTAAATCAGAACGGAAAATGGCTGCAACTCCTCCTCCTCGCCCAGTATTTCTAGGAATGTTAAAATTTGGAAAAATCCAAATAACTTTACAGATCTTCATTGTAAATTGTTTAAACAATGTTTTCCATGCATGTTCAATTAACCATAATCAATTAATTAACATACACCTGTGGAATGGTCATTACGACCTTAACAGCTTACATAAAATAGGTATTTAATGTCACAGTTCTAAAAACGCAGGACACTAAAGAGAGTTGTCTACCGACTGTGAAAAACACCCAAAGAAAGATGCCCAGGGTCCCTGCTCATCTGCGTGAACGTGCATTAGGCATGCTGCAGGGAGGCATGAGGACTGCTGATGTGGCAAGGGCAATAAATTGCCATGTCCGCACTGTGAGACGCCTAAGACAGCGCTACAGGGAGACAGGAAGGACATCTGATCATCCTCGCAGTGGAAGACCACGTCTAACAACACCTGCACAGGATCGGTACATCCGAATATCACACCTGCGTGCCAGGTACAGGATGGCCACAACAACTTCCTGAGTCACACCAGGAACACACAATCCCTCACATCACCATCGGACTGAGCTTGTTGTCATTGCAGGCAATCTCAATGCCTTGCGGTACAGGGAAGACATCCTCCTCCCTCATGTGGTACTCTTTATGCATGCTCATCCGAACATGATCCTCCAGCAGGACAATACCACCAGCCATAATGCTCGTTCTGTGCGTGAGTTTCTGCATGACAGCAATGTCAGTGTTCTGCCATGGCCAGCGAAGAGCCCGGATCTCAATCCCATTGAGCACGTCTGGGATCTGTTGGATCGCAGGGTGAGGGCTAGGGCCATTCCCCCCAGAAATGTCCAGGAACTTGCAAGTGCCTTGGTGGAAGAGTGGGGTAACATCTCACAGCAAGAACTGACAAATCTGGTCCAGTCCATGAGGAGGAGATGCACTGCAGTACTTCAAGCAGCTGGTGGCCACACCAGATACTGACTGGTACTTTTGATTTTGAGCCTCCCTTCATTCAAGGACACATTATTCTATTTCTGTTAGTCACATGTATGTGAAACATTTTTAGTTTATGTCTTTTGATGTTGACTCTTTTAGTGTCCATACAAATATTGACACGCATTAAGTTTACTGAAAGTAAAAACAGTTGAAAGTCAGAGGATGTTTCTTTTTTTGCTGAGTTTAGGTTCCACAAATAGACAAAAACAGTAGTAATGTTGAATTCCATCTGCCTCCAGCTGATGAAGTATGTTGAATGCAATGGTTGATAGCCATGAAGAGAGTTCAACTGAATGATTCATCCAAATCCTGGGAGTCAAAGTCTCATTAAATAATCTGATCAGTTCACTTCATTGGAGGTATTTTGAAGTTTAAATAAAATCTAGCCTAAATTATTTCATAAGAACATTTAAAAAACATGCCAACATGCAAAGCTACATCTACTGCTAGCATAGTTAGCATGGAACACTAAGAATACTACTATACTACAGTATATGGAATTGACAGATGTGCTTTTATGATCATGAAACTGCTTTGTATAAAAACTTACATATTAATGTAGATGTGTACCAAAACAATGTTGATAGTGTGTTGTTTATGTTCTGGTCAGCCATCTAACAAACCAGAGAGCCCTGCCTACATCCTTTCATATTTTGCTTCACACCACTGGCTAAACTGTCTAGGCATGTTGATGATTGATATGTAAGGTGTATGAAGCATCGAGCACTGGGAGTTGTCCAGTCAAAAGTCAAAATAATTGTAGATACCACCATACTGAGCTGGCAGCCAATTCTGAGGACTGTCATCCTATAGCTTGTTAGCTATTTGAAACAGGTCTGGAAAGCATACTAAATACGGTTAGCTTTGTGATGTATCTTTTTTGATCATCTGCACAAAGATGATCTAAATTAGTAATACCTACATCCCTATGTTTCATTTTGTTAGCTGACTTTTTCAACTGCGGCAGCACGAATCTGGATAGCGGGTGCGGAAGCTCTTTTTGCCCTCCAGTATGGTGCGCATGCAGTTCAGTTTGTGAAATCACAACAGGCACTTTACAAGACAAACAGACTCAGTCTATATACACCGATCTATAGTGAATTCAGTCTAACATAGCATGAAGACAGATTCATAAAGTTAATTACATTTCAATTCAATCATTAAAATCAATAATGAAGTTGAGTTTATTTCATTTTGCCAATTGGTAAAAGGTTTTCTATATAAGGAAACCCAGCTTATTACAGTGACTGACTTTGCAGTAATTCCTCCTTCTGAACTGACCAACTAGTGGTTTGACAAGAGAGAGTGCATACAAAAAACATAGAATCAATGTTCCAGGAGTACTCTATGTTAAAGAAAAAGTTAATGGCAGCAGTAGGTCCTTTAGTAGCTTCATCTTGGAGAGAAAAGGAAACCTATAAGATCTGAGCAGTAGAGAAAAAAGATTTGTATAAGATTTGAGCCAGGAGTAAAATCTAAGGCATGAAAAACAGAGTGCAAATTGTTAGTCACAGCAATAGCTCCTTCAATTGCTTTTTCTATGAGAGAGGGGGGGTTAAAGACAGAAAGAGAGTGTCAAGAGTATAAACTATGGAAAGATAACTAGAAGTTATTGGCAGCAATAGCTCAGCCAATTGTCTGCTCCAGAAACGTGTCACAGCTAACAGAAATGCCCTACCACATCTATCTTCTATATAGAGAAACAAAGAAAGGCAGATCATAGAGTAACAATAAGCAATAATTGCAGATAAATGCATAATATGCATATTTTTTCAAAATGAAAGCTTTCGACCTAGCCTTTAAAGTATAAAGGGGTCTGTATCACAAACAACAACTGGGGGCTGGTTCAACAGAAGAGGAGCCTGTCTGACGGTCTTCGTTTTTGCTTTCAGACTCTAAGAATCTCCAGTAAAAAATGGTGTGCTCGGTTGGGAAGATGGGAAAATATCAATAGGTCATTGTTGGGATATTTCACAAGCAGCTGTGTAAATGCTGTACAGTCTACATGTATATATATACATATATATATATATATATATATATATGTATATATTTATATATATGTATATATATATATATATGTATATGTGTATATATATATATATATATATATATATATATATATATATATATATATATATATATATATATATATATATATATATATATATAAATAATTTAATTTTTTTACAGTGTAATAGGTTCAATGTAAGGAAGTTTGAAATTTTTGATCAACATCAAATTATGTATTACTTATGTACAGTGCCTCGGAAAAAAACTCATGTCGCTCAAACTTTTTCAAATTTTGTCACATTGCCATTATAAACATTAATGTACTTTAATGGGATTTTATGTGATAGACCAACAGAAAGTGGGACATAATATTGAATTAGTAGGAATTTTCCTTTTTTTACTCTACTCTAATACCTCTAAAAAGAATCAAAAATTGAACTTTTACCCCACATGCAAAGAAAATGGAAAGAGTATGGCATTACTGCAAATTTACTAGAATATGTTCATCCACCTAAACTGAAAGGCAATCAGAGAAGGAGCCAAAAAGCCCATGTTAAATCTGTAGAAGCTGCAGAAATCTGCAGCTTAGTCGGGATAATCTGACAACAGGACAATCATCAGTCATGCAATCCAGAAGTCTTACCTTTATGGAAGAGGGGCAAGAAGAAAGCCATTGTTGAAAGAAAGCCACCTTAAGTCCCACACTCAAAAAAACCTTGTGTGGCGGAAAATTGGCACTGCACATTCACCAAAGTACAACATCCTCAAAAAACACATGATGCTGGTAGCATTATCAGGCACATGGAAGCTGCTCAGAGTTCATGGGTATATGGATTGAGCTAAATTCAGGGATAATCATGGGAAAGGCTGTAAAATACTTTGCTGGTGTTCTTCTTCCAGTTGGACAACAACACTAAAACCAGAATCACAATGGAATGATTGAGGACAAGGCATATTTTGATGTGTATATTCTTAACTTTGTTGAAACAACCTAATCAAAGTCCAGACCTATATCCAATAGAGAATGTGAGATAAGATTTGAAAGTAGATCTTCACAGACACTCCATCCTATCTAACTGAGCCTAGTAGTGGCCGATATAAACAGTGTAAGGGAGAAATGATATAAAATTAGCCAATAGTTGACAATACTGGCTGAGCGCGATTGTGCATGTTGATGATATCATCAAGCTAGCCTACTCTGTACAAGCTACACAAAGAGGATAAATACTGATGTTCAGTGTTCTTATTTACAGTAGATATTGTAAGTTTAAAATGTGTTGTTTTTTTATTTTACCAAAAAGAAATCTGTTTAACTTAATACATTTTGAGATCAAATATGTGCATCTTCTTTTTTGTGCAATATTTAGAAATAAATATTAAAGCTACATTGTGTAAGAACTTCTCCCATTTAGCGGTGAAACAACCAACTGAATATTATGTTCGAGCCTCCCACCCCCCATTCAGAGCGCGTTTTAACTGCTACGGTGGCCGTTTCATGCCAAGGTTAACATGGCTTCCAGTACTACGACTTCGTCCAGTGTTCCTTCCAGTGATGAGGTTACTTTAGAAAACTACATTGCATTAAGTTATATAGTCAGACGTCTGCCGTGTCGCGAGTAGACAATCTCCCTCTGGCATTCGTCACGGTGCAACTGAGTGTAGCCAAAGCGCGAAAGGCGGAGCTAGAATTTCCAGGAATGTCCCTCATTGGTGAATGTATTTCAAAGTTGGAGGCTCAAATTGGATTCAGCCATTCGCGCGACTCGCGTATGTATTCTGAATTGCAGATTCTACACTTACGAGAATACTTTCATTAGTAGGTGGAAGTAATTACACATGAATGAGCACATATTTTTGAAAGAACAAAGGGTCTTTTGCTAAGAATTAACTCACAAAAACACACAATGTAGCTTTAATGAAAGCAGGCAGAAATGTTATTTCTCTTTTAACATTTTGCACTTCAGTAATTTAGAATTCTAGGATTTTATAACATTTAGCTTGTACTTTTCTTATATCCTTGTATTGTTTAGAAAAAGATTTGTAACACACCATGAAAATCACTTGTATTTTTTTTATATATTTTACATAATAAATGTTATTTAAATGACATTCAATTAGTTTTTTTAGTCGATGGACTACCGCAATGTATCTGGTATGTGAAAATGTTCAAAAACAGTTATTTTGACATGTATGAACAGAAGAAAATATATCGCAAAAAATATTGCTATCACACATGCTTCAGATTATATTATAATATAGATTTGAGGCCATATCGCTCAGCCCTATCTTAACTTCAGCTATTTTGCAAAGAAAATAATGAAAAGTCCTTACACTCATATTACAATTGGAGCACAAGGAGATTTCTGCAGTGTCAAGGGAAGGAAGACAATTACAAACCACACTTTACAGATTTTTATTCGGATAAAATAAAAGCTATTCGAAAACTGTGTATCATATTCATTTGACTTTAAAATTAGGCAGTATTTTGTATTGGTCTATCACATTAAATATCAATAAATACATGACCGCTTTTGATTGTAACATCAAAAAATGTGAAAAGGTTTAAATACTGTTGCAAGGCACTGTGCTGTATATGCAATATTTGTGTCAGTAACTGAAACCCATGGCTACTTGACACTTTCAGCTAATTCAGTGATGTCAAAGCAGTTCACAGTTTCATTTGGCTTCATGTATATCAAATGAACTATCCCAATTTGTGTTTTCATGTTGTGTTGTCACATTTTGTTTCTGTACTGCTTGCAATTACACATTTGTGTTAACTCTCTCTGTTTAGTTAGTTCCGTTACATTCATGCAGGCTTGCAGTATTTCTAGTTTTATTGCAGAACAAACCCAGTGCAGGTTAAAGCTACAGTGAATTATTAATGTCCATGGTTCAGTGCTGATGACTATTAATGTGGTCTGGAAACAAACAAATAAAAATCCATACAGACTAACCTCAATGGCAAAGCCAGACTGAAAAACAGCAATTTCTCTGCATTTTACTTTGACTGAAAACTTGTACCACTGACAGAAAACCTAACAGATCTTTCTGTGAGCGAGTGACCTAGTGGCCCTCATCCAAAAGATGGGCTTTTGAGACATTTGTTCCTTGTGACATATGCCAGGATTACTGCATCAAGTGTTAGCAAATGCCTTTACTGCCTCCCTACCTGTTGCAGAGAAAGGAGCAAAGGACACACAGTTTCCAAATGGCTCTGGAACGTTAAAGGCATGGGCAAAACCTGGCTGATTTCTGAACACTGTATTGATTACTGTGATGCTGACAGCTGAGGCAAGATTAACAATATTCTTAACATTAATTAAAATCCCCACTGTTAGAGAACAGATGGCCAAGCCCATTAATCTGCTGTAAGGCTCTTACTGCCACCACACACGTCTTAATCAGGCCGTGATCTGCATTAATCACCTGACTTAAGTGGCAAACAAGTATCACTCGTGTGTTAGCCTTGCTTTTGTTTGTGGCTCAACCCCTGCTGACCTTGTAGTAATGTATTGATTGGGGTAATATTTTTGACAAAGTGGATGAAGTTTATTATTGAAGCATGCAGCTCTGTCACATATTCCAACCATTAATGAACAGATCCACCTGTATTCCTGCTCTTTTAATTTATGAAGTCTGCTCCAGACAAACATGTTTCATCACCAGCTGTTACTTTAAAACCTTTTTTGCAACTCAAAGTGGGAAGTGTGAGACATTTGATAAGATTTGGGGATAATCCTCTTACTGGCAAACAACTAATTTGGCTGATAATTCTGCATCACCTTATGACTCCACATTGCCATACAATCTTGGATTTCAACACCCAGCCAGCATGGGACTGTTGAGTGAAGGCTTTGTGTGTCTGTGGATGGTAAAAATGTGTCTGATGTTTGGTCCCCTGCTGGTCCCTGTTCAGCATGAGCTTGATTATAAAAAAATGCATGAAAAATGGAACAGAGGACAAATAAACATTTCTAGGAAAAAAATAGCAAATTGTTGAGTTTCAAACAAAGTGTGATCTTCATTTACTTTTATGCCCTCTTTACTCCGATATTCTTGAATAAAGTCCATGGCCACCAAATGCCTTCAGAAATCACATTATTAGCAAACTGAGTCAACCTAAGTTTCATACAATCTAAGTATAAAGCTCCATCATCGTTTTCTACACTGCAAATCACACTGAACACATTATGCCCTTTGTAAAACATGGTGATGGAAGTGTCAATCTGTGAAGTTCCAGTTCTTCAACAGGAACAAGGAAGCTGTTCAGAATTGAAGAGAAGATGGATGAGTTAAATGCAAGGAAACTGTGGAAGAAAACCAGAGTGAGAGGCTGCAAAAGACTTGGAACTAGACCAGAAGTTTGCCTTCCAGCAGGACAACAACACTGAAAATACAGCCAGAGTTCAATGGAATGATGTAGATAAAAGCAGATTGATAGATTGGCCAAGTCAATGTCTAGACCTAAATCTTATTGGGAATCAGTGAAAAGACAGTCTGAAATAAAAACTGGAATAAATGTCATTATCTGTGTGCAAATCTAGTAAAGTCATTACCTAGAAGAATTAAAGCAGCATTTGCACTTAAATGTGGCTCTACAAAGCACCTTTTTGTTTTTTATGTATAAAAAAGAAAATCATGTATCATTTCCTTTGCATTCCTCAACTGCACACTTAGTTTTGATCTGTCACATAAAACCCCAGTAAAATATACTGATGTTTGACAATAAATGAAAAAGCTCAAGGGTGTTGCAAGGTACTGTAATATAAGAAAATCGCTTTTCTAATTGGTGCTCATAGACTTGACAGCAAACTCTAAGTATCCACTTCTGCTGTTAAGCCATCCCACTGAAGCTTTTCCAAATTCAATATGGAAATGCCTCAGCTTAAGCTCAAAATTGGCCTGCTCTGCTACATTGTTTGAGCATTTTGTTATTGTTTTTTCTGTAATTCTGCCTTGTAGTCTTGCCAGTAACAGCAGAAGCTTGTATTTGAAATAGAACATCGATTTTTTTTAAATTACAATTGAAACACAAGCAAAATTGAGCTTTTCTAAAATTTAAACATGGCAGCGAAGAGTTCCTCACCACCTCCAATGCTGATGGGTGTCTTTGGTCTCTTGGGGGTCTTCAGTGTGTGCATTTTTACACCTCTCTGTATGCACCGACATGGGGGGCTCAGACAGACTTAACCTAAACTTTTGTGAGGTGTCAAGAGCTTCTTTGAAGAGGCATGAAGGGCTTTTAATCAGCACAAGCTAATCAGCCATATGGTTGACAAAAGTCTGGTTGACTCATGCTCTTTTGTTATCTCTAGGAAAGCTCTTTCTGATGTGTGTGCATGTATGTGTTTATGAGCATGCAATTTAAGTGGGAATCATTTCAGTCTTCGTTCTTTTAACTGCGAAGGCTGCTGTTACAAAACTAAGCAGAAAGGAGTAAATTAAGTGCAACTGGGTTTTTATTACAACACAGATGATCTTGATTAGGCTGGCAGGTTTTTCAGCTAACTGAGAGCTACAATCATATCCTGTGTGTAATTAACATTGTGGGTGTCCGAAACACAACACTAATCAAATCACTTTTGTCTGCCTTCATGAATATTTCTCAGCTACGCCGCACAGAAAATTCCTCCTCCACTATTTGCTGAGAAGAGACAGTGTCTGCAGCTGCTCATTAGAAAAAGAGACTCATGCTTATAATTTATGCATAATATAATTCATCCTTATGCATGGAATTTACAGGGGATGCTTAGATGAAATGAACATGATGTTGAGAAACAATATTGATTGGAAATAAATATTTATGTTGTTTATGGTAGATTTGTAATCCTCTTAAAACAAAAGGAAAGAATTGAGATGATGTGCAAATTCATAACTTGTTTTTATGGAAATGTGTACAAACGCAGTATCTTGTTTTTCACAGTGTTAAAAATGCTGTTTTAAAAAGCCTTGAAATAGATGCATCTGTTATTGCAGTTGCAAAATCTCACACTCAAACTGTTAGAACAATTCAGTTCTTTGATTATATCCATCCAAGGAGCAATATATATATATATATATATATATATTAATTAAATTTTTTTATTTTATTTATTAAATTTTTTTTACAGTCACCGCTGGTATAAGTGTCGGTTGCTTTTTTATTTGATTTGGGTGTATGTGTATGTCATATCTATATGACATGACACTGATGGCACATTTCATTGAGTCAGTGGGCTATAGAATGAGACATATTCCTCTTGTCATTACCCATAGTTAATTGGATGTTAAGGAGGGTGAACAAATCTCCAAAGCTCAATGTTAGAAAACTGCAGCAATGAATTGGCATATTGTGGTCACCAAGTCTCCATAACAACCAATAAATGCTTTTTGTATGTGACACTATTGTTTGGGAGCCACTTTATGCAAAAAGTTTTTACTGTCCAACCGTCACAAACATCAACAACTGAAGTTTACTACAGTCTACTGGGATTTGAACTGGAAGTGTGTTTTAGTCAGTTGGGTTTTCGGCAACAAACACAGTTGGATCTGGCTTGAAACAAAGAATGAATATGTATAAAAAGAACCTCATGTCCACTCAGTGAAATATTTAGGAATGAAAATCTGTCTAAAAATATCTATAAGATTTATAGTCATTTTGGCTCAAATGTATGTACTATACAGTATTTCATTTATTTTTTATTTCTAAATTCTGTTTATTAGAAGTTAAAACTTAGACACGTTATAGTCAAAATTGACAAACATGAAAAGAGATTGGAATGAACTGGTCTCAAACTCAGAACCTCTCGGTTGTTGCCGTGACACATCTTTACTAGCTGAGCCTCACATACACATACATCCTGATGCATAAAAATGTTGCAACACAATTAACAACTAATGCCAAGGACAAACACAATACTCTGTTCCTCATCTGCCCTGGAGATTTTCTGTCAGCGCTGTATCATCTCAGCAACTCGGCCACAGAAGAAGAGCCTCTGTATGAGAGTCTAGCAATCCTTGCTGCCATTTTTCTTTTATAGCAAAACAAAAATAACAAATAAAATACATATAGACCCAACATTGCCACACATGTGAAAGAGATATATGTGCAACCTCGAAGCTGAATTGTGGTGTATTACTTTGTAGGAAAGTGTGATGCTTTGGGTCTGTTTTTCTTGCAAAGGCCTTGACAACTTTGAAACTCCTTGAACTCATTGATTATTTGTTTTACATAAATATATGGTGGACTCTAGCTGAAAATTAAAAGGTTGTTATCACTCAGTCTTTCAGTACGATAAAGATACAAAACATATTGCCACAGAAACATAGAAATAGTTAACCAGACACAAAATCAATTTTTTCCATGGCCATCTCAGTCCCCAGATCCAACCTAATCAAAACTTCTCTCTTTCTGTATGCTCCAACCTCGTGAGATGCTATAGACAGTGTTGCTGTCTTGGCACAAGGAGCTGTACAGCGTATTGACGGAAGGGTGGATAACACATTTTAATGTGTTTTTGCTACTGCAATTACAAATTAATATATTTAAAAGCTTTTCACACATCTTTCACCTCGGTGCCATCAAATTCATTGGTGCCTCTTTATATACATAAAATACATTTCCTTCTAGCAGCAAGACTTGGTAAAGAGGCACAACTGAGCTCTATCGCAGCACCTTCTATAATTTTTTAATGGGTGCTCTTTTGTAACACATCTAATTTTATAACACACTAGTCACTGTTGTGTGCATACTACCTCACCACATATCTAGGCTCTTGTATACTGAATGTGTTGCTATATGATCTTCTCCAAATGAGTAGACCATCCATTAAAATAGCGTATCCAATTCACAATACTGAATATTAAGAATTAATGGCACATTTTGGATGAAAAAGTTACCTTTCTAAGGAACATGAACTATTGAAATTTGCCCTATTTTTTATGCTTTTGAGCACTGTACTGTTGTAATAGATTTCAGAATACCTCAGCCTTCAGATACTTCACAACTCACTTCACTCTATTCATACTTTTTTGAGGGCCTTTTAAAGACCTGCTCTTATAGAAACTTGCAACAGCTTTTTAGAGATAGTGAAATATCTGATTCTGTAAGTTATTACTTGTATTTTAACACCTGTTTCATGACATATTGTAAATTTACATTAAAATGTGTTCTTTTTTCAATACCTTTGAATTTAAGCTTTTATATAAATCTAATTTCTGTTTATATATGTACCCCACTCTAGCACGATTCAGTTTTTATATCCCAGTTCATCCAACTTCACTCAATAGAAGAAGCTGAGAAATAAAAGAATACACATAATGTAGTCTAATATTTCAAGTGTGTTGTTTTTTGGGGGTTCATTTCAGTAACAAACCAGTCATTCCCTTTTCTTTGAGGGCTCAGGAGATTATTTCCACTTAATCCAAAAACATTTTACTTGTCAACTCGAAGAGATTTACCCATTTTACCCTGGAAATTTTTTTTTAATGATTCAGTCCTGAAAACAAGGCAATATTTTGGGATATTATACATTTTGTTTTTTTGACAACCAGAAGTGTTTCATTGCAGAACTGCGCCTGTTTTTGATGTTGTTCAGCCCGAGGGCCTGAGGATCACTGCCGTTCTGTATTGGTTTTCAGCCTTGTTCTCTGTGTGGAGAGGATTCTCTAAATCTCTTCATAAAATCCCCTGATGCTCTTGACTTAACTTTTTACTAAACCTGTTGATGCTCTTTAATAAAGAAATTCTTAGGTTTAACATTTGCTTTGTTGATATATTGTTCTAGTGTCAAATAAATATATTGCCTATTAAATTCAAAAACCATTTCAGTCCATTTTTTCTTGCATTTTCCTCAACATATTTGTTTTTAATTGAGCAGCAAATTTAGGCATTTTTACATTTCTACATTCTGTATGTCCTTTTACAACATTTCTGTTGTATGCCACATTGCAAAACTTAGATTACTTTTTAGATAACTTAGATTTAGCAAAATTATATTTCTTATCTATCTTTTCTGTATTTACTACATTCATCTTTAAGGTTCAAATTTACAATTTAACAGTGAAAACATGATGGGTTCTTCTGCATATGTAAGGTACTGGTATTTCACAGTTTCAATCAGAGCGACATCAACAACATTTTATATTAGAGCTTTGTTTCTGTTTTGTTAATTTTTTTGTTACAATTGTCAACTGAATTGTTCTGTACTGTACATAGATTCTTTCAAACACAATTTTAAACTTACAAAGCCTTCATTGTATTTCTGAAATCACATGAAGACATTCTTATGCCTTATTGGCAGAATGATCACCTTAGACAAATATTAAGAGCATATATATATAGAATGGGCAAGTCTGTCTGTCTGTCTGTCTGTCTGTCTGTCTGTCTGTCTGTCTGTCTGTCTGTCTGTCTGTCTGTCTGTCTGTCTATCTATCTATCTATCTATCTAAACCGACATAATTTTTGTTGGGAAAGTTTGTTTAGTTGAGTGTGGAGCAGCAGTGGAAATAGAAGCGAACTGCCTGGGGCACAATGAATGCTAGAACTGCCACTAGTGAGATATTTAAATTTTATATCACATTACACTTAGATTTCATAAAATTGTCTCTTTTATATTTATTGTCCCTATGTCACTGCTGTTGTCTGACAGTTTAACACTTAACATTAATATTTTACGAACCAAAACATAAGTTAGGGCATATTTCACCCACTCAAGAGCTATAAAAGTGTTGACAAATTACCTAACAGTGCTTCTTATAAATACAAACTAAAAATACTAATATTTCCAGAATGCAGCACTCAAAGTATAATGCTTCAGATGCATTCTTCCCAATCATAACCTCACTTTTTGTTTAAATGTTAACACTCAATCTGCATTCCTCAGATAATAGGTCTACATGCCTTTTAATTCATCCTGATACATTCTACAGCTGTGTATGCCCTTGTTAACTTCAGCAGCACTTCAAATAGCACAGCCATATGCCTGTTTCCTTCTCTCACTGGGTGACAACTCGCCCAGGAAATCATTTTAAAGCTTTTAACAGGTAGACCTGTACCCTCCTCCGGAAGTGTGTTCTTATTATCCTATCCCCCTTAAGTAATTTAGTTAGTTAATTAATCGCCACGTGCTTATTAATTTAAGGAAGCCGGTGTCTGCCCGATTAAAAGCTCCACAATCAGTTTATCTAATGAGCCATTTGCACCCAAAACAAAAAGCTGCAAAGTGGTGCAACGCCAAGCCTTTCCTTTTGGTGCACCGCTGGAAGGCCATTGGTCGACTGGGCGGGCAATTTGCATAGACTGGGGCTTAAAGTAGCCCTGTAAACTCGGGGTTGGACTCAGATAGGAGAAGTTGTTCTCCACTTGTACCAGTTCATTACTTTATTGGGACACTCAGCATGGCGTTTTGCAAAACTGCATCTGTGGGGCTTGTCTTGACGCTTTTTTCTGTGTTTCCGTGCATTGTGCACTGCACAACTACAAGATATTTTACCTATGAAGAGGATGCACGCGGGACAGAAATTGGGAATTTATCCCAAGATTTAAAGATTGATCCGACAGATGACCCGGACACATCTTTCCGCTTTATGCAGGAGACCAACACCTCAGTGATCCACATGCGGGAAAGTGACGGACTCCTGAGCGTAGCAGATGTGATCGATCGGGAGCAGCTCTGTCCCAGGTCCCCTCGCTGTCTCATCACCTTCAACATCGTGGCCCACTCCAGGGAGAAGTTTCAGCTTATCCACGTGGAGATCGAGGTGAAGGACATCAACGACCACTCTCCTTACTTCCCACTCAACGAAACTAGGCTGGAGATAGTTGAAAACGTTCCCTTGGGGTCCAGATTCCCGCTTCAAATCGCTCTCGATGAGGATGTAGGTGCGAACTACATCCAGAGCTACAACATCTCCCCCTGCAGCCACTTTACGGTGGAAGTGCGCGAATTGGAGGACGGAGTGAAGTTTGCAGAGCTGGTGCTGGTGAGTGAGCTGGACAGGGAGGTGGAGGACTCTTACATCATACAGGTGACTGCATCTGACGGAGGAGCACCTCCAAAGTCAGGCTCTATGACTGTGAACATCAAAGTGTTGGACTCTAATGACAACAGCCCGACTTTTGAGCACAGCTCCCTGAAAGTTGAGTTGAACGAAGACTCCCCGGTAGGTCACCGAGTACTGAAAGTGCACGCCTTCGATCCGGACCAGGGGATTAACGGGGAAGTCGTGTATGCATTCCCTGACGAGCTGTCATCCGAAGCGGCCCAAACTTTCCACATCGACCCTTATTCCGGGGACGTGACACTGAAGGCGCTGGTTGACTTCGAGAAGAGGGAGTCCTACGAGCTGATCATCAGAGCCTCCGATCAGGGCGAGAACTCTGTCCCGTCCACCTGCACGGTCGTGATCGAAGTCGTGGACGTGAACGACAACGCTCCGGAGATCAGCATCAAGCCGATGACCTCCAGCAGCGACGCTGTGGCCTACATCACAGAGGCTGCTGCTGCAGAGAGCTTCGTTGCGCTGATCAGCACCTCGGACAGAGACTCGGGCTCCAACGGGTACGTGCGTGTCAGCCTGCTCGGGCACGAGCATTTCACCCTACAGCAGGCTTACGGGGACACCTTCATGATCGTTACCACCGCTACTCTGGACAGAGAAAAAATCCAAGAATATAACTTGACTGTAGTGGCAGAGGACCTGGGAACTCCCCCCTTTAAAACGGCTAGACAGTATACAATCAGTGTAACAGATGAGAATGACAACCCCCCTCTTTTCAGTAAGTCTGTGTATGAAGTTTCAGTTCTGGAGAACAACATCCCTGGCTCATATATTACCACTGTGGTTGCTCGAGATCCTGACATGGGAAAGAATGCAAAAGTTTCTTACAAACTCCTAGACTCAGAGATACCAGGAGGATCTCCAGTGTCCACCTATGTTTCTGTTGACTCACTCTCAGGCTCCTTGTACACTTTGAGGTCTTTTGATTATGAGACGCTCCAGCAGATTGAGGTGATTATCCAAGCTGAGGACAGAGGCTCCCTCTCTCTCTCCAGCACCTCAATGATCCGGATCAGAGTCGTGGATCAGAATGACAACTATCCATATTTCACCTACCCTGTCCTGCTGAATAACTCTGCTGATATCCTTCTTCCGTACAATGCCCCCTCAGGCTATCTTGCCCTTCATGTAGTAGCCGAAGATGCAGATGAGGGGGTGAATGGTGAGCTCTCCCACCAGATTCTGGAAGGAAACTCAAAGCTGTTTACCATGAACAAAAATACTGGAGAGATTGCTTTGAAGCAGTGGCTGACAGCTGAAATAGGGGATGTGTTGGAAATTAAAATCACAGTCAGTGACAATGGCAGGGCCCCTCTCTCTAGCAGCGCCACTATTAGGTTTGTGGTTTCAGACACACAACCCCCCGAAGACCAGGTTGTCATTGTTCTACGGTCAAGTGAGGAGGAAGGCTCCACGTTCGATGGCTCACTAATCATCATCATCGTGCTCGGTGGGGGTTGTGCATTCCTGCTAATTGCTATTGTGACCGTTGTCCTCACGTGCAAACTGAGCCGTGGGGGGAGAAGAAGCCATAGCAGAAAGAGAGAGGTGTGCCAGGGTCTGTTTGAAGGCAGACCCCATTCCATGCTTAGCTCTGCAGAACCAAACATTTACACAGGCCAGCAGGGGTTCTTCCACGAGAGGACGTCTTTGTCTCTGACTGATTCCTGCCTGTATGAGGAGAGGAGCAGAGACTCAGAATCGAAGGTGAGTCATCCAGTGTTTTTCCAGCATTTTTCATCTTTTTAGCTTCATGATGTTGCCTTGATCTATGTGCCAGAAATGGAAACTAAGCACTCTACTGTCACTCTGTTTGCTCTGTTAGATCTTTCTGCCCTCCAAGCATTTCCAGCCAACGTCTGTGTGGCAAGGTGACAGATACTGCTTACAAGTGAGGTAAGTTATCAGAAGAAATGAAACATTCCCTTTCTTATGTACTTCTTAGTAGTAAAATCTGAATGAAAAGAAAGCACGCTTTAATTGTCATCCATGCATGCAGTTTATTGATTGTGGCATGTTTGCAGATTGAGGTTAGACGAGCAGCAAAGATCTAGTTTTTGCACATGAAAACATATCAATAATCAAGCTAATGCAGTGTGGTTGTGGCTCATACTGTATTTTGTTGATTGCAGTGGCCTCAGCAACAATGACCAGCTGAGCGTGAAGGACAGTGGTAAAGGGGACAGTGACTTCAATGACAGTGACTCTGATATCAGTGGAGATGGTGGCAAGAAGAACTTCAGCACCTTCCAACCCAGACTAAAAAGTAAGTTTTGACATTTTATATCATTGCAGGATACCTACTTATACATCATCATTTCTGATTCCCAAGTTTTTAAGCATTGTTTTAAATTTTCCAAAGGTTTCAGGGAATTATTAATTTTTATTTCTTGCATATTTTAATAAGAACTAAAATTCTGGAACAAAATTCTTTTTTATTGGTTTATATAATCACGAAACAGAGCAAGACTGACACTTGTGTCACAGATTAGACTTCTCTACTATTATTTTGTTTTGAAAAATCAAGCTAAGTCTTTTGTTCGACATTCCAACCACCTTAGCTTAAGTTCAGTTTAAGAGCCAAAGGTCTTTTAAAACCTTAGTTTAAAAAGGAGAAAGCGATTTACAGGCCTTGCAAATGTATTCATACCTGTCAAATAACTAGCAACAAAATTAAAGATTTATATTGGAATTCTGTGTGAGTTGTGTGTATTTGGGAAGGGGGAGACAAATCAAGCATACACAAAAAATTTAAATATAAATTTGCACAGCATAGTATGTATATTTGTGTAACCCTTTACTCCTGTACCATTCATCCATAGGCCACACCCGCTTATCCTTGCAGGGTCACAAGGGGTATATCCGGAACAGCAACATAGCCATGCACACACATGCGCACACACACACTCACACCTTAGGACAATTTAGATAGACCAATTAACCTAACAGCCATGTTTTTGGCTGTGGGAGGAAACTGGTGTACCCAGAGAGAACCAACATATGCACAAAGACCCCAGGTTGGGAACCCTCTTGCTGCAAGAAAACAGTGCTACCAACAGCGCCTCTATGCAGCCCTTACTCCACCCCCCCTCCACATGAGATACAGCTTTTTAGCTTATAAGTAAAACACTATATATGGAGGAAAACTAACACTGCACTCCACCCTGAACATAACACCCGCATCAAAAAAGTATTGGCGCAGGGGTGCTGAATTGCTTAGCCACGTGTTTTAGATTCCTCTTTGCAGAAATAGAAAAAAATGAAGAGGTATTTTGACCCACATAATTAAAGAGTCTTGTACTCAAAACCAAAAAGTTGAAGGCTAAAGTTGTGATGTGGAGAATCAAGGTAAAGGGTATTGTTTAGATATAAATCAATGAAATAACAATATTTTTAGAAACCAAGGTTTATACCTTTGAGGAAATCTGAATAGTTAATAATGGCATTATTTGTTACCATTTTCCATACACAGTTGTCTTTCTTTTTCCGTATTTAGAACTGGAAAATACCAAAAGTAACTTTAATATTTTCCCAGACTTCACAAGCCTCCATTGAAATACAAATTTCAACAGGTTAATCAATAATTAATAATGGTTACATAATATCTACACTTACTGGGTCTTATTTGTTTTTTTTGTCTTACTTTTTTTCAGGTGCTGGTAACAGCTTATCTAGGGACTGCCAAAGTGCTTACTGTGTGATACCACAGAGGAGCTACAGAAACTCCAGGGAAAATGCCTACACAATAGGCTTCTCCCCCCTGCCTGTTTTCAACAATACTCACAGCATTAGGCAGGACTGTGGATACAGCACAAACCAGCTAAAACCAAGAAGCAGCATGCAGACCTTTACTAGATCCGGGACACTTCCTTCCTACTTCCCCCAGCAGCCGCATGAAACCGGTGCAGCACAGGCCACGATCCAACAAGAGATTCCCAAAATTGTAACAGTAGCTACAGAATCCGAAGTGGCAACTATCTTTTAAAAAAAACTTTATCTGCATATTGTGAATGTAAATATATAGAACTTTGTATCATACTCTTAATTAGTAAGTGTACATATTTGTTTATAAGGATTTTTTTTCATATGGTGGAATGTTTATTGGAGATGCACTGATCAGGGTTTTCCTGGCTGATACTGATTTTTGTTTTTCTTTGACTTGCCTGTTTTGATTTTGACAAGTTTCTTTTTCTCCCTTAAAAATTATTACACATAGATGAAAAATGTGTTGCAGGTCTTTTGATAAATATAGTAATTATGACTCATACTCAGAAAATGAAGGATTTACAAGCTTATCACAATGTATGTAGCAGTGCTTATGTCCCTAAACTTTCTCAAATTTTTCATAAACTTAAGAAGTGTGTCAAAGTACACAATGTTGGTTTAAGAGTTACAGACCAAAAATGGTGAGATCTCATTGTTTTGACACATTTAAAGAATAAGGAAAAAAATCATATTTTTTGATCAGTCAGAGTAAATCAAGGGAAAATTGACCAATTCCGCTCTCTGAAAGATTGATTGGTGCTCCTCTTTTGTGTACACATGTTTCATTATTTGAATTTCAGTATATTGTTTTCTATGGTGTTCACTGCTGTGTTTCTGTTCTTTTTTGTCAAATAAAATTTCTAAATTAATGAAAAATGCCAGTCAGCAGTTTTCTTTAAATACAATGATGTGATTAAAATTAATGAAGTGTGACAAAGAATCATTTTAATTAGGGAACATTAGATTAGGAAGATGGGATACCACTGGGGAGAACCCCCCTTGCTTTAATTTTTGTAAACATGCTAAACTCCTCCCCCAGTTTTAGATATGATGAAAACTCCAGTCAGAGCTGATCAGATGTGCAATCCAATGCTCCCCTCCATTACCTGGGAGACCTGCTTTGAAGACTCCAAGGTTGTTCCATTTGGTTTCTGGGATGCAAATGAGAAAAAAAAGGATCTGGTGCTCCTGTGGAAAAATAAAGTATGAGACATTATACTGACAAAAAAAAATCTTGCTGGGGTGCTGTCAAATCAACGGATGTTCTTTAAAATAATTTTCATCACTGTACACAACACAGCACCATGTATTAGGCTGTCTGACAAATTCCTGCCTGTCAGTTGCTTCTATGAGGGGTGAGCCTTTTAATGAAATCCTCTGCCTTCGTTCTGAAAAAAACTACACATGTACAAAGTGAAATGTAATTTTTTTATGCAACTCTTTGAATCCTTTGACACACATAAGACACCTGCTTGCTGTGCTTTACTTTTAGCTTTTTCAGAGCTGGTTACTGTTTGCTGGTTGAATTAAAACCGTGAACATACAGAGTAAGTGCAAACTGTTTCTGGTCCCAAATGATTTATCGACGAGACGCAGATGAATTTGAAAATCTATATTCACCCCTGCCGGCAAGCAACACCCTGGATTCTGGACACTGGTTGTTTTGTAAAGCTACACATTTAAAGAACATTGCTGTTCTTTTTGTTGAAAAGCTGATATTGTCTTTGTTTTCCTTTTACTAATGCAGAATAAAAGGTTCTAGAACATATCTTGTGTTAAAATACTTTTCTTTTCATACACAAATGTCCAGAGTTTCAAATACTTTAAAAAAAACATTTATATTTATGGATGGATGGATGGATGGATGGATCAAATTCCATACTTTACCAGACTGCAAAAGAAACCTTGCCAATAAATGGCAGCAAATTTAGGACGCTCAGTCTGGAGAAAACGGAAAGTTTGCAAATAAATTAGGCAAGAAAAAGATCAATTAAACATATCTCTCAATCAAGGGACCATGCCCATAGGGAAGCTCGTGTTTTTTATCTTCAACTTCAAATGGACAAGCCTGCTTTAAGATTGCTTTTATCAACATTTTCAAAACTTGAGATATGCATTTCAAACACTATTAAATACCTGCAGACAATCATCTGTTCGTAAACAACCTTGTCATTGCATTATTCTGTCCTCATTATTTTCAAAGTCAGTTTAAATGAGTGCTTGATTTATGAGAACAAAAAGGACAAGAGAAGAAAGCTGTTACAAATTATTGAACGGGCAGGTAAAGAAGACTCTTTATAGGGAAATTAATAGATTCTAAATCTTTGGCAAAAAGGGGGATATTAGTGGATTCAGATAGAAGGCTGAACCATTTTTATTTTATCTGGGTTTTTTGTTCCTCTGCACAAAATGTGGGCTAAGAGCTGCCCTCATTTGCATGATCATAAATACTTGCTTTTTTTAAGCTTTTGATAGCTCTGATAAAAGCCAGAATGGAGTGGATTAGACACCTTTTACATAACCGTGCAGCACCAAACAGAGTTCTCACATATTACAATGTTCCTCATGAATAAAACTAATTCCATATCTAAGCTGTCCTGACCACTCTTTCAGTATTCAGAGCTTCCATTCGTCAAAGTCGCCACAGTTTTCAAAATTGCCAAGATATTAACTTGAGGATTCAAGGCCATGCAGTACAAAAAGGCAAGCAAAAAGGAAGAAGGTCATATTTGTGCTCCTGGTGATGTTCACGGCTCTGACAGATAGCCAATTGTACACAGAGGGAAAATGCATTTATCAATCAATACAATATGGTTCCCTCTGTCATTGCTTTATATTCATCTTGTAGGTCAAACAAGTTGTGCACTGACCTGACAATATATGCCATGAGGTATATTCATTTGCACAGTTTGGGGTGAAATGTGTGTCCAGTTTATTTTTAAATTGACTTTCTATCAGTGTCCAGAAGCAGCTGTCACAGAATATTTTAAACCTCCCCAGGTCACAATGCATTGTGAAAGTAATCACACCCCATAAAGTTTTTCAGATTTTTATTGTGTTACAACCACAAATCTTGGTGTATTTAATTGAATTTTTGTAATAAACCAAATGAAATTGTGAACTGCAAGGAAATTGGTACATTAATTTCTAATACAAATTTTAAAAATTCTTGAAACATTTTGTGGGAATTTGGCTACTTTACTTTGATACCTCTCAATAAAATGTAGTTCACCCCTTACTTTCAGAATTCACCAAGTGAGAAATAAAATATATGTGTGTAATAAAATCTTAGCATACACACAACTGTCCAGTGAAGGACTCAGAGGTTTGTTAAAGAACTGTAGCTGACAAAAAGCATTCCAAAGATCAATGAACACAGTTTACCCTGCTTTAAATGCATACGTTTGAAGCAGGGTAAAATTATCTCTCAGAGCATTATTCAATCCATCATCCAAAAATGAAAGGCAAATAGGACAACTGCAGAAACTCACTGTCAGAGCAAGAAGAATGTTAACATAAGACGCAGCTGATTCAATTCAATTTAATTCAATTCAAAAATACTTTATTGATCCCAGAGGGAAATTAAGTGTTGTTGAATGAATACATTAAATACATTGTTGTAGTGTTGTAGATCATGATGGCTGTGGGCAGGAACGATTTCCTGTAGCGGTCTCTGTTGCAGCGAAACTGAAGAAGCCTCCGACTGAAGACACTCTGTTGTTGTAGGATAGTCTCATGAAGAGGATGCTCAGGGTTGTCCATAATTGTTTTGATTTTATAAAGAATCCTTCTTTGCATCATCATCTCCAGATGTTCCACAGCTGTCCCCAGAACAGAACCAGCTATCTTTATCAGGTTGTTTAGCCTTTTTAAAATCCCTGGCTCTGATGCTGCTACCCCAACAGATGATAGCTGAGGAGATTGCACTCTTCACAGCAGACTTGTAGAACATTTGCAACATCTTGCTGCAAACCTTGAATGACCTAAGCTTCCTCAAGAAGTACAGTCTTCTTTGTCCCTTCTTGTAGACGGCTTCACTGTTGCGCCTCCAGTCCAGGTGAACTCCGAGGTATTTAAACTCTTCAACCACCTCCACTTCTTCACCCATGCTGGAAAAAGTGTTTGACTTATCCCTGTTTCTTCTCAAATCTTCAATCATCTCCTTTGTTTTGTTCACATTCAAGGTAAGACGATTGTTTCCACACCATGTCACAAAGCGGTCCACCAGCTTTCTGTATTCAGCTTCTTGTCCATCTCTGATACACCCGACAATTGCAGAGTCATCTGAGTATTTCTTTTTTTCTTTTTTTTTAAGTGTCCTGTTTGGCAGTGTGGAACTCAGAATTGGTGTCTGAGTACCAAGTAGAAGCCCAACAGATTTACTTTCAGAAGCGGAGCATTATGGGTTTTGCTATAGTACTCCACTTGATATATGTGTGAAAAATCTTTATTAAGAATTGCTGGGGTTTTATTTCCAGATGTTATGGACACAGAGACGGAAAAGTAAGGGGAAGAAAGAAAGAAGATGAAGAAGAGAGCTAGGAAACAAAAGTCAAGAGAGAAGGTGAGTTGAAAAGTCCAAGAGAGGAAAGGCAACAAAGAAAACACAGGAAAACATTGAAGTCTTCCTCCATACCCACAGGACGGCAGAGAGAGGAAAAAACAAAAAACAAACCCCACCCCCCAAAAAAACGAAAAAGGAACATCGACAAAACAAACCAAATATTGTGACCTAAGAACTACACAACCACATCACACAAAAATGGATATAATCTGAGTATTTCTGCAGATGTCAGGTCTTTGATTTGTACTGGAAGTCTGAGGTTTACAGAGTGAAAAGGAATGGTGAGAGTAGGGTCCCCTGTGGTGCTCCTGTGCTGCTGACCACTTGGTTTGACACACAATCCTTTCATTCTCACAAACTGTGGTCTGTTTGTCACGTAAACATTATTCCAGGCGATTGTTGAGGGCTCCACCTGTGTCTTCAGGAGTGTCTGATATAGCAAATCAGGCTGAATTGTGTTAAATGCACTGGAGAAATCAAAGAACATGATCATCACAGTGCTGCCTGTTTTGTTGAGCCAGTGGGTTGGTTGAAGCAGGTGGAAGATGGCATCTTCAACTCCAACTCCACAGTGATAAGCAAACTGCAGTGGGTCCTGATATATTCTTGTTTGCTTATTCAGGAGGGCCATCAGGAGTCTCTTCAGGACCTTCAGAGACTCATATCAGGGCAACAGGTCTATAGTCAGTGATGACTGATTGGGTGATTTTTCTTTGGTACTGGAACAAGCATGATGTCTTCCAGAACACTGGGACCTTCTCCTGGGTTGAAGGTTGAATAGGTGCTGCAGAATCCCCCAGAGCTGCTCTGCACAGGCCTTCAGGACTCTGGGGCTGACACCATCTGGACCTGCAGCCTTGTTCTGGTTCAGTTTTTCCAGCTGCCTCTTCACCTGCCTTTTAGAGACTGACAAGTGGGAGAGGGAGGCAAAGGGGGTAGCAACATCTCCTGACTTAGTTGAAGACAAACTTGAATCAGAAGAGTCCATGACTGAGGTGAAAGACAAACATCCAAGGTGTGATCCTCCCATGAGGATCTGGAGATCGGGCGGACAGCCGGATAGGCGTCCTGTTGCAGGGCTGAGTTCTGGCGGCCGGCCCTTTGGTCCTCTGAGGGTCCGGCAGCGGCTGAGGAGCTTGGCTGGTCGGCCCCGACAAGGCTCGGACGCCAGCTGAGACGAATCTGGGGGCTCGGACGCCGGCTGAGACGAATCTGGAGGCTCTAGTGACGGGGACGGGTCCTCCATGACCCTCCCTGGGAGCTCTAGCGACGGGTCCTCCATGACCCTCCCTGGGAGCTCTAGCGATGGGGACGGGTCCTCCATGACCCTCCCTAGGGGTCCTTGCAACCTCCCACAACCTGACACAGGGCGAAGAGCTGCTGCTGTGCAGGCCAGGAGGATTGCAGCAACGACGGCAGCAGGCTCGGGAATGGACTCAGGAAAAGGCTTGGGAACATCCATGGCTCATGACAGAGAAGGAGGAAGTTTAGCTCAGCTAGAGTGGGCGGAGCCGGTGCGCGAGCCAACGCAGAGCGGTCTGGCAGCAAGCCCAGAAGTAAACTGCTGCCGACGCCGTCTACGGCGTGCCGGTGGTAAGGGCTCGTGTCGACGGGTTCCGGTTCCGGGAGCACAGTAGGCCAATCTTGAGCCAGAAAAAGCATCCTGCCGCTCCCAGTACTCCTCGGGAGTGGAGATGCCGGGAAGCGCCGTTATGGAGCCGATGGTGGAATACGGAAGGATGTAGGTGATCGGGTACGGCTCCGGTTGATCCTCCTCGTCCTCCGTAGACCAGCCTGAGAAGGATGTGGCGCTGGATCTTGGAGGAGCCGGCTTTGCAGCCGGGAAGCCACGAGACGGAGGTGCGCCAGTAGCGAATACGGAGCTGACTGAGGCAGGGGGAGACGGTGATGAGCAGACTGGGGAGAGAAAAGCTGTTTGCATGCTGTCGACCCGCTCTTCCACCCTGGAGGCACGCTTGCCTCGACAGCCCCGTCTTCTGCGGTGAGATGGTGGAGGAGGGTCGTTCCTCCATGACCCGAAGTCCGGAGGACGGTACTCCGACCGTGTCTCTCGGAGGCCAGCCTGTTGCTCCGGGAAATCCTCCATGAGGGATTCCTCATCCGAGGAGCAGCTCACCTCCCGTGGCGTGCCGACGTAGCCAACTGTGACGGCTGCTGGCTGATGGTGGCACGAAGGCAGCTGTGGAGACGAGGAGGCTTTGCCGAACATCTGCTCCCTGGCGGCTTGGTGAACCCGTTCCGCCTCCTCCCTCAAAGCCGCACTGTCCCGTGGAGCGAGGGTGGAGGTGAGACGGAGAAGGAGCTGCCAGAACTTCTGCGCTCCAGCGAGGCATGCCCAGGGAGGAGTGAGGATGGAGATCCTCGCCAGCTGGTCCCAGATGTCCCTCAGGAGCCGATCAGTGGGGTGAGTGTCTGCTGAGTTCACCTTTAAGGGCCGGTTAATTCTGTCAAGGACTGTGTCTACAGGTGTAGTGACTCACACGCAGACATGGATGAAGTGAGGGTTGATTTATTCTCAGGATGGCTTAGATGAGACAGGAGACAGCAAGAGAAGACACACCATGGGATAGGCTACGACAACAATGAAAGTGAGGAAGAGAGGAGTATAAGTACTACAGAAGGGAAGGAGGCTCAGGTAAGACAGATAGGACACAGCTGCAGACAATGATTAGACACACAGATGGGATGAGAAGTGTGAGTGGGTTGTGCAGCATGACAACAAAAGTCTTACACCTGCAATTGGACCAAAGGGTTGTCCAACAAAGCAATGACTCATATTTTTATTTTGAAATGAAAGTTAAAAAAACATGTGTTATTGTCTTTAACATAAATACACATTGCTCATTGTTTATCGGTCACATAACATTTCAACAAGATAAGGAAAGGGTGTGTAATTTACATTTGTAAGTCACCATGGAACTCCTTTTCAGCTCTACAGTTACTCCATTAACAAATGAGTCAGATCTGCTTGCTGCAATACTTTTGCACCTGTGGTGTTAAATTTATTTTTGACAAATAGAAAATGTACGACTGTGATTATGTTGTCATGGCCTTTTCGCGTTTTAGCTTTGGAACAAACTCTCCAACATGTAAAGATGGAGCCTTTCTGAATCGATGGCATGTGGCGCTTCAGGCCCGCTCCAGACTGCACAATGTTTTGTACTTCTCACACCTCATCTTCATCTTTGTCTGAGCTGCCAAGTGTGAATATTGACTTTTGGATGCGTTGGATTGTGGGGCTTGCGCTGAAGAATAACAGCATTTGTTTTTTACTTGACAGTTTGTCTTGAAGCCGTGGCTTTGTTTATGCTCATTTACCATTAAGATGTCAGCTGTGTCATTATTCCCAGGTTTGAAAAGAACGAGTTTGCTTGTGCCAGTGGTTGCTGCTGGTTTAAACTTGAGAGACAGTGTGGGTTTGGACACAGGAAAAAGCAACAATTTCCACTTAATCATAGGATGTTATCAGAAGGTTCTGTCATCCCACTGTAATTTTCTTCTGTGAATACAGTATGCCACATAGGAAATGGGTCCCACGTCTGGTATTTTATTTAGGTCTTCTGTTGTTTTATTATATTCCTAACGATTTGGGAATTCAAAGGAGTTATAGATAACATTTGTTATTTCAAGTCCAATCCTTAAAAAGTGCTAACCTAAAGGAAGTCCAGCACAGACATTAAAGAGAACCTAAAAAGAGTGCCTCATCTTTTGAAATATGCGTGCCTGTTATTTTGCTGAAAGTTGTTAGAAGTGACTTGTTCTGCTTGTATTTGTGTAGTCGGAACATGGATCAAGCCAATCTTTGGAGTTCTTCTGAGGCTGTTTCTTACTTTCAAACACATTTACTTTATCTAAGAAAACTGCCTGTTGGCTACAGTTTCACATTAAATGGACAACATTGAGAGTAGTATCATTCCTCATCCACCTTTCAACGGCAGAGTGAAGGCGAAGATATTTCGTCAACCATACAGATGCGCTATTTTCAAAAACTTCAGAAATCAACAGAATGCTCCATCATTTTGAGATCTCTTGAATCATTTAAGAAAATAATTCAATATTCATATTCTTATCTGAGGATCTTATTTTCCCTCATTGTGTAGACTGAAGCTGTTCTAAAAGAGCCTTGGTGTTGAGTGGTGAATCAGAACCAAAATCCAAAAGGGGCCTGTGAGAGATAACTCTCTCCTTTAATGGAAAAGCTTAATTCATTAATAGAAACCCCCAAATTTTTTTTGCTCTAACAAAGTAACAAATAAATGTTAAAGATAGTAAAATAAGCACAAGATGAGGGAAGTTTTGAATATATGAAAAAGCTGGCTGTTCCTATTCCAAACATGGAATAGTGCATAAAGACCCTTCATTTTGATCTTAATTGTCAACATAAGTTTCTGTAAAACCCACATGCTCCCAACACAAAGTACTGTACTACTGTGTTAGAGCTGCACAATATTTTGAATCACAATATTCATTGCAATACCAATATATGTGCAGAATTGCTATGAGAAAGGACTGCTTGGTTGAAATGTTTGACAGACTAACACATGTCATGGGTAATTCATCCATGTTCTGCATTTTAAAATATTTTCAGTTGGATGGGCAATGGGTTTGATCCCTGCACCTGATGTAGATGCTTCACTGATGCAAAAGCCGTTTGAGAGGAATGGGAACAGCATCTTGATGGGGAAAAAAGAGAAAAGCATGGGAAATATGGCTTAATTGCAATCAATACTGCAGCCAAAATATTTTACAATGTTGTGATTGCATGTTTTCTTAATTTTGGTCTTTTACAGTATTATAGAAATGTTGCAAGGGCATTTATAGATATTCAGGGCATTAAATGACTCAAAGAGGGGCCCTTAGTGTGAGATTGTCTAAGTATCTGTGGATTGAGCTCAATTCCCAGTCATTTACAATCATACATAAGGTAAAAAATACTTGTGTTTTAGCTGTCTAGTGGATTCTAAATTACGTGGAGTTTGTTAAATGAAAAATAGCACAAAGCATGAATTTGGGTCTTTAGTACAATGAATATTTGCTAAACTACCCATAATTGGGCATAACTCTTAATACATTCATGGTACCAATATGACTCAAATAGAAACCTTGGTATGTGTTGAATATGCATCAACAGGGATTAGTGATATACATAGCACAACTTGGCTGTGTGACGTTAAAGGTGCATTCTGACAATAATATATTCAAGGCAATTAGCTGACTCTGTCAACACAACACACTTAAATGTACTGCTCCCATTTATACTTCAAAGTAAAAGTCTCATAAAATGGTTTTCAAGCTCAAAGTTTTCATCTTTCTCCCTATGGCCGATAATAATTGCTTACACTCCACACAAATAAAATCACATGCTGACAGCAACTGGAAAGCCCATTGGCAACCCAACCTCCCAGACCTTTATGTAATATAGTTGTAGAAGAGAACCTAGGAAAATAACACAGCTGGAACTAAATTCTTCCTCTTATTCCTCCTTGGTATACAACTCCTAGAGTGAGCATCACAGCAGAGCTAGCTGCTACAGAAATGTCAAAAAGGGGTTGCTTAAAATGTGAGCAACTGCTGTAAAAATCATTGGATTGCACACTGCATCTTCTAAAATCCAATACTATATGGGAATCTTTTTGAGATATGTTCAACAAATATAATATGCAGTTATGAAGAACATTTGGGTTGTATTGGGCTAATACCCTCTTCCTGGAAAAGTAGAGTTCCAGCACGCCTGGCTGATCTTGTCTCCTGTGTTTTGACTTGATGTCCCATATCACTGGCTGCATATCCCAGGCAAAAAGATTTTCTCTAGCAACTAGATGCTCACTGTCCTCTGGATTAAACATGACAGGTACTGAAATTGTGATCACAGGATCACAGCTTATATTTCACTGCAGCTGGTATTGACCAAGCTATTCTATTGTGAAAATATAGAATAAAAACATAAAGAATAGATCTTAAACCTTTTTTTCCCAGCTGTATGTTTTGTAAACTACACTTGAAATTAGCCTTTTTTGCTGAATTATAATTTTCACAAGCAATCATGAACAATGGCACTTTTAAATACAGGCAATGTGGCTCACTGTCCATAGTCAGGAGGGTATCTATCTATCTATCTATCTATCTATCTATCTATCTATCTATCTATCTATCTATCTATCTATCTATCTATCTATCTATCTATCTATCTATCTATCTATCTATATTAATTTCTTGTCGAATGGGCTTTGTTATGAGATTACGTCTGTGTTTGCTTGTACGTTGGGGTAGTATGGGGCAGCAGAAGGAGGGGCCAGCCTAGGGGGCTGTTTGTGTTAAAACCGATCCTAAAATGTAACATTTGAAGAACTGCGGTTAGCCTCTCAGCTTCTGAGGAAGACAATATGTTTGTCAAACCTAATAAAAAGGAAGAAAGTGAATTGATGTAGACCTCTGTGCTTATGTTATTTTAAATACAATATTTTAAATATTTGATTTTATACAGGGGCTGCACAGTGCCGCAGTTGTTTTGTTGCCTTGTAGCAAGTAGGTCCTGGGTTTGAATCCCAGCCTGTGGTCTTTCTGCATGGAGTTTGCATGTTCTCCCTGTGAATGCGTGGGTTCCCTCCGGGTACTCAGGCTTCCTCCCACAGTCCAAAAATTTTATTGTTAGGTTAACTGGTCTTTCTAAATTTCCCTTAGTTATAGGTGTGTGTGTGTGCATGGTTATTTGTCCTATGTGTCTCTGTGTTGCCCTGTGATGGACTGGCAACCTGTCCAGGGTGTACCCCGCCTCTCGCCTGATGATTGCTGGAGATAGGCTCCAGCTCCGCCGCATAGAATAGACGGTACATGGATGGATGGATGGATTTAAATGTTAATGCTTTTATATCATTACTTTATTTTTTGAGACCTTTTCAAAATTCATACATATTTAAAATGAGGAACATACAAGAAAAATATACACATTCCTTATTTTTATTTACAATTAACATACAGTAAGGAACATCTTTTGGGTAAAGCTGTGCACAGCTGTAAACAATAGCATCAGTGAAAGCTGACTTAAAAAAAATTTAAGTTAAATTTCAGAGACATTTTCAGAAAAGAAAGAATTTGTGAAAATTTGCTTGACAGATTTTGACAACTACAACTTTTTTTCTAATAACTAAAGCTGTTAATAGGGACTTTTAGCTTTATAGGGAATGACTATTTAGGAATCATAAGTATAGTTCATTTAGACTGACTTCCCACAAGCAAATTATAATGGTATAAAACAGCAGAACATTGTATGGAATTGATGCATGTCTAAAATGATTTGCAATTTGTTGAAAGGAATGAGAAACTGCTACTATGGTGTGCACAAATTACTAAATGTTGTGGAGATTGAAGTAACAGTTATATGGATTTAAATTCTGATCAGAGAAATGCGCCAAAGCAAATGAAAAACACTGTAAGCATGAGAATAAAAAAAAAAGATTATGGCACGGATAATTACGCAATAGTCTGTATTCATTCATCTCTGTTTTGCTTCTTTGGCAGTGCAAACCATGGAGTTGACTATAAATGATTATTTAGGAACAGATCACTCCCTGATTAATCTGCAGACGCTGCAGTATGTTCAGCCTATAATGTTCATGTTGAGGGTTGTGCACCACTAGGGGGAAACAACAAGCTGTGGAATCATTGAAAATTACAGACCAGTCCAAACATCATTTGCACTTGTATGTCACAGTTTTTAAATACAGCAATCTGACTGAGATCAAAGTTATCATATAATAAAATAAATAGATTTTTTATTTACTGCGTGCTGTTGTAACTGATTCGCAGGAACCCAGAGATCTTTCTCTGCAAAAAGGAGGGCAGCTTTATTCATGAGCTCTTGCTGTGCTTTTACAAAACCTCAGTTTTTAATGGAGTTTCAGTAAAGTCTCACAGGAAGCTTGTGTTCAACAGTAACATCATGCAGAGTGGAAATAATATGTCAGTAGTCTCAAACTATTGCTGCCGTTTCAGATGTGGTCCGTCTTTCTTCGACTCAGGTTTTTAGTGACAAGTTCGTCCAACACACCACTGCTGTCCTGTTAATGTGACCCCCCTCATTTTCTTCTTATTTTTTAGGGGATTTCAAATGTTTTAAATCTCTCGATGTGGCATCATCTGCATTGCTAAGGGTGCGCTACTTTCAAGGCTGATGAACAAACAAAAGACGAGTATGTGCCGAAGAGGTTTCAGCAATCAGATCTTTCGAGTGTTCATTTTCAGCTGAAGCACATCTGCGAGTAATCCACAACGTCATGAACTCCACATACAGCTGTTTCATCTTTACCTCAAACAGACCCAAGAATAAGACCCACACACACACATAGTATGGAAATAAGCTGAGATTCTTGCCTTAACTTCAATGAAAATGAAGGGGGTGGGGGGTGGGGGCTAATTAGCACTCCTAGTGAGTATTTTCATGATAAAATAGAACATGAGCTCAAATCTCCACTGGGCTTGTACTCAAAATGAGCTTTTATTATTCAACTTTTAACAAGCAAATATCATGGCATGACCACGGAGGAAACACACTATTACCTCTGTGATAAAAGCCATAACAATAAATAAATAAACCTCTTAAGGCTTCGACACACAGTAGAATATTTAATCTGTTGCAGGCTTCAGGACTTTCTAAATTAGTTTGCGGCAATGTAACAATGCAATTATTATTATGTAATTATATAAGAGTTCATATGCAGTCTGAAAAATTATAGTATTTGATTTCAGTATTTACCAGGTCTGGGTAAGTATGGAAAAAGAAAATAGTGTGGGAAAATATTTGAATTTTCAGACTTTATTTACTATCATGGCTGAAAATTGTGTCCTCCTTTCTGTCCTTCCCTTCTTCCTCATACACTTTTTACTGTGCTCCTGCCCTTTTTCCTCTTTTCTTATGTCCTTCAATCTTTCCTTTATTTCTTCCTTCTCAGGACCCTCCTGTCTGCCTCATGTCCTTTTTTTACTTCAGTCCTACCTCACTTCTTTCTGTCCTTTATACTTTATTTTCTTCTGTTGTTCATTCCTTGTGTCCTATCTCCACTAAATACTTATGTACTTCATTCTTTGTGTCATTTGCTTAATTCCTTCCTTTCCTTTTTCCTCATGTCCTAAGGTGTCTTCTCCATCCCTCTTGTAGTTCCTTCTTTCCTTCCTTGTCCATTTTCTTCTTCCCCATTCTTTTGTCCTTGGTTTTGTTCTTGTGCCCTACCTCCATTTCTTTGTTTCTTTATTACTTTCCTTACTGCCTACCTATCGGTTTTTATGTAAGCCCCCATATAAAATCAAGCTTAACTTAAATATTTTATATCTTGGAGAAGGAAGACATGAAAATTTGAGAAAAGTTTTTTTTCTTCACAATTTATTTACTGCTGTTTATTTAACTAATAATGTAGACTGGAATTGAAGTCTTATATCAAAGTCTGCTTAGAGCCTAAAAAAAACTTGGCGTAGTTCTGCTGACGGCTGCTTCTCCACGTCAGCGCCAGAGAGGTTGACCTCTGTCTCGCACAGTAATGGCACTTGGTGCCTGCAGTTCTGTCTCTATCTGCAGAGTGTGCCAGCTCACACGTTAGGAGAGCTCTAGTTCTGCAGCTGATGATGATAAATCTTTGCCAGTCACTCACCAGTTGATTGTGGTTTACAGCTGAGCGAGGGGAGCATCTTATTGTGTCAGCGCAGAGCCGCCATGGAGATGGGGCTGCCAAAAAGAGGCACAACTCTGGTATATGAAAGAGCAAATTAGGAGGAGAGAGATATAGAAAGAGAATGAGGGAAAAGGGAGGGCAGGCTAATATGTTGCATCAATCAGTCTAAATGACTTGCTTATGTTATTAGCTAACAGTGTTTTGTTTCTTCAGCTCCCTGAAGTTATTAGTGTTTCATAGTTAACCTTGAAGTAATTGGAACGGCTGCGTTGATGTTCTCCTATCTGTGCAAGACTGACAGTTTATTTTTCTTCCGTGGAAGGCTTCCCTCCTCTTTCATGTCACTACAGTATTTATAAATTAGATTCCTGTCACTTTACAGTACAGCATAATACTAATTGGTGGCGAGATATATGGGTTATTCACATCCCGCTAGGTGGCATACAGTCTTCCTTCCTGCCTTCCTTCCTTTACGACATTAACACAACTGAAAATTGTCGAAACTAATAACATGGTGTTGCTCCGGTAATGCCGCTGCACAAATTGCACCTTCCTTGAAAATGGTATAATCTCAGACATAAATTTAAACACTAAGACTCCGCAGCTACAGCTCCTCCAACCAGCATCCTGACATTTTATTTTGATGCTTCATCTGCAAATTAGGCATGCACTGCACAGATATTAGCTTATTTTTCGTTTTGTGAGTAACCAACATTGGTGTAGGGCTCCTACGGATTAAAAAAAAAAGAGCAAAAAAACAGAACTCGTGGTATTTCTGCACTAGTCCTTTACAGGGTTTCAACAGATTTTTCATGTAAAAGTCCTGGGTATTTCCACACTAAACAAATGCCTTCTAGACTGTTTTAAAGCATAATATGTAAGAAAGAAAGAAGGAAGAAATGATATGTAAAGGTAGTGAAGAAGGAGGGACATAAAAACAGATGGAAATGGAGGGCATGAAAAATAGGAGGACAAAAAGACACAGGAAACAAAATTAGGAAAGAGGCCAAGGGAGGGCTGCAAAAGATGGGATACATAAAAGAGAGGAAAAGACACAAGGACAATTTTATATGAAGGAAGAAACATGATGAAGGGAAAATGGCAGAAAGAAAGGAAGTAGGCAAAGAATGAAGGAGCGAGAACACAAAAACGTGTGAAAGGAAAGAAACAAAGAAGACACACCATAGAAAGAATGTAAAGAAGGAAAAACAAGGAAAAAAACTGAAAATTAAGGAAATACGTTCAGATACAAAAAAGAACTTAAGGAAGACAGGAACGAACATATTAAGGTAGTGTAGAAGGAAGGAAGGAAGGAAGGAAGGAAGGAAGGAAGGAAGGAAGGAAGGAAGGAAGGAAGGAAGGAAGGAAGGAAGGAAGGAAGGAAGGAAGGAAGGAAGGAAGGAAGGAAGGACAGATTCAAATCCTATACTAGAAAAAGTTGCATCATTTCCTGCGAAAATGCAGTGTGAATGCTGTAAGCTGAATTTACTTGCAGAAAATGGCTGAAGTATTTGGAGTCAACTGTAAAAGACTTGCTGAAGTGTAAAAAACAGAAACAGCAAAAAAAGAAAAGGGGTGTGCCAACCCTAACACAATTAGCTAAAATAAAAAGTTGAATATTATGAAAAGTATAAAGGTTATGAATACCCAGATATACCCGGAAAAAGCAGAATGAGCAGAATAGTTGAAAAGTTAAATGGTTAAAATAGCACAAAGTATGCAGAAGTAGTTGAAGTTCAAAAAACTTACGGAAGCGTATGGTAGCATGTTGCCAAACACAAACATGTTGGTTAACAATAATTAAATCCATTCAGTATAATAAAAATAGGCTTAAAGGGAAGTGTTAGCTAAAATTAGCTTAAATGCAAATGTTAGCTAAAATGCTAGTGGTAGTAAGTTGGCAAACACTAACATGGGGCTAAACATTAACAAAATCCATTTAGCAAGGTAACCTTACCTGTTAAATCAAAATTAGCTCACATTTTGATACTAACTGTAATACTAGTGTTAGCTTAAATACTAGTGGTTGTATGTTGGCAAACAGTATCATGTTCGTTACCTAACTTAATCCTTTCAGTATGTTAACATCTTCCTAAAATGCAAATATTAGCGAACATTAGCTAAAATACTAATGTTAGCTTAAATGTTGATTTTAGTTTAAATGCTAGAGATAGCTTGTTGGTAAACACCAACATGTTGGTTAACAGTATCTCAATCCATTCATTATGTTACTTCTAGCTGTTAAGTTAAAATGAGCTAAAATTCCGTTGTTGCTTAATTGCTATTGTTAGTTTAAAAAAAAAAAAAAAAAAAACGATTCGCAGCATGGTAGCAAACATGAACATATAGGTTAACAATAACTCAACCCATTCAGTATGATAAAATCAACCCAAAAACCAAATGCTAGCTAATATTAGCTAAATTTCTAATGTTAGCTAAAATGCTAAAGTTAGCTTAAATGCAACAGAAAGCATGTTGGCAAACAGTATCATGTTCGTTACCATAAACTTAATCCTTTCAGTGTGTTAAAATATCATAAATAATTAAATGATTATCTAAAATCCCATTGTTAGCTTGAATGAGCTAAATTGCTAAATAATAACTAATGTTAACAAAAATGCTAATGTTAGCTAAGATGCCAGAGATAACATGTTGGCAAACACTAACATGTTCGTTACGATGAATTTAATCCTTTCAGTATGTTAAAATCTTCCTAAAAAACTAATATTAGTGAACATTAGCTAAAATGCTCATGTTAGCATAAATGCTAGAGATAGCATGTTGGTAAACACCAACATGTTGGTTAACAGTAACTCAATCCATTCATTATGTTAATTTTAGCAGTTAAGTCAAAATTAGCTAAAATGTTATTGTTAGCTTAAATGAGCTACATTGCAATGGTTAGTAAAAAAAGCTATTGGTAGCATGTTGGCAAACATGGACATATTGGTTAACAATAATTCAAACCATTCAGTATGTTACAATCAACCCAAAAACCAAATTATAGCTAAAATTAGCTAAAATGCTAATGTTAGCTAAAATGCTAATGTTAGATTAAATGCCACTGATAGCATGTTGGCAAACACTAACATGTTGGTTAACTGTATCTCAATCAATTCTGTATGTTAACTTTAGCTATTAAGTCAAAATTAGATAAATGCTAATGTTAGCTTAAATGCTAGTGTTAGTATAATGGATAATAGCAAGTTAGCTAACAATATCTTACTCCATTTATAATGCCTACAATCGCCTAAACATACAAGTCTGTATAACTCCCCTTAAAAAGTAATCACTGTTTTCCAGGTGTAACGCAGCTTCCAAACTACTCTTAATAACTTAAGAACCGTAAGGCGTATCGACGTCACCAAGGTACCGTTTTTATCGGAACGGATAGGGGAACGCTCTCAGACCACTCAATTTGTTGAAAATATAATATTACAGCCGTAAAATGACGTCGTAAATGTTGAAAAATTTGCTGAAAACAATCTGTCCTTCCTGGGTCCCGAACTACATCCTCTTACTCTGAAAATATAAGGCCTATCAAAATTATTCTTTCACTATGAGTATTAGCAGGCTTTGATGAAGAATCATGGTTCGTTTCATGTGTGTACCTCAATCTGTCTAGGAGTAGTGATTTTGTAAAAATTAGCATGATTTTGGCATTTTTGAATCTGAGCGGTTTTAGTGAAGAGCAGATTTGTTACACTCGAACAAACAAAACTTATGGAGAAATGGTAACAGGTATCAAAAAAATTGTTGAATCATGAGCGTCAGGAAGGTCTGAAGTTATATTGGCACAAGGCTCATGTTTCTACGATGTATCGTTTATGAGATATGACTTTACGAATATAGGTCAGAATCCAGCCGTCCTCCTCTGAATTTTTGCTCAGTCCCAATGCATTCCAATGGTCCCTCCTGGGTGCGGCCACTTTGTTTCGGGTCGATTTGCCAAAAAACTGTAACTGTCACATACATTTTGGTGACATTTCCTGAATGAAAAATTGAAAACCTAAGTTTTGATATATAATATGTGCAGAAAGAGTGAAATATGAGCGAGTGAGCGGAAGTTGTTCGTGGAAAATAAGGAAAGTGAAAAAGTGTAATTCTGCTAGAGTGGGCCACTCCAGCTTAATTGCTTCGCTCCCATAGACATGCACGTATTTTCAGAAATCTGATCATTTTGCGACCAAAAACTTGGGGAAGGATTGTATGAAAATGGTACAAGTTAGGAAGAAGCCGAGACATACAGTAATAGCTGAAGAGTATGACTACATTTTAAGATTTGAATGGTGTTTCTAAGTGGAAGTATGTGGAAGTAGTTAGTTTTGCAAAACAGGCGAAATTTAGCTGAATTTTTGAGGTTTTCCATTCATTTCAATGGGAGCAAAAAAAACATAAAAAGTTGAATATTTTAAAATGTATAAAGGTTATGAATACCAAAAGATATAGCCGGAAAGAGCAGAATAAGCATAATTGAAAAGTTGAATGGTTAAAATTGCACAAAGTATGCAGAAGTAGTTAAAGTTCATAAAACGTACGGAAGCAACCAGAAGAAGGTAAGAGGATCTCCAGAGTGTGAATGCCTACAGCATTCACACTAATTAAACAGGTTTCTAGGAATTCCTTCTTTCACCACAGGAATATTGTTAAAATGAGAAACATCCAGTCCAGGAGTGATGCTGAGAAACTAGTCCACGTATTTGTTACTTCAGCGCTGGACTGCTGTAATTCATTACCATCAGGAATTCCACAAAATGCAATTAAGCCTTAATTGAGCCTTCAACTGATCCAAAATGGTGCCGCAAGAGTTCTGATGAATATTAGAAAGAGAGATGACTTTTCTCCTGTTTTAGCTTCCCTTCATTTAATCAATCAATCAATCAAACTTTATTTATAAAGCACTTTTCATACAAGAGTTGCAACTCAAAGTGCTTTACAGTTTAAAATGACCCCACATACATATTCCCATCCCTCCACCACAGATTTAAAAGCATGATCACAGTTATACCCCCCTCCCCCCAACCCAACTCCCATGCACACAAACTCTGACACTTATAGGACATAAAAAGGACATTGAGCCAAGTGTAGATGAGTCAGGTAAGGAAACTTGCCATCATCCGGCATCCGCAGATTAACCGCAGCAGCCGAGGCCCACAGGGTGCCCAGAGGAGGCAAGGCCGTGACCCCTACCTCCAACCAAGCGCTACCTGGTGAGCACCCAGGCAGCCACAGCCGGCCACAGCCGACCACGGCCTCCAAGGCAGAGGGCTCCCACAGAGGAAACACTGGCAGGAAGACTGAAATAACAGATTAAAGTATAAAAATAACAGGGGATATATATGATAAGACTACATAGTAAAACAATGAAATGTAAACAAGCAACAATCAGTTAAAAGAGTCTTGAGCCGGCTCTTAAAAACATCTCTGCGGCAGCCTGTTCCAGAAGTAAGGGCAAGGGCGGGCTGGTCATAGGGAGGTTCGGGAGTTTTCCCGAATGGTCGGTCTGTTCCAGGGCCGGTGGCCGGAACGTTTTTTGGGTTTTTTTGTACTCTAAAAGCAGCCGCAGTTTAGCCACTCGTGATCCTGCTGTGTGTCTGTTTGTGTGGGTGAGTGAGGCATCTTCCTTTATAGAAGATCTATAGCCGCAGTACTGCTGCTGTGCACCTTCGGTGATCGCTACAGTCCATCAGCCAGCAGAGTAACAGGTAGCCTACTCATGTTATAAATCCTTCATTACTTTTTAAACTCACCGTTTGCGTTGCATGTAGTTTAAAAGATTTTCAGTTAAGGCAATACTTTTTTCAAAGTAATTAATTTTCAGCTGAACTTTCTCTAACATGCTGAATATAACATTACAATTAATTATTTCCATTTCATTTCCAACTGCTGACATATTTGATCTGGTGATTGCTGTACAAAAACAAAATATGGTCCACAGTCCCTGGGCCAAGATGTTTTCTCCATTCTTGAAGTTTGGACATATCCTTGCATGTTTTATGTTATGACCAGAGGTGGGTACAGTAGCCTACCAAAGGTTGTATTCAAGTAAGAGCAGCTCTAAATTAAAAGTATATAGTAGCCATTCAAGAATTTACTCGAGAATAAAAATATGTAAAAACGTATTCAGAACAGAACATCAGATCAGTTCTATTGGGACTGATTATTTAAAATGATTTTATCAGACAGACAAAAATATAAAGTTATGTGAAAATTCTGTTTTAAAGAGTACAATGAAAGAATTAAAACAGATATAATTTTAAAATAAATTTAAATCAGAAAAAACTTTTTTGAATCAAATTTTTCAACATAAAATGTATTAAATTAATACTTATGATAGGTAATGTATCTGTGTTTCAGTTTCAGGTGTCAGTGACAACCTAGTATTTACCATATATTTAATTGATCTCCAAATGGCTTGTCAGCTAGAAAATAACATTAGAACAACAAAGCTTGTGTACAAACAAGAGGTCTCACTTTAGCATAAACTGTAGGTTTGTGTCCTTGTCTGGTGCATTTTTGGTTAAAAATGTTTTGTTTTGATTCAGGGAAATTATTTTGAGTACATGTAGATAGAGGATCCAGATATTTTACTCAAGAAAGAGTAGCGATACTTCGTAATAATTTTACTCAAGTAAAAGCAAAAAGTGTGGTGCAGTAAAATTACTGCGAAAAGTGTGTGTGTGTGTGTGTGTGTGTGTGTGTGTGTGTGTGTGTGTGTGTGTGTGTGTGTGTGTGTGTGTGTGTGTGTGTGTGTGTGTGTGTGTGTGCGTGTGTGTGTGTGCGTGTATGTATGTGTGTGTATATATAATATATAAAAAAAAAATTTCTTCAAAAATCCACTCAAGTTAATATAACTAGATACCCGCCTCTGGTTGTGACTAGATAAAACATATTAATAACTTAAACATGTTATCAATATTATTATGTTGTTATACTACCAGTATAAGTATTTTTGTTAAAAGTATGGTTCCACTTGCATCTTTTGAAAAATCTGATCAAAAGGCCTCTCCAAGCCAAGCTCCCGGGCTGAATTTCAACTCCAGCCCACTCCTGGGTGAGGGCCATAATAATAGAAAGAGCCCTCGCCCTAACTGTGTCCTGACTTTAGGGAAGACAAGGACACGGCTGCCAGAGGAACGCAGAGACCATGAAGGTTCATATTGTAAAAGCTGTTCTGAAAGATAAGAAGGTTCAAGACCATTAAGACACTTAAAAAACATTAAAAGAACCTTAAAATCGGTCTTATAACATACGGGAAGCCAATGCAGTGAATTTAAGACGGGTGTAATGTGGTCCCACCTCCTGGTCTTCTTCAGGACACGTGCTGCTGAATTTTGAAGAAGTTGTAAACCGGATATACTCTTTTTGGGAAAACCAGAATGCAGGGTATTACAGTAATCAATTCTACTGGTGATAAAAGCATGCATCAGTATCTCCGTATTGGCCCGAGAGAGAATGGGGTGGACTCTGGCAATGTTCTATAGATGATAAAAACCTATTCTAGTAATGTTTTTAATGTGAGGGATAAAAGTCAGCTCAGAGTCAAAAATCACGCCAGGTTCTTCACTTGTAAAGAAGGATTAAAAGACAGTGATTGTAGTCTTTGTAAAAGTTTCTCTCTCTGAGCCTCAGGACCGATGACTAAAATTTAAGTTTTGTCCTGGTTGAGCTGGAGAAAGTTTTCTGCCATCCAGGATTTGATGTCTAAAATGCAGTTAAACAGTGCATCCACTGGCCATGTGTCATCAGGAAACACGGAGATGAACATCTGTGTATCGTCAGCATAGCTGTGAAGGTTAACGTTATGTCTTCTGATGACACTGCCAAAAGGGAGGATATAGAGGTTAAAAAGCACTGGGCCTAAAATCGAACCCTGGGGCACACCACATGTGATCTTTTAGACCCTAGAGGAGCAGGTATCTAAACTTACCATAAAAGTCCTGTCTGTGAGATAGGATGTGAACCATTTGTGAGCAGCTTGAAAGGGTTAAAAGAATAGTGTGGTCCACTGTATCAAAGGCAGTGCTCAGATCCAGTAGAACCAACACTGTCACCTTCTGTGCATCATAGTTTAATATAAAATCTTCAAAAGGGCCGTCTCTGTGCTGGGGTTTACCCTAAAACCAAACTGAAATTTCTCCAGGACATTGTGTTCATTAATAAAATCATTAAGTTGAATTAAAACAAGCTTTTCTAAAATTTTCCTCAAAAACGGTAAGTTAGATACCAGTCTAAAATTGTTAAAATCATTAAAATCTAAATTGTTCTTTTTCAACAGGGGCCTCACCACCGTCCCTTTAAAGACAGGAAAAACCCCTGTCCAAAGGGAGCAATTCATCAAGGTTAAAATCTCAAAAAAATCCATAAACTGACTTAAAAAATTAAGTAGAAATTGAGTCCAAAAGACATGTGGTGGGCCTCACTGAGGAGAAAAATTTATCAAGAATCTCAGCTTCTACCAGGACAAAACTATCCAGTGTTTCCTCTGGTAAAGACACACACTCATTTTTCTAAAACCATGTTACTTTGAGAAGATAAAATATTACATCTGATGGTGTCTGTCTTCTCTCTGAAGTGGTCTGCGAACTCCTCACAAAGAACGTGGATTTATGAAATGCATTAGTAGCACGGTTAAAAATGTTGTCAATTGTGGAAGATAAAGTTTTTGGATTATTTTTATGATCTGAGATGATTTTGGAAAGGCAGGCATTTCTTGAATTTATTGGTGCATCACTGTTTGATTTGAGAAGTTCTGTGTATATTTGATGGTTAACTGTGGTTTGATTTTTTTCTCCATTTTCTCTCTGCCACCCTGCAGATCCTCTTTTGTTTTTTGAGGCTTTCATTTCTCCACGGCGATGCAAGTTTTGAGTGTAAACCTTTAACCTTAAGTGGAGCAAGCAGGTCGAGGAACAGATTGAAGCCTACTGTTAAAATCATTGACAATAAAATCACAAGGGCCAGGTAAAGCAATAGGAGGAATCTTAGCATAAACTTCAAGAAAACCTGCCGCCACTTCATGGGTTAGATGACACTTCCTGACAGTTCTCACAGAGGTCTCCCGCTGGATAAAACTGGTGATGTTAAAAAACACAAAGTAGTGGTCAGAGACAGCCAGGTCAACAACAGAGGACACGCTAGTGAACAGGCCATACGTGATGCCCAAGTCCAGGGTGTGTCCTCTGCTGTGAGTTGGCTGTGTGACATGCTGGGTAAAATCCATGAAATGCAGAATATTTAAAAAATCTGTTGATAAAGGATCTAAAAGGTTATCAACATGTAGATTAAAATCACCAGATAAAATGATCCTTTCATAAGAGTTGTGCAGAATTGATAAAAACTCCGAAAATTCTTAAATAAAAAGTGTGCTCTCTTTGGATGGCCTATAAACTGTGACACATAAAATCTGAGGAGTACTAAAACTGTTGCAGTATATACAAACGTACTAAAATTATCAAATAACACAGGTTTGGCAGTAAGCATTGACAAACTTTTAAAAGCAGTACCGCCTACCCTTTGGCTACTCCTCATGGAATAAGTGAAGTTAGAATTTGGTGGGGAGGCCACCGTAAGAAGAACAGGGGCATCTACACTCAGCCAAGTTTGTGTTAAAAAATAAACACTGAAGATAATGGTCTAAAATCAATTAATAATAAAAGTTTTGATCAGCAGAGAGCGAACATTTATAAGTCCCATATTAATAGCGACTGGATATGGAGTGACTGTTTGATTTACTGAAAGTGGGACTTTTGGTAACTGAGATTACTGGGATTGGTGTTGGGTTTATGATTTTTAGTCCGCTCTCTACTGATAATGACAGGTATGAATGAGGTATGGCAAGTGGGGTGTGGGCATGCCGGGCTCATTGCCAGCATGCGGGCGCCCTGTCTATTAAGATGGACCCCATCCGCACCAAACAAGTGACTCCTTCCAATGAAAAATTTTAAAATTGTCTATAAAACTTATGTTGTGAGTCACAGTGGAAGAGGAAAGCCAAGTGTTCAGTGATAAAAGTCTGCTAAAACGACCAACTCCTCTGCCAACGGTGGGAGTTGGGCCAGAGATAAAAACAGACACGTGAATTTTTTTAAAGATTAAAAAGGTGGATAAAATCCCTCTTCAGGAGCTCAGACTGTTGCTTATGAATGTCATTGGTGCCAGCATGAATTACAACTTTACTCACACCTGTATGAAGTTGAATGAGCTCCGGGATCTTTCCTGCAATGTCTATCACTGTGGCTCCAGGGAAACATAGAGTGAGGGCTCCTCCCATCCTTATGTTCCTGACAATGGAATCCCCAATGATGAGTGTAGTGTGAGGCAGGTCTGTGCACTGTTGACTCTGGGTAGATGATCTTTCACCATCTCTGACTTTATCTAAGTCGGTCAGAGAAGCATCTCTGGGACTGCAGTGATGTGTAATCGGCGTAGAGGGCTCGTTCCGCAGGTTGAGAGTGAAGTGGAGCACTCCTCGGTGAGTTCTGCTGCAGTCCGTTGTTTGGCGCAACGTGAGGGGCTGCGGGAGTTGGACTGCTGCACCGGCGGCTGAAAGGGGTTGAGTTGTAAGTGTGCGGAGCTTCGGGGGCCAGGGGCTGTCAGAGGAGGAAAGTCCGGGTCCAAGGCGCTGAAATGGTTGTTCAGTGGCAGGCAGGTTGGAGGAGACCGGTGGTGGCTGCTCCGTGCACCACAACCGTGGCCGGGCCCAACCGTGGTCCAGGTACTCAGTGAGCTGTTTGGCAACACAAAATCAGTTAAAACCATTAACTGGCTCCCTGTTAAGTCCAGAATAGAATTTTAGATCTTCCTTCTTACATATAAAACCCTAATAATCAAGCTCTATCATACATCAGAGATCTGATTGTTCCATATGTTCCTAACAGAGCACTTCGCTCTCAGATTGCAGGTTTACTTGAGGTTCCTAGGATCTTTAAAGTAAAATGGGATGCATATCTTTTAGTTATCAGGCTCCTCTCCTCTGGAACCAGCTCACAGTTTTAGTCTGTGAGGCAGACACTGTCTACTTTTAAGCCCAGGCTCAAAATGTTCCTGTTTGATAAAGCTTATAGTTAGAGTGGCTTAGGTCATCCTCAGCTATCTCTGTAATTATGCTGCTTTAGGCTTAGAGTGCTGGAGGACAAACTGATCACTTTTCTTCACTTTGCTACTTTTCTCTTCTACTATTCTCAAATTGCATTACCTGCTGCTATTCCAACTGTTAAGTTTGTTTTCTTTCAGTGTTTTTTCTCCATAGAAGCTACACCTGGTATGAGGCTCTTAGTAACTGAACGTTATCCGTGTCCTGTTCGGTTTTTACTTTCTTTACATATAAAGTAATCTTACATCAATTTTTTGTTCTGTGTCTCTACTCTGTCTTCCCAAACTCCCAGTTGTCGTGGCAGACAACTGCTCGTACTGAGTCAGGTTCTGCTGGCGGTTTCTTCCTGTTAAACGACACAACGCAGGCGACTTTTTACTACACGTTCATTCAGAAGGAGTGAATGCTGCGAGTCAATAACTCGATGCAATCTGCTGGGTTTCCTTAGATAAAAAACTTTTAAACTGATTGGAATAATGAACTGAATGAATAATTGGAATGCATCTACAATTGAATTGAAAGGACTTTTCTTGTAAAGTGTCTTGAGATGACATGTGCTGTGAATTGGTGCTATATAAATAAACTGAATTGAAAACTGAATTGAAACTGAAGAAAGGAAATAAAAAATAAAGGAATGAAAAAATGTAGAAAAAGAAATCAAGAATAAGGAATGGACAACACAAGGTAGAAATAAAGGGATTCAATTCAATTCAATTCAAAAATACTTTATTGATCCCAGAGGGAAATTAAGTGTTGGTATAGCTCATATAATTAATTCTTTAAGGAGTTGTTGTAGATGATGATGGCTGTGGGCAGGAAGGACTTCCTCTAGCGGTCTGTATTGCAGCGAAACTGAAGAAGCCTCCGACTGAAAACGCTCTGTTGTTGTATGACTGTCTCATGAAGAGGATGCTCAGGGTTGTCCATAATTTTTTTGATTTTATGAAGAATCCTTCTTTGCATCATCATCTCCAGATGTTCCACAGTTGTCCCAAGAACAGAACCAGCCTTCTTTATCAGGTTGTTTAGCCTATTTAAAGATAGGACAGATATCTATCCTATGGATCAATCTTGATGAAAGACAAGAAAGATTTTCTTTCATCAATCTTGATGAAAGACAAGAAAGAAAGTGCAGAGAGAAGAACAGAAGAAAAGAAAAGAAATGAAAGGAGACCGAAGAGAAATAAAGGACACAAAGAAAAAAGGGAAAGTGATGTAGAAAGAACATTGGGAAGGATGTTTACAAGGAAGAAAGGGCAAAGGGAAGTACTAAAGCACACAAAAGACAGAGAAGTCTGTAAATATGTTTCTCCCTTCCTATTTTCATTCTCACATACATAACCAGACCTGGAGAAAACCTTAAATCTAATTCCTTGCTTTTCCAGTCTATTATAGACTGCATAGGAACCCTGCTTTTGACCTTGATTCTTATTAAGTATTGATAATTCGGATAGTGCTTTACTAAAAAATGAATTCAGCTGTCATGTTTTTTGATGACTGCCATATGAGTGACATGCTGCAGAAAAGAAGCTGTGGCTTATGCTGCGTTGTCAGATACAGAGGATGTGTGTGTGGGGGGTGGGGGGTGGGGAATCCCATTGTTTAGATTTATTGAAATAAAAGAAGAAAAATCAAAGTAAAAAAGACAGTTTGTCAGAAGAATCTTTGCATGTTTATGAGGCTTTGCCTTGCTCAATTTTGTTTCATTTTAGTTTCATGGAGAAAAAGTGTCCTTTTTAATTTTCTGATAGTCTCTTGCCTATGTGGACCACTTTGCTGGATAGATATCTGTCCAAGAAGTTAATTTAAATGACTTTTTGAGGATGATTGATCCATTGCATACTAACCAACTCGGCCCTGACATGAAATGCTACTGCAGAACTAATCTGGAAATGTTTAACGGATTACGGTGCAACTCCATTTTATAAGAATGCTATTCTTCAGATGGCTTTCACCTTTTCAGTAAACCAACAGGATCATAGTCACTGTCAACATCATAAATCTTAAAATAAGTCTATTATTGGTTTGGGAGCTCAAGGGATTTTAAAGGCTTCTGGCTCACATTTACTGAGCCTTAGAAACATATCCATACCCTTTGAGCTTTTGCTGATTTTATTACATAACTATTGTGTGTTTTTTGAATTTTGAAAACATGTGTTAAAATGTTTTACAAATAGAAATCTGAAAAATGTTCGGTCAAAAACATTTATAAAAATTTTAATCTATACAGTGTTCCATCAATTTGCCCCTTTTCACTTACCCAAAAGCAAAAGAGTCACCTAACTAGTAAATACCATCCAACTGTGTAGTTTGATCTCAGTATTAATACCTGTTTTGTTTAGGGCATCAGATGTTTATTAGAGAACATTAGGGAATAAATAGCATTGTGAGGGCCAAAGAATACCACAGAGGGGTAAGGAATTATAGTGAGGATAAGCTAAAAGCAGAATTACGCTGTTCAATCCATAATTCGAAAATTGTAAGACTATAGAAAAACAGCTAACCCACCAAGACAGGGGTATCCACCTATACTGACAGGCCAGGCAAGGAGAGAGAGGCAGCCAAGAGCCCAATGGTAGATCCACAGCTCTGGTGGGCTCCTTTAGCTAAGACAGTTATTAACTGTGCACTCCACAAATCTGGCCCCTTTAGAAGGGTGGGGGAAAGAAAGCTATTCTTAAAAAAATGATAAAAGTAAACATAATGTAAGTGGCACTAGAATCATGGGAATACATGTCTGGTCAGTTGGGACCAAAACTGAACATTCTGGCCTACCTGTAAAACTTTGTGGGTTGTCAAACAGTAGATATTACCCAAAAGACACCACTAGAAACTGGAACCAACTTGAACAGAGCCATGTGGAAACTTGGAGCGAGGTAGATCGGAGCGTGTAAACCTTGAAAAGAGACGAGTAAGGTACTTTTTCTAAATACCAAATTCTCAGTGAATATCTTCAAAATAATCTTCATAAGCGAGGATCTCAGGAACTCAGTAGCGTGGTTGACCAGGTTCAGGTTATCAGTAGCGTGGTTGACCAGGTTCAGGTTAATACCCAGGAGTTGAATGAATGGCTGGCAGTTATCTCCAGTTGATGATGATGATTTGCAGGTGTGCAATCCCACACAAGCAGGTCTCCGCCCACCAGGACTGAGAATCAATGCCTCCGCTGCACCCTCCAGTGGACAACCTATGAAATAATCTGACAGCAAAAAAACACCACACAGGCCAAGTATTCTAACAGAAACATGGTAATGGCAGCATTACCCTGAGGGTATATGATTCTTCAGCAGGGACAGGGACACTAGGCAGAGTCTTGGAATAAAACCTTAAGCTGAAAAACAATGGGACAAATTTTCAATTTTCTGCAAGTAATCAACCCTAAAGACCCATTTATGTATTTGTATGCACATCAACAGGCCTGTCCACTTTTATTGTTGTTAAGTATCACTGCTTTTAACCCTGGAGAACCCAAGAACCATTATCTTCTTTGGAAAATTATGAACTTTGCATTAAATTACTTCTATAAATTCACTGAACATCAAATTATCCACTTTTTCAATGTTAACCTTTTATTCCCTAATTTAGGATTAGGGTCAAATTTGACCCATTGGGCTTTAGGCATATCATTTCAAAGAATCACAATAACAAACACTGTTAATGTAGACAATTTTTAATTGAGGAAAATAATCAACCACACAGCTCGGGGATCGGAAAAATGAACAGATCCACTGGCCGATTCAGGCTTTTTTTTGTTTTGTTTTTTTTCTCATTGCAGCAGAATGTATTTCATGCGTCAGCTTCACGTGTGTCGCATGCTAGAAGCAACATGGAGCGAGCCAGAGGGTCAGCTTTGTGGAGATATTTCACTCTTGCCACTCCAACTAGTTCGTTGGCTGTTTGCAATGTTTGCAAAGTAAATGATTCGAGGGGAGGTGGTATTACTGCAAAGTACAACAGTACTACTTTAATCAAGCACATCCAGAAATACTATGCTAAGGAGCACGCTGAATTCCTGCAGCTCAGCAAAACAAAAGGAGCGCGGTCAGAAAGGAAAAAAGAAGTCTTAGTTATGTTTAGTTAGTAAAGTATGGAGCCTTTAGTCTCTTCAAGTAAGGTATAAAGTGGAAGAAGGTATACAGTTTATTATTAATTCAACAATAGTATCGGATTGGTATCGGGTATCGACAGGGTACACAAAGCCAAGGCATCGGTATCGGGACTGAAAAAGTGGGATTGGTATTTACTTTATTAGTCTCTGACCCTGTACTACATAGGTAACTTAGTAAAATTCATTATACAAATGAATTTATTTCAAGGCTTTGGTCAAATACAGGACTGTAACCATTCTCAATCTACAAAGTCACTCAATGAACCAAAGGGTCATTTTTGACCCGATATTTTTTAACCCATACACCCAGAAGGTCCTTTTTGACCCATTGTTTTTTTATTGGCTCAGAGTCGCTAATTTATCCAAAAAGAAAATAAAACGTACTTCTAGGCATTTTGCAAGTTAATACAAAGTAGATTAACAAAAAATAAAACATTTTACCAACTGCTGGTTTGCTGAGAAGACGATTTTGTTTGGCGAGGTTTCCAGCTCAACAAAACAGCATGTGGTCAGCCATCTTCTCACTACCACTTTGGCTCATGTGAGTTCAATATGCATCCACTAGGTGTCTCTATGCAAGGGGCAGAAGTGGCACTCTGGGCTTTAGAAGTTAAAGTTGACAATTTTTTTTATGTTTGTTCATTTTGAGTAGCAGCAATTAACAGTGGCCAAATTTGACCCCGTGGGTTCTCCAGGGTTAATGTGCTTAAATTGTTATGAATGTTAGGCAATATATCTACTAGAGAGCAGTTCTAAGTTAGCTTCTGAATTCAAAGGAAAGTTTCTGAACATAGCAAACTTGGCAACGGTGGAGGAAATCATAATACTTTACATTCTCAGAAAAGAGACATAAAAAGAGGCATCACAGTAGACAGATATGTTCTGTGCTCCCATTTAATATATCACAACATTTGGCTCGAAAATTTTCTCCCTGGTCACACCACTTCAAGAAACTGATGATGAACGACATTTTCAATATTTTTCAGTGTCTGCCAGTGCATCCGCACTGTCTTTTGCTTTAAAAACTTCAGCTATTTCTTTTATCGCCTTTTTCTTCTTTGTTCCTTTCGCTGATTGCATGTGCGGTATACTGAGCCACACTGCACCTGCAATTACTGATGGTATTGCTCAATTTGATGCATTTGGGTATGCACTACAAGCTCATTGATGACTAAAATACCCATTGAAGATAGACAGAAGGCTTTGTCTGTATGTGTCTGCATATGCAACCTTGAGCAGAAATAGCCATTACATGCATACAGCCAGAGCTACAATCAAGTCCAAAAGAAAACCTGTGGCAAGTCCTAAAATCTGATGCTCACAGAAGCTCTCTATCCAATGTGATTGAGCTAAAGCTGTTTTGCAAAGAAGAAAGGGCAATAAAACGTGAAAGAGTTAAAGGAGTATGAATAGTTTTGCAATGAAGTGTACATTCTAAAAAAAAAGTGGTTTGTTTGTTTTTATTTATTTTTTATTTCTCAAAGATCATGCAGGTTGGAGGCAGGTTTACTTTAGAGTACAGGAGCACCGCAGCCCAGGTCATATTAGAGATGTTTACTCCTCCTGTCAAAGCATGTGTTGTAAATTTCTAGCGCGCCGGAAATGAAAGAAGCTGTGGCATGTTGAGTGCAGACACCAAAGCAGTGTCACCTTCAGTGAGCGTTTCTCTTGTCTGGACTGGCAGGTGATATCAGAGGATAAACTCCGTTTTGACCTTGCACTCACTTGTCACAACAAAAAACACAAGAAAAAGAACAGCAGAGGGGAAAAAAACAACCACCACCCATCACATTTCAAATAATATTCCTCGATTCAGCTGGTATCACACTGGGCTGCTGCTGAAAACTCTCACTTCAGCCTGCAGGGAGATAGGGATGGCAAAGCACCATGATTACACTGTTCACTAAAAATGCTAAGAAGAAAAAAAGTAAAAAGAACAACAGCTAACATGTCTTCATTAATATTCACTGCCATAAAGGTGTGATTGATTCCATCATCACCCGAGTTATTTTTGTGACCAGTACAGGAACATCAAAACACTGTGACCTCCATTTATTTCCTGTTTGAAATTGCGCTCACTTTATTCGCCTCTCTGGCTCTCCAATAGCTTGAATCATTTCTCCTGGGAGGTGTTTTTTTCTAACCTGCTGCTTCTCTGCCAGTCCTAAGTGCACTGTAACCACCAATTCTCTTACACCATATGTGGGACACTTGAGCAAAGAGGGAGACGAGGCAGCTGGCACGGCCTTGGTGAGACTGTGGGCTATATTCAACTCGGTGAAAATTTAGCCAGGAGAGCTAAAAAACAAAGTGGCACACGTGGAATGAGCGGATCCTTTGAAATGGGAGTTACGGTAATTTATATGCTGAGCTCAGAGTCTAAGAAGGGAGAAACAAATTAACATTTGTGTGTCGTTTAAGTATACTTCTGACTATTACTCTCTCAAAGTAAAGCTAATTATAAATAAAATGATTGCTGTTGACTGGAATTATTGGCTGCTTTTTTATCCAAAAAATACATAAAAAGACCGATAGTACTCAGTAAATGCATAAACTGTTGATTTAAACACAGTTTAAAGTTTAAGGTTTCTATAAATAGATTATAGTTGAAGGTTCCTGTAAACAGATTATTGCAATTTCACTAAAATCTTTCTTACTCACACTGTAGATTTTGGTAAAGAAAGCAGCTAAACTTTTAATAAATGTGTCAGACCATGTATGGTCTTTTAGCTCCACTGAGCAAAAAGAACATCTTCTCTTTTTTATGGTGGTTTTGTCCACTGAGGTATTCTAATTATACCTGAAAATATTTACAAGCCATGACATGTTGGAAAAATAAGATACACTATTCTTCAGTTATTTATTAAGCTATATTCACATAATGATCATATTTCCTTAATCTATGGAAAATTAAATTGTGTTTAATGAGCAAAAATCAATGTTGTTTTACTCAGACTTTCACCACGATGCTTACAGTTGGTTTGATGTTATTTTCTGGAATGGTTTATTTAGTTCCTCTTTTTAGTTATCAGTTTTAGACTCCTCTGTCCAAAGAACATTATTTCAGCAGTCCTTTTCTTTTTCTACATTGTCTCTTGCAAGCTTTAGTATGGGCTTCATTTCTTCCCTATAGATAAAAGGTATCCTCTTGCACACCTCCCTTGGAGACTTCTTTTCATAGCTTGCGGTCCCCTCTTGGGATGAAATTGCTTGGATGCCCAGACTTGGGCATGTTGGCAATTGTTTTGAATGTCCTCCAATGGTAGACTATTTCCCATACAATTAGCTGTTTTAAATGTTGTTGAGTCTCTTTCAATCCCTCACTTCAAACAATCTTCTTAGATTCTTCTTTAATCATGATTAAATAAAGCATTGAAGACATTAGTCTTTGTGTAATTAATGTGTTTTACTTAGTGGGTTAAGTTACCAAAATAACGTTTTTAATATTATTCTAAATTGCTAAATATGAATGTACATTTTTAGGTCTATTTTAGTATCCATATTTCCAAAAATGTTAGAAAAACACAAAGGCTTTCAAGGGAGTCCTGCTTTTTTCAAATGACTGGAACTATTACTCCTTTTGATGTGGATCAAGCACCCAAAGGCTATGACTAAACTTAGTAGCTGTTCTATTTTTTTCTTATTAAGTATTTGTATCTAAGTTAAAATTAAACATTAAACAAATGCTATAGATGGCAATCAATATGTTACAATATCGTTGGGTTCATCAGGTTTATCATACTGTAAGAATCTCATTTTGGTGTCTTTCTAATGAAGATTACACCTTCCAGTACATCACTGGTGAGTAAGTAAATTGGAATACAATCAAAACAGTAATGTAGAATATATAATACTAATGATTTTCAGTTTCCTTTGCAGGAGTTTTTTTCAAGGAAATACATTGCATTAATTCCAATCAAGTATTGGCTTGGCACTTTGTATTGACAGTTTTCTTTTCTCATCTTAAAAAATATAATTGATCAAAAATTGTGATTGTTGCATCATCTCTGTGTTCAATTTAAAGGAGGGGTGGCATGTAAAATCCACTTTTTAAAGCTTTTCATCACATTCTTATGCCATTCGCTCCTTAAAAACATGCCTAAAGTGTTTCTTAGGTTAATTTATGTATGTTTGAGTAATATCTATAAACTCTCGCGGCCGCCATGTTAAGCACTGAACGCCATGGTCCTCCTAGGAACGCCCTTACCTCCCAGCAACGCCCCTAAATTTTGATTACCGCCCACGTCTCTCCATAGCCATCCCTCCACCGCTCCCAGACCACAAAAGCAGAGCGACGTCAGCAGAAAAAATAAAATGTAGACTGATTTTATTACAAAAACGGAATTGCATTCGGATGGCTTCATGTTTACAAGGAGTTTTGTTACTACAGCTATTAACTTGGGGGAAAAAAGTAACAAGTTCGATTTTTCTTGTGTATGAAACATCAATATTTTACCAAGCAGACATGTCTTGAACGAGCCGCTGAACGCACTCCGGTTCATCCAATATTTCACTGTCAGGGTCAGAGACGGGATCAAATGCATATACTTGTACCATGTCCTGCGTGGCCATAGTAAACCAAAAGATATGCCTGTCTTCCAAAAGTCCGGCGCACCGATGCTACAGTACTGTAATGCTTCATCCCCATGCGACTGGAGAATGTTGTGATAACGTTGACGGCAACGTATTGAAGGGGGCGTGTCCAAGACTCTTAACGAGACATGCAGCTAATTTCAAGGCGTTCAGTGCGGACATGCTGTCAGTGCAAAATTTCAAATAGGTAGTCTAAATCATTTATTGAACTTACAGATCTATTTCAGGTAAAACATTTGATGTACTGGACCTCAGAATTGCTCTTTCTGCATAAGAAGAACGTGCCACCCCTCCTTTTAATATTTGAGTGATTGAAACTACTAATGGTGTTGTTCTAAACATGAAAAATCTATCTGTCTTTTGGACACTGAATCCTATAAACTCACCATAATCTTCTACAACACTTTTTAGAAACCTCCTTTTTCAAATGGAAACAAATAGGCACAAAATAAACTCCCGGGGGATATACATTTGGAAGTTCAACTGAACATCAAACAAAAATGTACAATTCAAGATAATCTTCACAATTATAATGTTTGTTCTGTGCCTCTTTCATGTTTTTGATCAGGCATTACATTTGAAACAGGAAATTATTTTCTAGTGAAGAAAGCCTAATTATCTCTATCACTGTGCTCCAATTAATTTTACATAAACAGTTTGTCTCTCTGTAGCACCGTTCTAGTATTATCACTTCAATAATTATTTGTGTTGAACTATTGAAATCTATTCAGGTTCCAAATCATTTAGAAATAGAACTGACTGGGGTTTGAGTTTTTATGCTATTAAAATCATCACTGGAGCACCAAGATCAAGATCAAAATTGTATTGCTTCGAGCTTGTGTTTTTCCATAAAAACATAAAATGCTTCTCTTCTTCATCTTCTTTCTTTCTTCTCTCTTGATTTTTTCGTTTCCGTGTCCATAACTTCAGGTAATTAAACCCACAGCAATCTCTTATAAAGATTTTTCACACATATACAGTATATCAAGTGGAGCACTATAGCAGAAGCTGTAATGCTCTGCTTGAGAAAGTAAATCTGTCGGGCTTGTACTTGGTACTCAGACACCAATTCTGAGTGCCACACTGCCAGACAGGACATGTAAAAAAAGAAAGAACGTAAAATGCCTTCTGCAGATAATGGCTAATTACAACTTTTAACCTAAGTTGGTATCGGGCGAGTCTGACCAAAATAAACACAGTGAAAACATTAAATTGAAACATTTGTTAAATGTTCAAACAAAGAATAATGGATAATTTATCTCTAATGTGTATCTTCATTGTGTTTACTGATAGAAGGTAATACAGGTTACTTCAGAGTTATCTAATAACAGCAGTAAGGTTGTTAATATTGTATCTGCAGTGGATAACTCTCAGTGTCTTTGTTTAGTGCAACCAGTTAGGGAGGATCCAACACCAAAGTAGACTTTATCATTTTAAATTGAATTGAATCTCAAAAATGTCAAAGCAGTTTATATAAATACTATTTTACAAATCTGTAAACCATCATCAGTCTTGCATTGGGTTGTTGATTTTACACTAAAGCTGATGACTATTTATGCTGGAAATGGACATGGGAGGTGGGAGGCCACCAACGATCTTCCTGTGTGAAAAAAGTACCAGGAATGAAACATGTAAGTGTTTCTTGCCTGTAATTGACTTACATGCTACATTTTCAGCACAAGTTTTACAAAAGAAGGTCGGTGCTGTCACACTGCCTTTTTTACTCTAGGCATCTATAGATGGCTTATATATTAGAAAAGTGCTGACTGGGGTAAATGTTTATGTTTTTCATCTTGGTAACATTTTCCATGAAATGTATACTGGTACACATATTACTATAAGCCTACAATGCTACCACTACAATAAAATATCCCTCTAAGAAACCTGCTTTGAGAAAGACTCTACAGAGCCACTGTACAAACGAATGTGTATAGATTAGAATGCACAGTGGTTCCTGTGACTGGCTCTTGGCTTGGGCCTTTGATCAGTCAAATAAATATAAACAAAAAGAAAGGAAATTTTTGCTTGGCCATTTCAAAGCCTGTTTATTTTCCTATCAATGGTGCCACATTTGAAAGGAAAATATGTTGCTGGGTTGAACAGTATGTTGTATAGACAGAGTAGAGTACAGAATGCAGTATGCAGAGTGCAATTCTGCCCGTGAAAACATGTGGACTCTGGAAGGTAAGTAGCCTGTTGAAAGAATTTGACAAAAGCTACAAGAGACTTCTGTTATAGTCAGTGATGTCAATCGTGACATGCTTTTGACTTGTCTTTACTAAAACATAACCTGATATTTTGACTTTTCAAATGTTTTTAGCAATGTTTTACATCCCTAAAAAAACCACAATGCAAGTGCAGTAAACATTTTTTGAACTACCGTTATGATCAGATAAAGTCCATTGTGCCCCTCTTCAATATCCTCTTTCCACTTTAAAATCTGCTTAGATTTAGAATTATCAATTTTGTAGAGATAAAACTGAAAATATGCACACACTGTGCAACTATACAGCTGACAGTGCCTTTGTGATTTCATCATGTTAAATTCAAACAACTATGTGACCAAAAACAAAACAAAATGTTTAGGGGAAAGTATTCTGGTCCAAAATTTTTTTGGGATTGGCAGATATTTAAGATACTGGATTCAGACCAGAACCCAAAACCACTGTGTTAGTCCATGTCTACTAACCACCTTGCCACTGTGCAGCCCAGAAAGGATTCAGTTTAAGTGTCTTCTGTGCTGCTGCACATGCAATACATGAGATTATCAAACACAAACAGCCTAACGGATCATTTTAAATGCAGTTCTTAATACTGAAATATTTGTTTTAACAGTAAATAAGCTTGTGAAGTTGTGTTGAGAAGCCAACAAGCTGTGTTAAAGGGATTTTCTTCTAAGGAATACGCTTACAGTAAAATACCATATAGAAGAATGAGAAAATCAATCTTATTTCAATTAAGTACAGTAGGTAAAAATTGTTATGCAAGGTGCTAAAACTAATAAACAATAGCCATTGCTACTGCCTTTAAAAATAATCTGGAGCTATAAATAGTTGTTCAGGTTCTATGATGTGATTAAATCATGTCAGACAAGGCATCAGATGCAGATGTTCTCATTTATCTTTTTCTAGCCATCCACTGACTCCTTGGTGATGACCTTTATCTCATTTAGATTTTATGTAGTGCTGACAGTTATGTTGTTCTGTCAGTGTTTTGATCAAAGTCCTCACCAATGTTCCCCAGAGCTGTCATGTATGTTATAACCCATTTTAATATCTACTATGAGGAAAATAAGTAAAGAGCACATTAGTGCTTTTCTATGAAAACATTTTTCTTATGGTGTTACTGACATTACACAAGCTGTCAGGAACAACCTCAGTAATCCACACATCCAAATAAATTAAAGCAAAGTTGTTCAGAAATCCTGTTATGCCTAAATAAGTGGGATGACCCTGGGGAAAAGGACTGAGCACACTTTCTAAAATGTAATAAAACTTTGGAGAAAAGCCTCTTCCAGTAATGACAATTTCAACACCAAGATGTTATCGTCTTCAGACTTCACTGTTGGTATGGTGTTTTGAGAGTGATGGACTGTACTATTTCTCCTTCAAACAGCGTGTGTGCAATGTCATCCTAAGAGTTTAATTTCAGTGTATTTTGACCAGTCATAAGATTCAGTAACTGAAGTTACTGAATTGTGAATTGATCATGATATTGGTGTACAATTTTCTCTAATTCTCTTTTGTAAAATATAGATACAGAAATGAAAACAGCTCAGGGTTGAAAAGGGTGAGAAGGATACAACCCTTGTAGGGGGTCCGGGGAAAATTTTTGAGATGTTATATTTAAAAGCATCAATCTCGTGCACTTTGAGAAAAAATAAATAAATTCAAGGAGAGTTACAGGCCTGGATGAATGTATATTAAAGTATCTATACTTGGGGTGGACAATACAGAGAGAAAGCCTATCGTTTAAAAAAAAAAAGATCAGCAGATAATTAGCGATAATATTATTTAATAAAAGTTACATTATAACTACAGCCCTGGCCATTTGATGCAGTATGACTCAATGACCTACTTTTAATAAAGAACATAATCAATTAATTTAAATTAAACCCTTAGTTCTATTACATTTTACCATTGCTGTAAGTTATAAAACGAAAAAGAAAATCAAGTTAAGAGACCAGTGTGACCTCAGCAGGGCTGTACGTTTGTAACTGGTGCTACAGAAGTTTATGGTGTTGTAGCACAGAGTAAAAAGTTGAAGCATGAGCATAAAATGTAAATGACTACCTTTATAAGCCAAATGTAATGCAAATGTAACACAATCAATAAAAAATTACCCTAATGCATAAACAATGAATACATAGAATTACATATTCTAAAAAATGTAATTTCAACATCAGGGTTATCTCAATAGTGTTTTTATATAACGTGTGTGTGTGTGGGTGTGTGGTGTGTGTAAGCATGTTTTGTTTCACTTGTCTAATGTGTTTTATACTGAACATGTAGCTCTTCAGATTTTTGCAACTTCAGTTAATATCACTATCAGTCCAAATAAATGTAGTTTCACATTATTTTTTTACATTCTAGAACTGCAACTATTTTTTAGAATATATTATATCATTACTTTGGTAAAAAATAAATCATTTGATATGTTAAAGGAGGGGTAGCATGTAAAATCCACTTTTTAAAGCTTTTCATCACATTCTTATGCGATTCCCTCCTTAAAAACATGCCTAAAGTGTTTCTTAGGTTAATTTATGTAAGTGTGAGTAATATCTATAAACTCACGCGGCCGCCATGTTGAGCACTGAACGCCAGGGTCCTCCTAGGAACGCCCTAACCTCCCAGCAATACCCCTAAATTTTGATTACCGCCCACATCTCTCCACAGCCCTCCCTCCCCCGCTCCCAGAGCACAAAAGCAGAGCGTCGTCACCAGCAATCAGGTAGCACCTGTGGAAAGTTGTAGCTCTTGAATGAGCCGCTGAACGCGCTATGGTTCATCCAATATTTCACTTTCAGGGTCAGAGATGGGATCAAATGCATATACTTGTACCATGTCCTGCGTGGCCATAGTAAACCGGAAGATATGTCTGTCTTCCAAAAGTCCGGCGCACCGATGCTACAGTACTGTAATGCTTCGTCCCCATGCGACTGGAGAATGTTGTGATGATGTTGACGGCAGCGTGTTGAAGGGGGCATCTCCAAGACTCTTAAAGAGACATGCAGCTAATTTCAAGGCGTTCAGTGCGGACATGCTGTGAGTGCAAAATTTCAAATAGGTAGTATAAATCATTTATTGAACTTCAAATCTATTTCAGGTAAAATTATTGTACTGGTCCTCAGAATTGCTCTTTCTGCATAAGAGGAGCGTGCCACCCCCCCTTTAAATAATTAGCCGAGTTAAGAGGCTACATTGTCACATAAACTTTAGCAAAATAAAATGATTCTTTAATGTAATTTGAACAGATGAAAAATCTCAAATGTGACCAGCTCAGATTGGGTCCCCACTAAAAAAAAAAACATCTCAGCTTTATTTTTGGTGCAACAGCCCAAGACCCACGCTGGCCCCTTTTAGCCGCTTTTTATAAAGCTCCTGGATACGCCCCTGCTCAGCAGCACTGAACATTTAGGAATAGTCAGTCATTAATAACTCTAAAAACTCACAGAGTCTCTTTGTCACTTCCTGATTCGGGAGAAAGTATTTTTCCTCACTTTTTCCCATGTCGTTTGGTCGTAGCACAGCACCGAGTCTGTTGAGTTTGACGCTGTAACTTTGCTTTTCGGCGGACCAAAAGCACGACCATCTGCTTTCTCGGGCTCCGAGATCTGCTTATTTCTATTTTATTATGATCGCAGCACAGACCGTGCCCACTTAGTGCAAAAAGAGCTTTGTTCCGCTCTGCTCGAATGCCGAAGGCACTGTGAGATGAAATCGCGCAGCCGAAATAAAAGAAAACTGCGGTCAAAACAGATTTTAGTCCTAAATTACTCATCGGGGTGGAAGAACTAATTGAAACTCCAGCTCATGTCGGTCAAATAAAGACTGCCCTCAGGAAGACTTCCCGCTCGCTGCTGTCCCCCATCCAACTTCCCCTCACCCCCACAAATAATTTCTCATTGGATCTACACAAATCTTGTAGATCACCTATTTTGAATTCAAAACGGGGAATTTCGCCGAAAAGTGAGGGATTTTCATGTCATGTCAACATCATATCTAAGATATGATGTGTTTTTTTCTTTATGAGTTTTGAACGTGGAATTCAAATAATTTGCATTTTGATTCAGTGAATTGCTTTTTGTTTCATAGAAAAATTGTACCTTGTAATTTCATATATTTGGCTCTTGGACTCTTAAACTCTCCTGATTATGTTTAGGAGTCCTCAGTCAGATATCCTACAAGGACCAGTTGGCTCTTTGGCAGGTGGCTGGTTTATGGCAAAAATATGTTCTTTCCACTTCTGATTTATGACCTCAACAGCACAATGTAGAACACTGATAACTTTAAAATTATGTCTGAAACCAATTCCATCAGTGTGTTTTGCAAAAATATGATTGCAGAGCTCTTGAGAGAGAGCACTTTACGTTTATAAATGCTGCTCTTGTGTAATAACTTGGTTATTAAAAATCTATTTTTGGCTGCTAATTAGGAAATACAGTTGCTTAAATAGGGGGAGGGTTCCTTTCTAAAGACACATTTCAGTTAGTTCCTTTGCTTTCTATTCCCTTTTGCACCTCTGCAGTATTGTGTTCAATATTTATTCTCTGTGTCAGTGTATTACACAACAATTTTCACTGTTGTGCAACTATAGGTTTATTTTGGCTATAAATAACTATGGATAATTGCTTAGGGCAATTATTAATAAAATTAGTAATTTAGGTCAAAATTACCAAAATAATTTAGGTCAAAATAATAACAATAATCATAGACAAATAGTTCAGTCTCAGTTGATGTTTATGACTAACTGGCTGTTATTAATAATAATAGATGAAGGAGTAAGTTCATGGTATTCTTCGAATAGCAAGTTACTACACATGCATAAGGAAAATCAACAAACAACTTTCCAAAATATAAGAATTTCAGACAAAATACTTTAATCAACAAACTCACTAAGCTAGTGACACACAACTAAACTACTAAGAAGAATGAACAATAAAACTACCAAAAGTAAAAACAGTAAAATTGTACCAATGTGCATTGAAGTAGAAACAATAACCAGTATATTGATAGTGATGTAACAGTCTAGTATGAATATGTATGCTTAAAGACCAAGGCTTGTATTGAGGGGTTTGGAAGTGAGGGTAAGTTAGTTTTCGAATAATTATGATTAGTTTAAGATTAATTACCACAATTTAGTTTGTGTTCAAACAACCAATTCACAATGCAAAGCAGAAGTGAAGACAAAACATTATTTGGATAATGTTGTTTTTTTATTAAATAATCTTCTGAATTAAAAAACCATGACATTTTTGGAAAATTGATTTGATTTCATGGATCACTCACCACAGCAATGTATCTAATTTTGGTACTTTGGCATACTAAAAAGGCAGTTTCAGAATGACTAGTTTATGGTGTTTAAACTATCAATTTTAAAGATAATCTGTATTTTGAACACTGTAAATAACAATCCTAAATGTTTATGAACACCAGACACAAACAGATAAGAATGTTTATCAGCACCAATGGTGCACAGAGATTTTTTTAGCTTGTAGAACAGGCTAAGGATCATTCTGTGGAGCTTAGCACCAGAGAACAAAGGAAAACTCAGGTGGAACAGAGTAACTCACGTTGCATGATTAAAAGAACTCTTTTGGTCAATAAAAAATTATTTATAGCACAGGCCAAACGGTCTGTTCCTGCCCAAACAATTGAAGAATGACATTTCACAAATGCAGCAAAACACAGTGAAATAGACAATCAAAACAACCTTTAAATTGTTTATCCTTGGCTAATTTATCTCTGCCCTGAAAAACTCTTACTTTAAGGGATCTCCATAGAAGGTGAATCCGTTGTCTGGTCTTGATTCTCAGCATTAAAGAAGGAAATCAGCTGTGAGGGTGCAGCTAGCAGTGGTTGTGGCTAACAGCTAGGCCTTATGGATGTGTGTCTAGTGCAGATGTGGATAGTACAGTTACATTTACTCAGTTACATTAATTGAGTCACTTTTTGAAAAAAATCTATTTTGGAGTCGTTGTACTAGACTTTACTTTTTACTTTTACTTTAGTAATATTTTTGATGAAAAATGCTTACTTGAGTAAAGTTTCTGGCTACTCTACCCAAAAGGAGTAACTTTACTGAATGAAACTGAATACTTATTTTAACCAAAATGCATGAGACTCACACATACAGTTTATTTTGAGGTGAGACCTCTTGTTTGTACACAACCTTCATCATTTTAACATTATCTGCTGAGGCTGTTGTGCCATTTGGAGTTTGCGTGGGGATCTAACACATATACATTACCAACTGTAAGTGTTAGTTTCATTGACCTCTGCCAGGAGGTAATGTTTTTGTGCCCGTCTGCCTGATTGTCTATTAGCAAGATAACTCAAAACGTAATGGACAGATTTTGATGACATTTTCAGGAAATGTACGCAATGGGACCAGGAAAAACTGATTTAAGTTTGGGGTTGATCTCTTCCACTCTGGAGTTGCCCCTGCTGAGAGGCGCCGAGGTGGGGTGGGCATACTTGTTGCCCCCCATCTCGGCGCCTGTACGTTGGGGTTTACCCCGGTGAACGAGAGGGTAGCCTCCCTCCGCCTTTCGGGTGGGGGGACGGGTCCTCACTGTTGTTTGTGCTTACGCGTCAAACAGCAGATTAGATTACCCACCCTTCTTGGAGTCTTTGGAGGGGGTGCTGGAGAGTGCTCCTCCTGGGGACTCCCTTGTTCTGCTGGGGGACTTCAACGCTCACGTGGGCAATGACAGTGAGACCTGGAGGGGTGTGGTTGGGCGGAATGGTCCCCCCAATCTGAACCCGAGTGGTGTCTTGTTATTGGACTTCTGTGCTCGTCATGGATTGTCCATAACAAACACCATGTTCAAGCATAAAGGTGTCCATATGTGCACTTGGCACCAGGACACCTTAGGCCGCAGCTCAATGATCGACTTGGTTGTCGTCTCATCTGATCTGCGGCCGCATGTTTTGGACACTCGGGTGAAGAGAGGGGCTGAGCTGTCCACTGACCACTACCTGGTGGTGAGTCGGCTCCGACGGTGGGGGAGGACGCCGGACAGACCTGGAAGACCCAAACGTGTTGTGAGGGTCTGCTGGGAACGTCTGGCAGAGTTTCCTGTCAGAAGGAGGTTTAACTCACACCTCCGGTAGAACTTTGAACACGTCCCGGGGGAGGCGGGGGACATTGAGTCGGAGTGGACCATGTTCCGCGCCTCCATTGCCGAGGCGGCTGACCGAAGCTGTGGCCGCAAGGTGGTCGGTGCCTGTCGCGGCGGTTACCCCCGAACCCGCTGGTGGACACCGGCGATAAGGGATGCTGTCAGGCTGAAGAAGGAGTCCTACCGGGTCTTTTTGGCTTGTGGGACCCCTGAAGCAGCTGATAGGTACCGACAGGCCAAGCGGGATGCGGCTCGGATGGTTGCGGAGGCAAAAACTTGGGCGTGGGAGGAGTTTGAAGAGGCCATGGAAAACGACTTCCGTATGGCTTCGAAGCGATTCTGGTCCACCATCCGGCGTCTCAGGGGGGGAAAGCGGTCTGCCACCAACACTGTTTACAGTTGGGGATGGTGTGCTGCTGACCTCGACGCGGGACGTTTTGGGTCGGTGGATAGAATACTTCGAAGACCTCCTCAATCCCACCAGCACGCCTTCCAATCTGGAAGCAGGGTTTGGGGACTTGGGGTCGGTCTCTCCAATATCTGGTGCTGAGGTCACCGAGGTCGTTAAAAAGCTCCTCGGTGGCAGGGCTCCGGGGGTGGATGAGATTCGACCGGAGTTCCTCAAGGCTCTGGATGTTGTGGGGCTGTGTTGGTTAACGCAGCTCTGCAATATTGCGTGGACATCGGGGTCAGTTCCCTTGGATTGGCAGACCGGGGTGGTGGTCCCCCTGTTTAAAAAGGGGGACCACAGGGTGTGTTCCAACTACAGGGGGATCACACTTCTGAGCCTCCCTGGTAAGGTCTATTCAGGGGTTCTGGAGAGGAGGGTCCGACGGATAGTCGAACCTCGGATCCAGGAGGAACAATGGGGTTTTCGCCCTGGCCGTGGAACACTGGACCAGCTCTACACCCTCAGCAGGGTCCTGGAGGGTGCGTGGGAGTTCGCCCAACCGGTCTACATGTGTTTTGTGGACTTGGAGAAGGCGTTCGAACGTGTCCCTCGGGGGGCCCTGTGGGGGGTGCTCCGGGAGTATGGGGTACCGGGCCCCTTGATACGGGCTGTTAGGTCCCTGTACGACCGGTGCCAGAGTTTGTTTCGCATTGCCGGCAGTAAGTCGGACTTGTTTCCAGTGAGAGTTGGACTCCGCCAAGGTTGCCCTTTGTCACCGATCCTGTTCCTAACTTTTATGGACAGGATCTCTAGGCGCAGCCAAGGTGTTGAGGGGATCTGTTTTGGTGGACTCAGGATCGGGTCTCTGCTTTTTGCAGGTGACGTGGTCCTGTTGGCTTCATCGGAACATGATCTACAGCTTTCGCTGGAGCGGTTCGCAGCCGAGTGTGAAGCGGCTGGGATGAGAATCAGCACCTCCAAATCCGAGGCCATGGTCTTGAGCCGGAAAAGGGTGGGGTGCCTTCTCTGGGTCGGGGATGGGGTCCTTCCCCAAGTGGAGGAGTTTAAGTATCTGGGGGTCTTGTTCACAAATGAGGGAAAAATGGAGCGGGAGATCGATAGACGGATTGGTGGGGCATCTGCAGTTATGCGGGCGCTTTACCGGTCTGTCGCGGTGAAGAGAGAGGTGAGCCGAAAGGCGAAGCTCTCAATTTTCCGGTCGATCTACGTTCCTACCCTCATCTATGGTCACGAACTCTGGGTGGTGACCGAAAGAACGAGATCACGGATACAAGCGGCTGAAATGAGTTTCCTCCGCAGAGTGTCTGGGCTCTCCCTTAGGGATAGGGTGAGAAGCTCAGTCATCCGGAGGGGGCTCAGAGTAGAGCCTCTGCTTCTCCACATCGAGAGGAGTCAGTTGAGGTGGCTCGGGCATCTGGTCACGATGCCTCCTGGACGCCTCCCTGGTGAGGTGTTTCAGGCACGTCTCACCGGGAGGAGGACAAGGGGAAGGTCCAGGACATGCTGGAGGGACTATGTTTCTCGGCTGGCCTGGGAGCGCCTTGGGGTTCCTCCCGAGGAGCTCAAACAAGTGGCTGGGGAGAGGGAAGTCTGGGTCTCTTTGCTTAGGCTGCTGCCCCCGCTACCCGAACGCGGATAAGCGGAAGAAAATGGATGGATGGTTCTTCTAGCCAAATTTTCCATTTTAAAATTATGTCATGTATTTCTATTTATTTTAAGTTTTAGAATTTGCACATAACTTTATATTTACTAAGGAAAGCATTGATCTGCTAACTCCTAGGTCAGGGGTATTCAATTAGACTTTTCGTTGGCCCAAATTGTCATAAGGCTTTTGCCAGTGGGCCGTGCATTTCACTGTACTCCATCTCTTGTATTGTACCATTAATACAAAGCAACACTACATTTTCAACAATTTTTATTTAAATAACGGTCAAATTACATTAAGATTAACTGCTGGCTTCTAATGCAAACAATAAAAACTGCAAAATATAACCAGCTTTAGTTTTGACTGAAATCAGAGTCATAAACTCACAGTAACAGCAATTGCTTTTTCCGTAAATAAAATAAAATCTAGAAAACATAACAAGCTTCAGTTGGACTGAGATTATAGTCACCTAAATTCCCGGTAACATTAATTACGATAGCAAAATCACAAAACTTTGATGGTAGTTTTGAGTGAGTGTCTTTATTTTTGTCTGTCGAGTCTCTGAGCCGGGTGGATAAATATTATCAAAGTTGACTTGAGTCGCCTTGAAGTTCCTCCGCACATTATATTCTTTATTTACCAAGCAAATGGCTAGACAGACGAGGCACATGGGTTTTTCCACATCATTTTGTATGTGTGCAAACTGATCAGTCGAGTCGGTGTTCAATGTTCTATTTTCGCTGTCAAGCTTATGTCTCTTCTTTTTCGAATGCGACATGTTTTTCCAATAAACTGCTGTCTTATACTTTCCACCAGCAGCGTAAACAGCTGTGCTACATGCTGTAAAATGTTGTAAACTGTTGCGCTTACAGTCAAGTCATGGCTATTAAACAAATGATTTACTAAGAGGTATGTGGGCAACGGGCTGGTCCAAAATGACCGATGGGCCAGTTCTGGCTCTTGGGCTGTCCTGGGTTAACCTCTTCTTTTAATTGTGCACACAGCAATCTTAAATTCAGGCCTTGGTATTTAGCCCAAAACGTTGAGCATGTTTTGGCATTACAACAACTTGTCAGTAAGAAACTAGGCTCTCAGTCGAGCTGCCAAGTTTAGCTGGAAGCCTGATTCATAACTCCACATACACAATAAAACAGAGAAATCTATAAATTTTTGTTTGATCATCTAAGACTACAAGCATGTGTTGTGAGCTTGTCTGAGAATTTAAACAGTAAATTGTTCCTGGAGTCTCTTAAGTTACATAGTAGACTTTAAAATGCTGAGGTCTAACAACTTAAGACGTGAGGTCGTCACTGGGATGAATAATCAATGCATCTTTAGTAGGGGAGTGATTCTTCCTTATCCTTGCAATACTGTAGACTTTGTAGCATGGGCTTTTTACAATTAAAGGTCTAATTTGTTATACAGTACCGGATTCCTTAACAAAATGTTCTTGATTAAATGGTAAACAGTATAGATTTGCTGATAATGTATGAGTGTTTAGTTACTCTCAAAGTATACAGTCCATTACTGTCTGTGCTTTAAATTTTATTTGGAAACTGAAAGAAATGATTGAGTTTTTTAATGATAGACTGTTAAAGTAATGTGCAGCTTGGTAAGATCTAAGCAGTATGAAGAAGAAAAAACCTACCCAGGTTCAGACTAATAATACCCACTCAATATGTTTGACTGACTGACATTTTGGCTCTTTCTGCAGCCAGTATGAATGTTTCTGAAATGTCTATACGACACAGACCTGTTAACAAAATTAAATGTTCAGACTTCAGCCTAGTTATTGCAGATGCAGAAACTCAAGAGCTGTCAGTCAACCCACTTAAGGTCATGTAGTTGTTTTCTCCGTTCATTTAATGATATTCATGACTCAGCCTTAAATGTTTGATGTGAACTGTTCAGAATTGTTCATTAGTTTCACATTCCTTCCATGGTTAAATCTATGCACTGCTTGTTTTGCAGACTGATTGATGAGCAGGTAATTCGTGAGGTTTGAGGTGTTCATTTGCATAACTCTGTCAGAAAGGCCCATTCAACACACACACAAACCCTTTCTTAGCTCCTCAATTCTATTGTGCAGTTTATGTTCCAAATATTTTAAACCCATATACCTACCACCAAGAAAACTTCTTCGAATAATCAAATAAGCATTCAAACAGCAGTCTAAGTTTTGATAATTTTGCAATGGTTTGTCTGAACTTTTAAACCTCCTAAACACTTACAAAAAATGCAATGCAAAAACATCTGCCCTTTAACCCCTACTCTCTGGAGAGTGATGCTCAAATCTGGAGTTCTGACTCAGAACTGAAATGTTGGAGAGCTGGAACATTGACCCTTGAGTATTTGCATTTATATGCAAATCCACATCTGGTCTGTAACAAAAACAATTTATTCGACATGTATCATGATAACAAGGCCTGTGAGCTGTGTTAGGCTTCTTTTGTTGCACACACAGGCAGTGAAGCTGCTCTGCTATTTAGGTTCATTTGACAGAGCGACATAGCAATTGTCAACCCACAGAAATGGACGGCTAATGGACAGTAGTGTAAAAGGTTGAGATATGACCTTTTTCACTTAAATTGAGATTATTTACGTAATGTTAGAAGTGATCAAAATAACATTTAAAATATTTGCATTAATTTTGCAAGTGATACAATAGCACTAGAAAAAGAAGACAGCACTCAGCAAGTGATTGTGTTTCAAAATTAATAAAAAACATTTTTATTACAAGATTTCCAGTTCTGTCTTTTGATCAGTAAAGACAAATTGTACATTTAGTTACTGTATAAGTGATGCAATGCTACTGATTCACTTTAGCTCATGTTTTCTTCTTACTAGTTGTTTACATTCAGATCATGCTAATTCAAGCAAGAAATTACTGGTAAATTATATGTGGAACCTACTTTTTACCTTATTGCTGTTAAACAAGACCAACACAAAGCTTTCAGTACACCTTTCTTTCTCTATTGAGACAGTGGTTGAATAAGCCTGTGACGTTTGTCTGTGTTATCCATGCTCTTCTATTTTGGTGTCCCTTCATGTGCAACCTTTTAAAAGTTGCATGATAGAATGTAGTGTTATCTATTTTACTCACGTAAACATTCTGCATGTGTACAGATTGAAACAAAGCTGCATTAAAACTGTGACATTATCAGTGGTTTGGTGCATCTTTCTGTTCATCTGAAACTATACAATACATAATTTCCAACAAAGTAAAGATGAGCTGAGCTGTGGAATGAGCTTCACAACTTAGTGATCCCATATAAACCACACAATGTGCCATGGCTTTGGACATTAGACAAGAGCTACTCAATCACATTTGCAATATATAATAAAAATATAGCTCATTCTCATGATACACTGTGCAGACACTTTGTCTGTACTGAAAAAGATCTTATGAACTTGTCATGACAAAAGATGAAGTCCCTTGGGGGCACGTACCAGACCCGGAGTGGGTAACTGGGAGAACCAAGACAATTCCCAGTGGGCCGGTCTGATGTCGGCTGAGCTAGTAGGGGGAAATGTCTAACTAGTTCAGTGTAGTCACATACTAGTTGACATACACAACAGCTGATATCAAGGATGTGGAGTTTTTACCAAAATGGCTTGCCATACTGGCAATGGCGCTGCCTCCACTGGCAGCTTGTTTCTTTTTTTTTGCAGCCCAACTTGACACAACACATCAGAGCTCTCAGTCAGTGGTGTGGATGGGTGGTGCATAGAAGGCTAGTATTAAAAAGAGGAAAGCTCCGGAAACAGATGTGGCTAAATGTCTAAAACAATTGGCAACTTTTTCACTCAAACAAGCTTGTTACAGTAGCTTGCAAAGTATTCGGCCCCCTTGAACTTTTCCACATTTTGTCATATTACAGCCACAAACATTAATCAATTTTATTGGAATACCACATGAAAGACCAATACAAAGTGCTGTAAAAGTGGAACGAAAATCTTACATGATTCCAAACATTTTTTACAAATAAATAACTGAAAAGTGGGGTATGCGTAATTATTCAGCCCCCTGAGTCAATAGTTTATAGAACCACCTTTTGCTGCAATTAGGCTGCCAGTCTTTTAGGGTGTGTCTCTACCAGCTTTGCACATCTACAGAGTGAAATTCTTGCCCATTCTTCTTTGCAAAACAGCTCCAGCTCAGTCAGATTAGATGGACAGCGTTTGTGAACAGCAGTTTTCAGATCTTTCCACAGATTCTTGATTGGATTTAGATCTGGACTTTGACTGGGCCATTCTGACACATGGATATGTTTTGTTTTAAACCATTCCATTGTTGCCCTGGCTTTATGTTTAGGGTCGTTGTCCTGCTGGAAGGTGAACCTTTGCCCCAGTCTCAAGTCTTTTGCAGAGTCCAAGAGGTTTTCTTCCAAGATTGCCCTGTATTTGGCTCCATCCATCTTCCCATCAACTCTGACCAGCTTCCCTGTCCCTGCTGAAGAGAAGCACCCCCAGAGCATTCAATTCAATTCAATTCAAAATTACTTTATTAATCCCAAAGGGAAATTAAATGTTGTTGTAACTCATTATGCAAGTTCCTTCAAAGATTTGTTGTAGATGCTGATGGCTGTGGGTAGGGATGATCTCCTGTAGCGCTCTGCAGATCTGAAGAAGCCTCTGACTGAAGACGCTCTGTAGTTGTATGACAGTCTGATGTAGAGGATGCTCTGGATCTATGGCGTCTTCTTTTCAGCTCATCAGGGTTTTGTGGCTGTAGTTGAGGTATTATTTGAGCTTTTGTGATGTTAATCAGCTGCTGCCAGTTGTAAACCACCTTGTTGCCATGGTTATGCATCATAACAAATGTCCATAAATAAAAAGTATCAGCGAAAATCCTTCCAGCTGCACAGCATTCAAAACCAGAGAGAATAGTTGTCCACAAAAACAATGTTTCTACCAGAAATGGAAGAATTCAAGTTTTAAAAAAGAAAAAAATATGAACCAAAGAAACAGAGCTACTCCAACATGGTGCCACCTTGAGCGGCGCAATTCCGCTGCCACCACCATATTTGACAGTGGGGATGGTGTGTTCAGAGTGATGTGCAGTGTTAGTTTTCCGCCACACATAGCGTTTTGCATTTTGGCCAAAAAGTTCCATTTTGGTCTCATCTGACCAGAGCACCTCCCTCCACATGTTTGCTGTGTCCCCCACATGGCAAACTGCAAACGGGACTTCTTATGGTGTTCTTTTAACAATGGCTTTCTTCTTGCCACTCTTCCATAAAGGCCAACTTTGTGCAGTGCACGACTAATAGTTGTCCTATGGACAGATTCCCCCACCTGAGCTGTAGATCTCTGCAGATCCTCCAGAGTCACCATGGGCCTCTTGGCTGCATTTCTGATCAGCGCTCTCCTTGTTCGGCCTGTGAGTTTAGGTGGACGGCCTTGTCTTGGTAGGTTTACAGTTGTGCCATACTCCTTCCATTTCTGAATGATCGCTTGAACAGTGCTTCGTGGGATGTTCAAGGCTTTGGAAATCTTTTTGTAGCCTAAGCCTGCTTTAAATTTCTCAATAACTTTATCCCTGACCTGTCTGGTGTGTTCTTTGGACTTCATGGTGTTGTTGCTCCCAACATTCTCTTAGACAACCTCTGAGGCCGTCACAGGGCAGCTGTATTTGTACTGACATTAGATTAGACACAGGTGCACTCTATTTAGTCATTAGCACTCATCAGACAATGTCTATGGGCAACTGACTGCACTCAGTCCAAAGGGGGCTGAATAATTACGCACACCCCACTTTTCAGTTATTTATTTGTAAAAAATGTTTGGAATCATGTATGATTTTCGTTCCACTTCTCACGTGTACACCACTTTGTATTGGTCTTTCACGTGGAATTCCAATAAAATTGATTCATGTTTGTGGCTGTAATGTGACAAAATGTGGAAAAGTTCAAGGGGGCCGAATACTTTTGCAAGCCACTGTATTTGTGACAACAAACGAAGACAATGAAATGGTTAAAACAACACATTGAACTTTGCCTGCGAACCACCATTCGAGTTTATTAATTATCAATTCAATGAATTGTGTCACGTTGTGCCAACTACCATAACGTATCCTTTTATATCCAGATTGGGCAGGATTAGTTATTAAGTGAATAATATTAGTATTAATATAATGAAGAGCATGGTGTAGATCTGCTCCATATGAAAATTGCCCTGCGATGGTGACTTATTTAAATATATATATACACATTTTGCAGCACACAGTCAGTTTAAGAAAATGGAACGATACGTGGTTGGGCTAATTCTTTTTGGTTTATAACGCTTCATCACCCAACAGCCTTAAAAAACTGGACATGCATGTTTATTTTATTTACGAATCCTGCCCCATGTTTCTTTAAGGGTGGCAACTGCCCCCCCTCTAGATCCGCCCATGCATCCGGGTAACACTCTTCTTCTTCTTCTTTTAAATGGCGTTTGCCAAACAGTGATCCACTCACTCCAAATTCTCATAACCAATGAGATCAGAGCGCTGATAAGCCTCTCCTACTGAGACTTTTGCAAAAGCAAAAACTTAGAGCAGAAGCAAAATCCAGAGGAGCAGTAGCAAAGAGCTTAACAAAAACATGTTCTTCAGAATAAAAGCCTAAATAGTGAAGAACCAAAAAGTTGTGTCAAAGAAATAAAATAAGAATAGTTAGGATGTAAAAATACACTTTTGGTTTTGAAATATAAATATTTACTTATGAATTAGTTAATTTTGTTTCAGAGTGATTTTTTATGTTTGTGAATTTCAAATTTTTTTCTTCTGAAATGTTCTATTTCGTTGCTTTATTCTGATAGATTTTGTTTGAGACTGCATTTTTTGGTTTATCTTTATGCCACAAATCTTATCCCATAATTATTTCATGTAAATATCCCAATGCACAGTTAGCCTATGATTTTGGCACCCACCTAGTTTTCTTCAAATAGTTATCCTGGCAGCATATATTTAATACATATTTTGCTAAATGTTTCAAATGGGAAGGTCGTTGTTACATCTTTGGACCTACTACAATCTTAGCTGTTAACAATTGTAGAATTCCATGTCAAAAACCTTCTAAGGTAAATATAAAGATTTAAGTGCTTTCACTTCAGCCTGTGTAACATTTTTGAGACGGTTTCACAATTGCAGAACTCTGCTATAGTCTTGGTTATGCTCTGACTAGCAAATAGCTTGAACTCTAAGTTGAGTTTCAAGACTGAAAGAGTTTAATTTAAGATATGTATGACTCATAACCTCTTAACAGAACCCCATAAAAAAAAATCTGATTCATTCTTTTAAACTTACAAAGTCAAACATATCCCTTTTGATCCAATTATTTCTGAGACCTCTAAAGCGACAAAGTTTGTACTTTGCACAAAATCCTTCTGTATCAAGTAAATGTGTTGCTGAGTATATTCTGTATAAATGCAGCCTTAATTATCAGTGGTGTAGCAAAAAAAATACATTGAAAACTAGTTGATGTCATTTTTCATTTTTTTGTTAAACTGTTTTGAAAACTCTTAAGAAAAACCTCAAACCCCTATACAGTTCTTAAATAAATCTCTCCATGTTTATTGGTTTCATATCTTACACAACTGATATGCTTTCATTAGTGTGATCAAGAGGTTGTTACAAACAGCCTATTTGACGCTTAGGTTGGAGGACTTGTTGGTAAATAGGGCATTTCTTGGGCTCTATTTTCAGCTGCAGATTAATGCACATTTGGTATGCTAGCGAATTATAACAGCAGGGTGGTGTGTGTGGGATCGACTAAAAATAAACAGCTCCCATGTTCATCTTAATGAAGCAACATGCCACCCAGCGCAACCGTGTCAGAACCTTGTCCCCTTTGAAACTGCCTTATAGAAGGCTAATTTGGAAGAAAGTTAGATACATGCTCTGTTACAATAATAAGAAAATGTTTAAGGAGGGTATTGGTACTTGAATGTTAACAATGAGCTTATATATAAATATTTGCCGAGTTTGCCTATTTCCCTTTAACAGTTTCTTCACATTTTTCATGTAATGTTCCAGACTTTTCAATACTGAGTTTTCAGTCCTTTTAGGCAATAGAAAACAATTAAAATGTACTTTCAAACTCATGACAAATACTTCTACAGTGCCTGGAGTTTACATATGTAACCTGCAAAAAGAGACCGGTAGGAAATAAGGATGGACGTAGGAAAGATATAGGAAAAGAGTTACAGACCAGTAGCATAGTCATAATTTAAATACATGTATACATTATAGGATATTGAAATCAATTTCCTATTGTAGCACAGATTTAAGTACTGAATCCAAGTCCCCATTCTTGTCTTTATTAATAAAAACAGGCTGTGCATTTATCTTAGATATAAGCCATTATACAAATAGTTGGTCTATTTTATTTTACATATGAACTATACAAACATGGCATTTATCCATCGTAGCTCTTTTTTGATACAAATAATCACAGAAAATGAAGTGATCAATTATAGTCACTTGCCTGGTAAAAGGGCTGCAATAGATTTATTCTCCTTCTTTAGTGATTGCTTGAAAAAGCTTGTATGAGCCGATCCATGTCAAGTGACTTTGCTCTTCTTGCCTCAATGCTAAGGACACCCAGGTTGCTCAGTCTGTCATCAGACATAGTAGACAAATGGGTTTGATTAGTTTGAGAGCTGAGAAGCTTCTCTGACAGGCTGCTGTACTTACTGGTGGTGAAACTGTCATCTTGCAGAGAAAAAAAAGTTAATGGAAAACATCCTTGTGAGGGTCAAGAAACACTGTAAATTCAACAACACTTGAAAGTGGCTTCATTTCACTTTGTTGCTTTGCAAAACAGTATAATGAGTCTTGACTTTGTGAATAGTCAAGCCAAAGATACTGTTTGTATCAGTCATTGTTGAAGCTTTTTTTCCGGTCACCTTGCAGTACACGAGGAATGACTTAAGTGTGGTTGAGATGGACCAGCTGCTACAGCCTGAAGTATCTGAAAATTATGCAAAATTTATGTCAGTTAAAGCAATAAAATAAATATAAAAAAATATTGATTCAAAGGTTACAGTTCTGACAAAAACTCAAAAATAAAAACCCCCGTGTTACAGCGCTGTGTGTATAAAAGAGGAAATATTAATATATACCATGGGGTCCAGATAATGCAGCATGTGTTGGTGCAGCAGAAGGAACCTTGGAGTCATCAGCATCAGGTATTGATATACTGGACCTACCGACTTATCTTTGTCACAGGAGGAAAGACCTAAAGATGATTTTAAATTTTAAAAAAAGTTTAAGAAATAGCCCTTGGTGTACACAGCTTCATCATATGACTACTGTTAATTAGACCTGTGGGAATGACAGCAATCAATAATAAGCACATAGAAATGACAATTTTTTGTAAGAATTATGTTTATCAGAGAGTAACTGTGTAAAAGACAACATTTAGAGGAAGAGAATATTTTCATAATACTATCCAGTAAGTTCTAATATAAACAACAAGGTCACATTAAATTGTGGTATTTTAAAAGACTTCATAGTAACTTCAATCATTTTGTCACCCTCTAATTGCCACAGATATTAGCCAGCTGCAGCATATAAATCCAATTTGCTCTTGCAAAAACGTTTATTTATTTTTAACGTCTATTTATGTTTCAACATATCGTCAACATCTGAAGAACATCACATGTGTAAAGCATAATCTGCATCACAAAGTTGAGAGATTAAACTGATTTTAAAATTATCTATGTTAAAACTGCTGAAAACGGTCAATCCTTTCAGGCTGACAGCTAACTAGTGAGCTAGCAGCCCCAACATAACGTTTTCAAGAGTCCACTCAAAGGAAATTTTTACTTAGAACATTCAAAACTGAAAAAAACAACTAACCACTCGACAAAAGTCTTTAGTCAAACAAAGGATGAAGTACACTTGTTCTCTCTTCTCCGAACTGTTGTAAAGTGCTGCCAGCTCGCCAGAAATAAGTTAGGGATATTGTTATTTACATGAGTGATATTCCTATTTGGTCTGAATTTTAATGAAACAAGTTAAAGTATCCTGCGCTGCTCATCCGTTAAGTGACGTCGTGTGTTCATTGCTGTTTGAAGGATGAAGTTGGAATGACTTACTGACAATATCAGCTTTTTAAATCCACAGAATGTTGAAATTGATGCCACATTAAAAAGGGTTGTCTTTAGTATTTTTTGCTGTTGGCCCCAATATATAAGGCACACTGTACACAGTGAGACCATTACATGGAAAACACATAATGAGGTGTGTCTGTCACCCCAATACAATTGCCTTCCTATCCCAAAAATCTCTGAAGCGAAACAAACACCATATGTATGACATCCACTGAGTCTCTCACCATATCCCTAACTTATTGTGAGTAGTGTATATATTTTGTCTACTTCTACAACTTTATTGTGGGTAGCGGACCAACTGTTACCTCTGCTTTCCACCGTAAGCAGTGTGTTTTACTCCCAAATTCAGCAGAGCGTCCCTTCCCACTGGGTGCGTTTTAGATGCATACCACTCACGAAAGCGTTCCACCCAGCTGGTCCTTGGAGAATTGCAATTGCATACAGTGACTTAAAAGTGTAGTAAGCTGAAGGGAAATGTAATTCTATGTAAGTAAGTAGCATATACTCACCATCCAGATGAGTCCTTGTGTCACAGGTAGTCCTGGGTTTTTTTTTCGTAGTTAAGCAAACAGAAATCTGCAAGTCTTTTATTTTGAAATTTCCAGCTATTTTACATTGCTTCAGTGCCTGATTTCCTGTCTGGCCCCTAAACTGCTGAGGTTGATGTGTTTAAGAAGCGAAGGGCATAAAAAACAAACCTGCCGCGTAAATGTAGGAGAGGGCTGCGACACAACGCTTCTGAGATGTGACCAATTCGTGCTGCTTCGTGCCTGGTGGAAACAGTCCCATTGACTTTAATGGTGGTTTGTAGCTGCATATCACGCTTCACAGACATTACGCGCTGCATACGTGTCCGGTGGACTCAAAGGAAAAAAGAACAAGAGCAATAAATGAAAGACAGAAACACAAAAAACAAGAGGAATGAAGTTAACAAGGCATGAACCTTGTGACAAAGGAAGGACATGAGAAACGAAGGTAAAAGTAAGAATAGCACAAAGTCATACAGATGGATACCAGAAAACAATGAGAAAAGAAAGAAGGACACAAGGAAGGAAGTCAGGAAGGTTGAACAGAAGAAATAAAAGAAAGGTTAAAAGAAAAAAAAATAACAAAGGATGCAAAGAAGATGAATAGGAAGGAAGGTCACAATGTAGGTAGGATAAAATGAAAGAATGAAGGATATAAGGAAGGATAAAATGAAAGAATGAAGGATATAAGGAAGGATAAAATGAAAGAATGAATACTATAAAGAAGGACAAAAGGAAAAAAGAATGACATTGGGAAGGATGGATGGAAGAATTAAAGGGCAGAGAGAACAATATAAGTAGAGACATGAGCAAGCGAGTAAGGCAGGGAAGACACAAGAAGGAAAGTAAAAGTAAAAGAAGAATGAAGGACCTAAGAAAATACAAAAACACAAGGAAGGATAGAAGAAAGGAAGCACACAAAGAAGCCAGAAGGACAGGATCAAGAGAAGAAAGGAAGGGCAAAAGGGATGAAGGAAAGAAAGACATAATAAACAAACCTAGGAAGGAATGAACCAAGGCAGGATGGGTGGAAGGAAGGTTGCAAGTTTTAGAAAATGGGGAAATAAATACATGGTGTCAATATATTTTCCCAATGCATATTTCCCTTTTTTCTACTTATGCAGACCTGAAAAACACTTTCACTGTGTAGGAAGCCTGTGTCCAATACTTCTAAGTAGCAACATAGTATGCTTTATTAAAACCTTGTATGGTTATGATTAGGCAGTAAATGCAACATGTTAAGAAATGTATCCTCTTGAACCAGTTACATTCATCTCACATAAAAAGAGAACAAAAGGATATTAAATGAGACCACAAAGTCTCTGAACTTTTAAGAAAGTGTGTTTTCTGCTTCAGTCTAACCAGAGATTGGGCTCAGAAATCAAAACTCACTGGAGTCAGCCATTTGATTTAAATGTCCACCATCCACCACAGCAATCTGTGCTGCTCTGAGGTGGTGAACAAATGAAACAATTCACTTACTGAGATAAACAATTGGCTGCTACATTCCAGGCAAGATCACTTGTTAGTGGGATTTGTACATTCCTCAGTTTCTTATTTTCTGCAGATATCTTACCAGAGAAGAAAAAAAAGAACACTTACACTTTAAAAAAAAGAACAAAGTGTGCACTACAGACATCAAACAGAAATATGATCTTTTCAACAGCCTCTTCCAAATATTTTTTAGTCTTCACCTGGGGTAGTTCAGATCACAGTAGCCACTCTGACAGAATGAAAGCTTTCAAAGCATTATGTTACAAACCATAGCAAACTATATCCCAAGTCACTTTGAAAGTATTCCCATATTCATGTTTCTATAACTGCTGCATTGTGCCAACTGATGAGGGGCAGAAGTTTCAGGGGTTCACTTCTCAAAACCTTGACACATAAAATTACAATTTTCTGCTTGGCTTCTTACAAGTATAGGAGAATGGGGTTTCTGGGGGATGAATTTAATGAGCTGTCCCTTTAAAGCTCGCATCTTTCTGAGGAGTCATGACAAGGAATATACAGAAATATGGAGTATTATTACAACATAAAAATATACATGATTACAATATATAACTTACATTTTTGTGATTTAGGCAGAATATAATAATATGACATTGCAATGTAATAACTTTAATAGAAGTTGTATATTATTATTTAATGTTTGACAAACCTATGCTTTTTTGTTGCCTCTAATGTGCCTTGGAAAAATATTCAACAACTTTATTTTTGCAGCATTTCAATCACAAACCTCTATGTAGTTTATGGGAATCTTATGTGAAAAACCATTAAACTATCATTGCTTTGCAAGATAAGATAGGTGGAAGACGCAAACACGATAAGTGCAAGAAAGATGGCACATTGTTTTTAAAGAGAAAAAAAAATCATAAAAATAAAAAAATTTAAAAGGTGTCGTTCATATGTATTCAATCCCCATAACTCTAATACGTCTTAATAAAATGCAGTGCATTTTTTATTTATAAACATTTTAATGGTGGATCAACCCCATGAGATGAATCATTTCGTGTTCAAGGGGCTCCTCATGATGGTTCTTTGTGGAATTTAAATGATGGTTTTATCCTTTTTTTTCTGGGTATTAAAACTAATTGCCTTTATGTTCAAAATAAATATTTAATCCATGCATTCAGATTCTTCCACCTGAGCTGTGGCTCTTTGCAGCTCCTCTAGAGTTATAACTCACTTACGAATTGTGTTTACAAATTACAGTTGTATTTATACTAAGATTAAATAAAACAGTTGTAGTCCATCCTAATCAGGTAACTTCTAAAGGTAATTTGTTGCACTGATTTTCTTTTAGTGATGTCAGAGTAAAGAGAATAAATGCAAATATGTGCCACAATTGTCAGATTTTGAAATAAAATGTGAAAACCATCATTTTCAAACAATTTTACAAATTATGGCGTGTCTAAAATGTGGACATTTAAACAGGTATAAATATTTTTACAAGAAACTGCACATATAAAATGTTACGATTTTATGCGTTAATAATGACATTGGATTTTCCTGTATAATTGCTCATTTATTTTGAGAGTAATTTATTTTTATTTTTTTACCAAATGCTCTATTGAACATTGCTTCTTACACTCATTTACTCTGCAGCAAGATTCAGAGGTTTGTCCTGTTCATTATTCCTGCTCCCCCACCATCAGTATTCCTGTGCTCAGCTCCTAGTGTGGTGCAGCAAGAGATGGGAGCAAAAAAAAAGGGAATGATAAACAATTTAATCTCACCTTTAATCATGCTTGCGCCAAGTGGTAAGTGAATCACATGAGAGAGATGGCAAAATATTACAAGTGTGCTTAAACAGAGCATAGCCGCTGTTTGTCATTTCCACCCGGAATTACAACAGGTATGGTTTTTACGCCATCGGAATAATGTGCTTTCACGTAAAAATCAATTTGTTATGGAACACCTGATGCACACTGTTGTTCTTGCAAGAACAAAAAGCAGCAGAAATTGTATTTCATACCAGGTCGAGTACTGTGGTCTCATTAGAGAAAGTTATCCAAGACAAAGTCAGTGTGATTTTAGAAGAACAAGGCAGCCAGAGCCTCACATCAGGACGTGGCCAATTTATTATGGATATAAACCACCCTCTCATTTAGAGTACAGATCATATTGAATAGTATGACTGTGACAATGCAGACACAATTGTCAATAGCAGCTCTTTCCTGAGGTTTTAACATAGACTGAATGATAATTAGTTCCCCTTTGTTGTCCTTATCTCTTACCTGCAGAAATGGCCAATTTATGCAAGCTGCACTGGGGCCAGCCAAAGTTGATGCTCCCCACAGGAGAAAAGCAGCCATGTTTCCTACATCGAAAATGAACTGAGGAGCAACTCAAGGTTGATTTAGATCCCAAGCAACATGAAATTAAATGAGGAAGCGGGGCACGGTAATCTTGCCCCTATGTTGACACAGCTTCCTCCCAGTATTGCTTTCATATGGTACCTGAATGCAACCCCAAGGAGAACACCCCCCCCTCCTTGCCACACACACACGTTCGTCACTGAGATGTGGTCAAGTGAGAATAAAAATGCAAATGTCATATTGTTGAAATGCTGAGTGAACTAAATGTCAGTCCATCTTTTTTTTCGGTGAGAGATATGAGATTGATGTGGATAAGCAATGTGATAGCCGCATAAGGCAGGTTATACCAACAGCTGTGATATTTGAGCTGTGAAATAAGCCTTGTTTCTTTCAGAGGAATAAGCAGTTGTCTTATGTCCTTTACAGAGCTTATCCTGAAAACATCCACAGTCTGTCTCCTTCTCTTTCTCTTTTTATCTTCTGATTAAATGTTCTCAAAAGCATTGATGAAAATGAGGAACAAACAGAAGAGACAGGTGTAAGCCTGTTGTTTTTAATAATTAATAAGGATCTTAAGTTATGAATACCTAAGTAGCTTCAATGACTGTGAGAAGACGGAAGTCTCTTCTACTCTCCAAACATTTTGAAAGCCTAAATTTTACATTCTTAACAACATGTTGACCATATGTTACCTTCTAAAAACAAATAAATAAATAAATAAATAATCCTCAGAGCCAGCCTAAAGTACAAGCAAACTATGCTGCTGCATTGTTTCACGAGCAGTGGATTTCTGAGTACATATTCCAGAAATTGACATTTGTATTGTTGCCTTGTTTTCCAAAGAATGATCCACATTTGGAATTTAAGTCTTTTTTTAAAATAAATGTTTTGGTTTATTTTATGGAAGTAATTTGCTAATGATATGAGGGGAAATCCTAATAGTTTCATAGCTAGGTTAATAGTCATGATTTAGGGTTCTTAATTTAATAAACTTATATTGTGCCTTGGATGACACATTTCATGTGCACTAAATCTATTTGCAAATCTCTCTAGACACATTATTTCTAGTTAACTATTATTCTTTGTGAGCTCAACCAAATATATTTAAGTTCTGCTTCTCGATTCTACAGTTTGTATTAAAGTACTGTATATTAGATAGAAAGCAAATGACTTAGTCAGAGAAAGAAATTATTTAACCAACTTGTTGCTGTTAACTCCTAACACACTTTATACAAGATCCTATAATGCCTCACAAGAGTATTTACAACCCTTGAAGTTTTTCACATTTTCAGCACATACCCACAACCTTTAATGTATGTTATTGGTATTTTATTTGACAGACCAACACAAAGCAGTGCATAACTTGAAATGGAAGGAAATTTACCTGGTTTTAGTAAATAAAACAATGTAAAAGTGTGGGATGCATTTGTATCCACCCCCCGTTAATCTGATGCCAATAGATAAAAGGCAGTGCAATTTGTCATGTGAAAAAGAGAAAGGCATGGCACAACTGCAAGCCTACCAAGAACCAGCTGTTCTCTTAAACTAACAGGAAAGCAAAAATCATAAGAGCAGTCAGAAAGGTCAGCAGTAAGCGACAGCTTAGGTGGGACAATCTACTGACAGTGAAACTATTACTTGTACACTACACAAATACTGTTTGTGGTAAAGTAACAAAAATAAATCCATGATAAAAACAATGTGTGGGGAACTAACATCACATATCAAACCCCATATCGTACCCAATCATCATTCTGTGGGAAGCAGGGATAGGGTGCTTCTCAGAGATAATAGGCAGACGAATGAAGCTAAACAGCTACAGTGTAATGGGGAATAAAATTTGAAATCTCAAAATACTTGAGATTGGGAAAGGGCTCTACCTTCCCATAGGACAATAACCCTAAACATACAGCAACATCTACAATAGAATGGTTCAGATCAAAGCATATTCATGAGTAAAATGCCTTGTTAAAAGTCCACACCTAAGTTCAACTTAACAATCTGTGGAAGGACTTGAAAACTGAAGTGCACATATGCTCCTCATCCAGTAGGACAGAGCTTAAGCTATCCATCCATCCATCCATCCATCCATCCATCCATCCATCACAAACAATGTGAGCTTCTAGATGTGCAAAGCCAAGTACACACTTGTACCAGTATACCAGCTTATAGTTGAAATTGCTTCTACAAAGTATTGACTCAGGAGGTCTGAACACATGCACACCACACTTGTAAAAAAATTGAAAGCCACGTATCAACTTTATGTACTACTTTGTACTTGTATATGAAAACTCAATAAATTATGTTTCAGTTTATGGTTGGTAACTTGACAAATTAAGAAAATGTTTAAGGGATATGGATATATAGGCTACTCCAGGGTACTGTGCATATTTAATGAACAATATAAGTGACTTCTGCATACTTTGCAAATGATCAAGATAAAGGAGATGTTAGTGATGCTGTGGTGGCCGGTAACTACAAGTGCCACCCCCACCGAATATAATGTCTGCCCTGGGGCCCCATACAACAACTGACCGTCTCTGTCCCCACTTGTCAAGTTCTTTCTGCTCCTGCTACGGCACATTTCAAGAGACCTATCTCCAATCCCCTCTGGTTCACATCGACACGTATTAGGAGCAACATCCTCCAGCACGTTTCCTCCCTGTGATGCTGCTGCTCGCTGTGCGCGCATCAGTAAATGAATCACGTAGCATTAGAACAACCCTTCTTCATGCGATCTTGCCAGACCCTATCGGAGAAACCCCCCTCAAGGCAAAGATCTGTCACTGCTCACTCATTCGCTGGAAGACGATCAGAAAGTATGTTAAATGCGCCCAGAAACACACGGGAGTGCGTTGCGAGGGCTTCGAGAGGCTTCCGGTCAGATCGGCTCAACACAGTGAGGGGAGCGGGTTTCAACAGTTGACGCGGAGAGGAGAGAAACCTGTGAGCGCAGGAGAAGCGATTTATTTTGATTATCTGAAATCTTCCAGCACCTCTGTTTGGCTCATTTTTCCCCTCCCTCTTGTTTTACGGGTCAGTGCTGAAGGGAATTGTCTGGAATGAAGGATGGAAGAGCACCGGGTCCAATTGGACTGGATTATGGGATTACTGGACTGATTATAGGACAATCATCGGGCAAAAGTCGCAGACGCTCTTGAGCACAAAAGGTTGGAACTGGAGTATTTCTCAGCTCTGCATCCTGTTTATTTTATTTTATTCCACTTTGTGAGCCGACTGTGTATGGGCGACGCGGACCGAACGCGAATGTGCAACAGTGTGCCGCACAAGAGAAAGGGGGAAAGTAACATGCGATGTGAATGGCAAATGCTGCATTTTGAATGGCCATGTCAGTGTTTCGCAGTAGCCTAGGTGTAGATGTCGCATATGAGGGCAATGCGCTTTTGTGAGCAGCGCTCTAACCTTCAACGACGAGATTTAAACGCTTTAACCTTGGATGCGGTTGGGAATATGAATACTTTATAGTCATCGATTATTCATCAAGTCCCCCCCACACACACATACACGCACACACACACACAGACACACACACACACACACGCGCGCGCGTTGCGTTTGGGGGGAAAGGAAAGAGAAACAAAGCATCCCTGTTGTAGTGGTGCCGGATTTGATATTTAATTCATACGTCAGGTGTCGTCGAGCGCTCAGCTTTGTTTACAGAAAGAGTTCATCCCAGCCACACCGCATCCAAAAAAGGTCAAGATCCAAATTAAAAAAAGGGAGAGCACGGTTCAGGGATCGGTTTAATATCTAATTAGTGAGCGATCAGCGTGAAACCCGTGCCCAGTTCGGGTTAGAGCACGAGGTTTTTTCCTCCTAATCAACAGGTTGAAAGTCAACCAGTTTTTTTCAGTCAACCACTGCTGCATACCCACTTAGAAGGGATGCGTCTCTCTGCACCCGTTTTCCTTTTGCTGTGGGTGAAAGCCCTCACGTTAAAAAACCTCAATTATTCCGTCCCGGAGGAGCAGGGACCTGGAACTGTTATAGGCAATATAGCGAAAGACGGCGGGTATGGGACTATAGAGAGAGGGAAGAAATCCAACTTCAGGGTGCTGGAGAATTCAGCCCCGCATCTGGTGGACGTTGACCCCGAAAGTGGACTAATTTTCACCAAACAAAGGATTGACAGGGAGACGCTATGTAGGCGCAACCCCAAGTGCCAGCTCTCCATGGAGGTGTTCGCCAATGACAAGGAGATTTGTATGATCAAGATTGATATACAGGACATCAATGACAACTCCCCCAGTTTCCCTTCAGATCATGTGAATATTGATATATCTGAGAATGCAGCTGCTGGGACACGCTTCCCCCTCACTATTGCACATGACTCAGATTCTGGGGAAAATGGGATAAAGACCTATCAGGTTACAAGAGATGATTACAATACATTTTCTCTGGATTTAAAAGTGAGGGGTGACGGGACTATATACCCAGAACTGGTGGTTCAGAGACCCCTGGATAGGGAGGATCAGAGTCATCACACTCTTCTTCTTACTGCGATCGATGGTGGGGAGTATCCGAGATCAGGCTCAATGCAAATCAACGTCAGAGTGACTGATTCGAATGACAATAGCCCTGTTTTTGAAAAATCTTCCTATGTGCTTGAGATTCCTGAGAATTCCCCCCCTGGAAAAATACTTATAGACTTGAATGCCACTGATCAGGATGAGGGAAGCAACGGGCAGGTGGTTTATTCCTTCACTGGATATGCATCTGAGCGAATACAAGATTTGTTCTCAATAGACCCAAACACTGGCATCATCAAGGCCCAGGGAGAGATTGACTTTGAGGAGAATCCAATCATAGAGTTTGATGTGCAGGCAAAGGATCTGGGGCCCAACCCGATACCAGGACATTGTAAAATTACAGTGAAAGTGCTTGACAAAAATGACAATTTACCAGTAATAAGTTTTGTCTCTGTCCGGCAGGGAGCAATCAGTGAGGCAGCTCCTCCAGAGTCTGTCATAGCGCTGGTCAGAGTGACTGATAAAGATTCAGGTCGTAATGGCCAGCTCCAGTGCCGGGTTCTAGGAAATGTCCCCTTCAGATTGCAGGAGAACAATGATAATTTCTACACTCTGCTCACAGACAGACCTCTGGACAGAGAAACGAAAGATGAATATAATGTCACGATTGTTGCAAGAGACAACGGGAACCCATCTCTGAACAACACCAGGTCATTCAGTGTGAAAATCTTAGATGAAAATGACAATGCGCCACGCTTTACAAAGACACTGTATGTGCTGCAGGTGCCTGAGAACAACATCCCGGGGGAGTACTTGGGCTCCGTCGTGGCCCACGATCCAGATGTGGGTCGTAACGGAACTGTGTCATACTCCATACTGCCATCCCACATTGGAGACGTATCTGTCTACACATACGTGTCTGTTAATCCCACAAATGGAGCAATCTATGCCTCTCGCTCCTTCAACTATGAGCAGACAAAATCCTTTGAGTTCAAGGTTCAAGCGAAAGACAGTGGCTCTCCTCACATGGAGAGCACTTCTACTGTCAGGGTCAATATCCTTGATGTGAATGACAATCTTCCAGTTATTATTTTACCCCTGCTACAGAATGATACGGCTGAGATCCCAGTACCTAGAAATGTGGGGATTGGGTACATCATTGCTACAGTAAAAGCAGTGGACCATGACCATGGAGAAAGTGGGCACTTAACCTATGAGATCACAGAGGGAAACGATGACCACCTGTTTGAGATCGACCCGGTGGGAGGAGAGGTCAAAACTGCCCATGCTCTCTGGGAGGAGATTGCTTCAGTAGTTGAGTTGGTGGTGAGGGTAACTGACCATGGCAAACCCCCCTTATCTGCTGTGGCTAAGCTGATCATTAGGGCAAATACGGAAGTGACGGCAGGAGGGGGTTCCAGTGCGAGCGGGGAACAGCAGCACTGGGACGTGTCCCTGCCCCTCATAGTTACCCTCTGCATTATCTCTGTCATGCTCCTGGCCGTCATGACTGCCATTGCTGTCAAGTCCAAGCATCAAGATAAGGATGCTGGGAATTATAACTGCCGCATGGCTGAGTACTCCAATCCTCCGGTGGGGAAGGGAAAAAAGAAAAGGATCAACAAGAGTGACATCATGTTGGTGCAGAGTGAAATGGAGGAGAGGGATTCTGCGAGCCGGATGAACGTTGTCAGCAGCCCATCTTTGATCACCTCGCCCATATGCTTTGACTACCAGAGCCCGCTGCCACTCACACTGCCCAGGTCAGAGGTCATGTACCTGAAAACTACTCCGAACAGCCTGACCGTACCCAGGTCAGGGTGCCACTCCAGCTTTGCTGGGCTGAACACAGACACTCAAGCGAATAGGATGTCAGTGATACAGGTAAGGAGGATCCCTCATTCTATTAATCTACTATTCTCTTATCTGCACCTACTGCTTTGCCTTACAAACTGGACAAGTGTCTGAAAAAGAGAAAAACTGGCACACAGAGCAGACATCATTACATTGATTTTCCTTCTTTTCCCTGTTTTGAGACTTAACTTATACTCTCTCCATGCAAAGCATGATACGGCAACCTCCTATTGAACTGTAATTATGTATTTTAAAAGGCTTTGTACTAAAGAGAGGCTTTTCTTTTTCCCTTTCTCTCTGCATTTGATATCATTTTCAACTTGTCCCATTTTAAGTATTTTCCTGCAGAATGGCACAGTTGGCCTCCATAATTTGAGAGTCCTCACGGTTAGACATGCAAACAGTGTGAGTCTTGAGCAAGGCCACTGCAACCCTGCCAGAATCGCTGCTATAGAGAGCGAAAACAAAAACTCGCCTGAAATGTGGGATTGGACAGGTGTTTGAGCAGCTTGTCCGATCACATTACCAAACCGATGTGCAGCAGACAGAGAGAGATGCAAACAGCATAACCTTACAATTACATTTTTGCTCCCCCTTGGAAATGTGGGCCAGTTCCACCCATCCACATCCAAGATTGGCACAGTGGTGCCATTAATAGGTTCCAGCCTTGCCTTGTAGAGATGGCAGGGTTTGAACGCTCCAGCCAGCTAACATGCTAATTTGACAGCATGGGCTTGTAGGGCTTTTTAGCACTGCAGAATTATCTGATGTAAACTATGTAAATATTCAGGACAGTCTCATTTGGAGATTATAACACAGATGACAAGGCCTGGCACTGTCACCAGTCACTAGGGTATGTGGGTGTGATCAACGCAAACACATTACTTTGAGGAGAGGAGGAAGGATTCTGATGACAGTGGCAAATGCTAAACTCTTTGCCTTGCCAAGTAGAATACATACGGTGACAATAGAAATTTGCTGTTCTTCAGCCATTCTTATTGGCCTGTTCTTGTGTTTGTTTAGTTATATCATTTGGGTTTGCATGAAAAAGGACAAAAAATATTAAATAAAAATTTCAGTGACAGCAAATCTGTTGTCACACCAACAGAGAAACGAAAATAAATATTTTCCATAAATGTTCTCTTAATATTAAACAGAGCATCATGTTGCAGCTCACTGATAAAATATAGTAAGTTGCAATATTTTTTTTTATGTCATAATTTTTGTCATTAGTTTTTGTCCCCTATTTTATTTCCATCATCCTCTCCTTCCCTGGTGTGAATGGCAAAATCACGTAAAACCTCTAAAATATAGTTTTTTTGTTCTCCAGCCTAGGTTTATCAAAAATAAATGGATAATAATAATAATAATAATAATAATAATAATAATAATAATAATAATAATAATAATAATAATAATAATAATAATAATAATAATAATAAAGTGAATAGACTTGCAATGGTCTTCAACTAGGCACCTTTGTGAAAACATTCTGAATGTGTCGCAGTTGATCCTTGTTCGTAAATCCTAAAAGTTCAATGCACATTAACATTTTCCCTTTCCCTTCCAGACTGAAAATTTCTCATCAGAGCCCAATTATTCTGGCAGCAGGCAGCCATTTGTTCAAAGGTAAGAGCAATATTCACAGGAGTTCCTTCACTTTGAAAAGTGTGGAGTTTAAGTAATTTTCAGATCAGAGTCTAGAAAAAGTATGGAAAAAATATTAGTATTTACATATGTATCGTATTTCCAAATGTATAACCTTTCCCGTTTTCTAAATGTTTTGTCTGTCCGTCCATCCATTCGTCTGTCAATCCATCCATCCATCCATCCATCTAGCCCATTTGGTGGCCTGGGCGAACACCCTTTCTGAAGCGTCCCTCCCCCCAACCACAATCTACCCTACCGCCCCACAAACGCAAGACTCAAGCCTAGTTAATCTTCTCCGTCAGTGGGGGCACAGAGACACGGAGCGCCACGACGAAAGCACTGTGCAGCAGGCTCGCAAGGTCGGACAGTGAGGTCCAATTTTAAAAAATATCGGTCAAATGCCACGGAGAGCGCACATATGTTATTGGTCAGCCCAACATCAACCCAACATCATTTCACCAAAACGGTGCTCCATAGCTGATGTAATTTGTAGTTGATGTAGTTTTTGGGCACAAGATGGTTTATATTGCAAGGCCAGTTTACCTAATATAGTCTTTTGGCAATTTTGTACACCAGGAGGTGTAGAGAACAACTAAATCTGTGATGGCAGGCAGGTCTACACCCCCTGCTGTCCTGACGGGGAATTACTTCCGAAGAAGAATAAAAGATCTCCGTCTATATGTGTGCGTATGAGTGCAAACTTGCTGAAGGACAAGTAAAAACCAGGCTTGAGGAGTCAGCTTGGAGACTTCATTTGGAAGTGTGCTATTCCCCGTACAGACAGCAGAGACTGCTAGGAGCGAGTTTATGCATCCTGTGATAAATCATTTTACCATATACCAGCTTAAATAGATGCTTCATTAACATGAAAATCCTGCCTTGTTTGTCTTTAACACATGTTACTGTATATACTGCTATCAGAACAATACTAAATTTATTCAGATAAACAGAAATACATTTAGTGTATACATACAAAAACACAATAACTTACATATAAATAGGAGAAAATGGAAATATTACATACAAAACTGCCCCCCTACCCTTGCGCAGATTTTCACACCCTAAGAAAAATTTACTTAAACTTTATTGGCTTGTATTGACAATATTATGAATGAAATGTTCTTTTAGAAGCAGTTACTTGCGTGATTTATTTCGCTAACTTAGTATTTACAACATTTGATGCATGCATGTCTATAGCCAAGCCCAAGGCTGCCTCAAGGAAGCCAGAAAGCCTCCCCTTCCCCCCGCACATACCTTGCAACAGGCACAGCTGGCGGCAGCAAGCAGATGCATTGAGGGCACATTTAGCTTTTATAAATAGATGTTTTAATTTAGAAAATGCTTCAGTGTTTGTTGTTTTTTGTTTTATTTTGCGAGCTGGTTAGATGCTGTTTCACTTCCAGTCGCTTCAGCGGGCCAGCCCCCTCCCTTTGCTGCACCAGCAACCAGCAGAGCAAATGCACCTTGCTGCTCCCTGACCCGGATTGAAAACCGATCCGTGCCTGTTTTGCAAAAGAGGCATACATTGTCATGACGTTGGGACACCGCGCTCCCAGAAAAAGAAGCAAACAAATGTTTTTTCTATAAAAAAATAAAATAACCCCACACCCCCCACCCCCACCCCCCATGATGGCGCCCTGGGCAAGCACCCAGGTAGCCCATATCAAGAACCACTACTCCATCCATCCATCCATCTGTCCATATTCTTTACAATCTTTTGCAGGTTTTTTCTATAAAGTCAGAAATGTTGGTCAGAAATTCACAGTGAATTTTCATATTTATGCTTAAAGAGTGGACGAATAAAAGAACATGGAACTCTTGAAACGCATAAAATTTCCACATCAAAATGTGTGAGAACCCTGTACTCAAATGTTCCCTGACTCTACTTTCCAGAGTGTGTTATTCTCACTTATAAGTTATGACAAGTTATGTTTAATTTCCCCCCTCTCTGTCTGTTTCATTCTGCAGCTCAACATTTAAGGATGCAGAACGAGCAAGTCTCAGAGACAGTGGCCATGGTGATAGTGACCAGGCTGATAGTGACCAGGATACTAATAAAGGCTCACACTGCGACACATCTGCCAGGGAGACCCTCAAGATGAAAGCGGCAGCAGTTAATGGCCAGCCTTTTGAGAAGGGTGAGTGGACATCTTCAAGATGCCTAACTGACTCTTGTAGCAGACATTGTTTGTACTTAATGCAGCAAGAACCTGCAGTTTGCTGGTGTTTAACTAGAGCTCCACAGCTGCTTCAGGGTGTAGAAGCCAATGCGAAAAGACGTCCTCCCTCTACATTATTAGAAACTGTAGGTGCAGCAGGATACTTTGTTCCACTTTACATTGCAGACAGCCTGAGCTGTGTCTCAAAAATGACATGAAGGCACTGGAGTGAAAGTTAGATGGGGAGTTTAAAAGGATGAAAGAGTCCTGAAAGTAGAATTTTTCATACGTCTTCAGTCTGATTTAACCATCAAACGGACTCGTGTGCAAGGAAATCTGTACCTGTCTGTGTCTCTTTTTTATCATGTCATTTTTGTGAACATAGTTTTGTTGCATGCATGTCTCAGAAAGCATTACAGATACTTGCAAAGCAAAATGACAGATACATCGAGTGCAACTTGACAGTTTGTTTCCACCTTTTGCTTGGAAAGATTTCTTCGGTTATTAGTTTTGCTGTGATTTTGAGAGCGATCGCTCACTTTATGACTGAAAATAGAAACGTTAAATTTTATTTTGCAAATCCAAAACGATCCAGACTGCCAAGTGGATAATCTCAGATGACTGTCAAGCTTGTGGCAACCTGGCTGACCTGGAAGAGACTGATATATTTAGCTTTTTTGGATATAAACTCGAAAACATGAAAGCAAACCCTCACTGGTGAGATAAAAGATAATGAGCGGGGGACTTGAAGTGAAGTGGCAATGTTTTTCATTTCCTCAACCGTGCCTCGGAAAAGGAACGGCTGTGGTCATCATGTCCCTATGCAGCACTTTCCACACCATTTACATAGCTATGAACTGTTTGTTTGCAGCATGCTCAGGAGGGCAGAGATGGACGCGCTCTTGTATCTGGCAGAGGAGAAGTGTGAATCTCTCCCTGTCTGTCTCACTTTTATGTATGTGTGATCGTGTGGTTGCGTGTGTTCTGAGAGGAATTATGGCAGCCCAAACTTAACTCTGTGGGAGGTGTAAATTCAATCACTTTACTTTTTTTCCCCCCACAATTTGATTCAGCTGAAGCTCCAATGCCAGTCATATGGAGAGATATTGAGAGAGACGTTCTGTAAATATAAAACCAGTGCAACGCTGATGCTTGCTTGACTGCAGTGGCAGTTCATTTATAGACCTGGGTTTGTAAGATAAGAGAAATCCAATCAAGTGGGGCAATGCTTTTAATATCAGTATGTTTGCTAATGTCTTTCCCGTTCCTAAGTGAGAGATGTAGTTAGAAAGAAAAACCAATGATTAGATTAAATTAGGTTTTCTTTGATAGGGCTGGTCAGCTGAGCATTAAAGGGATAGTTGGGAATTTTGGAAGTTGGGTTCTATGCAGTGGAATTCATGTAGAAATTGGGCTTGTGACCGGAATTGGCCCATTTTCAATTTATGATGATCTAATCGCAACTTTACTTCAACTTTCCCACACCATCACATTTGAGATGGCACAATTTTGAGCAATTGTTATTGTAATAACATTGTTTGTAATAGGGCTGGACGATATAGAAAAATAGCATGTTGATTAAAGAAATAGTCATATTCATGCCGCCAAGCTTCATAGTAATATTATCGCAATGCCAGACTTGACCACTTATGAATGACCAAAGGCTCCCTGATGCCGCCTTCGCTTTGTGGCAAAATGGAGCCATTGTTTTTTTTTAAACATGCTATAGACGGCTTTGTAATGTATTTGATCAGTTGGAGGAAGAAAAAAAAGCAACCAAAAAAAAAGAAAAACTGTTTGGACACAGAAATGGCCCCACGGTGATAGAGAGAGACACATTAGTTGGGTCGAATCTGACTGACCCTAATGCCCATAACTGATATATTTTTAGTACCTGTGATGCAAAAGCGGGCTGCATTGTGGCGCAGTTGGTGGCACTGTTGCTTTGCAGCAAGAAGGTCCAGGTTCAAACGCCTGGGTCTTTCTGCCTGGAGTTTGCATGATCTCCCTGTGCATGTATGGGTTCTCTCCAGGTATTCCAGCTTCCTCCCACAGTCCAAAAGCATGACTGTTAGGTGAATTGGTTTCTCTAAATTGTCTTTAGGTGTGTGTGTGTGTGTGTGTGTGTGTGTGTGTGTGTGTGTGTGTGTGTGTGTGTGTGTGTATGGTTGTTTGTCCTGTATGTCTCTGTGTTGCTCTGCAACTGGCATCCCCACCTCTCACCCCTTGACTGCTGGAGATAGGCACCAGCTCCTCTGCATAGGGTGGATGAGGGTGATAGGGACATTTTGAAACAGAAAAGTCTGGAAAATGTTGGTTAAATAATTGTAATGATTCATCATCCTTATCCTAATCCTAATCATCCTTACAGTTTTTAGCAATCACGTCCCAAATATTTTTGTGGTATCACACAACCTTAGAATGGACCATAAATGTTACCTTATTATATTCTTCAGTGGAAGGTGTTACTGTGGGAACATAACTCACTTAGCTATTTTCTAGATCAATGAGTATTACTGAGTATTAAAAAATGAAGTAAGAGGCAGCACAAAAGGTGTAGGAAACAGGAAACTTATTCAAAGGAAACAATATTTTCTACTGAGGCACATTAGCTATTTATTCTGCTATAACAGAGAGATGAACATACTAAATTGTTCTCTTTTATCCTTTCTCTCTCGTGATATGGTTGGATTGGAAAATGTTGTCAGTTTTCTGGAAATCTTAATTACAGTATGGGTCTACTAACTCTGCAGGGAATAGACACAGGGACTGCTAATAGCAAGTTTAAATGCTAATATAAGATAATAAAGACAGTACAAGATTATCACTCCAATCAGGGATGTTCCAATCAAGTAGTTTTGAGTCCCAATTTGATCCCCATATCTAAATATCTCTAAATACCAATATTTTCAAATCCAGAGCATTTTTACTTAACATTTTTGTTATTTTTATTTAGTTGGAATGCTGCAGTTTGTGCCCATACATTCAATTGTATTAATTTACAAGATAAATAATAACACAATAAGGCCGGAAAAAATCCTTTCAAGTCTATATGTACTCAAGTAAAAGTAAAAGTAAAAAGTAATTTAAATAAAATGTACTCAGAGTAAAAGTTACTTTGTAACTTTTTTTTTGACCACGGTAAGACAGTCTCTCCTGAGTAGTGCAAGAAAGACATTGGGACATAAATCTTAAAGTAGTTGCTTGTCAAATTAACATACCTACTGGTAAAATATTTGTTTTATTTTTTTCACAATCGCTCTGCCTAGATTACAGTTCCTTTATATGTGCCCATTCTTAGAGTGGTACTGTGTGAACCTCCTGTTAATTTTGAGCAGCAACTGAATTTTAAAGTTAGTAAAGTTTATCCTTGCTCGCTGTGCAGTCAAGTATTTTCTGCATTGGAAAACTAACTTCTAACATCTAATTATTTAATTCAACACATTATAAATCACTCTAAAAATCCCAACAAATCACTCACCATTAGTACATGCATGCTTGTTCAAAACAATAAAACTGGACAATTTAATTTATTGGTACCACTTTACACGAAAGCTCCCCTTATAATGGCTAATAATTAGTTTATAGATATGTTGTTAATTGTTCTGTAAACACTTCAATCATCAAAAAGTGTTTATCATGCTTTAAATAAGCATTAAAGGCAAATAATCATTAAAGGAAAAAAAAATTAAACTGAGAAGTTTCTTTCTAATAGGGAACCAAATCTGTTCACCTACATATTTCATCTAGAGGAGCCAAATTACATATTTCAGACTAAATCTCTATTTCTCTACCTTATTGTAGGTAGCTTCACAACTTTACAATAATGCTTCCTGTGATGAGTGCATATTTCTGTTAAAATTATAAAGTACAATGCATATGCTAAAGAATTATATTTACAAATACTTATTGTGCTTACAAAGTAGTAACTTAGTCTGAATTATAAAAATTTCAATGTGTTTACAGATGAATCAAAGTGGTACCAATTTATTTGCAAATATCTTCCCCCACCCCGACGTGCCTCACGCCTTGGAGAGAACACGAGTAGTGGATAGGCCGATGAAAAAGAGAACTTTATTTTGCCTTTTATTAAACTATGACTTGACCGTTACACTAGCTTAGTTTAACGTACCTCTACATGCTCGGGCAAAATTGATGTGGAGTTTTTTTAAACTGCTACCTCGGTCTCTTAAATACGGCCACTTAAAGGGGTCATCACCTTAAATTTTAACTTTTTCCATGTGAAAACATGTATAATATGGTTTTCTAATGATTTTACAGTGGGTATTAAGCCAATATTCAAAAGTGCTGCATTTGTTTACCATTGGCTTCTCTAACCACTGCACGTGCACTTCACGTACATGCGCCCTTAAAAACATACGTTTGATTTCTGTGCCGGTTTTACGTCAAAACGACAGAATTTTACCATTTATGAACAAAGCAGACCAATGCTGCTGGAGCTCGCCCTGCCCTTCTCACCCTCACATTCAGCCGAGCCCCGCCGCCATTACTGAAGAAGAGTACATCGCTGTTATTGTAATAATCGACTTTATAAGAAGGCAAACCTATTTTGTAGAAACTAACAAGTGTTTTATCACGCTATTGATCAAATGGTTGCCTTTACCATTCAGAGACATCTTGCTGTAGATGTCCTTCTATCTGTTCGACCTCTTCACTTTCCAGCACTGGTTCGGAGTCGGGCTCGTTCATTAACGGTTGGATTCCGTAGGTCGCGGCGAGGTTGGGTTCATTCATAACATGAGCCATGTTGTTTTTTTGGAGAGTGTTGCAGTGGAGCGTCATCCCCCCTCCTTCCTATGACCAATCAACGCAATCCTCATTTGCATTATTATAATGAACGGAACGCCGAAATATCGCATGCACTCTCGGGAGACAATACGGGTTTTACTGAATGGGTCAGAAAAGCACCTTTCAAAAAAGATTTGTTTGACTAGAATTTATTTTAAAGGCATGAAAGACTATGATAGGGAGTAGTTAGTAATTTTAGTAACAGGTGATGTCTCCTTTAAATATGGCTAGGGTTAACATTGTTTCCTTTGAGTTTAACTTTATTTGATGAGGTCTCTTTGTTCACTGGATCCATACTGATGTCTGGTGCTTCCATTTTTATCCTTATTAGCTCCCGTTCTCCTATCCATCATGCATTGCAGTATTTCCAGGGTGTAATATTTCATATTATAGTGTCATATTATTTATTTATTTTTTTAACTCAGTAACGGATATAATTGAAAATATAGTGAAGTACAATACTTTAAAAAATACTCAGACTTTACAAACAGACTTTAAAAACAACATAAAAATTACAATTACACAAAAAACCTACTCAATTACAGTAACGCAAGTAAATGTTATTCATTACTTTACACCTCTGGTAATAACCAGTGTGAAATCAGTCAAAAGGCCTCAGCCCAACACTGAATCCAAGAATGATTAGAGTATCAAGTCCAATACTGATATTGGAGCAGCCCTGTCTCTAACATTAATCATGTTGTCTTTTTTTAAATAAACTTGAGTCAAGTTTAAATTTAAGTTATGTAAGAGCACCAGTTATCTTGCTTTCACATTCACTTATTGTGATATTGTTTCTCTTACTGATATAAATAGTTAATGACTCATCACCACAAAAATGCTACCTAAGACCCATGTATATGTAAAATTAAGAATCTGTCTTTAAAGGAGCAAAGTAGATATGCTGTATTTTTTTATTTGTCTTTTATTTTATTTGCAGAAATACTTATAATAACTTTAGTTTCCCACAAGTTTACTGTATTTGTAGGTTTTCAATGATCAGAAACGTGTTTTCATTTACAATAAACATTTTATTAAGACAGTTTAATATTTAGTTTATATAGAAAGTAGGAATGTTTTTGTTTTTAATGAGAAATTGAAAAGAATCTTTACACCAGTGGAAAGCTAACATGTAGTTAGAAGCAGAACTGATAATAACTTCATAGAACATCACTTCAAAAAATTAAAACTATCCCTTTAAATGGTGTCAGTGTCTGCAAGACTGCAAGATGGAAGATCCACATTATGCATTTTTCCCTCAGAATTGATCACACAAAACATCACCCGCCTACTTGCACGCTGCTTCACTATCTTACCAACAAATACTGGTACATTTGTTTAACAACAAAGCCACTATTTTTTTGCAGATTTAGACAAGATATCGCTATTATCGAAAATGGAGAATTATTATTTTTTGTTCCAAATGCACCAACACAAAAGCTGGTAGGTTAAGTAGCGTTGCTTTTATGTCTTTACCTTTTACCATCCCTCTAGTCTCCTGGCTGCTTTGATACAGGTAATATATGCACCTGTGCAGCTTCCACTATCATGCACTCTGAATATTTATTCATTCTCACAGACACCAGATGCACAGTGGGTATGTTGCTAGGCTTTCTCTGATTCTATTTATAATAACCAAGCAGTGTCTTTTGTTTTTGTAAACCAGTTTTTTTGTTTTGTTTTACAGTTATGTGTAAGATCACAGCTATTTGTCATTTATTTTGCAGTGATTTGGCTAGATGAGATCATAGAGCCATTGTAATGCTTTGGCTTCCTTAGAGCTAAAGTGACATAACATGATAGAGAATTGTAAAGCTAATGACCGGCTAAGCAGATTACATTTTTCCATTTTTACTTTTGGATAGGTTAGAATCATTATCATAACTTCTCTTATTGTATATTTTTTTAAATGCTATACAGAGTGCAAGAATAGAATTACATTATTACTTTTTGACTAATAATACCAAGTAAATAATCTTATGTGAACTGTTTCTAATACTAGGTACACTCTAGGTAAAAACACCGCCCTGAAATTACTTCTGCTTATGCAGCGAGGCATATGACTACAAATGTCGAGTGCTTCTCACTCTGTTGTTGCTTTACCTTCAGAGCTTATGCATCCCTTTGCATTAGCATCATCTGCAGGCTCCTCTGCAGATAGGTAGCATAGAAATTAATTCAGCATCTGCCTACTTCTCTCTGCTCCCTTCTTATTACATTTGCTCCGTACACAGTAGCTATACTTAATGAATAGTAGTTTTCCCTTTGTAAATAAAAAAAGAAGGAGAAACACAAATAAACATGGCACACAAAATAATGCATGGGATCTGTGCTGTTCTTCTTATCAAATACTTTCGGTTAGCTGTCTTAGTACAAGGAAATCTATACTCAAATTAAGGTTTTAATTAATGACAACAATATTGTCAGCATAGCTTATGTTAAATGAGAATAAAATTTGAGCTCCAATAATTTGCAACATGAAATAAAAAGTTTATCTACACACAAAAAATTAGATTTGTTTTACAGATCTAAGAGTAAAGATGACTTGAAAGACTTAAGTTTAGCTTAATTACAGATAATTCCCCTTGGTACACCAGTAATGTAGTTCTACTTTGTGTAGACAAGCTTTGTGTTTCTGGGGTTTATCTCTTATAAAAGATGGCATCAACCTTTAGTATTTGATCTTGGGTTCTTAAGCCTCAAGATTTATATGTTTTCCGATCCATTATACATATTCTACCTGAATATCTGTTTCCTTTAATTGAAATGATTCCTAACAAAAATAAATTATTGCATTAAAAACTACTTAAAATTATCATTGAAACTTCAAAAAAATGTTTTTATGGCAGGTTTATTTAATTTGTTGGTGAAAAAATTTAAATTTTTGTAATACTTAAAGGGGGGGTATTATGCTTCTTCCAGGCACATATTACCCTTCTATAGCACACTCCAATAAAATTGTCACCTTAAGTCTTATAAAAGTCCGTTATATATCCAAATCCACCTTAAAGAAATTTACTTCCGTATTGGACGCCTTGATTTTCGCCTGTGCCTCTCTAAAACCCTCCCACTCTTTCTGACACTCCCCCTTCAGTTCGTCACATACCGTGCATCATTGCATCATGCACGGAGTCAGAAAAAAAATCCCACAAAAAACGCGCAGCTGGTGTGTTATAATTACTGCACCTGGGACTCAGCCGGAGTTGTGTGAGGTGGGGAGGGGAAGGGAAGGGGAGCTCTGCAGGGGCGAGGCTCTTGGCTGAGTACGTAAGGTCGGAGGAGGAGATGGGTGGAAAAGGCGGGGATAGGTAGGAGCAGGCGTTTCAGCAACCCCGAGAACTACCAGCAGAGACTCAAAGATTACTCTACCATGAGTGAATGGGTCAGAGCAACACTTCAGGCATGTTTTTAATGAGGGAAAGACAGGTTCTCAGCATATTAAGCTTCAGAAAGTCCATTTTGCATAATACCCCCCTTTAAACATCATTCCAGTAAAGGTCCAGTAAAAGCTGTTTTTCTTGTATTGTGTTTATTAACTTTTTTGTCCTTAAAAACCCTGCTGAATTATTTTACAAATATTATATTATTTCACTCTTTTCAAATTTTGTTTTCCTTCAGTGACTTTATAGACAAGGACACCAACACCTCTGTTCAAAACCATTGTAAGCTTAAATAAGACTATTCCAGGTAAAGAGCTTTTTTTCTGACTTCATTATGAATGATACCAATTTCCAAATAGGCACCTGAAACGAGTTGTTGTGATCAGAATCTTTCGTTCCCTTTCGTCCCCGGCTTTGATCCAAGTCATTCAATATTAGGCATTTGCTGATACCAAATGCCAATCTATATAGGTACTATGTTAAGGTTAATGAAGTCAGTGCCATATATGTGCTTAAGCTATGTCCTAATTGAAGGTTCTGCTGGTCAGTTTGAACATGCTGCTCCAACATCTGACTTTAACCCTGGAGAACCCAAGAACCATTATCTTCTTTGGAAAATTATGAACTTTGCATTAAATTACTTCTATAAGTTCACTGAACATCAAATTATCCACTTTTTCAATTTTAACCTTTTATTCCCTAATTTAGGATTAGGGTCAAATTTGACCCATTGGGCTTTAGGCATATCATTTCAAAGAATCACAATAACAAACACTGTTAATGTAGACAATTTTAAATTGAGGAAAGTAATCAACCACACAGCTCGGGGATCGGAAAAATGAACAGATCCACTGGCTGATCCAGGCTTTTTTTTTGTTTAGTTTTTTTTCTCGTTGCAGCAGAACGCATTTCATACTTCATCTTCACGTGTGTCGCATGCTAGAAGCAACATGGAGCGAGCCACAGGGTCAGCTTTGTGGAGAAATTTCACTCTTGCCACTCCAACTAGTTCGTCGGCTGTTTGCAATGTTTGCAAAGTAAATTATTCGAGGGGAGGTGGTATTACTGCAAAGTACAACGGTACTACTTTAATCAAGCACATCCAGAAATACTATGCTAAGGAGCACGCTGAATTCCTGCAGCTCAGCAAAACAAAAGGAGCGCGGTCAGAAAGGAAAAAAGAAGTCTTAGTTATGTTTAGTTAGTAAAGTATGGGACATTTAGTCTCTTCAAGTAAGGTATAAAGTGGAGGGTATACAGTTTATTATTAATTCAACAATAGTATTGGATTGGTATCGGGTATCGACAGGATACACAAAGCCCAGGCATCGGTATCGGGACTGAAAAAGTGGGATTGGTATTTACTTTATTAGTCTCTGACCCTGTACTACATAGGTAACTTAGTAAAATTCATTATACAAATGAATTTATTTCAAGGCTTTAGTCAAATACAGGACTGTAACCATTCTCCATCTACAAAGTCACTCAATGAACCAAAGGGTCATTTTTGACCCGACATTTTTTAACCCATACACCCAGAAGGTCATTTTTGACCCATTGTTTTTTTTACTAGTTCAGAGTCGCTAATTTATCCAAAATGAATAAAAAACGTACTTCTAGCCATTTTGCAAGTTAATACAAAGTAGATTAACAAAAAATACAAAATTTTACCAACTGCTGGTTTACTGAGAAGACGATTTTGTTTGGCGAGGTTTCCAGCTCAACAAAACAGCATGTGGTCAGCCAACTTCTCACTACCACTTTGGCTCATGTGAGTTCAATATGCATCCACTAGGTGTCTCTATGCAGGGGGCAGAAGTGGCACTCTGGGCTTTAGAAGTTAAATTTGACAATTTTTTTTATGTTTGTTCATTTTGAGTAGCAGCAATTAACAGCGGCCAAATTTGACCCCGTGGGTTCTCCAGGGCTAAACATAAACCTATTGGCTTTGAAAAAGTTGTGTCCTTCTCCTGCTGACAACGTTTTCATGTGAAGCTCTTCATTTCAGACGTAGCTTATGCTAGCATGTTTACTCTCTGTTTTGATATGGTTCTTTGACAGTTTGGCTCATAATATGTTTTAAAGAGCTTTCAGTCTATTGCACGTAGGCTAAACCTACTGAGAAAGTTGGTCTCCTGCTATATAATTACATTTTTAATGGATAGTGTTTATCTGCTTTCCGCATAGCTGCATTCTATACAAACAGCTTTATGACCACAACATGCTGCGGCATATTACATGACACAGGCAAGCAGGTTACTGCAGAAGCCAATGCAATCAGAACATGATTGTAAAAAAAAACATTTAGATTGTTTGAAAAAAAAGATGTTTTTAAATCAACAAAAAAAAGTGCCAGAATAAAGGCAGGGGGCTTTAAAAAATGAAAACACAGCTGTAGAGCTCTCTGACTATCTAAAAAAGTTATTTAATAATTCTTGGACTATTGCATTTCTTGGGAAAACAATATTGTTAGAAGTTAACCATATAATTATGGCGACTGTTAAGATTTACCACCTCCTTTTGTGTACTTGCCTCCTTTGGTAAGAATAACTGACAATAATATTCAGCTTTTCAAAACTGTGTACATTCATCAGAAATCATTTATAAATGAAATAGAGACACAAAAGGTATTTAGGTCAGAAACATAGAGGTTGTACATATTTTATTCTGGAGACTGTGCTGCTGTACAGAATACATTCTGACTTATTGCTTATGTCAAATGTCTGAGAGTTAGTTCATTTTGGTACACTTGAAGAGTAAGAATAGCTTAAGCACTTTTAAATAAAAACATATTTTTGATTAGGAGAAGAACAGTCTGAGAAAATGTATTTGCAAAAAAGTATTTTAAAATAGTTGGCTATAACCCAAAGTCTATTACTACACTCATACTTTAGAAAACCCTCTAAAGAAACATATGTAGGGCTAACAAAATTTAATAATCTTTTCCACCAACATTTAAAATCATTAAGAGCTCCGATACTAAATTAACAACACAATTTAGCTTTGTCCAATGTAGCATAATTAACAGTTTCATCGTACCCTGTGGCAATGTGTGGGCGAGTTGGTGTAGGTGTTAATACACTTAAGCTGCAGTATGTGATAGTTGTGGCATGTACTTTGGAAAAGAGCTTGTGTGATACAATGGTGCTCATTTCCACAACTCTCAGGACTTCTGGCATCCTTGCTGTTCTCTTGGTTTTGTGTGTCCTTCATCAAACTTATGGAGGTTGGTGCATGATAAAAGGTACCATCGCCTTCAACAGAACGATCGTCCCACTTTTTTCCCCCATCATGTGAAGCTTTCTTTTGTTCAAAGCTAATCCTCCTCAGAGCCAGGTTTCAAATTGACATCAAGTGCTTCATTTAGCCAGACATTTGCTTGTTGGACTTTGATAATACTAAATGGCATATAAGCAAGACAAAACAGAGCTGATCAAGGCATTAAACCATGAATAAAATATAGTAGGTATTTAAATTAAATGTGTTTGGAGAGAGATAATTAATGGACTGCGTCGATAGGATGTGCATTTTCTTCTATACTTCAACAATAATTGATTATTGTATGGCAATGCATCTACATTAAAAACAAGCTACACTGTTCTTTTGTGTTTTCTTTCATATTTGGGAAATGCAACAGGCAGAAACCAATACTTGACCAAATTCTAACAAAATTTGTGATCTCTGCTTAAAATTATGTTTGCGATGATGAAATGCTTCTGCGGTATTGTAGAAACCACAGCCAAGAAAAAACATTTATTAGAGTAAACTTAGACCAGTAGACAGAATGAGAGGAGGATGAAATTGCTGTTTTATTTTCATGTATAACAAATGAAGGAAAACTATTATTTTCCACTGACTTACAAGACAATTTTGACATTTTGCTTTGTGCCCTTACATGCAAAATAACTCAGTGCATTATTGTCAAATTAATTTTGATAGCTGAACAAAATGGTCTCAGGAAAGAAAAAAATGACACCCTCTACATCATAACACTGTGGAAATTGGCTTTTTTGAATGTGTTGCTCTCTTTCTGCTTATTTTATGCCTCTGGGATTAGGTGTGGTGTGAAATTTACAAGAGGGACTTATGGTACAAACATAGAATCTCAACATTTTCTCTGCTTTTTACAGTTAATCATACAGTATATCTACATGTGATTAGTGCTTGCAGCATTTGCTAATCAAGTAAATACTTCCACAGTCATGGGTTAATTATGCCTCCCTTGGACCACAGATATGTGGATTCTATGAAAAATATATTTATTTATTGGTTTATTTAAAGTAAATTAAATCCTGTCCTTCTTCAGGAATATTTTGCATACAGTGCCCTTCACATTTACTGGCACAAATGTAAAGGATCTGTAAATTGCCTTATAATTAAGTATTCTTTATATTAGTGACATAATTTTACACTTAAAAAATTAAACCCCTGATTAAAGTAAATGTATACAAAAAATAAAACAAAACTATCACATTTGTAAATAATTGCTATTAATATAATTACCAGCACCACAATTATTGCTTACATTATGACTGATTTATTTTATTAATCCTTTAGTTTTTTAGGTTAAAGATCCTTTAATAGTAATACTTGGCTTAACTAGATGTAAATATGGCATGGCAAAGTGGGTGAATAATAATAGTCACTTTTCAAAATGGAAAAGACAAGAGAACATGTCATTAAAGTAAGGCAGATCTGTGTTGATCTTTAGAAATCATTAAACATACTAAAGATGCTTTATAGGAAAACAGATTAAATTACACAAGGGCAGTCACATTAATAACAAAAATTTGATAAAAGTACCTAAGTTAATAGATGCTATAGTTCTCTATAATCAAAGTTTGGAGAAGCATATACATTTGAACTCTAAACTATTAATATCCCCAACAGATTTCGATTTAAAAGTAAGCCAAAGCACCGACTTCACCGAAGAATCTCTGAAGGTAATACAAAAATAAGGGGGATGGCAAGAAGACATTTCAAAGTCTAAAGACTTGGAGCGTATCACCAAAATAAATCCTCAAAATCCCAGTCTAAATATGTGAAAGGCTGGTCAGCATTCATAAGAAGTGTTTGATTGCTGCAATGCCATTTTTTTCTGTTGATCATTGAGAAGTGCATAAATAGTATTTGACATGGCAGTTTTTTCATAAAATATAAGGAAAAACACACACCCACACACCTACACACACACACACACACACACACACACATACATACAATACATACATATATATATATATATACATACATACATACATACATACATACATATATATATATATATATATATATATATATATATATATATATATATATATATATATATATATATATATATATATATATATATATACACATACATACATATACATACATACATATATATATATATATATATATACACATACATACATATACATACATACATATATATATATATACACATACATACATATACATACATACGTATATATATATATACACATACATACATATACATACATACATACATACATACACATACATACATATACATACATACATACATACATACACATACATACATACATATATATATATATATATATATATATATATATATATATATATATATATATATATATATATATATATATATACATATATACATATATACATATATATATATATATATACATATATACATATATACATACATATATATATACATATCATATATACATATATACATATATATATATATATACATATATATATATACATATACATATATACACATATATATATATTAATACATATATATACATATATACACATATACATATATACACACATATATATATACACATATATATATATTAATACATATATATACATATATACACATATACATATATACACATATATATATACACACATATATATATATATATATATATATATATATATATATATATATATATATATATATATATATAGATTCTATATATAGATTCTCGATTGGATTTAGATCTGGACTTTGACTGGGCCATTCTAACTCATGGATATGTTTTGTGCAGTGCACGACTAATAGTTGTCCTATGGACAGATTCCCCCACCTGAGCTGTAGATCTCTGCAGCTCGTCCAGAGTCACCACGGGCCTCTTGGCTGCATTTCTGATCAGCGCTCTCCTTGTTCGGCCTGTGAGTTTAGGTGGACGGCCTTGTCTTGGTAGGTTTACAGTTGTGCCATACTCCTTCCATTTCTGAATGATCGCTTGAACAGTGCTCCGTGGGATGTTCAAGGCTTGGGAAATCTTTTTGTAGCCTAAGCCTGCTTTAAATTTCTCAATAACTTTATCCCTGACCTGTCTGGTGTGTTCTTTGGACTTCATGGTGTTGTTGTTCCCAACATTCTCTTAGACAACCTCTGAGGCCGTCACAGGGCAGCTGTATTTGCACTGACATTAGATTACACACAGGTGCACTCTATTTAGTCATTAGCACTCATCAGACAATGTCTATGGGCAACTGACTGCACTCAGACCAAAGGGGGCTGAATAATTACGCACACCCCGCTTTTCAGTTATTTATTTGTAAAAAATGTTCGGAATCATGTATGATTTTCGTTCCACTTCTCATGTGTACACCACTGTATATATATATATATATATATATATATATACTGCTAAAAAATAAAGGGAACACTAAAATAACACATATTCTTAATAAATACTTTGTTCTTTACATAGTTGAATGTGCTGACAACAAAATCATACAATAATTATCAATGGAAATCAAATTGATCATCCCATGGAGGTCTGGATTTTGGAGTCATACTCAAAATTAAAGTGGAAAAACACACTACAGGCGGATCCAACTTTGATGTAATGTCCTTAAAACAAGTCAAAGTGAGGCTCTACGGCGTCTCCAGATTCTGTCACGTCTGTCACATGTGCTCAATGTGAACCTGCTTTCATCTGTGAAGAGCACAGGGTGCCAGTGGCGAACTTGCCAATCTTGGTGTTCTCTAGCAAATACCAAACATCCTGCACGGTGTTGGGCTGTAAGCAAGGGCGTCAGTTTGTTTTTAAAGTTGCTGGGGACAATAACCATGAACTTAAATGTAATTTGAAGATGGCTGGGGACAATTATTATTAGTTATTCATATAGTTTATAAATATTCATCCCTTTCACGTTTATGCACTGCAGTAGCAGGTGTTGAAAATCGCATCTTTATTCCATCAATAAAAGTTGAAAGCCATAGGCTTATGTGTTTGGTTTTTCAAACGGCACTGAGAATCATCATTAGGCTGTTGGCATGCACGGCTTCATTAAAATCCACATCATAGCGCAAAGAACAATGTTTGCTATATATATTCTCCCCAGAAGAATATGCGCAAGAATAACACGGGTTCCCTTTGCAACCCTTGCAGTTATCTGCGGAGAAACTTTAACTTTAACTTACAGTTCAGAGTCCTGCATCAGGATGGGTACCCGCTGGTGACCCGCATAAAGTCTTTACATCATAAAGTTGTGAAATCAAATTTCAGGGGTCCAGTAGGAAGTTTCTTTAATCTGTATGAGTTGCGAGTGAGAAAATATAATTGTTTTAATGTTTTGTTTAAGACTCCCAAAGAGGATTGTGTTGATGTATTGTGATATGTGGAAAGAACGGGCCAGAATATTCCCCCAACTTTGCGCTGACAGCAAAATATTCTTGCTATCCCGGTGTTTCCCCATCAGGATGTGTTCCTCCTATAGCTCCCCGCCACGCACGCGGCAAAAAACCTGCGTACTCGCCTCACTCTGCTCGTACACAGGGGAGCGACTGTGAAAGCTCAAACGTCCTATTTTGGCGAAGCCAACCCTTCCGCTACTGTCCTCAATCATAGTGTTCTGTCAATAAATAATAACCTTTCAATAATTTCTCCATTCTGGGATAAATAAAGTGCATCTCAGTTTGTCTCTGTAATATGCAGGGGGAATGTTATGTGATGGACCTTATAGAGCCATCACATAACGTTCCCATATATAATACATAATACAGAGAGAACTGTATTTGACTGGCTTTGTAGATCTTGGGAGTATTCCTCTGCTTATAGTTCACGGAGGTACCTATATAATAATTGGACAAATTGAGATGTACTTTATTTATCACAGAATTGAGAAATTATTGTAAGGAAAGAAAAACTTTTTTAAACTATCACAATTATATATCACAGTATATATATATTTTATTGGAGTGTGCTATAGACGGGTAAGATGTGCCTGGAAGAAGCATAATACCTCCCCTTTAATGTAAAGCCGACTGTTTCTTCTGAACAGAGGAGGAATTATTTGTTTATCAATACAGCGAATGAGTGCGCAATTGGTGTAACGCCGACCCATTACATAGCTCCGGTTTCCATTATTACTTGTGATTATCTTGCAGTCGTTGCGTTGGTTAGCGATGTTAGCTTGTTTGTTAGCTAAGGAGGTTTACCTGATATGAAGTGATCGCTGCAGATTGTTGCATTTTTAATCATTGTTCCAATCGCTTCTTCTGATAGCTTACTTTGAAAGACGTCTATTATTTGCCTTGAAAGGGGTGCAAGTAAATGGAATGCTATAGAACTTGAAAATTTTGTTGTTTTTATCAATGAAATTTGTGCAACCAACAGCACAACAAGACATGATCATGTCTCTTTTTTGCAGACGACATGCGCAATAGAGCATGGAGTGACATAGACATAGATAAATCCTCTATGGCTATGTTCACACTGCAGGTCTTAATGCTCAATTCCGATTTTTTTATCAAATACGATTTTTTTCTGTGGTTGCTCATACTATAACTAAAATGTGACAGCAAACACGCTCCAATGTGAACGGTTCACGGCCCCAAAGTGGCCCACATACACAGGAGAAGACAAGACGTCACACACAACGCTGTCTGTTTACAGAAGTAAAAAATCCTGGCTACAGATGTTTGTGTTTGTGCAGCAGTTTGGCAATTCCTGCACAGTCGGAAGCGACAAACTGACTTCACCATCGTGATTTAACTACCGGGTGACCCACATAACAGTTGTTTTACGTGTGGAAAAATACATAAATTAGATATAACAATATATAATTAAATATATAAATAATATTGATATAAAGATATTTTTGTTTCTGCACAGCAACTTCCACATCAACGCACAAGCAGGTGCACAATCCTCATCCATGGACCAGGAGAAAGTTGTGACTGCGTTCAGGCCACATAAGCAAAAATCTTCAAATTTTTTTTAATTCATGTATTCATCTGCTAGATGAGTTATACCACGATGGGGATTCTTTGTTCAGCTAGTTCAAATTGAATATAAATTAAAATGAATAAAATTAAATAATATTGAATATGTTATTTTTATTTTAAAATGTTACATAAAAATAGATAATGACAGGATTTTTGACCCCATACGTTAGTCAAAATGACAGACAGCAAAAAAGTGTCAAGATCGAGTTCTACTGAAAATAAATCATTTTCAAAGATGTAGTCACTGTATTGTGTCAGTGTGTGGGTCACGGCTTGGGTCGCGGGTTTTAAATCAACAGGTCAGGTTGGGTCTGGATTTGATTGAGAGATAAACATGGGTACTGTGTTCAAAATCATCTTAACGGGTGCTGGTAACGACTCGTGCAGGACTGTGTCAGTGATGTACAAGAAGGATTTAATGCGACATGACTGTTCAGACTGAAGTCGCTTTAAAAAACACAAGATATATATCGGATTTAGTACCACATATGAAAGTGGCCTAGGTCAGATTTGAAAAAATCAGATTTGTACTGTTCAGACTGCCATAAAATGATCAGATATGGGTCGTTTAAGAGCGAAAAAGTCAGATTTGATGTGCTTTTGCCTGCAGTGTGAACGTAGCCTATATGGCCTGCGACTGAGAAGAGATCTTCACATGGAAGCGTGGATGCAGTTCGGGTCTGCCATGCTGTTTACATGACACACACTGAAAGCAGCGCAGGTTGAATTGTGGGGTAAATAGGGCAGGTCAATATGTATGGATTTTGACAGCCCATATATATATATACTGTATTTCCTTCCAAAAACAGTAACTCTAAATCTGTCTAGGGTATGAATACTTTTGGTTCAACTGTTGCTATTGAACAGGAGTGGCCTGAAAACAGAGCCGTGAGGAATCTCCCGCATTTGATCTTGATTCAGTTTAAATTTATAATTGCCAAATGACACAAGTAGTGCCTGTCACCCAAATACAGGCAGAACCAATGTGTAGCACAGTACAAAACATCTCCCCCACTTTCCCAGTTGATCAATCAGTATGCTATGATCAACCGTGTCAGATGTAGCAGTGAAATCCTTTACCACCATAGGGCATTTAACCATTTTGTTTTTGAAAAAAATTTATCTTCATAAAAATGCATATTTTTATGCTATTTTAATTTGAAAAAAAAATGTCTTCTGTTTTTTTTTTTTCTTTTTTACAGAAACTGAAGTCCACAGAAGCTCACAAAAAACAAACAAAAAAAAAAACATCCACTAAAAGGTAAAACAATTTTTAAAAAGAAACCAGGAGAGCTCAGGATGTTGCACTACTTTTAAAACAATGAGAAAAGTTGTGAAAGCAAAAACTAATGAGTGTATGTGGCCTAACTTATTTTTAAAATTATGTTTTGATGGGATACTTTTTATTTCTAGTCAATATGGCAATGTGCCCAGGGCATGGGCTACCCTTTCTCTTGCCAAATGTCAGCAGGGATTGGTGCCAATGCCACCCCACTGCCACCTCAATCTCATAAAGCGAGTACAGCAGATGCATGGAAAAATACTTTTTTCTCTAAATTTAATGTTTTGAGTTCAATTATATCTTAAAATGATACTGACAGCAGAATAAAAAAAACAACAACAAACAATTAGAATTAATAAAGGTGTTAGACAAAAAGAAATCTGACTGGTAAACAAAAGATAAGGGGTTAAAGGGGACATATTATGCCTTTTTTTAAACCAGTTATAATAGGTCTATGGTCTGTACAAAACATGTTAAGGAAGTTCTTTGCACAAAATCCATCTCACATAAACGGATCTCACCAGCTCAATTCTTGACAATTTCAGTCCCTTTCAGAATCAACTGCTTTGAGGGCTCTGTCACTTTTATCCAAATCAGCGGTTGCAGACCACGCCCACGCATCCTGTTGCTGGGTTACAGGTTTGCCACTGATCCTGCCAAAATTGAAAATACATAAATGTAGAAATAAATACATAAATAAATACATTTGGAAATACAATTGGAAATAAGTAAATTAATGTGTAAATAAATAAATTAATGTGGAAATACATTATTTCTTTTAATATATTTCCTCATATATTTATTTATTTGCAGTTTTGCTCACACATTTATTTGTTTACTTACATATTTATTTATTTATTTAGAATAGTTTTCCCAAATTTTTTGAATTGTGTAGTTATTTCTGTATTTATTTCTTTATTTTTAATTTTGGCAGTGCTACATATGGAACACATGAGAATGGCATGGAATTAGATGTGGTGGGCAGGGTTTGACAGGTGAGGGGCGGTTATATGCAAATTACGTTTATTGTGTTGACATGATAAGGCACTTTTTCAAACAGCTTGTTGAGGAATATGATTTCTGACTGCAAAAACCTGCAATGAAAAGGATGGCTGGTTTTTATTCATGTCTGGAGTGTGTATAGAGGCAGCAGAGACCCAAATGGCAACACAAAAGGATCAAAAAAGTGAAATTTGCATAATATGTCTACTTTAAGTTCTTGCAAATATTCACGATCAACCAAAGCTGCAAACAGAAATGGCTGGTATGTAGAAACCATAAAAATACAATAAAAACCATCTGGTGTTTAGGTGAACTAGAGGCAGAATTGATTCTATGATCCGGATTAGATTCTCTCTGCCTCTGTACTGGCATGCATGTTGTGACTTATCTGTGTGGTCATTCATAACCGCTCAAAAGTTGAGTGGAAACAGCTGTTAACTCTTCATCCTCAACAAACATCCTCTTAACTACACAACAGAGGACTCATGAGCTACACTTTTCTTTCCAGCCAATAAGGAGGATGCTGCTGAATAACAGATCTTAATGTCAAAGTATGCTTGTTTTGTTTTTTTGCGTTTGTTTGAATAAAAAAGAAAAACGCATTTGAATGTTAACACTTTAAGGTTACGACTTGTTAGTTAGTACATATTATAGAGATGTCCCAATCAGTTTATTTTTGCCCCTGATGATCACTCATTTAGCAATAGGCATTTGCGGAGTCTCAGTTCAAGACTTCATGAAAAACTCTTAAAACTCAGCAGCTTTAATGTGCAATAGTAGAACTCATTACATTTCATTGTTGTCACAATGATTTTAGGTGTGTTTCTACAATCGGAACTTTGGGGTAATTTGATATGCGCGTGTCTCCCCTTCATAGGGCTGGGCCAACAGGGCCGTTTTTTGAGCCATTTCAGGCACCACCGGAGTACCTGTATTGGGGTATATACTCGGAATGGCCCGATCGAGTTGCTCAGCGGGAGCTGTGCTTACGTCGCACTGATTGGTTGTAATTCAGAGGGAAATGAGCAGACGTCGCCAAACGAAGAGTGTCTGGTGAAGCTGTTTACAACAACAGCAAACAGAAATGCAGCAACAAGCCCTGCTTCTTCCATGTTGATTTCCTTTTTATTTCTGCTGTTGTGGGCGCCTTTTTGTGCTGATCAGTGACGCTGTTCGCTGCTGACTGTGATATGTGGATGTCTTCAGTTGATTCCTTAAAGGGTCGATTGTGTATGGAGACACAGCAGCTGAAAGGAGCGGGTCAACAGATTACCACGTCAGAAAAAGATCTGGTTAAAATACCCTGAAGTTCCGGTGGAAACGCACATCCTGTCGTATCAAACTTAACCTACTCACAAGTTGAGTTCAGGATGCTGCAGTTTGTTCTATTTGTTTTTCTTAACAGTGACAGGTATTCTGTTTCCACTAAAGTTTCTGCAGGACAGTCCTATGTTTCTAAAGGTATGTCTAAGTTGACATGTCTAACAACAGTCCTGAATAAACTTATGTCTTGGTCATACTGATGAAGTTTTCATGCAGAGCTCGTAGCTGAACTGTAGACTAACATTACCATGCTTATTCTGTTTTGATATAACTCCTTGATATTTCAGTTCATATCAGGTTTCATTTTAGTTATATAATCTTGTGCACACAAAATTGATGAAAATGTTGTTATTCTGCTGGTTAAGGACTGAATCAGTGAACAAACATTTATGTAAACTTAAACTGTTGCAACAGCCTTAGTTATTTTGGCTCTGAATTATGTCATCTGGTCTATTGGTGTCAGTGTGCATAAGCTACATGTTTTGCATTAATGTGAAATTGTTGGATCAAAGTGCTAAAGTGCAAACAACCATGCTCTCGTTTAAGCTGCCATTGGGAAGATTTAAAAAGTAACCAAAGAATGTGGTCTCTTCCATCACTGTTCACCAAATTTTCTTCTCCACTCAAATTATTTAATGCATCTAATCTTTTTTTGTGACTGGAAAATGAACTTTTAGTCCATTACTAGCTCCTATCAGACTGGAGTGTGTGCATCAATTTCATCTGTGTAAATGGACTAAATTTATATAGCAGCTTACTAGTCATACTGATACCCATTCATACTCACAAACATGCACATATTTATACACTGATATACAAATCAGTATGCAACTTGGGGTTTAAGTGCCTTGCCAAGGGGCCCATCAACAAGTAACATGAAGAAGCTGGAAAAAGCTAAAATCTAATCTAAAACCTTCAAGATTATGAAGCAAGGTGACTACTCTGTCCCTGAGCCAAAGTCGCCCTGAGGTAAAAACATTAGGAGACTAAAAGAAAATTCAATTAAAAGCATTATTTTTCCGTTATTTGTTCTGTAATTAATCAAAATGAACGAGTATCCCCTCCCCTAATTTGAGCATCTTAAAATTTAAATACCAGTGATTCAGCTGCTGACAATGCAGCTAACTTCTAACATGAACAGCTGTCTGAGGACAGCAGGAGAGCAGGATATGTTACACTGATAGAAAGAAGGAAAGCTACAGGGGCCAATACAGTCTCTCTTTCACTGTAAATATAATTATCAAGGTTAAAACTCAGATACTTTGAAAAAACCCAGATTTGTTCACTTTACAGGAAAATGTGCACAGAGTATAATTCAGTATTTCAAGTTTTACACACAGCTGCAGAAATGGTAGACTGCTTGCTGGCTAACACCAGCCTGAAAGAGAAGGTTTTTAACTGTTTTTCCATAGCTCTAGTACCACAGTATAAAAGACAAAATGTTTCTTAGTTTTAAGAGTTGTATCATGAACAACCAACAGAGTCTGAGCCTGGAGTCGAAGGCTACAAATAATATTGCACAGCATACATCTGAAACCAAATACTTACATGTATTGTAAAAATAAAAAAAGACAAATATCCTTTTTTTCTCATTATCTGAAAAAAAATCTGACTTTTATTTAGCAGTCTTATGTCAGGTAGGACTGCAAAAAATATTACTATACATTAAATGCCAAAACTTTGTTTTTCTTTCTTTGAAACAAGCCGCAAGTGATAATAAACTCAAAAACTGTTCAAGAAATTACCATGAGAGGCTCTGGTGGCTGAAACATGGAAGACTGTATTAACACATTCATAAATTCATAGGGCCTGATTTATCAATATTCCAAATACTTCCAAGAGCCAAAAATTGCGTGTGCCACAAAAAGGGCTAATGGGGTGTTCCTGATTTGTGGGTGATCTACTAAGATTGTGCCCAAATGATAACAGGCGCAAAGAGCAGTATTCAAATGAGGACTTTGCATCCACTGCTGTATGTGCCAGCCTTTCTGCCCCATGCACTGCACCACAGTCAGATAGAGGAGGATTAGGCGCAATGAATTCAAGATGCGTCTTTGGGGAAAAAAGGGGGGGGGGACCTGTCAAGTCTATGGCTGTAAGAGAGTTAATTACTATTAGGCTAAAATGTCTGTGAATGATTTTTTTCATTTGTCATTAATAAACTTAAGACGTGTGGTGTGCATGCGCCGCTCCTGGTCTAGAACAAGGCTGCTCGCTTAGTCCTAAAATGTCCATATTCTACTAATGATGTTAAAATGCAGTGCACTTTATCATGGCCTCTATTAAATGTCAAGTTGCAGTACAACCAACTCATATTAGTTAAAAAAATATTCTAACAGGTCTACGAGAATCATTTTACAAAGAGTTAATTTACTCTGATCAGATACATACCCATTGTACTAGATATGCTAAATTAAAAGTAAAAACTGCTAACACAAACTTCCTGCAAAAATCTACAGAGCCTCTCAGGAAAATAATAAATTATCTAAAGATGTTAGCAAACTAAAAGGCATGTATTCTTTAAAAAAAGTATTAAAGTCTTGGATCTGCCTGAATGTTTTAGGTATTTTATGGAAGATTGGAAATTTACAAGTTAATTACATCTGGCTTTTGTATGTAATCTGAAATGTATTAATTTTATTTGGTAAATATCATATATGTAATTGTCATTGTGGTATTGTACATGATTATTATATTTTATTAAGTGGACCCAAGGAACATTGGTAACGCTCCCAGTGGAACTAATGGGGATCCAGATAAATAACCAAATAAACAGACATGTTGAGCGTGCAGTGAGTTATGATGCCTCTTTGGAAAAAAGGGAAAGAATTCACATAACTGTCAGGTTTATGGCCATTAGAGTATTAATTACTATTAGGTTAGAATATGTGTGAATGATTTTGTTCATTTGTCAGTAATAAACTGAATGCGTGTGGTGTATATGCGCTGCTCTCTGCTCCATGCAGGCGCCGTATTCCAGAGTCAGACTTCTTAAAACTGCAGCTTGTCCAGAATATGTTCTAAGATGTCCATATTCTACTAATGTTGTTGAAATGCACTACTCTTTATAATGGCCTGTATTAAATGTCTAGTTGCAGTACAGCCATCGGTCATTCATTGGTGGCGTAAAGTTAAGACATGCCTTTCAAAGGCGCTAAAACAGCCAGCGCAAACAGTTTCATGTTTGGTTATTAACACTGCACGTGGAACGCCTACTTAACTGCATGTTGTCCTCCCAATATTTTGCACCTTCTGACAGAAATGGATTGCCCACATCTTGGTTTAACAGGCACACTTCTATCTGCGCCTGCTTTGTAAATCACCTGCTGCATGTTTTTACGCCTGCTCTCTTTGTTTGTGCAGCTTTGAACAAATGCAAACTTTTGATAAATCAGGCCCATAGCATCTTAACTACTTGAACTGTCGCTTATTTTTAGTCAGAGCCTGTATGTTAAATTGAAATTACTCTTTATTTTTAAGTCAAGTCTGACGGAAATGGAAATTAAAAACATCAGTTTCTCTGCTCCAGATTATATTTTCAAGAAAAATCACACAGAGTGTCGATAGGCTAATACCAGGGGGGGAAATGTGTCATAAGTAGCACAAATCACTATTTTGTCTAACTTATCTAAAAGAAAAAAACATAATAAAATTAAAATATATTTTTTGATATCATCAAAATAGTTTTTAAATTAAAATTAACAGAGTAGTCTGGTTGTTGCTTTAAAGTGATTTTATTCTGGAAATGGCTATGACATATGCAATATGACATGTCAGCAGAGATGCTGTTAGTTTTAGTTGAAGAATAATGCTGGAAATTGTGTTTGTTTGCTGTGATTTAGTATTGCTGCTCATCCTTCAAAATGTCATCTACATTTTCCTGTGGGTTGTTTATACTTACCACAGCAGGGGCTCCAATAACAAATGTTTAACTGTTTTTGCAGAGCAAGACAAATCAGTCCACTGCACCGATGAATGTCGTGCACTGGGACACTCTGACAGATGCTGGATGCCAAAGTTACGGGTAGGAAGCCAAGCAGACAGCGCAGATAATCGCACCAACCTTTTCATCCCTGTGGGAATGCATGCCATGGTAGAGACAGAGATTTATGGCACCATCAGCTGCAGCAGCAGAAAAACCCTCACCACATTCGGAAAAGAACAGCGGGACAGTACAATCCTCGTGGCCAATGTTAAACCTTACTTAAAATCGCAGCGTGCGCTAAGCCCACCGCTCCAAGAGAGTCCATCTGCGTCCAGCAGCCCCACCAAGAGAGGCGCGCCCCCGGACTTGTCCAGCCGAGAGTCCAAAGAAGAGAGGGACGGGGGATCAGACAGCAGTGCCTATGGCCCTCCAGATGGCCAGTGCTCCCCGCTGCACACCGAGCTGGAGGAGCCCTCCTACCTGACCTGCGAGCTCAGGCCTAAGTCCCTGTCAAGCTGTCTCATTCACAGCTCTGTCATCAGTCAAGAGTGCGGGGGGTCGGATTGTGCTCCCGACCAGAGGGACTCTGGCAACTGACAGGTGAGGCGAAGGCACTCCCATGCTTTCTCTCACCTGCTAGGGGTGTTATGATGAGGATACCCCAGATGGATGACCAGGAGTTGATTTATTTTGACCCACAGAGGTGTTTAAATGCATTGTATAACCAAAAACCATCTGCTTTCTATGTTTTATGTTCTGTTTGTTTATTTTTTTAATTTGTTTTTGTTTGTGACTTGTTGTGTTTAGGTGAAATATGTCCTTGACTGGTGTGAAAGTTTTGGGCGGGATATCGGGGTGGTGGGGATCAGTGCTTACCTAACTTCAAATGTTTTCATGGTGTACTGTACATGTCAATTTAGATGTCTGTATTTTACACATTTCCAGCTCCGATTTTGTGAGGCTATTGAACAAACTGCTACTGTTACGCTTCGAGTCCTGTCTGCTTTTGTACAGTGAAGCTTTCTGTCTCCATTTAGTGTATAAGGACCATTACTTTGAAAATCACAAAGGAGCCGAAATACATATCAAGTGACGTTACATTCAAAAAAAGTGAAGTGTCTTATGAACTGTTAATGGTGGTGCAACAGGGAATGTCCCTTTTCATAAAAACCATTTAAAGTTCCTATAAAAAAGAAACATTTTTTTAAGAATGTATTTGTAATTTTATTGTTGTCCTCTCTGCAGTTTATGTGAAAATAAGCTGTGCTTAATGTGGGCTACTGTATTCGTTGTGTACTTTATTAAATTTGTATACACTGTGCGAATGAAAGGCAGTTTTTTTGACTGGCACAACCTCTGAAGCTGTCGTGGTTTATGTGAAAGAAGTGGATTTATGTCTTTTAAATGTTCTTTTACATATTTATGACAGATAGCACTAGTGACTCTGCAATAGGCATGGGCCGGTTACCAGTTTCAACATATAATAAAGTTTAAAAAGTTTTGGTTTTGAAACCTGCACAAAAAATATTGGAACATTCCTAAAGCTTAAATGTTCTTCAAGAGACCATGAAAAGAAAGTGCCAGAGTGACCCAAGATTACAACAGCCGTATAGAGCTAAATGACAACCCGGTGTTCCTCCCCTACCTGCTGTGGTACACTGCTGGTCAGCTGGCTACATGAGGACAGCTATATTTTTCCTTTGCAAACAAAATAAAAGAATTTGTATGTTTGGGAAAATTGCCAGTCATCAAATTGCTGCAAGCACCATGTCTGATAAGCAATAGAGTGCAGGCTGGCTACCTAATTACTTAACCAGCTCATACCAGATTGTTTAACTTTTCACTTTTGAAAGTTACTGCAACATTCATCAGGTGTTTCTTCTATAGTTTTGCTTAAGAATATGTATCAAAATAAAAAAATAAAAATGTATTTGATAACATCATTATATCTGTAAAAATCAATTACTAACTGTACCTATACACTGTGTATTACAACATGTTATCAGTCATTCCGAGCAACATCTGGAGAAAATAGCAATCAATATTTTACATGGCTATTTATATATTTAAGAGCATCAAATAAAACCAGACACTGGGACTGGCACTGGGTTAGTGCGCCCCACAGAAGATTTGTTGACTCCCTCCGCTTAGAGCTTTTTCTCAAAAGTATGCATCACATCAATGGACGTTTTTGTGCTATTTTCAAAATCACTGTCGTCACGGCTACCGTCAGTAAATGTCTGCTATGTTTGCTGAAATATAAATGTGTCTGACGAATGGTGACATGCGGATCCAACTTCAGCTCCTACTACAAGTTACAAGCAAGGACTATTTGAATGAATTCTTTGATTAGACCAAATTAAATTTTAATGATCCCCGTGGGGGGAAACTAGGTCATCTTGGCAGCAAAAAGGACTGAACAAACAGCGGATTAAAGGTTATGACAAGTATGTGGAGAAAAAAAGAAAAAGAATGATACATTAAATAAAAAGGAAGCTTCATCAGAAGGCTTTGAAACACTGCATCTTTACCGAGTTGATGAAATGTCTATCATTTGCCGTCTACCTCATTAGATTTGCGAGAGTGCAAATTTGCTGTTTGTTTGCATTGTGCACTATTTACCATTCAATCAAATGCAGATAAAGGTAGGTCTGACAGAAGCTAGGAAGGCAGGCATATTAGAGCAGCTCAAACTGCTCATTTTTATCCAAACACAACCTGCTTTTCAAACATGGCTTCCCACTTATTTATGCAGGGACATAAACACAGCTCCGGCCGTGGTGATATTATTTACAAAAAACCCAAGAAGATATGCGTTACATCTGCTTGTATTTGTGCCATGTTTAAGGATACACATGGATGTTTGTTTGGACAGCTGGATCACTAAACTAAATAATCCCGGGAATGTTGGAATGTTTTCCATTTTGCATCTGTAAAACAATCTCACAGAAGCCTCCTGCTTCTCCTCACTTAGTTTAGTTTAGTTCCTCCATCTGGAGACACCGACTTTTGTCACCCTGGCAGAGTGAGAACGGTTTGAGAATGCCTTGGGTTTTTTTCTGGATAACAGAATCCTGTCATCTACTGAGAGCCGACTATAAGTACGACTCCGTTTCTCCTCAGGGAAAACACATTAATTTGGATTTTGATTTGCATTTGTTTTGGTGCTAGTATTGACACAATTCCAGACCTAGATGTCTCATCTCAGCAGGCAGCTCTGATGAGCTCATCTGCATAAGTTGAAATACTCTTTGAGAGGGAGATTGCGTGGGTCACAGCATCTCATCCCATTGAAATACAGACAGAAACATCACATCATTTTATCTGTATCAGTCCCAGGGTTTCAGAACATGGGGGAAGGAGACAGGTGAGCAGAATGTCAAGTAGAAAAGAGGCTGAACCATTTGCTGCAACACTTACTCCTCCAACTACATGTTTACCAGTGGATCACTTAGGGATGTAAAACAGGTTAAACTTCTTCCATAATTATGCATAATGTTCTTTGAAGCGAACCCTTTTTTCCCCCTTTTTTTTAATTAATGCAGCACTGTACACCACAGCTGCTTGACAAAAAAAGTGCAATGTTGTTGAGGGAATCTGAATGCAGATTAAGGACTAGCATGAGCCTCAGGATGAATATGACTTGTCTCACAGAATGATTACAGTCACAGTAAAAAGGAATTACAGACAATGAAACTGATCTGTGTAATACCTCCATTCTTCTACATTTTACATACACAAATGATCTATTCAGATGAAAATGGAATGAGCACTGTACCATTCAGTTGTGAAAAATTGACATGCTCACCCGGAGTACTTAAGCTTTTAATTCAATAATTCAATAACACAGGCGATTAAGAGCTTGTCTTCCACCTTCACTAAATTCTAAGGGAGATGGTTCCACTTGGCTGGAAACTGTTGGTGAGGAAACAGCGAGTGAGCGAGAAACATAAACAATATTGAGAGTGTAGTTTTCATTTTAACTGGGAGATGTCATTGAACAGAGCGTGCATTCCCCTTAGGGCGACTTCTAAAAAGCTTATTTTAGCTCTATTAGCATGGGGAAAGCATAATTGAAATAACAAAACCTGGGTGTCATTAGGCAGCGTAAACTTAATTCTTCTGTAGTTGTTACTGGAGCATGAATTTCACAACTACTTTATGGAAGACACACAATGCCTTGCAAAAGTATTTTCACATGTCTTTTCATTGCACCTATAAACTGTAATGTGTTATATTGGGATTTGAAGTGATAGACCAGGGGTCTGCAACAATGCATACAGCACTTTAGTCTAGACAGAAAAGTTCTGAGGAAATTTGACCAATAGACATAAAATGAGTAATGATTTCATACATAAAACTGAAAGGAAAACAATTTTTCAGAGGTGTTCTATCTAAATATTTTTTAAGTAAAATATCATTGTCAGTGCATAACACTAATAGTAAAAGTTTTTTGGTTTATTTCCGTCCCTAAATATCATTAGCGTGAAAATTATGTCCTATTTCTTATGAACAAATATAAAAAAGGCTTAACCGGTCACAGCCATATATACTTTAATAAAAGTTTCACTTCTCAAGTTTATTTTTCCATTATCCTAAAAAACTAGAACAGAAATAAATTACAACAGTTTATTTTGTAAATCTTAAAAAAGAGCGGGTTTTGTGAAAATGCTGTGTATCAGCAAGGAAAATACTTATAATACTTTTATCTCCCCCCCCCCCCCAGGGCTCTGTCCTTTCACCACTTTTATTCATTTTATACACTAATGAGTGCAAGAATCATAATAAGGCACATTATAAAGTTTGCTGACAACTCTGATTGTGTCTCTGCTTGATGACCAGGACTGTGATCGCGGCTCTGTGGTGAAGGATTTTATTGGCTGGTGTGAGTGCTCATTTTTAAACATTAATGTCTCTAAAACCAAAGATATGTTGATTGATTTTAGAAAGAAGCCTCCAGCATCCTCTCCAGTCTTTATCCGTGGACAGCCTGTTGATGTGGTACAACAATATAAAAACCTCAGTACACTTATTGATAACCGCTTGACCTTGAGGCAAATGTAGATTCAGTCTGTGCAAAGGCTCATCAGCATATGCATTTTTTTTTTTAGGATATTGAGGATTTTTAACATAGACACCCTTTTTATGACAATGTTTTATTCCTGTTTTATAGTTCTATATGTTCTTTTATTTGCTGGTTTGAGTCACTCACTTTGAAAAATAGAAACAGACTAAACAATATTGTAAGGATGTGCAGCAAACTCATTGGGATACATCTGGCAAAGTTCCCCCAGCTCTACAGAACCAGGGTCACAAGGAAGACTAAAGCCATTCTTTTTGACCCAAAATATCCACTTCACCATCATTATAGATTGCTGCCATCTGGCCACAGATATATGGCAGTAAAATGTAACACAAAAAGGTAAAAATGTTAATTTATCCATGTTAGTGTCAGCCTCGTTAATAATTTGATTTGATAAATACAAATACACCGTGGTAATCTCGGATTGTAGTGTGTATGTTATGGTTTTATTGTTATTATTTATTGTGCATGTATTTCATCTGTATTTATTCTATAATTTTTCTTTGTTCCTTTGTCCATTCTATTATCCCTATAGAGACAATAGAGTTGATCTAATTGAATCTAAAAAGAAAGCTTTTATATAATTAAGGCTGCTAGCCCCGATAGAGATATGTGCAAAGTCCTAGACAATTAGAGAAAAGAAAAAAAAACATTGTTTTAAATCTTACACATACAAATGCAAAAATAGTGTCACATAAGTGTATTAAACCCCTTAATTCAGATACCCCTAAATAAAATCCAACATGTAAAAGACTATGCATGGGGGAAATTAACACTACACCTCACCCTAAACACCACAATCCTACTGTGACACGTTGTGGTGACAGGGTCACGATGTGAAGATGCTTTTCTTCAAAAGGGACAGGCAAGCTGGTCAGAGTCGATGGGGAAAATGGTCTGGGCTAAACACAAAGCAATCCTGCAAGACAACCTGACAAACACTAGAAAAGACTTGCGATCCTGGTGGAAGTTCATCTTCCAGCAGGAAAATGATCTAAAGGTAATGGTTAAAAAAATGCTTTAGATCAAAACTGTATATTTTTTAGAATGATCCAATCAAAGTCCAGACTTAAATCTGATTGTGAATTTAGGGCTTTGAAAATTGATGCTCACAAATGCACTTCCTGAAAACTGACATGGCTTGAAATATTTGCAAAGAACAATGAGGGAAAATTTCAGTCTCTAAATGTGCAAATAGGTAGAGTGGTACCTCATAAGATTTGCAGCTGTAATTGCAGCAAAAGATAGTTGTGCAAAAAATTGACTCAAGGAGGCTCAAGGGTACACACCTTTTGATTTTTTTATTTGAAAAGCTTTTTGCTTTTTTTTTTTCCTTCTAATTTACAGTTACTCATTTTTTTGTGCGGATCTACATAAAATTCTAATTAAACACATTTAAGTTTGTAGTTGTAACACACGTTATAATTTTAATAATTTAAAGGAATACTATTACTTTAACCAGGTAGTGTAATTACTTTAAGGTTGATTTTACTTATATAAATATGTTTTTAAAATCAATATTTTTTGCACTCCAAGAACTAGATGGTATTAACTTTTCCTCTTTTTCATCAGAAAAAAAACATTTTCATAACATCAGCCACAGATGACACCAAAACATTTTCTAAAAGCAACCTGCTTTTAGATGCTTTAGTTGTTTTTATGAGTTAAAACATGTACCAGCAGCATACTTTTAGGAAATGATTTTCCTATCAGAAGTCAGTAAATATAACACTACTTAAGAATGCAGGTTAAATGTGGGACTATAGCCAGAAGCTGTTCAGCTTACTGCAGTGCAGTGACAGTAAGCAGAGAGTTACAACATTCTTTGCGCAGTTGCAAAATCTGCAACCAGTAGGGGAATTAGATCCCCATCATTCACACACTGTACCTGTATTTGTTTGGTATAAATGCAGAATATAGACAGGAAATGTTTTCTTTGAGCTGCCTAAACAGCCTAGGTATCTTTTCTCCATGGTTTCAACTTTTCTAGCCCAACTTAATTTTTTGCCTTAGTTTTGAGTACCAACAGAAACAAGCAACAAAAAACATTCTCCACATTCATTGACACCCATGTTAAAGCTGCAGTCCGGGGTATTTGAGGGAGAGAGATTTTTTGAATCCGACAAAGTTCTCTCCCAAAACACTCCCTCCTCCCCTTCCCTCCCTCCAGCTCTACCCCAGCAGTTGTGCACGTGCATCACCTGGTGACACAGTGAGTCAAAGAAGTAAGCAGCAAGCGCTATTGAGCACCACCCGATTGTATTTTCGCTATGGACATTTCGGAGGTGAGCAACTTCTGCATGACTGATGCTCTCTCACAATACGGCGACTGTAAACGTTTGCGTGATCCGCATGCAAGTTGATCCGACATCCGACGAGGCGAAAACTCGAATTCTATTGGCTAAAAAAATTCGCTGCTCAGTGTGAAATGGATAGGGGTCTACGGGAGGAAGGTGGGATTAAGAAAAGTAACAAGTGTTGTGGAGCCCTAGCCTTTTATCATAGTATTGAACCCCACTATCATTTTAAAGATTTATAAAACTTTGATACATAAATATATTCTCCGGACTGCAGCTTTAAAGATGTGTACAAATTCTTGAAACACATTCGTTTTCTACAGCAGAAGCATAATCTTATGCTGAAAGCGTTAGAAAAATGTAACAGTTAATGTGAATTCACTTATTTAGTGAGAAAAATGTCCCCATTTAGAAATTATTGTTTTGTTGAGAAGTAATAAAAAACTGTCACATTTTATACTTTGAAGAAATAAAGAATAAACTCTTTAGGAAGTTCATTATGTCTTGGGTGAACTAACTATACGTGTTTCTACTTATTCAGACAAAGGTTACCTGACCTTACCTGACAGATTCCGACTCTTACTTGATGCCTTCTTCAAGAGCTGTCATCTGCTGGAACGATGACGTGGCATATTAAATAATAAACTTTTGATATAAAATAGAAACCTAATATATTTAATAGTTCACATTCCCTGGGGTATAAATATAACTCGTGACAAAGATCTATTTTGCTTATTCGAAATGATAAAGACAAGAGAAAAGGCTTTTTAAGTAAGGTATATACATGTTGATCTTCATAAAACCAGGAGATGACTATTTAACTTAACCAGTTTGTATCTATAGTGAAAACTGGGTTTAATTCAACTGGAACTTTGACAAACAAGGTTGGACAAGGACCCAGGTTTATCTTACCACCACACAAAGTGAGGAGGATGGTTATGGAGTAAAAAAAAACAACTTCAAAGCTCAATGGCAGCTAATCAGATCCAATCTTTTATTGTGAGGTTATGCTACTGCAGTTAAAGATTTATTTATGTTAGGGCTTTTTACACATCTTTTACAAGGGTGCCTGTAAATGTGGAGCATGCTGTGTTAAAAAGAAAAAATCTATTTGCCCACTAACAATGGTAAATGGCCTGTACTTGTCCTGAGGACCCCAAAGCACTTCACACTACATTCACCCATTCACGCACACATTCACACACTGGCGATGGCAAGCTACATGGTAGCCACAGCCGCCCTGGGGCACCCTGACAGAAGCGAGGCTGCCGAACGCTGGCGCCACCAGGCCCTCTGACCACCACCAGTAGGCATGGTGGGTTACTTGTCTTGCCCAAGGACCCAACAACCGAGACAGACGGAGCGGGAGTTCAAACCGGCAACCCTACGGTTACAGTACAAGCTCCTACCTCCTAAACCCAATAGTAAACATTATGAAAAACAATTTATTTAATACTGGTGAAAGTAAATCATCTTTGCTATAGGAAAACACCAAGCATTAATTAATCATTGAAGTCCTGCACCCACGTGAATTTTTCTTCATCTCTATGTACCTTGAAAGTGAGTGAAGTTATGCCAGAAACTCATAAAACTACAGATGGTATGTCAAGATGCTTTTGGAATCAAATTCTAATTTGAATCCCCTTCCCCTAGCTGAGATAAAGGGTTTTATAAGTATAAACTGGAAGCTTGGAATGGGCTGGTTGGAGATTCTCATAATATAACCTTGAGTAAAACTAACAGTATTTACACTGAAACCTCAAGCAAAAATCATTTGTCTTCCATGAAGCTGGACGTTCTAGCCAAGTTCTTATTTTGGGTCAATTTGACCAGAGTCTGTCTGACTCCTGCCCCAAACACACACATTCCTGCACGTAGCCCCTTGGGTTGGATTAAAGCGGACATGCAGTTCTACCACAAAAGTATTACATTATCCAATTCCTTAAATTTACAACAGAAAAGCAAAAATCATTTATACTGACTTCTAAAATAATATAAAATGGTGAATATTAAAATTATAATAAAGTCATGATCATTTTACTTTTGTTACACAAGCTAGAGCACTTATTGTATAAACAGACCCCAAATTGAGTGGTAGGGTTAATTAAATATAGAAATATAATGCATTTTTTTGTCTAACCTTTTAGAAAGTAACACTTTCAGTTTAACAAGTTATTTCCAGGTTATTTAGTCTGGTTTTCTGCCCAGGTAGATCATGTTGACAACTGCCTAACAGACATACTCCTAGATGCCCACTGTAGTTAAAAATCAGCCATTTTTAAAGTAAATGGCCAGAGTTGTGTCCTTTTTTACAACTGTGCAATTATTGTTTTTTTAAAGTCGTTTTATTTTTTTTGTAACGCAGGATAATAAAAAAAAAGGTAATAGAAAAAAACAAAATGTGAACTGGTCTTTCAGACAGGTAACCTGCAGTGCTAAATAACAGGTTTGGGAGGGGCAGTGCTGCATTAGTCTGTGGTCATAAATAGCCAGAGAAACTGGTCGCTCTGGCACTTTCTCTGTCACCTCATTAGAAGGACTTAAAACCACAGGAACAGTGTGACAAAAAGGGGACCATGCCTGCTGTCTCTAATTTGTAATCAAGGTTCAAATGAAAAGCAAAAATCACAAAAATTGTCTTTAAATTTTGTTTCAGAAAAATTTAAAATACTATTTTTCTTAGCAAAACTTTCAGTTTTATCATAACTTTAATCACATTTGCAGTCCATGTCCCCAAATTGGAATCTGAAGTACTGATTTTGTCAATGTATTAATTAAAAAAACACATTCGAAAAATGCTGAACATCTTGTCTCTAAGCTACATTGTATTACTAAGTAGCATCTCATTAGTAATGCTACATATCCTTGGCATTTATAGAGACTTAAAAGAGATTGTGTGAGTTTTATTTTTTGTTTTTGTTTAGTTTTAGTTGTTTGTTTGTTTGTTTTTTTTGGGGGGGGGGGGGTTGTTTTTTTAAGAAATCAAATACAGCTTATTTTTCCTGGCTGAACTAAAACTGGGCAAAGAAGATGATTATTCCAGCCCAATGAAAACAGACTGTAAAAAAGCCAAACAGTGAGCCAAACTGATTAATGTGTTGTTAGATTTGTACCAAGCAAAGTGACATGGAAATAAATGTGCACGCCAAATTTCACCACTGAGTAATGCTTTCCCTAACTCGGAGTCAACGTACGGCTGGGGTGATATGCATGTGTTCAAGCAAGTGTACTTCCACAATCTGTTTTTCCTTATAAATAGTCAACAGAATTGACAGGGAAGTCAAAGGCTTTGTAAATAAAATGCCTTATGCCCCCCCCCCCCTCAGCTGTTCTTATGTTCAACCCTTCCCTAAAAGGTGTGTAACATTATTTACTGCATTTAGTTTTTATAGAGACCATCAGTAGTCAACAACTCTCTCCTTGACCCCCTTTTGGCAGAAAATTCCAGACGCCACACACACACCTCATTTTAAGTGCTTGTTAAAAAGGCGTTAGCAACAGTACTCTCCTCTGGGAGGAGTTCAAAAACACACCGATCTGTCAATCGTGATTAATGTTTAACACAAAAAATGTGTATAGACTGAGGAAGTCATCTGGCAGGACTTCACACAGGATTCACTACATGTTACTGGGTCACGACACACTTTCCTCACTTTGAATTGGGCAAAAATAGTCCTCTGCGAGCCTTTTTAGTGACAAAGTGGGCCAATATCTGCATAAAGTGGGGAAGCTAATGTGCTCTGTCATACGCTCAAGAGTCCTGAGTCTAAAAAGCTTCACCCTTTAAGTGCTTTGTCTGCCATCATAAATAGGATAAAAAAGGGAGAAAATAGGTACTAGACCATGCGAGACAGAGTATAGAAACAGCCTGAGCCTTTTAGAATCGATAGACAGTTTATCGAATCAATATGCAGTTTAGTACAGTGCAAAACCTGTCTGTCTGACCAAAAAGGTACATGTTGAATAAGATGGCTGATTAGGAGTCATGGAGGCATAAGTGCAGCATATTTCAGATTATCTCAGACACCGACGCGCCTCTCTGCAACTGTTCAGGTCTTTGACATTGTTGGAGAAACTGCAAAGGTGGGGATGTCACAAAGCTTTGATGGAGCACATCAAATGTTAAGCTTCACGGTTTTGCTTTTATAGCTGTTAAAGAGCAGAACTCTCATTAGCATTCTGTGCAAGTTAGCTCTGCAGTTAATGATGCAGCCACCTTGGCTGGAGGTGGTTTCAGTTTGAGTTAGTTGGGTTTTTCAAGGTTTGCATGAGTTTGCTTTCCATTAACACATATGTTCACTCTTACTTCCCACAGAATTTTTTTTCATGAGAACATTACATTCATGCACGATATGAGAAGGAAAGGATCACATGTGCAGACTCAAAAGGAGACAATTATTTTACATAACAATCAATATATAAAATTTCGCTTTTACAAAGTACCTGCTGATTAAATGGCATCCACTTCTGGTTTTATGGTTAGCTCTCTCTTTGCACATTTGCCTGTGCATTTTTTTAAATAACACAAAGACTTTTCCACAAAGCACAATACCAAAGCACAATAGTGATGTGCTTCACACAACTTCTTTAACAATATAGATCTGAGTTAGATACTCTTTCTAGACACAAAAAGTAAAAACACCTAAACTTTTCCAATAACCCTTCAAACTCTTCACTTTTGCCTTCTCACCATATATTAAATTGAACTCATATAACCTGCTCAAACTTATGTTTTCAAACTATATGACTATAAGAATACACTGCAGAGGTTTCAAATGTGTGTTTGTGATTTTATTTTGTGTCCCACTCATCAGTGTGTTGTTTTTTTTAAATCCCACAAATGTATTTTTTTTAATACATTTAACTTACTTATTTAAATCCCAAGGAATGTAATTCCATACCTTAACAAAGATCACCCTACACTTACTGTAAATATAACTAGTAAAGATCAGTAGAAAGTCCTAAAATAAATAAATCTTTTATTGACTGATCTTTTTAGAATACAACTACCTTTCATTTGATTACATTTATTCACTCTGGGGCAAAAATCCCTCCCTAAGAAATAGCTGATTTAATAAAAGGTCACCAGGGTCGTGTTTATCCCTATAAAATGAATGTAGCTAAATTACTTTTTAAAAGCTATATTTACTTATTTTAATTTGCCCAGAAAGTCGAGAGACTTTTATTACTAATCGATGACTTCCAGTTTCCTTGTGGTATCAGCAAGATGTAACAAAGCTTTTTAAATACTGAGCTACTCCTCAAACTGGAAAGGACAGAAGGACATACATTCTAAAATATCATTATAAAGGATATGTTTCTTGATAAAATCAGAAAATAGCTTATAACCAGAAGCCATTTATATCTAGAGTCAGAGTATTAGTGACAAGTTAAAACTGGAACTGTGCCCAAAAAAAGGTGGATCCAAGTTTATCTTGGCATCTCCCTGCATTGAGCAGGATGGTAAGAGAGATATAAAAAAGCTATAAAGGTCATTTTTAAATAACTGCAAAATACTGACATTTTTGGTTCAGCAAGTCATTAAAACAAGAATTTGTTTTAGGAGAAAGTCAAAAGTCCAATATTTTTTTCTGATCAGTGAATAAACCATACATAAAGCGCTAGCAAGTTGTGAAAAAACACCACTTTTCGGTAAGGAAGTTATTACTTTGGGAAGAAGGCTCAAAAAGAGCTATTTTTCAAAATAAGTGCAGTGTTTCTTTTGGAAATCCTAGAGTTATGGTAAAAGTCTACATTGTCTAGAGAATACACAATGATATTGATGTTTACATACATCCATAATACCCAAGGTAATCACTTACACAAGATGTTAAAGACAGTTTAGAATATCAGCTTCATAACATTTTGTACCTATTTTAAACTAACTGTAAAATCCTGTTTTACAGTGAATGCTTTCTCGCTGCAATGGAGCTTTTCTACTTTTGGACAGTTGTTATAATGCATAACTGTGGCATCAAGGTATTACAACTGGGAACAGCTAATTATCATCTCAGTAGCTCAAATAATACCTGAACCACTACTCCAAATGCCAGAGGAAATTAAAAGGAGGCTTCATTAGGTACCTTTCCACTATCAGACGTATGGCTACTTTTTCAGGCCTTTCAGAAACCAACCGAGTACCAGCCTTGGAGTATGCACTCAGAAATGCCCCAGTAGACTCGCTGGACAGAACTTGTGGTTAAGTCTTGCTGATTGGTTGTAACTCAGTGGGAAATTATATTAGCAGACTTCACCAAACAACCGCCATTTATAAAAGTGGAACAGTTGCTGGCTCAGCAGTGTATAACAACATAGCAAACAGAAATGTGCCAACCATCCCTGCTTCTTCCATTGTCAATATCATGTTATTTTCTGCTGTTGTGGGTGCATTTTGGCGTTTATCAGGGATGCCACTCACTGCCTAAATGGTCACGATATGCTGAAGTCTTAGCAAATTTCTTAAAGGGCCAATTTTGTATGGAGATGCAACTGTTGAGAGGACTAGGCCAGCTGACTTCCCCCATAGGCTTTTCCTCACCCAGAAATGTCCTGGAACTTGTATAGTGGAAATGTGCCCATGGATGCACAGCAGGACCAAAGAACAAAGAGAGAAGGAGGAATTTCAAACCATCTCGTTCATCAATCATAATAGGCAAGGATCTCTTCCCTGACTCCAACGTATCTCTCCCCGGCTTTCTAACCATATGCCCAGACAGAGATTTAAAGAGGAGTGGCAAAAGCAAATGAAGTGGATTAGCAGTGCCTTTCAACAACTGGTTATATCATTCAGAACATGTTACTGTGAAATATAGTCTCTGCTGTCTGGAAATGAGCTCTAAGGATGTCATGACATTTATGAGACCATCATACAGAAACTGTTTTCAGCCAGAAGCCTCTTCAGATTTGTAGCAAGACCAGAGATCTTTCCTGCCCACAGCTTTCGCCATCCACAACAACTCTTTGAAGATACTTGGATGATGTGGGTTACAACCATTTTTAATTTGCCTTTGGGATAAATAAAGTATTTTTGAATTGGATTGAATTCAATTTAATTAAACTGAACTGAACACAATCACTCAAATAACTACCATATGTCTAATTTCTATCTTTACAATTAGAATATATGAAAACACGTGTAAGATGTTTTCCTCCTACCCTGTTCTGGGCTCCATTTTTAGACTCCAGTTAATTTAGCGTATGTGCATTTCTTAAAACTGTCAGGTTTGCGTGTTTTTAAAGAGGACCCAAAATGCAGAACTTAAATAATCTCAGATTTAATTAAATAATAAATAACAAAGCTTACAAATAATCACGAGGATGCCAGGGAACATGGAGATCAGAGAACGCGGGAAGACAGACCAGGGATGAACAGGGAAAGCAGAAACCAGGAAGGGAGGAATGACAGCGAACCAGCGAGTAGTGACTGAAGGAGAGGTGAATATATACTGGGGAGGAAATGAGGAAGTGACTAAGAAGACCAATGAGTGAGAGCAGATGCAGGTGAGAGGGAGAGAGCAGGTGGAAGTAATCAACTGGGACAGGAGGTAAAATGGCAACAGAATCTAAAGGCAACAGTGGAGAACAGAAGGAAGAAATAAATAAGGACACTATCTAAAGAGGAATACTAATAGGAAGGAGGACAAAGGAGCAAAGGGTGAAAAACATCTAAGAACAAGGAGAAATACGGAAACAAGAAAGTGCAGAAATAAATAGTAAAGACAAAGAATAACTAAACATGATAATAGAACTAAATAAGGAAAATAACTAACAAAACACAAACAACTAGGTACCATGACAAAAACTAGCATTTCCATACATAAAATCAGAGTGCTAGAAAGATTCCACTGATATTCAGTGACAACACAGTTATTATTTTGTGTGGGATGTTAATAGGCCACAAAGTCCTCAAACCTTCCCAACTATATCCATCATTAATTCGTTTCACGCTTCAATTAAAATGAAACATTTTAGCTAAAGATCATAATGTGTTCAGTATTTCCTTTTTGAGTTGCTTCTTTTTTTGTGTTCAGCCTACACACATGAGGAACACATAAGGCTTATGATGAGGATAGTGCAAAGCCACAATGAAAACTTTCATGTTTTGCATCAGCTGTATTAGTATGATCCCCTAAATGCCCATGTTAAACCCACACAGGTGTTTTCACTTGTTGTAGCTGATTAAACCTCGCCTGAGCACTGTGTGGGTGAAAATAATGTTGACGAGTGCTCAGCTGACATCTCTCTCACTCTCCAGTTAGGTTTATTGTATCTGTAGAGTCAGTCAATTTACACCTCTATGATTATTAGTACACCGAGTTTGGGGACCTTGTGTAATTACAGACAAAGCTCTGCCCATTAGAGCTCTGATACGGCACAATAACTAAAAATGCCTGTTAGACAACTTCAACAAGCCTCATTTACGTAAGCAAACTTCACCAAAATTAATTACCTGCAATGAATAAGACTTAAAAAAGATATGTCATTATTTTCCTTTACATAGGGATCAGGATGAAAAAAAAAAAAAGATTTATAATCAGATTGAAGATTGTTTGCAGAAAACCAAGCATAAATTATTCCTGAGTCATCTATTTAACATTCTGCTTTTAGGCTGTGGTGCAGGTTTAACATTAATTTGGTAATTTAGTTTATTTTAACCCTGCTTAAATATGCAGAATGCCTTTCTTTCTTTTCTAATTAACGTGTTCCAGTCTTTGGAGCTGACTGTCTCCCAAAGACGAGTGTTTATGCTGGCAACAATAGTTAAGGGCTAAATATGTCTTTAATATATATTAGAACAATACCAAGTACAAATATTGAAAGTGTGAAACAAAAAATGTTTGCATGTAAAGTTTGTTTTTCTAAGCGAATAAGTAATAATAAAAAAGGCTCTGAAGCCACGTCTTTCATAATAAAATTCTCATTTATATGTCATAATTTGTTATCAAGACAGGAAACTGTTGGTAACATAGAAAAGGGGTGTAGTAAGCACTTTACCACAAAGATCCTGTCAGGATCACGGCCTGATAGACCGATAGGAGTGTTGCGTGCAGCTGAGACCCAAGCACGGTGATGGACGAGCGAGGGAAGGACAGTAGCACGCGGTTTAGTATAGTAATCCCTAAACGTGAGGACTGATCTGTCGAGAAAGCTGGGATTACAAGATCTAACCAGACGGTAGGATCGAGTGATTGTGAGGATTGGGAAATCCGCTACACCCGGGAACTAGCGATGCTGGGAAGCACAGCTGCTGAGCTCGGGACATGGAAAAGTGATGTCAGAGCGGCGAGCTGGTGAGTAGCTCCTCCTTAAATGGGAAATCCTCCAGATCACATGACCGCTGTCTGACAGGACCCCCCCCTTAATGACCGGCGCCTGACGGTCCAGAATGATGGCGGTTGAAGTCTGCAATCAGAGATGGGTCCAAAATGTGTCTGGATGGAACCCAGGAGCGTTCCTCAGGACCATAGCCAGCCCAATCAACCAGGTATTGGATCCCTCGGCCCCGACGGCGAGAGTCCAAAATCCGCCTGACTGTAAAGGTAGGACCTCCATCTATGACTCTTGGAGCTGGGAGGCGCAAGCGATAAGTGACTGGGTTGATCTTTGTCAGCACCTCGTAGAGCCCTACAAACTTGGGAGTGAGCTTACTGGATTCAGTGTGAAGCTTAAGGTGTCTGGTGGAGAGCCAAACCTGATTGCCAGGCTGGAAGGAGGGGCCTGGGCGGTGTCTGCGGCGGTGCTGCCTGGCGGACTGAGAGTTGGCTTGGGAAATAGCCGCCCTAACTTTAACCCAAGCCAGACCGCAGCGGCGGACAAACAGCTGGGCTGCGGGGACTTCAACATCAGTCTCCTGATGCTCAAAGAGGGGGGGGCAGAACCCCAGGCAGAGTTCAAAGGGACAAAACCACGTGGAAGAAGAGACATGGAGGTTGTGGGAAAGCTCTGCCCACAGTAGATACCTGGGCCAGCGCGAAGGTTGGGAAGCCACGAAGCATCGCAGGAATCGACCTAGTTGTTGGTTAAACCGTTCGGTCTGGCCATTGGTCTGGGGGTGGTAGCCAGAGGAGAGACTGACCGAGGCCCCGACGAGGCGACAAAAGGCTCTCCAAAACCTAGCAGAAAACTGGGGACCCCTGTCGGAGACAACGTTCTTGGGGAAGCCGTGCAGGCGGACAACTTGTTCCAGCAAGAGCTCGGCTGTGGGTTTGGCAGAGGGTAGACCGGGCAGGGCCACCAAGTGGACGGCTTTAGAAAACCGATCCACAATGGTGAGGATGGTATTCAGACCGTCAACCGGGGGGAGACCGGTGACAAAGTCCAACCCGATGTGAGACCAGGGCCGTCTCGGAACTGGAAGGGGTTGAAGTTCCCCTGCAAGGGAAGAGGAAGAGGGTTTAGAACGGGCGCAGACGTCACAGGCGGAGACGAATTCGTGGACGTCGCGGTTCATGGAGGGCCACCAGAGTGCGCGTTTAAGGAACTGCAACGTCCTTACAGGACCAGGGTGTCCTGAAAAGGGAGAGGAGTGACCCCAGATTAAAGCCTCCTGACGGCATCCCGAGGGGACATAGAGGCGGCCCGGAGGTGTCTCGGGAGGGGCGGGTTCTTCGCGCAGGGCTACCTGGATAGAGTCCTCCAAAGGCCAACGGAAGGGAGCCAGGAAGCGTTGGGCGGGCAAAATGGGATCGGGATCAGCCTGGGGAGAAGTGTGGGAGAACTGTCGGGAAAGAGAATCTGCTTTAATGTCCTTTGATTCCGGGTGGTAGGCGAGGTGGAAATTGTAAGGCTCGAAAAACAAGGCCCAGCGGGCCTGTCTGGGGTTAACCTGCTTGGCTGAACGAAGGTGAATCAAGTTCTGGTGATCAGTCCATATAAGAAACGGTTCACGGGCCCCCAAGAGCCAATGAAGCCACTCCTTTAGGGCCCATTTAATGGCTAGCAGCTCTCGGTCGCCAACGCCATACCTCTGTTGGGTCTCGGAAAACTTCCGCAAGAAATAACAGCAGGGCTGTAATTTGTCATCAGGACCTCTTTGGGAAAGACAGCCCCTGCACCCACATCAGAGGCGTCTACCTCTACCACGAAGGGCCTCTCAGGGTCGGGGTGCAACAGTATGGGAGCCGAGGTGAACAGGCGGAGAAGGTGTCGGAAGGATCGGACAGCCTCGGGAGGGAGGCTAAAGGGCCGAGGCTGGTTAGACGGTTTGGTGAGGGAGGTAAGGGGTGCTGCGACAGAGCTGAAACTCAGAATAAACCGCCGGTAAAAATGAGCAAACCCCAGGAAGCTCTGTAACTGTCTCAGACTGGACGGCAGAGGCCACTCAGCGACTGCCCGGACTTTCTGGGGGTCCATGGCCAACCCGACAGAGGATATGGTGTACCCGAGGAAGAAAACAGAATGCTGGTGAAATGTACATTTCTCCAGCTTGCAAAACAACTTGTTCTCCAGGAGTCTGCTCAGAACTGATCTAACATGATGGGTATGCTCTTCCATGGAGCGGGAGTATATCAAGATGTCGTCTAAGTAAACGAACACCCAGCGCCCCAACATATCCCGGAGGACATCGTTGACAAAGTGCTGGAAGACGGCATCACTGTTGCAAAGGCCAAACGGCATCACCAAATACTCGTACAGTCCGGGGGGGTGTGACGAATGCCGTCTTCCACTCGTCCCCTCCCTAATACGCACCAAGTTGTAGGCGCTACGGAGGTCCAGCTTAGAGAAAACGGTGGTGCGTGAGAGAGAGTTGAGGGCGGTAGAGATGAGCGGAAGAGGGTAGCGTTTTTTTACCGTCATCCTATTTAGGGCCCGGTAATCTATGCAGGGGCGAAGCCCTCCATCTTTCTTTTTAACATAAAAGAATCCTGCAGCCGCTGGCGAAGTAGACGGCCTAATGGAACCATTCTGAAGGGCCTCAGCCACATACTCCTCCATGGCTCTCGTCTCTTGGGCAGACAATGAAAAAAGGCGGCCACGGGGAGGGACATCGCCAGGGAGGAGGTCAATCGCCATATCATAGGGCCGGTGGGGTGGCAAAGTGGAGGCTCGCTCCTTGCTAAAAACAGCGGCGAGATCTCGATAGGCCGGAGGAATCTCCTCCAGACCCACTGACTCCTCTGAGCCCTTCGAGGCTGCCATGGTCTCAGGGAAGGACCGGTGCTGGCAGCAGTTGGGACCCCAGTTTAAAATGCGGCAATATGACCAAGAAAGATGGGGGTCATGACGGGAAGACCAAGGGTAGCCCAGTATGAGTGGGGTGGAGCCAGCAGAAACTACTAGGAACCGAATCGGCTCGTGATGGCTGCCTATGGACATGTGTACAGATTGGGTCTGGTGTTGGACTGGATAGGGTTGTAGGGGGCGACCATCCACTGAGGTGACAGGGATGAAGTGGTTAATAGGTGAGAGAGGGACTCCAAGCCGATGGGCCAGGTCCTGATCAATGAAGTTTTCAGCCGCTCCAGTGTCGAGAAGAGCTAATAATGGGAATTGCTGATGTTCGAGGTGGAAAGTGACTTGGAGTTGGAAGCGGGTAGGGGCGGCAGAGGGATTAGGACCAGGTAGAACTCCCCCAAGGTCTACCAGGTCTCTTCGTTTCCCCGGCGTAGTGGGCATTTAGAGAGGCTATGTTTAGGTGAGCCGCAATAGGTGCAAAGCCCCTCACGCCAACGCCGATCGCGCTCTTCCTTAGAGAGTCTTCCAATCTGCATTGGCTCCTCAGTAGAGGAACTGGGCAAATCAGCAGAAAAACCTCCCGAAGCCAAGGGAGGAGGAGGGGTAGAGGATCGGGGAGATCTAAAAGACCTGAACCGACGCGACTCCGGTCGGGTACGAAGCAGGACACGCTGATCGATTTTGAGAGCTAGATCGACAGTAGCATCTAAGGTCTTTGGAGCCTCATGGCCAATCATCTCATCTCTAATATAGTCTGCTAATCCCTCCATAAAGACGGACCGGAGGGCAGCGTCCCCCCAATTCAGCTTGGTGGCCAGGGTACGGAATTCCGAAACGAAATGGCAAACGGACTGATCTCCCTGACGTAGGTGGAGGAGCTGGGACTCCAAATCTACCTCGCTACTGGGTGGAACAAAGGTCTTCTTCAGCTCCTCAACAAACACTGTAAATTGATTACAGGCTGTGGACTTGGAGTAATAAAGGGCGGCAGCCCATTCCTGGGCTCGGCCAGAAAGAAGGGAAGTCAATAAGGCCACTTGAGAGCGCTCTGTTGAATACTTAGTTGGCTGGCATTCAAAAATCATCTCTAACGTGGCGAGCAACCCGTTGGGCCGGCCGTCGACTCCATTCCACTTTTCCGGTAATCCAATCCGGGGTTCCTCGCTGCCCGGCGCGCACTGACGCGGCAGCGTGGTGACGGAGGGGGAAAGCTGGAGAAGCGTCTCGGTCAGGGCTTCCAGCTTGGAGTTTTGGCGATCGACAACGCCGCGGAGGTATAATACCTCGGACCTAAGCCGCTCGAATTCCGCTGGGTCTACTTTTGGAGGCTCTGACATCCTGTCAGGATCACGGCCTGATAGACCGATAGGAGTGTTGCGTGTGGCTGAGACCCAAGCACGGTGATGGACGAGCGAGGGAAGGACAGTAGCACGCGGTTTAGTATAGTAATCCCTGAACGTGAGGACTGATCTGTCGAGAAAGCTGGGATTACAAGATCTAACGAGACGGTAGGATCGGGTGATTGTGAGGATTGGGAAATCCGCTACACCCGGGAACTAGCGATGCTGGGAAGCACAGCTGCGGAGCTCGGGACATGGAAAAAGTGATGTCAGAGCGGCGAGCTGGTGAGTAGCTCCTCCTTAAATGGGAAATCCTCCAGATCACATGACCGCCGTCTGACAGATCCTCTATGCAGGATGATAGGGTGAGCTTCATGAAACTAAAAAGGTGAAGAAGAATGATTTACCCTCATGACCAAAAGCAGTCTCCCTGAAGCTCCTTTTGCTCGAGGAATTAAAAAAAGAGACAACTCAAACATGACAGAAGAGAACGTAACACAGCAAAGATGAATAGCTCAAACAGGGAGCAAACAGCTAGACCAATGAGGCGATTGGGAGTTGTTTGTGAACAAAAACTTTATCAGATACAATTTTTTTTTTATTTCAGTGGCTTTTACTTTTTGTGTTCTCTGTATGTAATGCATGTTTATCCACCATCATTAATTTCAGCTGCTATAGTGTCTACAGAATAAAATTTTGGCAGCTACTGTATGAATTCATTCAAAATTCCAACAATAGGAAATAAATTGTCACTACAAACAAAGGTAGAAAATGAAAAACAAACAATGCGATAACACATAAATATGAAATAGAAATTCCTATTCTATGCCAATTTGTCAGTTCTCCAAAAGTATTGTACAGAGAACATATTCTGCTGCATCCCAGTCGAACAAAAGAGCATTATCACAGATTCTTTAAAATCATCACATCTCCCAACAAACTCAGTAAGTGTTTACATCCCTGCTGTTAATTTACATATACATTTTTGTCTTATCCTACTCAACTGCACAATTGTTTGAATCTGAGAATGATATTTTTAATAATTACAAAGTATTTTTTTCTCAATTCAATTCAATTCAGTTTATTTATATAGCGCCAATTCACAACAGATGTCATCTCAAGGCACTTAACAAGAAGTCATTTCAATACAATTATACCAACATTCCAATCAGTTAAAAAGTTTCCTATTTAAGGAATCCCAGCAGATTGCGTCAGTCATTGGCGTGAGGTTGGGCAGATTTCCAACCACAGCAATCCTTCAGCAATCCCTCATACTGAGCAAGCATGTAGCGACAGTGGAGAGGAAAAACTCCCCTTTAACAGGAAGAAACCTCCAACAGAACCAGGCTCAGTAGGAGCGGCCATCTGCCACGACCGTCTGGGGGTTTGAGAAGACAGAGCAGAACACAGAAGGAACAGAAGATCCGATATAAGAGAACTTTCTATGTTACAGAAAGGAAAAAGTTGATAACAGGACACAGTGGATCTTCAGTTACTGAGAGGATCATTCCAGTCGATGACCCCCGTCCAACAGGGCATTGCAGCCAAGCAGGATACCAGACCAGGTGTATCTTCGATGGGGAGAAAAACACTGAGAGAAAACAAAGTTAACAGTCGAAATAACAGAATGTATTGTAATACAACTGGAGAGTCGTAGGAGAAAAGGAAGTAGCAGAGTGAAGAAAATTGGTAAGTCTGTCCTCCAGCAGTCTAAGCCTATAGCAGCATAACTACAGAGATAGCTCAGGATGACCTAAGCCACTCTAACTATAAGCTTTATCAAAAAGGAAAGTTTTAAACCTGGCCTTAAAAGTAAACAGAGTGTCTGCCTCACGGACTAAAGCTGGGAGCTGGTTCCACAGGAGAGGAGCCTGAAAACTAAAAGATCTGCCTCCCATTCTACTTTTAGAGATCCTAGGAACTACAAGTAAACCTGCAGTCTGAGAGCGAAGTGCTCTTTTAGGAACATATGGAACAATTAGATCTCTGATGTATGATGGAGCTTGATTATTAAGGGCTTTATATGTAAGAAGAAGGATCTTAAATTCTCATGCTGTCAATCTGCCCTAACCTTACAGTCTTGTTTGTTATTGTCTGCTTTTACATCTTTAAATTTGTGTGAATCTACATGCTTCATTAATGGTTATTTCTATTATATTCTATTCTAATAATGTTTCTGGATTATGGCCCTGGAAGTATCAAGGGGTGCAAGTATTAACACAACTGAAAAGGAAAACCTTTAGCCATACTGTATATCATTTGAGCAAGCCTTACATTTTAAATTTTTTAATATGTCTCACTGTGACAAAATTGTTTATTTATTTATTTTTGGAGTCATTTGTCAAAATAGATAGTAGGCAGTTATCAAATGGAGTTGCTGGTGGATTTGTGTTATTTTCTAATTAGGGGCATTGTTAAACTTCAGGAAGAATCAAGTAACAGACTACCCATATTTCTTATTATGATGTTCAACCAAGACACAGATCAGTCTTTTGGCATAAAACCATATAAAAGGCAGCTGCCAGGAAGCCTCCTCCCCCTCTGAATGAGCTAAAATAAGGTTACCCATAAGACTGCACAAGTTGAGTAAATATCTCGGCAAGCCAAGCCTTTTAACATCTTAATGAGAGCATTTGTCTGTGTGAACTTTTTAAGGCCAGTGGTCATGGGTCTATATATTGAGTGAAAATTTGGTGCACTTACAGGTCTTCCTAAAAGCAAGACATCTCCATGGAATTACATGTAGCCCCGGACACAGCCCATATAAAGCTTTGTCATCAGGGATAAACATACAGTAAGGATCAGCATTATTGCAGGGGCTCAAAACATTGTGTAGTCCATGATTATGTTTAATCTCGTAACACACTAGACTCTTGAATTTACGTACTGGTATTGATAAATGTTGTCATTCTTTTCATTTTCACAGGCAGCTGTTTCATGATGGAGTCTCACAAAAAGCATTCATCAAATACAATGGGAAAACTGAGACTCACAGACATGACACGGGTGTCCTACAGTGCTATCGTTCTACATGCCCAGTGCAGTTATTGATGTATAGCAGCTTCATCGTGGTTAGACATTTATGGTAAAACGTTGCTCTGAGCAGGGTGTAACATTTTCAGGTCTTCTTATTTTTGTAGCCGCAAAATGCATGTAAATAATGTGAACTTACACCAGGACAAAAACATGATGTGTTCAAAGAGGAACATGACAAGGTGTCATAGCCGTTCTACAGTAACACCTCTTCTCCTTTTCATGAACACTACATCTTATGAAAACTGAAATATTGACAACTGACGAGTTTCCTTCAAATGCTTGTATGTGTTTTTTCTAAGTTCAAACTCAGAATTTGCTAACTGGTTTATCTAAACTGATATAGACAAAGACCTGGACATCTGAAATACTGTTCTTTGGACAGATGAGTCTAAAGCTAAATTATATGTAGATCAGAACCAAGGACATATTTTTTGCAAACCAAATACAGCATTGCAGGAAAAGAACTTCATAAAAATTGTGACGCTTAAAGCTGTAGTATTATGGTGTGGAGATGCTTGTTGCTGTGGGATCTGGCCAGCTCCCCAATTGATGCTGAATTCTGCTGTGTATCAGAGGGTGTTTGAGGAAGATATAGGACAATTATTTTTTTAAATATAAAGCTTAAGTAAAGCTGGACTTTGCAAAATGAAAGTACCCAACACATGGGGGAAATATTGTATTTAAAGAGTTAAACAAGGTTAATTCTGTTTAAGTGCCATAAACTAATGTTCCTTTCTAGAGATAACAAAAGAGATTAGACATCAACAAATGAGCAGTTGCTAATAAATAACTAAATATTTAATAGGGTGCCCTGATTTTTCACATATTCAGACCGCCTTTTTCTCTGATATATAGTTTGACCTCTTTTTTACCAGTATTAGAACAGGAACTGCTAATGACAATACCGCTAACATTTGATTAGTACAGATTTTTCACATGGACAATATTTTTAACACATTTACCAGATCAACTGTATATTAAAAGCTGAGGGTAGTTGTAATCAACAAAAAGGTAAGTCATAATGCGTATAATGAGATGCACCAGATAAATTTGCTTTAAAGTAAGCTGTGCACGATAGTCAACACCTTGTTCAAATCATTGCCAATGTGGAGAACCTCTAAGAAACAACAATAAACATACAAATATTTCAGTTTTGATGCAGTCTGCAATGAAAATATTGTAGCTGTGCCACAATACAGTCTTTGTGCCTTTAATGATGCTGTATTTACCAACTATACAAATTATTACATTCAGAAAGAATAGCTAATTCAGTGCCTCTAAATACTAAGCTAAATATTAATCACTAGCATCAACAAAATCATCCCAAACTTTTGTGAGTAATAGAGCATTACAAACACGGTGCTGGTAAACATCTAGAACATAACACTGTAGGCAAAAACATAAAATGCTGGTATTACATTATTAGCATGGAGAATGTTAAGATGTAAATATAGTTAAACAGGCTTCATAAAACTTGGAAAGGCAAGCCCTCACCATTACGCAGCATATAAGAAAGAGTGTGAGAACAGTTTTCCTCTCTTTAGAAAGCTGCTTTGTTGCCTTGTCACATGCAATCTTTTTTTTTTTTCTATTTTCTATTTTATTTTATTTTACTTTTTTCACAGGCAATGACTGGCTCCCCCAACAGTAATTATACCAGTCCAATCAAACATTTTACCTTGTTTGTTAAACCACCTTACAGTAACTTGTTAAGGATTCAAGCTTAAAATGTCACCCAGCTCAAAAGAAATGAATTAATGTTGTATCTACTTAAAGCTGATAACTTCCAAATTATTAATTTCATCATACATTTCCAAAAAGATCTACAATGCCAGAGGTAACACTGTTTGGCATTTACAAAATTTTCTTTTTTACCACCAAGGTGATTTCAAAAGTGTATTTATTTTAAAACCAACAGCCCTTTCTGGGATTCACCTTTTTTAATAAAAACAATGGACTGGAGGAATAAGAATAATAATGAAAAACGTGTTTTACTTAGGATGAATGAAAGAATGCTAAGCTTCAGCTTTTTAAAAGACACAATTATAATTAAAATCAATATTTTAAACATATCAGGCTTTTTTTCATTTATATTTCTGGATGAGGCATTCAAAGGAATGAGTCACACTGAAGAAGTACATTGCTAGTGAAAGAACGCTTTACTTTTAGACTGATATGCTACAAACCTTTTGCATTAAATAAAAAACACACAATACTTATTCTGAAAAAGTGGTATTAGTCCTTAATCAAAGTTAGGAACCTCTGAGCTCATACGGCATAGTGTTAAACCTCATTAAGGTTAGGGTCAGTCAAAATATTGACCTGAATGCTAAATATGTGCGAGTCTGACATAATGAAAGCAATAAAGCACAATCAAAGAACTGGCTGACAGACAGCCATGGCATGCCAAAATGCCTGAGTATAAATCATTCAGAACATCTGTTAACAGCAGGGGAAAGGGCCACTTTGTCATTTCAGGCAATAACTGGAAGTAAATTTGAATAAGTAAATGTTTTGCTCAGTGGGAGCACTAGGATCAGAAGTGTTTGTATTTGAATCAAAACAGTGTTTGCAATATTGACCCCAGAGCCACGACTGTAGTGAGATCCTTTCCCAACAGTTCTGCTTCTTCTCCTCCATCTACTCGATCTTCTTCTAGAGTCAGTAAATAAGTCATTTCTCAATTAAGTTTTGCAAACAGTTCTTTGTGGAATAATGACACTTTCAAACATCCTGTGAGGATGGGATGGGAGCTCTGTTTACTGCTTGATTTAAGTATTTAACAAAGCCAAAAAAGTGAGTTGGATCCACATTTTGAACCAGTATGCTTTGATTGGCACAGATTCCACAGTAGACTATGATGCAATTTCTTCTATCCAATCTACTCTCATTTTAATTCTCATTGTGAGCCGTCTGCAACAAGGACACTGCATCTAACCCAGAAAAAAAAGGGAGTGAAAAAAAAAAGAATGATAACACCAATCGCTCCAGATATTTTAACCTTCGTAATTAAACTACCGTCTCTTCAAGGTCACTTATCCTGCTGACGAGAAAATGTTTTAATGAAAAGCATTTATGAAGGCTCCAGTGAGATATGTGTGTGGCTTCTTAAACCCTGAGTCCTTATCACCAAATCCTGGGCAGGATTTCATGCAATTCGTGAAGGCAAATGTGTTCTTTTCACCGCTGCCTTTCCTGAAAACTCTGCATGTATGGCTGCTAAAGTGGAGTTTCATCCTGGCTTAGATGAGGTGAGGGAGCATTTACATTTCCTCAGTTCCTCAATTTTTTCCCTCCCCTTTAGAGAGGGATATGCAACATAACCACAGTGTGGCTTTTAAAATCCCACATTCCAGCAGCTCTTTGAACCCACCTGCTGTTCTAAACAAACAAATCATGTTACTGATTATGACCAAATCAATTGAAATTAATACACAATTTATTTAATGTGAAATTTATCTAATTTAGATGAAACTGGAAGGCCTATCAGAGGAATGGAAATTACAACTTTGGCAGAGGGAGCAGACCTGTTTCCAGGTTACATGATTGGTCGACATGCTGCCAGGCTGCTTCAGTGGATACGCACCAAAGGTACAATAAACGGGAATCTGAGCACAGTTAGAGGTGCTCTGAAAAAAAATGAATGTTTATGAGGAGTTTCCTTTGGGGGATTTAGCTCTTGCACCAGAGGGAGAAGTGATTGCGTGGGCTCTCGTCATATTTTTTTCCAATCCATTTTAAAGACTCTTCCGTCATATGTGATCCTTTCCTTCCATCATCTTGAGAAAGGAGATTAGAGCAGGATCTGAATACTATAAAGCACAGTGGTGCTTTTTTTCTTTTATTTTTCTTTTCATAACCACTTCTCTTCGACCTTGATGGAGAATGTTATGAGGTCAAGTAGATGTGAGGTAGAGAAATAGTGAGTTGGTTGCAGATAACTTCTTATAAAATTATCCAGGAAGCTAATACTAACAATATAAATTGGGGCAGTTAATTTGGAAAAAAAGACGAGGGCAGAATAAGTTTCCTTTTTAGTTATAATTTGTTGGAAATTTACAGTTCATTGCAAAAGTATTCATATCTCTTAAACTTTTTTTCAATAGATTATTTTGTCAAGTTAAAATCTCAAACTTCAATGTATTTTATTAGGATGTGACGGTGTAGGTACCAGATCTGCTCGGGTAGCCAGATCTGCTCGGGGTTCCTGCGCTTGCCAATAACGTCACATTACGGCAACGCCACTCTGACAAACTACATTGCGCCCCATTTTTAACCCTGCCAAGCACTATATAGTGAAATGTAAAAGAGACATAAATGTTAATAACAGCTCCTGTGGGGATCATCTTTACTGGTACTGCTCTTCCATTATGGGCTTTGGAAAGAGTTTAGCTGGTTGTTATTAACCATATTTTGACAGATTTTCCATTACGATCTTTTTTTTTTTTTTTTTAGAAACCCCAAAAAATGACAAATGTTTAACTATAAGCCTACATAAAATCAATATCAGACTATCAAGAAAAAGGCTCTCAAAACAAGTCATTTACATACATTTTTGCATGTACAGTATTTATATGACACCCCTTGCTGTTTGTTCGTGTGTTGTATACTTGCTAATGTTCAATAAAGTTCTTTTAAAAAATGCACAGTGCCTCAACATGCTAATGTTCAGCCAATCATGTAGTGTAATGTTAGCGTTCACCCAATCATGTAATACGACGTCATAATTAGGCGCAGGCCCCCGAGCAGATCTGGCTACCCGAGCAGATCTGGTACCTACAACGGCATAGACCACTAGAAAGTATTATAAGATTGTGAAGTGGAAGGATGACGATAAACGGCTTTAATTTATTTATTAAATACAAATCTGAAGTTTTGACATCCAAATGTATTTACTCTCCTTCGTTAATACCTTTTAGAACCACACTTCACTGCAATTACAGCTGCAAGTATTTTGGAATATGTCTCTACCTGCTTTAGAAGCCATCCAGACACGGACAACTTTTTCTCAGCAGAATTGCTCAGTCAGATTGAATGGAAAATATCTGTTTTTAAGTCTTCCAGCAATTTATCAAAAGGAAATTAGTTTGTTTTTTTTAACCTCCGATCATCTTCCCATCAACTGTGACCAGCTTCACTGTCCCGGCCAAGGAGAAGGATCCACACAGCCCAATGCTGCGACTACCATGTTTCACAGTGGCATTGCTGTTTTCAGGACAATGTGCAGTGTTAGTTTTTTGCAGCACATACGTGTTAACATGTAAGTCAGTTTTGGTCCATGTTTGCTGTATCTTCTACTTGGCTTGTGCCAAACTGCATACAGGAGTTATTTTGGTTTTATTTTAAAACTGGCTTCCCTCACACTACTGTTCTCTAATAAACATCTTAGCCCTTCACAGAACAGCTTTATATATTCTGAGATTAAACTAAACAAAGGTAACTTTGACTTCAGAAAGTAATTTGTTACACTTGAGTTTTTTTGGCAGTATTTGGGTAAAGGAGTCTCAATAACATGTGCATGCATGCACACTTCCGTTTTTAACGTACAAAATATTTTGAAAACTATGTGTACACATTTCTTTCCTCCTCACAAACATTTTATACGTTCCGTGGATCTATCACATAAAATCCCATTAAAATGTATTGAAGTTTGTGACAAAATGTGAAAACCTTTTTAGAGGTTTGAATCATTTTTCAAGACTAAATATATTCCTAACATTTCATCTTTGCTCATTATTGTTAAAATTGTGGTTAAACATGCACCACTTGCATGTAAATTAACAGCATTTATTGATTAACAATTAACAGCAATTCATCAGCATTCAACACTCGGTTTGTGAGGTATATTGGAGTGGGTGTGTAGTTGCAGATATTCCCCCTTGTGAACATCTTCAGTATTTTCATGAGAAAAATGCATACCAGAATAAAATGTAAGTTCTGCCTAAGGCGATCAGTGTTTGTTCCATTTAGTCCGTTTTTTAACATTGAGTGTTATTTTACCTGCATGTTAAAGTAATAGGAAACTCCATGCGGCTACTGAATTGATTGAATCTCTATGTTTACAAATGGACAATTGTGAAGAGGCTGCACTGAGAAAAGGAAATTAACCTGTTTCAGAGAAGAATCCCTTCTATTTCTTTGTTCTTTTGTAATGATAAAAGAAGGTAATATTTGGAACCTTCAAGGCTCTTTGAAAATTTGAAATGGTAATCTGTTAGGTGACCCAGTGCTACAAACAGTTACTCTGGTCCACAGCAAAGAAGAAAGAACAATAAAGGTTAATATAAAATAAAAACATTTAATATCAAAGATTAAGACATAATAGCGCACGATGCAAAACAGTTGGAAATATACAGGATACTAAGGTTCTGCAATAGGGCTATAAGCAACAATTTCTTACCTGCAGAAGATATTTCTTATACTTTCTAAAGTATAAATCCAAATTAGTTGGTAGAGGGTTTAGCCATGGGTAGTCTGAGAGAGGTCTAAATTGATTGTCCTCAAAAATCTCATAGCTGCTTGTGATAAAATAATTTTATGAACCTTTAAACCGTCGTCAAGGGGAAAGACATGCAGCAAAGGTGTGAAGGCTGAGAATTGAACCCTCAGACAAGTGCACTGTCCATATATGGGGCACCCGCTACTCCACACGTTGCCCCATGTTTTCTCTTTTACTGTGACTTTAGCTTAAAATTTTCTATAAAAATTGTCACATCACTCCAAGATGGTGGGATTGATATATATATTTCTGAATAATAAGCAGACAATTCAAATACATCTTTGTTATCATCTGACCCAAAAACAGTTCGAATTTGCTACCAAACTAATTATAAAGCTCAGCAGTCTTTCAAAAATGCATTTGGTAGAGGAGGACAATACACAAAACCAATCCCTAACTAACCCCCCCCCCCCAAACAATTTTCTCCCTTAAGAACATTTGCACTGAAGACACCATTGTAAGATAATGCCAGCAATCCCAGTGGGGTAGAAGTAGGCATGTCCATCAAACGGTACTTTGAAAAGATATATACTTGTTTTTTTATTAATGTGTTGGTTTTTCTCTCTGGCCCACTCTGTTGCATTTCCCTCGATTCATGCTGTGAATTTCCTTGAATCAGTCTGTTGGTATGCATCACTAAGTCAGCAAAGCACATTTTACTTAATTTTTAAATAAATATAATCATACAAACATATGCAAGTAAGAAAGACATATTGTTTAACCTGATGTAATCTATATTCAGATATATTTATTGTACGTGCATCCTTTTTGCTTTTATGTGTTCACTTTATTTATTGTCATTGTTAAAGTTGAAGCCATTCTACTGACATTGGAATAGCATTCATGCAATCTATGGTCCAAAAATATCTTCCCCTTTAAAAAAACTGCTTTTTTTTTTTTTTTTTACAAAGTTTCTTTACATTATTTTCTGTAAGGCTGTAATTTGCTTTTTTGTTTTTATTCCTAACTCTTGAGTTAAGTGTAATAATGACTATGCCAATAAGATTTATTCATGTCTCTTTTCTAAACATATAATTCTTTCAAACAAATTATTTGGTCAGCATATTACAACTTCTTATGTTTTAAAACAGTATACTAATTTATCTACACTTCTGTGTATTTTCTGCCACTTCTTTGGGACCAGATTGCAGGGGCTGTAGTCTAGGCAAAGATCACCAGACCTCTCTCTTCAGCTTACTCTTTGAACTTTTCAATTGATAGAGACTGAGGCAATCCAAGACAGCACCTAGATATTTGTCCTGCAAATCTCTGTGTCCAAAACAATGGAAGACATGTAGGAATCCCTACCAGACATCCAGTTTAACTCAACTTGCTCTTTTTTATTCATAGGAAGAGCAATGTCACTGTGGGCCTCACCAGGAAAGCTAAGCTCCTCAACCTCTGAACACTGCTCCATAAAACTTTTTACTGTTACCCTCCTGAGGCAAAAACTGTAAGGCAATTTGTTTCTCCCACCAATGGCTGATTTTGATGGTAAAAACCTAATGTAATAACATTGCATCTTTTGACAAAGTATGTAGTGCTGAATTTTAGATCCTTTAACACTGGAAAGTAATAAATAATATGGCTTACAGCTAACATTAAAATTGTAAGTGTTGTGACTGTATATTTATTATATTTGTATTGCTGCTATAGTGGATGTTTGCACCACTGAAAGCGATAACATGCAAAAGTGTGTAAAAAATGTGTCCACCGTTCAATGTGCCCACTCATCCATCCATACTATTGCGCATACAATGGTTTGCAGAAAATAGTCATACCTCTTGAACTTTTTCACATGTTGTGATGTTATCAAAGTAGTGCATAATTGTGAAGTGAGAAAAAAATTATTTGATTATAAGTAATGGTTTTAAAAAATTTTCAAGTATACAAATCTTGGCTTTGGACTTTCACAACATGTAACAGACAGAACCAACACATAGCAAGAGACAGGCAATGTATCTAGTCATTTCCAAAGACCTTAACATTGCTGATGCGGTTGTGACGGATTTTGTTACCATTACAATGTGCCATTTAAAACAAACATCTCTGGGATCACCAGCCAAAGCAGAGCGGTGGTCACAACAATGACACCACTGATATCCAAAATCTTTAAACCATCCTTCAGTCTGCCCTGAGCTTTTTTTTGATTACCTTGTAGATAGCTTTGGATTGAATATTGTGATAGTTATTGATCAATAAAAGCACTTTTGGTTGTTCATTTTTTATTAGATCCCCATTAGCTGTTTCTTTTCACAGCAGCTACTCTTCCTGCAGGGTTCTCACAACTTCCCAGTTAAACTTTTCCATGACCAAAAATAACACATTTGTGCATCGTTTTAAAATGTTATCAGCATTTTTTGGTTGATTTTGAATCTGTTTACAAGCATTTTGCTGATTTAACTTAAACACAATAATCTTTAAAAGGAGACATATCAAAACCCATTCGAGTTTTAAAAGATATGTTGTTCTCTTGGAAAAAACATCCTTGTAAATACTATTTGATTTCAAGTTCACCTATCGAAGTTTCAACCGCAGTCCCACTGAGTTGCTAAACACTTGTTCACCGAAATTTAAAGTTTTTGTTTTTACTTAAGTCATTTCCACTTTTCCAGCAGCAGGGAGCTACATGTAAAGCGACCAGACCTAGCCCTGTGTATCAGAACCAGGTCATGTTAACTTAATATGTTATGTATTTGACAGTTTTTTTTTTTAAACGGAGACAGAAAATCTGAAGGCTGTCTGTCATTTTGAATGATTAGTGTTCACACCTCTGACTGCTTGGTGAAGACATGCAAACAAATTTTTTTTTTAAAGATTCCCATGAGAGCATCTGAGCATCATCTCAGACATTGACACTTTACCCAATGCATCTCGGTAACTGGGAGCTGACAGCGCATCGAAGAGTTATTTAGAGTGACGTAGAAGGATAATCCCTCTATATGGCCTGCGTTCGATAAGAGACGTTCACGTGTAGATGGAACCGTGGATACAGATCGGATCTGACATGCTGTTAACGTGACAAGCAAGCACTGAAAGCACCGCTGTTTGAATTGTAGGATAAACAGGGCGGGTCATTCTGTGTATGCGTCAATGCGCGATAAAAAATTAATTGTGCTAATTCTACAACCTGTGTTAACACCTTAATGTTGAGAGCCCTAATAAATACTATAGAATATGTTATCATTAAAAAATTGATGGGTAAAAATAAATTATGACCGGAAATGTTTTACCCTGTCGGTCTAAATGCCTGACAAAAAAATTTCTAGAGCAAGCTCTGATCAGAACAATGACTTCTCCTTAAATTTCAAATGTTAAAACAATAACAAGGTTTTTGAAACCTTTTTTTATTAGCTTTTTGCCTCCAAAATATTGCAGAGTATAAATACCTCCATTCAGTCAGGTTAGTTTTCACAGGCCCTGCAAAGCCTTCAACTCAACTAAATAGGGCTAAAGACCACTGAGCTTTCAAGAAACAGTGTTGTTTTGAAGCAAAATTTTTAATAACCATATAAAGTATGTAACTACATCAGTTTACTATCTTAAAACAGTGTCATATGTTTCCAGGACAGAGAAAAACATGTGCATGCCTTTATTTTCAGGAGATGATTGTACTTGTGTCTTCATTGGTCTCTTTAAAGGTCATTCAGGCAGCTGCATCTCATCCAAAATGGTGCTGCCAGAGTCCTTATCAAAACCAGAAAAATGCATCATATTACAACAGTTCTTAAATCACTTTACTGTCTCCTTGTTTGTAAAATTATATATTTTAAAGTTCTGCTGTATATAATGCACTAAATGGTCTTGGGCCTAAATACATTTCTGAGTTACTCGTCAAGGACAAACCATATGCACTCCTTTGGTCATCAGATGCCTGCTTTTTCAGTGTTCCCAGGACCAGGGCTAAACAACGTGAGTCAGCATTTAATTTCTATACTACCCAGCTCTGAAACAAACTCCATGAAACCCAGATGAGCAGACACTGTTGGTTCCTTTTAAATAAGGAAACCATTTGTTTACTGCAGCCTTCTATTGAAAAAATCTAACTAAAACACTGTTTGCACGATCACTGATAAGTGATTTAAGCCTAGGGTTAAACAGTAAATTCAAAATCAAAATGTAATTTTAATTTAAATGTTGATGTAAATTTGCATTTTAAATCTGTATTTTAAAATTTTCTTTAGTTAAATGCTCTTAAATGTTTTACATATTAGGGTCTCTTTTTAAGCCAAAGTGTAACATTTTTTGTTTGTTTGTCTTTTCTTTGATGTCTAGTAAAGCACCTTGGATTCCTTTTATGTATGAACAGTACTATAAAAATAAACTTACCTTACCTTGCATCAATCCGTCATGATTCATCTGGTTATCTTAGAGAAAATGTATGAAAAATTGGGTAAAAAATGTACATGTATGAAACACAGTTTCACAAATTAACTTATTTATTTGACTGTGAAAATCAAAAAAAGGTCTGATCTGTATGGTAGATGTATATTATTCTAATATTCCATAATAATAATAATAATAATAATATTCTAATTCAAAAATTTGAATATTGTGCAAAAGTTCATTTATTTCTATTTCAGTAATTCAACTTAAAAGGTTAAAGTAATATATGATATAGACTTATTACATGCAAAGCCTTTATTGTCATAATTTTGATGATTATGGCTTACAGCTTATGAAAACCCCAAATTCAAAATCTCAGAAAATTAGAATACTGTGAAAAGGTTCAATATTTTAGGCTCAAAGTGTCACACTAATCAGCCAATTAATCCAAAACACCTGCAAAGGGTCCCTGAGCCTCTAAATGGTATCTCTGTCTGGTTCAGTAGGAATCACAATCATGGGGAAGACTGCTTACCTAACAGTTGTGCAGAAAACCATCATTGACACCCTCCATAAGGAGGGAAAGCCTCAAAAGGTAATTGCAAAATAAGTTGGATGTCCCCAAAGTGCTCTATCAAAGCACATTAATAGAAAATTATGTGTGAGGGAAAAGTGTGGGAGAAAAAGGTGCACAAGCAGCAGGGATGACCGCAGCCTGGAGAGGATTGTCAGGAAAAGGCCATTCAAAAGTGTTGGGGACCTTCACAAGGAGTGGACTGAGGCTGGAGTTGGTGCATCAACAGCCACCACACACAGACGAATCCTGGACATGGGCTTCAAATGTCGTATTCCTCTTGTCAAGCCGCTCCTGAACAACAAACGGCAGAATAAAAAAAGAACGGCAAATTTTACATCTCACTTGGAAACCAATGTCCCATAGTCTGGAGGAAGAATGGATAGGCACACAATCCAAGATGTTTGAAGTCCAGTGTGAAGTTTTCACAGTCTGTGTTGATTTGGTGAGCCATGTCATCTGCTGATGTTGGTCCACTGTGCTTTATTAAGTCCAGAGTCAACGCAGACATCTACCAGGACATGTTGTAGCACTTCAAGCTTCCTTCTGCAGACAAGTATGGAGATGCTGCCTTCATTTTCCAGCAGGACTTGGCACCTGCCCACACTGCCAAAAGTACTAAAACCTGGTTCAGTGACCATGGGATTACTGTGTTTGATTGGCCAGCAAACTCGCCTGACCTGAACCCCATAGGGAATCTATGGGGCATTGCCAAGAGAAAGATGAGAGACATGAGACGGAATAATGTAGAAGAGCTGAAGGCCGCTATTCAAGCATGCTAGCCCTCCATAACACCTCAGCAGTGCCACAGGCTGATAGCATCCATGCTACGCCACATTGATGCAGTAATTGATGCAAAAGTGGCCCAAATCAAGTACTGAGTACATATGTGTGACTATACTTTTCAGAGGGCCAAAATGTATCTTTTAAAATCCTTGTTTTATTGATTTCATGCAATATTCAGATTTTCTGAGATTTTGAATTCGAGGTTTCCATAAGCTGTAAGCCATAATCATCAAAATGATTACAAATGAAGGCTTGAAATATCCTGCTTTGCATGTAATGAGTTTATATCATATATTAGTTTCACCTTTTACGCTGAATTACGTAAAAAAATTAATTTTGCGCAATATTCAAATTTGTTTCTAGTTTCACCTGTATATCCTATTTTCAATAAAGTGTTTTGTTATTCTGTTGGGGACAGTATTTCTGGTGTTTTTTCTATGCTACTTTTTCGCTTTATTAAACTGTACATCCAAGCTCAAAATGATTAAATGTATAGGTTTATATGTGCAACTGCTCTGAGCCATATGCCAGAAAAAGGCCCTAGCTCAGACAGCTCTCTCACTGGAAAAGTCAAAACGTTAACAAGCGACATTGCAAACGTTTCCATCAAGTGACCTTGGTCTGTCCCGACAACCTTTGTTGACAAACCCGATCTGACATTTTGAATGTCTTAGGTTATTCTGTGAATGGGAGTTCAATCATCACATCATTAATGGGTTTGGAGTGGGGCCAGTCATTCATGACACTGTGCTTTATAGCTTCGCCAGGAATCTCTGTGCTGAAATGAGAAGGTTGGAGATATTTTCTATGGAGCTATTTTCTGACCAGAGGGTATCTTTGATTAATGGCTTTTTCCCAGCAAAGCCATTTAGGTAATCCAAAAGAATAATCTCCTCTGTCTTTGAAACCTTAAACCGAGCACACCGACCAGGTCTGGATGTCTCCTCCCTGTCAATTACAGACCTAATTAGTATTTATGGTTTTTGTCATCTAAGATGTTTTAAGTCAATTGTTTTGTCTTTTTGATCTTGCTTTGTATTACAATTTGTTGTTGTTTTCACTGTAAATCAAGTGCCTTTTTGTGCCCTTGCAAAACAATGGATGCATGCATGAATAGGTACTAGATATCCAATAGCCTCTGGAGAGGCTATTTTGCATGATTATATTTATTCAACTCTGCTGAAGTCTTATCCAACAAAAGCAATTTACACCTTTATTGATCATGGACTCTGTTTTATTAGTCAGCAGAATCAAATTTGATCAACTCTTGGTTTTATTTTGCTTTAGAAACCTCCAGTGTTGCCCAATTCTAATCTGTGTGGAAAAGTTAATATTTTCAAATTTTAATTTCTTCATACCTCTCACCCCTCTCCACATGGTTGTAAAGCTCTGTAATAAAAGAAAATACCCTCAGTAAGTAAATATAACTGCTTCCCTTCAAAGCTTGTTGACTGCTTCTCTTGACTCACATCTTCTGGGCATTGCCTTGGAGACCCAGCCCATGCTCAACACCACAAGTGTTAACGCCAATTAAACCCCCGGCACTGCCCTGTCATTCTCCTCATCGTGTGACATATGAGTGATAACACTAACTCTTACCTACAGCTCTCATCTGACACGCATTAAATGGCACTAGACCCTTGCGTTTCCTGACATTTTGCAAGAATCGATTGCAATTTAATCAGCACGAGCATGCTGCTATCAGCCACGCTTGGACCTGCTGTTTTTGTGTTACCTGAACTATGGGCTCTCAATACTGGGGAAAAAAGATTTATGGCAATTTAAAATTCTGACTATATTAAATTCTCATTAAATCAATCATAAATTAGCTCAAGAAGAGATCACAGCATTAAAATTGATAATAAAACTCACAAATTTGATGTTCCAGTGAGAGCATATTTCCATTCAATTTGCACGCTATTAGATTTATTGTCTATTTTGAACGCTCATTACTCCCTTTCGCCCCCTCCTTTCCCCTTCTCTTTCTATTTCTCTGTCTCTCCACTTTTCTTCCCCCTGGTGGTAAGTGCAATAATTATACCATTATCCTTTGAAGTCTTTGTAAAATCCTAGGCCCCTAAACTATCCAGCAACATGTGCATACATGGTCTTTTTAAGTATTTAGGGTCCTACAAGGTAGCCCAGAGCTGTAATATTCTCTCTTTTAAAATACCCCCTCCCATACACACACAACATTGTTTTACAGAAGAAAAAAAGTAGGAGCATGTAATTTCAAGGAGCTCAACAGACACAAAGGTGCTCCTAAGTCAAGTGAATTAGCACATTGCAAAGCACACCAAGTCTACCCTCATAACACCCTTTTCCACAGAAGACCATAGGTGTTTCTTGAACCATTTTAATGGGAACGTATCTTAGGACCTGTCTTCTGTTCACCAATAAAGATCTAGATTAAATTTCAGTCAGGCATTGCAATCATTAAACTGCAAAGCGCTTAAAAATCCACTTTAAAAAAAAACAACTAAACGGTCAAACCACTTAGAAAGAAAATATAAAGGTAAGACTTAATAACTATGCACAATAGCCTACTGCATTTCCAAATGACATTGCATTGTGTTGCCAAGTTTGTTTTAAAATGTAAAATTAGTAACAATTGAGAAATGTTGAATGTAGATTTTTAAACCCCTAAATCATAAAGTGGTCATAATGTTTGTTTCAACTCTAAATGGGAACATGATTTTACAAAAGAGTACACTCGTTCCTTTCAACCTGAACACACTATGGGGATGGTGAAACATGGTGTTGGCAGCAGCATGCTCTAGGAATGCTCTTTTTTTATCAGGGACAGGAACGCTGGTGAGAGCTGATGATAATTGTAGAGGGAGGTATATAAACAGCAATCCTAAAGCAAAGCTTGTTAGAGACCCCACCCTTTTGTTGACCCCCAGAGAAAATTGTCTACTGGTTCTCCTGTGCTAGTCACAAAAACTGCAATGAAGCCAAGAGTGGTGGAGAGGCCATCTCTTCCAGAGCCATTAAAAGAATGTGTGCAATGTGGGAAAAAGTGCAAAGCTTCTCTGAGCAGCATCCCCCAACAAAGCTGTTGTCTCACACAGCATAACTTTGCAATAACAATGTCATGCCAGTTCTCCTAACACTTTGAAGTGCAGGCAGAAGTGACCAATTTATTTTTAATTGTAAGCCTGGAGACAGTGATGTGAGTGCTGCCAGCATTCTTAGACAATGTCTATAGGATGCCAATGCTGCCGAAATTTGTGGCCATTGTGTTGGCATATGGGTCCAGTGTAAAATGCGTTAGGATGGAGAGCCCCCCGTGAACTGTCCTTATGTCGTAATGGAAATGGTAAAATGTAAAGAGCAGAATAAAAACTATTCCAATACCCCCACTTCTTGTCTCCTTCATACCAAGTACTAGGTTTGTCATCTTTATTGCTAATTGTTTCAAAAATATTTCACCATACAACTGATAATGGTTGGTAATGTTGAAGATACGTTTATGTAGGTCTACATAGCCTTGAAAACAGTATTTGCACCCTTCCAGATTTATTGAGTTTTTGCTTCTTTGTTACATCAAAGTGTTTCAAATCATCTAACAAAGTTATTATCAGCCAAACATCCCATATAAATACAAAATTAGGTAACAAATACTAGGGAAAAAATGTCCACACAAACCCTGGCCTGTGAAAAAGTAATCACCCTCTTTGTTAAATAATGAATTATCTGTGATTAGCCACATTGCTTCTGTTGAGCTTCACAAGTCACACTCAGGCCTGATTACTGCCAGATCTGTAGGATCAAGAAGTAGATTAAAAACAGCCTTTCTGACTCTCTGAAGTGATCTAAAAGATAATTGAAATGCTGAACATTGGGACCTGAACTAAAGGAATTCAAGAACAGATGACAAATAAGGTCGCTGACATCTGTCTGTCTGGAAAAGGGGTACAAAAACATTACTAAGGAGTTAATGCTTTGTCCACACGCAGTCCGGTATCTCACAAAACGAAGATATTTTTCCATGGTTTAGCCTGTCATCCACAAAAAAACGCAGATTTATGCCACCGAAAATAAATCTTTTCAAAAATTCCGGCCAAAGTGAAGATTTACGTTTTCTCCATTTTAAGCGTTTGCGTGTGGACAAAAATAAGAGTTTTCGGCTCCGCAACGTTCCTTGAGAAAAAAGCCCTGACATCCATTTATGCCCTCAGAGATGTGTTGGCATCATCGATTGTCCAAGCGCTTTTTGCTTGCTTGTTTAAGCTCAATTACTGCTCTAAAAGTTAGAACATAGAAAGTTACTCTGAGTGGATAGAGTTTGGGGGAACTACTACCCCCTACAGGTTTGCCAGGTCTATGAATGTGCTCAACAACACACTTATGCAGTTAGGTGTGGACGGAGTGTTTTTTTAAATGAGGTGGTGAGAATAATTGGGGGATTTTTTAAAACCGGCTACGTGTGTACATGGTCTAAGACTCTAGCCAACCACAGTGAAAACCGTTATTCACTAGTAGAGAAAACATGAAAAAGTAACTCTAGCCTACCAAGATTATTTCAAAAGCACATCAATGACTCATCCAGAAGTTTGAAAAAGAACCCAAAACAGCAAATAAACCACTGAAGGCGTTAAAGTCACTGTTCATGATTTAACAATAACAAAGACTCTGGACAAAAATGTCATCCATGAGAGAACCACTGCTGATCAAACAGAAAACAAAGGCGTATCTAACACTTGCCAAAAAACCATACTGATTATACCCAAGACTGTTGGAAAACTGTTCTGTTGGACATTCTTGGAAAATGTGCAACCTGCTACACCTTAAGTAAAACTAATACTGCATAAAAATAGAAGACCATTATACCGACAGTCAAACATGGTGGTTGTAGAGTGATGGTCTAGAGCTGCTTTGCTGCTTCAAGACTTGTTGTAACTGAGGGAGGCGTGAATTCTGCCTTGTATTAGAAAATCCTAATGAAGAGTGGGTTATTCAACAGGACAAAGCTCCAAAGCAAACCAGCAAGTCCAAATCTTAATGACTCAAAAAAATGAAGGATTTGAAGTTAAAGTCTAAGTTTAAATCCAATTAAAATTCTATGGAATGACCTGAGACGGGTCATTCATGCCTGGAAATCCTTGAACGTGGCTGAAAAAAAAAGTCATTCAGGGGGTTGTAAAAGACGCATCTATGGAATTATATTTCAGTCAAAAATCACAAGTGAGATTTTTGATGCTTACCTGCACATATTCAACAAGGCAAGCGTGCAGAATTCATCTCACGAGTATCCAACAACACGCTTGAAGCTTTCATACACGCGTGAAGTTAAACTTCTAAGTTAAACTAGGAGATGCTGTGCCATCGAAAGGAAACTGTGCTCGCGCTACTAAAAGAATTTTGACTGTTTGGAGGGGGAGCCTAAGGTCGGCTCTGACCCTGTGTAATTGGTCTTTTTAATCAGTAACGCCCACAGGATCAGTTAGATTTTATTTCTCCACGGTTTAAAAATACAAGAAAATGGGATTTGTCAAATAAAGAAAAAAAGACTTTGGTGAGGCCAGACAGCCAGGAAAATAGCAAAACTAACATTCAAGCAATGAAAAAATAAAAACAATAATAATTGAAAAAAAAATACTTGGGGTAAAAAGTTAACAATAAGTTCATATATCCTTTGAAGCAGTTGCTGTGCTTTTCTCCATTAAAGAAAGTGAAGAAGAAGATGCGTTTCAGTTCTTTGAGGAAGGTGTAAAACAGAGGTTTGCATTTGATAAATTTACATTTATGAAAGAAAAACTAGCAGAATAAATTATGACATTCAATATGAGTTTTTTTTTTCTTTTCGTAGAATGTCAAAAGTAATGTCCTGTTTGGTGAACTCCTATGAAAAAATCTCACTGACCCTTCAGTCAAAATGCAGTCTCCGCTCACATGACTCCAAGATGGCAGCCCACAGAGAAGATTACATTTTAGAAGATAAACCCGTGGAAATTTGGCCAGACTACACCTGTTTATACAATGTCAGCTCCTCAGATTTCAAGAACAGGGACAAACGCGAGCAGGCATACAGCGAGCTGGCTGCAAAATTGGAACAGAAAGGTACTGTGAAAACAGGGGGCTGCCATCTTTGAATCATGTGAGCGGAGAACGCATTTTGATTGGTCACTTGAATATGCGCCGTCAGCACACAGTGAGTTTTTTTGTCTCATGAGGCGAAAAATATCAAACCTGTTTGATTTTCACCTCAACGCCTCATGTGGCAGAAAACTCACTGAAAATTAGTCGCACATAGCAAGCTATCTGCTGAGCAAACGGCTTTGATTTACTTTTTGCTCAGCAGATTGCTCTCATGGCAGGCTTTAGGCTCCCCCTCCAAACAGTCAAAAGTATTTTAGTAGCACGAGCAGAATTTCCTTTCAAAGGCACAACCTCTCCTAAAGTTTAGCCTCATGCATGTATGAAAGCCTCATGTAGAGCGCATGGGAGGTGAAGTCCACACCTGCAGGTTGTTGGATACTCATGAGGCTGGGGAGTCAAATTATTTTAATTTCCTTTATTTCATTAGAGAAACTTATTTCCAAATACCTATTTTCAAGGTGTAAATTGCCCATGTTACCTAAATATGTTTTATTCAGAGGTTCAATTGGATTTTATTTATATTTGGATCATATGCCTGGTATGGCTTTATGTCTAGCAACGGCCCTGCAAAAGGGACCCCACAAATGTACATGGATGCCTTAAGGTAACAACGAATAAAGTCCATGGGAGCCCAGCTCGAAGATGAACAGAATGAGCTTTTTAAAACATTCTTAGTGGCAGCCTCTAAATGACTTAATAGGGTGATTAAGATTTGGAAATGAAAATTTGCCTCTATTTTCAGAAAATCTAAGAGTTGCCGGCTGCACATCCTCACACACATTTAGAGGTGCAAGTGCATGTAGACGCAGAAGTTATTATCCCCTCATCCTTTTGAATTTGCAATTAGGCATGTACGGGCCGTCATCTTATAGAGATAATTCAGGAGAGATGAATACGCTGGCACATGTTCCTGTTTCTATTCATGTTAGATGAAATATTGATTATGAATGGCAGCAAGAAATCTGTGCCTATTAATTGGAATAACATATCGCAAGCATCGCACTATCACCTTAATTGAGTAAAGACATTAATACATTGGTGATGTACATTCGCCTGGGCCCTGCCTGCCACAAGGTATTACTCTGGGTTGTTGCCTACGGCTATACAAATATGAGCTGAAAATGAAAGCAACTCCATAACCATTTGGATGGTGGATGGTCTGATAAACGTGATGGAAATACTCATGCTGTTTATGTCGTCTCAGCCAGTGCTTTTCCAGGCTTTATAGCTAAATCCACACGGGAGCACGAGAGGTGATGGTCAGCTGAATTATCCTCACTGGTGCGGAACATGGGCGTAATACTAAGCAACAGCAACACATGTTGACACACGCATGCACCCAGGCTTGCACATACAAGTGTGCTCTGACACGACATGCATTCAAGCACACACAGTGAGGTAATTATTTTTGTGTAAATAAATGAGAGGCACACAATGTTTTGGATTACTCAAATGCACAGAAAATGAGTGAGAGATGCACATGCAGCCCCGGAACTTATTAACACGCAGTGTCGGCGCAGTGGAAGTTAGGTTGCCATCAGGGCAGCAAATGATCAGGCAAAAGACGCGCGAGCAGAGGCTGTCATTAAAGGCACAATGTGCGTTACCGTGGCAACATCATAGCGGGGCCTCCGTCTTTTTAATGTTGTGGTTAGGAACAAACGGCATTGCATCCAATCCCCACGTGAATTAAAGGCACATAGCTAAATAAAGCTCAAGTACCCCCGCTGCCACACTTTTACAATCCGCCGTTTGTCTCTTCTCTTTGGGGAATTCTGCAGCAACCTGTTTCTGAGGGGAAGGTTGCTGAAAAGGGGGAGGGGCAAGAGCAAAGTCACCAAAGTGTCGACACTCCACAATCAGAGGAGCTCTTTGTTAGAATTTAATTTTGAAACCGTTACTCACCCCTAAAAAAAGAAGGCAAAACTGTCAAATCTTGATTTTCACACTTCGAAGTGGCAGTAATTGCACAATGGAAATACTTCTGTGCATTGGCTCACTCCTTTCCTGACAGATTTAACACCATCCGATCATCCAGTATCTTTCGCTCCAGCTCGGTTAAATGTGAGTTCAAATCCCCAGACTATTCCATTTTGTAGCAAAATGACCTCAATGACAAAGGTAATTACCTTCGACTCCGAGTCATCCCAGCCAAAGATAAAACCCTCTGAGATTTCTGACTGAGATTGCAAGTGTGGGTTTTGCTGTCCTTTTAGGGCTGTTTATTCCAGATATGCAAGTCAATCTGTTTGTTTATTTGTTTAATCATCAGCATTTGATCTGTCATCTAAGGATAAGTTGGCTTTGGTTTTCACATTGAGTCTTGTCAGCATGAGGAGCCAAGATAAGGTGGATTGTATTTAATTAATAAGAAAGGATGCCCTCCTTGTATCCGGGTACATTCAGGCACCACACAGCAATTGACCTTTGTGAGCATGTCAAGACTTTATCTTGCTCCCATCAGCCTCGGGCAGGAGTTGTCAAAACAGTAAGTAGGTGTGCTCTCACGCAGCCCTTTTGATCTGCACAAACAAAGCATCTTCAAGTTGTTGCCTTCATATTATTTATCAACCAAATGAGAATATTTGATTTTATGCTTCTTGTTATCTAATTGCTAAAATATCTAAATGCTAATTAAGCAGAGGAATTTTCCCCCACAAACAACCATATCATTTTTTTTGCTGAGGTGTAAAATGAAAAACAAAAAAATACAAATATCTGAGTTAAATCGAATTAGGGGAAGCATTTTCCTGACGTGCTAAAATATGACAGACGTGAAAGGGAAAATTTATTCTATAAATGGTCTGCATTGTTGCCTTTTAAAAAAGACATTTACCGGAAATCTGGACATCAATATTTGCAGTGAGCATTTAATCACATAACAGCTTCTGGACTTTGTCCATGATTCAGTTATAATTCTGTTATTGTTCTCATCATTCAGTCATAATTGGGTTTAGCATTTAATGTTTCCATATCTAATGTCTGTGACAGTGATACACAAAGCAACCCAACAGTGAGGGGTGGCTTACAAAATTCTTTCCTTAGTCAAGAGTGACCCCTTGTGGTTTGAGATAAAGTTACATGTTTTTTTTAATTGCCAACCATATGTTTTCCTGTAGTAGTATAACATCAGAATTAGTGATAAAAATTGGGGTAATTTTAATGTATAATAATGGCTATCATATTATGCCTTAAAAGATTACAACTAATGTTTCTGAAACTTCACTACATCAAAGTAGCTTACTATTTTACTCCTGGCTGTGCATGTAAACAAAGGAAATTGTCCTAGTCACGGATTAAATATGGATACTCAGAACATAGATTTGAGTGATGACAGTTGTTAAATATTTGTTATTTTCATGCTATTATTTCAGATATCTTTTCACAGCAGTATCAAGATTTGATTTACAATTATCCACTGAATCAGTTGTTTTGTTGCTATTACTCAATTCAATTCAGTTTAATACAGGATCAATTCACAACAAAGGCCACCTTAAGACACTTTAAAAAGCAAAAATGCTTATTTAAAAAGTCAAATTTAATCCTTGTCATAACAAATGATTTTTTTTTTTTTTTTTTTGCCAACTAGTAAAACGTTATCTATTTAAGGAAACCCGACAAACTACATTGAGTGTTTGACATTGTAGCAGTTCATCCCGTGCTGCACAATGTTGCAGTGGGTCGTACTGTTGCCTTGCAGCAAAAAGGTCCTGGGTCCGAATCCTGGTCTGGGGTCTTTCTGCAAAGAGTTTGCATGTTCTCCCTGTGCATGAGTGGGTTCCGGCGGGTACTCTGGCTACCCCCCACAGTCCAAAACATGACTGTTAGGTTAATTGGTTTATATAAATTGGCCTTGGGTGTGAATGTGTGCATGCATGGTTGTTTGTCCTCTGTGTCTCTATATTGTCCTGCAATGGACTGGTGACCTGTCCAGGTTGTACCCTGCCTCTCGCCCATTGACTGCTGGAGACAGGTACCTGGAACCCTGTGACCCTGTAAAGGGTAAGCAGTATAGACAATGGATAGGTGCACAGTTCAGTTAGCATGTGGCAACAGTAAAAAGAAACAATTTGCTTTTATTGGGAAGAAACCTCCAGCAGAACTCTGCTCAGTATGAGCAGCAATCTTCCATTACCAAGAGGGGGGTCAAGATGACTGAGCAGACAGACAAGAACACTGGTCCAGGTATAGTCTCTTTTTCAATCAGAGCATTATTTTGGGTTTTCATTGCCTGTTTTATTCTCGAAAGTCAGATTTACAGAGTTTTCAGTTGTACGTACAGGAATTTACCAACTTGTGCATCTTTTGAGATGCTTCAAATTATGCTGTTAACAAATATTTGAAGCTTTAGAACAGAACTGTGGAATTTTCAAAATGCCTTTAAATATTTATGCAGGTGTCTTTGCCTACCACAAGATATCAATCCATTTTGAACAATTTTCCCAACATAAATGAGGCTACAATACAACAGTTGAAGACAAAATACCAAAGCAGCTCAGAGGAGGAACAGATACAGGAGCCAGAAAGTAGTGGTATTTGTGTTAATGCTTTATTTAGCTTCGACTTTGCTTAATAGTACAGGTTTGAAAAGGATAGCTGCCTTGGAGCACTGACCATCAACCAGAAGCTGCTGCTGTGTGTTTCATAACAAATTAAATAATAGAGGAGTATTTTTTTTATTGGGGTGTAAACCGCCAATATGTGTTTCCCTTTAGAAGTCTCTGAGCAGGCTTCCAATCATATAAATGGTAGTACCGGTGTTAATTATTTATTAGCATTTTGACAGTTTGTATCTCATTACATCTGTAAAGTGCATACTACTGAGCAACATCTATATGCAGAAATGTTCCTTTAGTGTTGTTACTTGTGCAGTTCCACTGGTTATCCAACTTGTATCAAGCCACACCAATGATACTGATAGGGATGTACAACCTCTTATCTGTTTGAATGCTTATGGAGAGAAACATTTCATTGCTAATAGATGGTACTCTATAACCTTTTGTATGTTAGAATGCATAGAATGGAGATAAATCAGTTTTAAATTGGTTGTATTGTTAAATATATTTTGCCTGGTCACCAGTGTACTCAAGTCACTATCTCTCAAGTTCAAGTCACATAGGATTATTCCAAGTCGAGTCCAAGTCAAGTCGTTAGGTCCTACAGGACAAGTCCAAGTCCAAGTCCTAAAAAGAATCTTCCAGTCCAATTCAACTCATTAATACCTGAGAGCAAGTCAAATATAAGAGAGCAGGGTGTAGATTTTAAAGTGTGATGGTGTGGGGCAACATCTCCCTCAGGGAAAATAAGGTTTCTCTAAACGCAATCTGAATGCTGAGATATATCGAGATGAGATTCTGCAACCAGTTACAATTCTTTTGAACTGTTGCAGGATTTTCTTTGGCATACAGTTTTTTCCGAAGTGACCAACATGGCCACATTTGTTTGCTTGTTTGAAGAATCAGATGCCAACAGCATGTGTGACCAATTTGGTGACCAACATGAGGAGGAGGTGTCATGATTGTGTTTGGTTCTCCCATGCATTACTGAGAAGCCTGTTTGTTGAATAAACTGTTAAATTGCTAATATGTCTTGTTTCTTCAAACATCAGTCATCTTATCCTGTATAGAAACAAAGCAGATTAAAGTTTGTGGCACCGGCAGAGAGGTTTTGCTATTTTTTGCATGGGTACTTAACTTGATCAACTCACAAATTTCTTTACAAATGTGGCAACATGTAAAGGGCAATAAAATGTCTTAAAGGGTTTAAGATTTATTTCCAAGAGGCATGTAACAACAAAGAAATACTTGACAAACCACATATTTTTCAACATGCAGTTTCTATTTAAAGTACAGTGATTTTGTTTTTCTACTTGTCTATATTAAGTATATCATTTTGCCATCAAAACATATTTTTACACCACTATATGATGACTTTCAGTGTTTATCCTAACATTTATGAAAAAGGTTATTACAGAGATATAACTTAAATTATTTTATCACCACAAATATTTCTTAAGTTTGTCTTTAACTCCAATACTCCATTTTTTGTTAATGATCTTTTGTCTTGTTCTTTTTGCACATCACCTCAGATGCTGCACATGGACCACCAGGTGTCATCAGAGTATCTTCATTACTTCATAAACAATTGCCAGGTAATCAAATAATACATGTTCAATGTATCATAAGGTAAATAGGAGTGTATAACATCTCTGTGTAATCAACATCTCTCCCAACAAGTCGGAAACTATTTACATTCCCCTTGTTGCTTACACAAGTTTTCATATTCTTGTACATTGCCTGTTTATGTACAAATTTAGTAAAGCAACTGCACAGCTGCACCTGTGCACTTACATTAGCCTACCTCTTTTCTTCTATTAAAATAAAATTTCTCCCCCAAGCAAGAAATAAAGGATTATTCTATTCTATTCTATTCTATTCTATTCTATTCTGTATAGAGTAACTAAATTACCAAGGCAACTATATTCAGATACATACTCAGTTAAACAAATAAGGATATGTACAACATATCTTTAAATTTTGAAGCAAAAGGCAACACGCACACATGAAATAAGTCAATTGGAAATTATGAAGCTCTGCTTTTAATCAGATAGAGTCAGCCTACATGCTTGCGATGATAACAGCTCTCCACTGAGTCCAGGGTGCTATAGGGGCTTCTGAGGAGTTTCCAGAGGCCATCACAGATAAGATGAAAAGTTGCTAGAGTCAAGCTGGGTGAAATTTTGACATGTTAGTCTGAAAAGATGATAAGGTTTTTTGTGGCTGAAAAATAGGGAAAAATGGGGGGGGTTAAAAAGCTTACCTGATTTTAAAAATTTTAAAACCTAAGAGATGTAAATTATTTTTGAAATTGTATTGTTAGTATTCAGAAAAATTTAAGGGGTACAAATTGAGTGTAAATATGTCTTGAATTTGAACAGATTGAGTAGGCGGTGCTACAGTCACTATGTTTATGTGGGGAAAGACATGTTGTGTGTGCCTTTTATAAATCGCTTATAAATGCTGACTGCCAAACCAAGATCTGCCTTCTGGACCCAGGGGTCTATATGGAGGTTGTGAGATGTCATCCATGATAGCTGACAATGTTGCCAAGATATTTTCTCCCTCGCCTCCCCAAGGGAGGCCTGAGTTTTCTCAGAGGCTTTAGTTCAAACCGCTTGCTGCTAGTCCTCGCATCCACAAATAATTGTCATGCCCTATCTGTTATTGGCCCTGTCACTTAGTCTGGCCTCAGTTTATTATCTAATGATCATGCAGAGTGTCAGTCTGTCTGCAGCACTCTTCCTTTGAGGCCCGCAGTTTCTTGTCACTGGTCTTGAGGTGGTCTTTTCAAGTCACATGTGAGAAGCTTCTTGCTCAAAAATATAAAAGGCTTCCACTGAGCTGAAACACCAGCTAATTTGTCCCTGCAATGACAAACTAAATTGTCTCCGAGGTGGGCTAGTGTTTAAGCTGTCAAGTCTCCTTTAAGTACATGGATCTCAGTAGAGTGCTGACATGTCCCTCATTATACAAAAATAAGTTGCTGCAGAGTTTTTTAATATGAGACAAGTTTTGAGTTTCCAAAAGCTTTTTTATGGGATTTTTCCTGCACTCTTGGATCATTGCTGCGTGTTAAACATTATTAACAGTCTCTACAGAGCACTATTTTGGTGGCGTATATGCAGGCTCCAACTATTAACCACTGAATAATGTAGATTAATTATTCACCATTGAGTATTCCAGTCAAACTACATAGGGAAAGGTGGCATAATTATAGTACAGGTGCATCCCAGCAGATTAGAATATAATCAAAATGGTATTTTATTTCATTAATTCAGTTCAATAGGCAAAGTTAATATATAAATGCACTTCCATATACTAAAAGAATGATCATATGGAAAGAGTCCTATGTGCATTTGGTTTGCTTGTTACATTTCAAAGGTTTATTAATGTGAAAATAAAAAATGAGTGCCCCTGAAAATTTAAACATTACAAAAGACAAATAAAACAGCATTTTTAGTACATGAATGTTATGTTATGGATATCTTATCGCTTATACAATCGTGGGGAAGATCACAGGCATGACAGTTATCCAGCAGACAGTCACTGACCCCCTCTACAAGAAAGGTGAGCCACAAAAGGCTACTGTTAAGGAAACTGATTGCTCACAAAGTGCTTTAAACAAGCATAGCAATGTCATGATCTATAGGTGTATGTGTTTCGGTATTCTTTTGTGTTTGTTTTTTGATCACGTTCGGGTTTCGTATTGTCAGTGAGGTCTTGCCATAAATAGTTCATTTCTTGTTGTTGTTCATTATTGTTTATAGGGTCTTACCATGCAGGCTAATTCCTTAGTGTTTGGGTTTCTTACTTATTTCTTGTATTCTTCCCTCTTTGCATTTTTTGTTTGTTTTTGTTTAGTCCAGTTGAACTCCCTCTGTGCTACTGTACAATAATGCTTTTGATTATTTTTGTATGCTTTCTGGTACTAAGTAATCCCAATCTGGACTCAGGTGCTTTCTCCTGATCTTTGCTGACATGATGCTAGGTGTGGATGGATCGCGGTAACACAGACGACTTGACTGACGTATCTGCCATCTGTTGCCATGATGGAGTACAATGAGTAAAAAAAAACAACAACAACCGGAAAATTGACTTTATACTAATGCATGAGACACAGAACTAAAAACTAAGCACATTTTCTCAATAAATTCAGTACATTTTAGTTAGTTTTGTGAGCACTCATTAAAGTTTCAGTTAGTTTTCCTTTTGTTGAAAAATCTTGTTTTCGATTAAAGTTATTTCATAAATTTTTTATTGACGATAACAACCTTGGTCCAGTGTGAATTAAAATTAGCTGGGAATTTGTAGAGCACTTGCTTCCCTTGAGCTTTACGTACACATCCAGTAAAAAAATTAGAATACTATTGAATGATTTTATGATGATTTTACACTTACAGTTAATGAAAAGATGACATTTAAGATTAGATTATTACATCAGACTGGCGACCTGTCCAAGGTGTACTCTGCCTCTTGTCTAATTACAACTGGAGATATAGGCATACTCTAATTTATTGAATATTTTCTTGCTGGAGTTGGAACCTGCTTTTTCTCACTTATCTAACTCTGAAGAACATGGCAACAGACTAAATTTCACTTAGGTATGGAATATTCCTTAAAACACCCATCATCTTTTTTGGGTATAAAAAAAAAAAAAACCAGAATAAAACTTTTTTTTTCCATCATAAGGGAAAATCTGCCAAAATAAGCTTAATAACAACCTGCTAAAGTCTTTGCAAAGGCCATGTGTGAAAGAGCAGTACAAGAAAAGATGTGTCACATTTTCTTCACAATCCCCAAAGGAGCTGTTATTAACAATTATGTCTCTTTTAAATTTAACCACATAGTGCTTGGCAGGGTAAAAATGGTTTGTTCGAGTGGCGTTGCCGTAGTGTGACGTTATCAGAAAGCCGAGGGCCTCCAAGCAGATCTGCTCCTGCTGATTTTCAGCCAGAGTTTGAAAAAAAACGCGTCTTAAATTAAAACTAGAAAAGCATTCAGAGAGCGTAGACCTCCACCAAGGCCAGACATTGCCCCCATCCCCATATTGTTATCTATATTTCTAACTTTCAGTACTTTTCCAAAGAAAGACTCTTAATGAGACGCACGGCTGTGTTTGAGCTGCAGCCTCACTCTTCCAGCAGAGAGCAGAGATTTGGAACTGGTGCGCAAGGGGAGCCACTTGTGACCTCTCTGACACGGGAGAGGGGTGGAGGTTAGCACCGCTGGTCAGTGGGTGGATACGCCCTTCAATGTTGGATCAACTCCAAATTTTAATCATTTGTTCCTGGTCCCATTGTGGACATTTCCTGAAAATGTCAATGAAATCCGTCCATAACTATTTGAGTTATGTTGCCAACAGACAGACAGATAGGCGTGAAAACATTACCTTGGAGGTAACTAAAAAATATCTTCCGTGTACCGTCTTTCTGTGTAAATATCTCATGTTACACCCTGAAAACATGTGGCTTGTATTCAGGTGTGGCCTAAATATGTACAACATTTATTCTATTTTCAAACTTAGCTGGGGCGCAGTTGGTAGCACTGTTGCCTTGAAGCAAGAAGGCCTGGGTTCAAATCCCGGCTGGTGGCTTTCTGTACTGAGTTTTTATGTTCTCCCTGTGCATGCATGGGTTCCCTCCTGGTAATCCGGCTTCCTCCCACAGTCCAAAAGCATAACTGTTAGTTGAATTGGTCTATCTAAATTGCCCTTAGGTGTGTGTGTGTGCATGGTTGTTTGTCTTGTGTGTCTCTGTGTTGCCCTGGCGACCTGTCAAGGGTGTACCCCGCCTTTCGCCCCATGACCGCTGGAGATAGGCACCAGCACCCCCCGCAACCCTGCATAGGATGGACGGTTACAGATACATAGTTGAATATGCTGACAACACAATCACACAAAATTATCAATGGAAATCAAATTTATCAACCCATGGAGGTCTGGATTTGGACTCACACTCAAAATTAAAGTGGAAAAACACACTACAGGCTGATCCAACTTTGATGTAATGTCCTTAAACTAAGTCGAAATGAGGCTCAGGAGTCTGTGTGTGGCCTCCACGTGCCTGTATGAACTCCCTACAATGCCTGGGCTCCTTATGAGGTAGCGGATGGTCTCCTGAGGTATCTCCTCCCAGACCTGGACTAAAGCATCCGCCAACTCCTAGACAGGCAACGTGGTGTTGGTGGATGGAGCGAGACATGATGTCCCAGATGTGCTCAATTGGATTCAGGTCTGGGGAATGGGCGGCCAGTCCATAGCATCAATGCCTTCCTCTTGCAGGAACTGCTGACACACTCCAGTCACATGAGGTCTAGCATTGTCTTGCATTAGGAAGAACCCAGGGCCAACCGTACCAGCATGTTGTCTCACAAGGGGTCTGAGGATCTCATCTCGGTACCTAATGGCAGTCAGGCTACCTCTGGAGAGCACATAGAGGGCTGTGCGGCCCCCCCAAAGAAACCCCACCACACCATTACTGACCCACTGCCAAACCGGTCATGCGGGAGGATGTTGCAGGCAGCAGAACATTCTCTACGGCGTCTCCAGACTCCTGCTTTCATCTATAAAGAGCACAGGGCATCAGTGGTGAATTTGTCAATCTTGGTTTTTTCTGGCAAATGCCAAACGTCCTGCACAGTATTGGGCTGTAAGCACAACCCCCACCTGTGGACGCCAGGCCCTTATACCACCCTCATGGAGTCTGTTTCTGACCGTTTGAGCAGACACGTACACATTTTTGGCCTGCTGGAGGTCATTTTTCAGGGCTCTGGCAGTGCTCCTCCTGTTCCTCCTTGCACGAAGGCGGAGGTAGCAGTCCTGCTGCTGGGTTGTTGCCCTCATACGGCCTCCTCCATGTCTCCTGATGTAATTTCCTGTCTCCTGGTAGCGCCTCCATGCTCTGGACACTACGCTGACAGACACAGCAAACCTTCTTGCCACAGCTCGCATTGATGTGCATCCTGGATGAGCTGCACTACCTGAGTCACTTGTGTGGGTTGTAGACTCCGTCTCATGCTACCAATAGAGTGAAAGCACTACCAGCATTCAAAAGTGACCAAAACATCAGCCAGAAAGCATAGGAACTGAGAAGTGGTCTGTGGTTACCACCTGTAGAACCATTCCTTTATTGGGGGTATCTTGCTAATTGCCTATTATTTCCATCTGTTGTCTATTCTTCATGCACAACAGCATGTGAGATTGATTGTCAATCAGTGTTGCTTCCTAAGTGGACAGTTTAATTTCACAGATGTGTGATTAACTTGCAGTTACATTGTGTTAAGTGTTGCCTTTATTTTTCTAGCAGTATATATATATATATATATATATATATATATATATATATATATATATATATATATATATATATATATAACTTGTATGTCTAGAACAGTGTAAAAAGAACTTCCAGTAGCAATTTATGGTGTTTAATGTATATTTACTTCAGCTTACAATGCATCATAGGACTGAAGCAGCACTAGTGAAGGTTTCTCATGGCATCAGTCCATGCATTTGTGAGGCAGATATTTTAGCTATCATGCTCCTCTCCTGTGGAACCAGCTCCCAGTTTTAGTCCGTGAAGCAGACACTCTGTCTACTTTTAAGACCAGACTTAGAACGTTCTTTTTTGATAAAGGTTATAGTTAGAGTGGCTTAGGTCATCCTGAGCTATCTTTGTAGTTATGTGTAGTTATGCTGCTTTAGGCTTAGAGTGTTGGAGGATGAATGTCCAATTTGAGTTAGTGATTAATAATAGCTGGAATGTCATATTGCTGAGTGTGTCATATGGTGTGTCTCTAATGTTGTGTTTTGGGCTTTTATTGCTGCTTTATTTCATTTTATCCCCTAATGGTGTAATGCACTTTGAACTGCCTTGTTGTTGAAAGTGTGCTTTACAAATAAAGTTGCCTTGCCTTGCCTTACTTCAAACAAAAGCAGCCCCCAACCAAAACTTTTGTGCAAATACTTTACAAGACATGGACATACTTTTCACTATTTCTGAAAGTAAAATCCTGTTGTTGTTGTTTTTTTAATCTTATTTAATATTCTGAGACACTCAATTTATGATTCCCTTTAGCTTTAAGTCATAATCAGCAAGGTTTCTAGTTTGAGATACATCACTCTGTGTAGAGGGAATTAATATATTGTACAAGTTTTAATTTTTCAGTTGACATCCTGAAATTAATTAACTATCTATTAACTTTCTATTCCAATTTATACAGATATCCTTGTAGCTGCATTACAGCCTTTAAAAAGCTCTGGGTTAAGTAATTATTTCCTGTGTTGCATTAGAACTGATACAACAAAGGGCCAGTTAGAGCCGTCCTGGTATTGGCAGAATGTTTTAGTGGGATATGTGTATGCTGCAGCTGGACACAGATGACAAACTGCAATGTGCCATCTACATAGAGCATAAATCAGAGAAGCTACCCATCATCCACAGTGGCATGGCTCCAACTCCATTTGTGTATGTCTGACCTTGGAACACATAATTGTTAGTCATCATCATTTTCCCTCACTCACTTGTTATGTGTGTATTAGTGCATGTGTGGATGCCGCCAAAGTGTTTGTGCAGTACACTGCTTTCTGCTCCCAGTTGGTGAAGATTATGTTCAGTGTCATGGAAGACTTGGAGAGATATTAAATGAAGCTCATATCATGCATCGCCTCATACTGCTGCTACACATTGTGATCAGTGATGAAAATGTACTGTAATACTGTAAGAGAAACAAACATAAGCAAGAACAAAAACGAAATGCAAATTCAAATTTGGTTACAAAAATCTTTTTGCAGAGACTGACATTTATGTGCAATGAGATTAAATCAAATCTTATCATACTTATATTGCAAGAAAAAACATAGATGCAAACCTATGCAGAAATAGTGGTATAATGATGGTTTAGCTAACGAAGGACCACACTGAGGAAAAAAAACCTCTGAAGGCAGAAGAAACAGAAGCAAAAATGAATTGCATGCACACTGAATGCCGCCGTCATACTCTTTAGCATGAGCCACAGGCAGTGTCCCTGATGCGCCAGCTCTCATCCCATGTGAGCAAGAGCCAAGTGGAGAGTATGATGGATACAGCTCCATGAGGACACAGCAGTATGCAATGATACTTGACATGTTTCTGCATCAGTTCTAACCCATCCAGATAAAAAAGGGCCAGACAAGTAGTGTTTTCTGGTGTTTTTCTTTGTCTTTTGCAGTATGTTTGAACTGACACAACATTTAGTATGCATCATGTGCCCCTAGTTCAGATTAGAAGCATTTAAATAATTAACACTGATTATGCCTGAAAGCCTATTCCATAACAGTTTGGTTTTCATTAGGACCAGCTGATAAAACATGCACACAGGGTGGACAATGACTCATATCCTATGATTCACATTTTACCATTCAGAATAAATAGACACACTGTTGCACCTTTTTTAGCAAAGCTTTTAATTATTTTAATCACCATTTAGCTCATATGAGTTAATATATATGGCAAACTATCACTTTGGTTGTGCCTTTTAATTGACTTTATGGCTACAGTTCACTTCATATAAGCCCTGCATGACAGTAATGGATGATGATAATATAAATATGCGCATTTATTATCTGTCACAGGAAAGAACAAAAAGCTCTCTTTTTCATACTGAATGAACTGCATGATATGAAGTTTCAGGTTGAGAATTAGCGGACAGTATGTTATTCCTGGGAATGCATGGGTTCTCTACAGGTTGCCCATTTACTTCCCACAGTCCAAAAACAAGTGTGTTAATTAGTCTCTGTAAATGCCCTTTAGTAGTGTGTTGTGTGTGCATGGTGGTTTGTCCTGTGTGACTCTGCAATGTCCTGTGAGGAACTGGAGACTTATCCATGATGTACCCAGCCTCTCGCCCAAATACTGTTGGAGGTAGGCTTCAGTCCCCCTGCAACCCTCCAGAGAAAACTGGGAATCAACATAGAAAGGATGGGCAAAATTTGGAAAATAAATAAATCTCTCAGACTAGGGTCAACAATAAGGTTGCTTCTACACTAACATGGCTAAGGTTATACAGGGTATATCCTACCTAACCTTATACCTGTCTACACACACACAAAGCATCGTTTACGACCCCCTCCCCCCTCTTCCCGCTGGCACAACCGCGACCTAGTAGGCATGGTTGGCTGTGGCTCAGTACAACATGTAGTCAGTAAATGTGTATCAAAGTCTCCGCAAGATGATTCATGATTAAGATGATTAAGATGATTCTACAATTGGGGGGTCAGATCGTCCGGACAAATATAGACTTTGATCAAATGGGAAATTACTGCATGGTTTAAGAATCAGTGATCATGCACAGCTGGGTTTTGGGGAGACTTTAACAGATAAATCACGCAATGAAGTAATGCTTGCTGGACTGATTCATTCTTAGAATTATCATCACAGGAACATACATACACACTTAAGAGAAACAGAGAGCTTGATAAAGATTTTTTTTTTCTGAATGGCTAAGACAGATAAGGATAACTTGGAACTAAGGTTATATTAATTTACATTAATGCTGTCTCTTTTTCTTTTTTCTTCCTACTGGCTCAAGCAGGGGGGAACCTGCAGGAGGAAGCCACAGAGAAATCTGCTGCAACTGTTAAGTTTTCTTGATTTTTTAATATTAGCACATGCAGAGATGTGAATGTACTTGGAATGCATTTAGTGCTGAGGCACTAAGCGGTTTTAGTGAGAGAAAGACAAATTTTGTTTGGGTTTGTTTTTGGAAAACATGTGAGATAACCTATAACCTAAATTCTTGAGACAGTACCAGCAGACAGAAAATAACTTTGATTGCTTTGATTTCAGAACCTCACAAATCTCTGAAAGTTCAGAAAAATTGGTTAATTTGAAATTTGTGAAGAATTAAATAATGGTTGGGGGTTTGCGAGAAATAAAAATATGACTGATTGTGAACTGACTGACTGACTTCTGTGTGTGGTGTTTGTCTTGTGTGAGATGTCCCTGTTTAAATGTTTGTTTATGAGTAATGATGTTTATGTTGAATTTATAAATATAATTGTGCATTGAAGTTTGTTTCCACGTGGTCCCTGAGATAATGAATGAATTATGTGATAATTTGATGTGTCAACATAATGCTTATGTCACCTGAACTGAAATTGAGTGCGCTTTTAAAGGGAAAATAAAGGTGATTCCATGAAGCTGTTTTGAAAATAAGTCGACCCAAGGAAAAAGAGAAGCAAGGTCTCGAAAACCATTATTAAACGGTAGGCTAAAAACAAGAGCTTAAACAAGAACTTAAAATGAGAGAAGAAGCATGCCTAAAAAATACAGGAGAAAAACTATGACTTTCAATTTAAGGACTATAAACTTCTCGTAGACTGACAAAAGTAAAAATAGCATTTGAATGCCTGGAGGAATAAAAGCACTTTTATAAGGAGAAAATAACTTTTAAAAACTGCTTAAAAGTTGCTCAAAATGAAAAAAAGACTTACAGATAAGGGAATATCTGCTTTTCTGGGAGAAAAAAAAACATTGGGAGTAAAATGAAATATTATGGGTGTTCAGAGCCAGCTTTTGGAAAATTAGTCTTATAAGACTCATCATGCTAAAGAGGACTAAAAGCTGATTTGTCAAATGTCATGGATTATGTCATTTGTCAACAAGGGAGGTGAAAATATGGTATTTGGAATATTTAAGATTCAAGGAAATACATATATTTATAAATACAGATATTTAAGGATTTAATTTAAGCAAATCAATCAATCATTCAAAGTTACTTATAGAACACGTTCCAAAATCTTGGAAGGTGACAAAAGTATTTTACTGAAGTAAAATCTTTCTGTTTTCTGTTTACAGTAAAAACAGGAAAGTTGTAGAGCGTTGAAACAGCTTCTCTTAGTTGAGAAGTGTGAGGCGTAGGGTGGAGTAGGATAATCTACGATAGGTATTTTTCCTTCTTTTTGACCGGAATGAAAAGAAGGGCCAAAAGAGGCTACATAACATCTCTCTCTGTTGGATTTTTCTAGAGTCCTGACATATGACGAGACGAAGTGTGGCCGTACTTGGGGGCAGGATGTCGTCAGAACCTTTTCCCACCAATATGAATGAAGTGGTGAACAAAAGAAAACCACAAATGGCGTAAATAAAGACCCAGGTGGGTTTTTGCATTCTGACAAACAAGTTATGTCTCAACAAAGTCATCTGAATGGACGAACCCTGGTTACTTTGAGATAATTCCATGGCCAGCACGATTCATGTCTGATTATAAATTGATTGTTTGATCATTGTCTTTTTTTTGTCGGCTCTCCTCGCACCCATTAGAAATTGTATCAACATCTTGAAATGTTTCTGTATGTTTTGGGCATTACCATTTTGAAAGAAAAAGAGAGGAAATGTTACAAAAAATGTCAATGTTATGTCAGTTAATTAATTAAGTTATTATTGGTGACAGAATCTGGGGAATGTGGCATAATTATGAGAGTCTCGATTGCACAAGGTCTCCAATAATGTCATCTGGAGGGATGTATAGGTCTCATTTTTCTCATTGTTGTGGTTCAAGAACTAAATTCATGAAAATTTCATCATGGACAATGAATTGATGAATAATGAGTTGTGTTTTATTGTCTTTATTTGCATTGCCTGCACCCCATACTGATGTGGAAAAAATATTTCTGGATCTAAAGTCTATGACATTGGTCTAATAATTTTATGTCAGTAATTATTAGAGTCAGGGAAGAGGTATTTTGCCCACTCTGATCCAGCTGCTGACTCCTCAGTAGTGACAAGTTTTTTGGTTAACCTTGAAATGAAGACATAACATCAGGGGACTGAAGACAGAAGCTGCTGGCAGAGAGGGCAGACATGATCTGGGTGCGAGAGAGTTTGAGCGTTGGCCCCGACGGGCTCATATTTAAAGTATGAAAAACGCAGATGCAAACTCCAGCCTCGTTCCTATGAAGGGAAGAAGAAATTTCTTTCCACAACAGCACTCATCGCCAACTTGTGTGCTGATCTCTATACTAGAGTGTGATCAGAGCTTTCTGATTGAGACTGCTTTATGATAAATGGTAAATGGCCTGTACTTGTGTAGCGTTTTGTCTAGTCCTAAGGACCCCAAAGTGCTTCACACTACATTAAGTCATTCACGCACACATTCACACACGGGTGATGGCAAACTACATTGTAGTAGCCCCGGCTGCAGAACGCAGAAAGGGGCGGGGTCGGGTCAGTTGTCAGACCCATAACATATTTGGCAACGGCACTGTTACATATCGGAACTGAAGGGGGCGATATTTGCAATATTACCCGCGGTCTCACATTTTCTTTCTTTTGAAATCATTATTGATTCCGGTCATTACTGGCACCATAATACATAAATTCTTATATTTGGACTCATTGATATTTGTGGTGTTCTTGTAGAGCTTCTTAAACATAGCTTAGCATCTTAGCATCATCACTTGGAAGCTACTGCTTCAAACCTTTCATTGTTCAACACCACAGAGCAGTCTTCTTCTTTATGTGCTAACCTGTTGCCATCAATGAGCTTCTCCAAAATATACTGCCCCCTGCTGCTTTTTTTTTATCATTACATTAACATTTCACTGCACATCAACAGTACTTTATTTTGTTTACATTGTTAATGCCGGTTTTAAAACTTTTTAAAAGTTACTGTTTATAATTTATTATGTAGACTATGCTTTTTTTGAGTGCAGTCTCTTTTATATTTCTATTGTTAATCAAATTAAAAGAGTTTTATTTTAAAAATCTTACTATCACTATTGAACTCTGGAAAGGATGAGGGTGCTATTAGGTAACCTTTTAAAATATATCTTCATTGACTGAACATTGCATTATAACATTTAGAGTGAATCTTTAGGATAGAAAAAAGTTGTAAAAAAACAAGTATATTTAAAAAAGCTATTTTATTACTAAAAATGCATACTTTCTTTTTTTTAAACATAAAGCACTAAAGGGTGGAGAAAAAGATAAAAACTAATTTAACCAAAGAGTTATTCTGGTTTTCACTTCATCACAAGCACCAAGAGTTTGAATAGTTTTAGGATTCTTAGTGTTTAACTGAATCAATGTGCTGCATAAATTCATGATTTTATCCAAGAAAAGATGGATGTGTTCTGTAAACTTGCATTTGTGGAAATTTTGCCCATAAGATAGAAAGGTTAAATACATATATGGTATTAATAAAATCGTTTTGAAGACTAAATAACACATTTTTACAAAACAGAACAAACAAAGAAACAAATCCTTTTACAATGTTTTCTGCAATAAACACACATAGAGTTTGCCATAAGTTTTACCATGAGGGCAAAACCAAAATCGATGAACAGCAGATTCTGTGTGAATATTTTAGAAACTACAGTTCACATCAATGTCTAATTTTACTCTGTACATTTACAGTTTCCCCCTTTGATTTGGCTCCGTTGTCCTGCTTCACAACATATAGGCCTGTCCAGCAGTATTATTTATCAAACTTTTGCTACAAACAGCAGTGGTTCCACACTTCTCAACAATTGATGAAGTAAGAGACTAAAATCAATTAATATATTTGGAAATATATTGTTTCTTAATTATGTCTTGTTTAACAATGTTCAAAAAATATGGTGTTTAAAAACAATGAAGAATAAATACAACATAATCATTCTTTACTGTCCCACAGAGGTCAAGTTCTGCTGTAATGGCAGCAAAGTGAAAGTGGTAATTGAAGCATCTAGATTCACATAAGAAAAAATATTAAAACAGAATTAAGAATAATATATGCATAGTAAGGACATAAATGACTAAACTAAAGTACTGTGCAGTTATTAAAAGTAAAAATTGGATACTCAGATTTGAGGAATGTGCAGCCGAGCTGGACAATTTATAAATATTTACAGAATGTGTATGTGTATTGGTAATGGTAAATGTGCAAAGGTAAAATAAACTACAATAGTTTAGTTGTAAATATATTGTGTTTCATAAGTTTAATGTTTTAACATTGACCCAAATCCATAAAGATTTCTAAGGGGAAAAAACCTGGGAACTAATATAGAAAATATCACCCCCTTCGGTTTCACACTTGCTCCACCAAGCCCTCTGACCACCACCAGTAGGCAAGGCAGGTTTAGTGCCTTGCCCAAGGACACAACAACCGAGACGGACGGAGAGAGGGTCCTAACCTACCTCCAGAGCCATGGTCACTTTAAGTGGTCAGCACGAATAGAATAACACGATATAAGTGTAGTTTACTACTACATTTATTTTTTCGCTTTACCACATTTTCAGTAAGTTTGCATTTAGTAAAATTAACCTTTAATGCATTTTTGACTATATCATGTCATATCATTAATTAAATTGTAATTTAGTTTTATTTCTATGTATTTGACTTATGTTCTAAATAAATTTCTTGTACTTAACTTATTTAATATTTTTGTGCTTATATCTGTCCCCAGTATGTACTGTCATTTGTGTATTGCTCATTTTATGTATCATTTTTACCCTAGTAAGTAAGTAAGTGAGTAGGTAAGTAAGTAAATTTGATTTGTAAAATACCTTCCTCAGACACAAAGTCAAAAAGTGCTTTACATTAGTCACAGTGAAGTTATACAAAGTATAAAAACAAGCATTAAAATCATAACATAAAAGCCTGAGAGAACAAAATGGTTTCAGCTGGTTGTTAAAAACCTCCACAGTCAGCAAAGCAAAACATAGTAAGAAGTCTGGGTGCTGTGCTTTAACTTGCAGAAGCTAAACTGATTATCTCTCCAGACTGGCAAAAAGGTATTACTGCAGTCCAAACGCGATGACACAAAAGCATGAAGAATGCTCTCTAAATCTGCTTTGGAGACAACGTCTCGTATTTTAGATTTTTTTTTTTTTGAAAGAAAAAGAATGAGAAATAGATCTGATGTGTGAGTCAAAGCCTACTGAACTGAAATATTTGAAATATTGTTGTGACAGATAGGTAGGTTTTGGCTATGAATAATTATGAATAATTGCTTAGGGCAATTATTATTAAGATTAACAATTGTATGTAAAAATCACCACATTTTGGGCACCATCCTGGGATCCAGGAAATTAATAATACCCAAATAGTTCAGTCTCAGGTAATGTTTATGATAACCTGACCCTGCCTGATAAGGCTGAGGTAATTAAACAATAACTAATGGAATAAGTTATTGGTGTTCTTTGAACAGCAAGTTACTACACATGCATGTGGAATAATAACAAGCACCGACTTTCCAAAATACAAGAGTTTGTTAGAAAAATAATTCAATTTTCAGTCACAATACTTTAATCAGTAAACTCACTAAGCTAGAAACACAGAACTAAACTACTAAGTAAAAGAATGAATAATAAACTATCTACCAAGAGCAAAACAGTAAAATGGACAATGCAAAGAAGAAACAATAACCAATAAATTGATTATGATGTCACAGTTCAGTATGAACATGTATACTTAAAGACCAAGACTTGTATTTCTAGATAACTGTACGTGTGAACTATACGCCAGAGCAGAACTGCCTTCTTTGAGTATATGTAGGTACTCACATTGTATATCCTTGATTTACAAGACTCTTCTTGACCTTGTGCCAACTTAATTAAGCTATCTCTTATAAAGAACAAGAAGTCATTATGCTCTTTGTTCTTGTGACATTTATCTTCTGGTTGTTCCCCATATTAGAACCAATTTGGGGAAACAACCTTTTAGTTGTGCTGTCCCCTCTGCCTGGAATATTTTACAATCTGAGTTGAAGTTGACAAATTTGATGGTTTTTGTGCTTTTTATGCAATTTTACGTGTTTTTTATGCTATCCTAAAAAAACAAACAGCAAGTCTCTTTTGAACAGTGCTTCTGTTTCTAATTTGTTACCCTTCTACTTTATAACTACGGTTTTTAACTAAAACCAAGGAGCTTGTGCTGGGAGAAAAGTCAAGGGATCCTGTTCCAGTCACTCAGCATCCACGGACAGGTAGTGGAGCAGGTTCAGTGTTTTAAGTACCTGGGGATAGAGACTGACACCTGTCTATCCTTTTCTGAACATGTAAGCTCCATCTATAAAAAAGCACAACAGCACCTTCACCTACTTAGGAAACTAAGAGGCTTCAACATAAGCAAAGTCCTTCTAACTCTTGTTTACAGATCTCTCATTCAATCCATTCTCACCTATAACATTTCAACCTGGTTTAATTTCCTAACCATCAAAACTCTCCCGCATAATAAATCAGGCAAGCAAAATAATAAGAACACCCAAACTTCCTCTGGCTGAACTATACAGGCGCTCGGTGGTGAGGAAAGCCACTCTCATCACTGATGACACTTCTAACCCCCTGTACCACTTTTTTACTCTTCTGCCATCAGGCAAGCGATACAGAACCGCACTGGCTCACAAAAACATTTACAAGAAGTAATTTATTCCATCTGCAATAACCGTTTTAAACAGAGTAAAATAGACTGTACTGTTTGTGCTGGATATGCTGTGGATGTGTTTTTAAATGTGCTTCTTTTTAAGGATGTTTTTAATGGGATGATTTTACTTTTACGAAGCCATTTCGAAGATGAATTTCTGTTTTTATTGTTAAACAGACAATAAAGTTATCTATCTATCTATCTATCTATCTATCTATCTATCTATCTATCTATCTATCTATCTATCTATCTATCTATCTATCTATCTATCTATCTATCTATCTATCTATCTATCTATCTATCTATCTATCTATCTATCTATCTATCTGTCTGTCTGTCTGTCTGTCTGTCTGTCTGTCTGTCTGTCTGTCTGTCTGTCTGTCTGTCTGAAAGAGTTTTAGGAGTGAAGCTAAGTTAGTTTAAACAAATTGTAATTAGTGTAAGACTAATTAGCAGCTTATTTGTGTTTAAACAACCAATTCACAATGCAAAGCAGACGTGAAGACCAAAAACATTCTTTGGAGGAAGTATTGTTTTTTTAAGTCATTTGCTGAATTACTAATCAATAATATTTGGAGAATTGATTCTATTTTATGGTCACCGCAGTGATTGATCTAATTTAATATTTAGACATACTAAGGTTACTTTGGTTTCAAAAACGATTTATACAATCAGTTTTCTGTTTAAACTATCTATTTTAAAGCCGATCTGTATTTTGAAAACAGAGGAGGAGCTCATTTATGTAGCGCAGCTTAGAGCCATTCTGTTTTAGCTTAGCACCAAAGAACAAAGGAAAAACTCTGGTCAAAACAAGTGTAACTCATGTTGCATGATTTAAAACGACTCTTTATATCAGTCAGAATCATTTGAAAACACTGGTCATACCCAAACAATTGAAGAAATGAATTATTACAAATGCAGCAAAAACAAAAGGAAATAGACAAAATAAACAAACATGCACACAGGGTGGACAATGACTCATATCCTATGATTCACATTTTACCATTCAGAATAAATAGACACACTGTTGCACCTTTTTTAGCAAAGCTTTTAATTATTTTAATCACCATTTAGCTCATATGAGTTAATATATATGGCAAACTATCACTTTGGTTGTGCCTTTTAATTGACTTTATGGCTACAGTTCACTTCATATAAGCCCTGCATGACAGTAATGGATGATGATAATATAAATATGCGCATTTATTATCTGTCACAGGAAAGAACAAAAAGCTCTCTTTTTCATACTGAATGAACTGCATGATATGAAGTTTCAGGTTGAGAATTAGCGGACAGTATGTTATTCCTGGGAATGCATGGGTTCTCTACAGGTTGCCCATTTACTTCCCACAGTCCAAAAACAAGTGTGTTAATTAGTCTCTGTAAATGCCCTTTAGTAGTGTGTTGTGTGTGCATGGTGGTTTGTCCTGTGTGACTCTGCAATGTCCTGTGAGGAACTGGAGACTTATCCATGATGTACCCAGCCTCTCGCCCAAATACTGTTGGAGGTAGGCTTCAGTCCCCCTGCAACCCTCCAGAGAAAACTGGGAATCAACATAGAAAGGATGGGCAAAATTTGGAAAATAAATAAATCTCTCAGACTAGGGTCAACAATAAGGTTGCTTCTACACTAACATGGCTAAGGTTATACAGGGTATATCCTACCTAACCTTATACCTGTCTACACACACACAAAGCATCGTTTACGACCCCCTCCCCCCTCTTCCCGCTGGCACAACCGCGACCTAGTAGGCATGGTTGGCTGTGGCTCAGTACAACATGTAGTCAGTAAATGTGTATCAAAGTCTCCGCAAGATGATTCATGATTAAGATGATTAAGATGATTCTACAATTGGGGGGTCAGATCGTCCGGACAAATATAGACTTTGATCAAATGGGAAATTACTGCATGGTTTAAGAATCAGTGATCATGCACAGCTGGGTTTTGGGGAGACTTTAACAGATAAATCACGCAATGAAGTAATGCTTGCTGGACTGATTCATTCTTAGAATTATCATCACAGGAACATACATACACACTTAAGAGAAACAGAGAGCTTGATAAAGATTTTTTTTTTCTGAATGGCTAAGACAGATAAGGATAACTTGGAACTAAGGTTATATTAATTTACATTAATGCTGTCTCTTTTTCTTTTTTCTTCCTACTGGCTCAAGCAGGGGGGAACCTGCAGGAGGAAGCCACAGAGAAATCTGCTGCAACTGTTAAGTTTTCTTGATTTTTTAATATTAGCACATGCAGAGATGTGAATGTACTTGGAATGCATTTAGTGCTGAGGCACTAAGCGGTTTTAGTGAGAGAAAGACAAATTTTGTTTGGGTTTGTTTTTGGAAAACATGTGAGATAACCTATAACCTAAATTCTTGAGACAGTACCAGCAGACAGAAAATAACTTTGATTGCTTTGATTTCAGAACCTCACAAATCTCTGAAAGTTCAGAAAAATTGGTTAATTTGAAATTTGTGAAGAATTAAATAATGGTTGGGGGTTTGCGAGAAATAAAAATATGACTGATTGTGAACTGACTGACTGACTTCTGTGTGTGGTGTTTGTCTTGTGTGAGATGTCCCTGTTTAAATGTTTGTTTATGAGTAATGATGTTTATGTTGAATTTATAAATATAATTGTGCATTGAAGTTTGTTTCCACGTGGTCCCTGAGATAATGAATGAATTATGTGATAATTTGATGTGTCAACATAATGCTTATGTCACCTGAACTGAAATTGAGTGCGCTTTTAAAGGGAAAATAAAGGTGATTCCATGAAGCTGTTTTGAAAATAAGTCGACCCAAGGAAAAAGAGAAGCAAGGTCTCGAAAACCATTATTAAACGGTAGGCTAAAAACAAGAGCTTAAACAAGAACTTAAAATGAGAGAAGAAGCATGCCTAAAAAATACAGGAGAAAAACTATGACTTTCAATTTAAGGACTATAAACTTCTCGTAGACTGACAAAAGTAAAAATAGCATTTGAATGCCTGGAGGAATAAAAGCACTTTTATAAGGAGAAAATAACTTTTAAAAACTGCTTAAAAGTTGCTCAAAATGAAAAAAAGACTTACAGATAAGGGAATATCTGCTTTTCTGGGAGAAAAAAAAACATTGGGAGTAAAATGAAATATTATGGGTGTTCAGAGCCAGCTTTTGGAAAATTAGTCTTATAAGACTCATCATGCTAAAGAGGACTAAAAGCTGATTTGTCAAATGTCATGGATTATGTCATTTGTCAACAAGGGAGGTGAAAATATGGTATTTGGAATATTTAAGATTCAAGGAAATACATATATTTATAAATACAGATATTTAAGGATTTAATTTAAGCAAATCAATCAATCATTCAAAGTTACTTATAGAACACGTTCCAAAATCTTGGAAGGTGACAAAAGTATTTTACTGAAGTAAAATCTTTCTGTTTTCTGTTTACAGTAAAAACAGGAAAGTTGTAGAGCGTTGAAACAGCTTCTCTTAGTTGAGAAGTGTGAGGCGTAGGGTGGAGTAGGATAATCTACGATAGGTATTTTTCCTTCTTTTTGACCGGAATGAAAAGAAGGGCCAAAAGAGGCTACATAACATCTCTCTCTGTTGGATTTTTCTAGAGTCCTGACATATGACGAGACGAAGTGTGGCCGTACTTGGGGGCAGGATGTCGTCAGAACCTTTTCCCACCAATATGAATGAAGTGGTGAACAAAAGAAAACCACAAATGGCGTAAATAAAGACCCAGGTGGGTTTTTGCATTCTGACAAACAAGTTATGTCTCAACAAAGTCATCTGAATGGACGAACCCTGGTTACTTTGAGATAATTCCATGGCCAGCACGATTCATGTCTGATTATAAATTGATTGTTTGATCATTGTCTTTTTTTTGTCGGCTCTCCTCGCACCCATTAGAAATTGTATCAACATCTTGAAATGTTTCTGTATGTTTTGGGCATTACCATTTTGAAAGAAAAAGAGAGGAAATGTTACAAAAAATGTCAATGTTATGTCAGTTAATTAATTAAGTTATTATTGGTGACAGAATCTGGGGAATGTGGCATAATTATGAGAGTCTCGATTGCACAAGGTCTCCAATAATGTCATCTGGAGGGATGTATAGGTCTCATTTTTCTCATTGTTGTGGTTCAAGAACTAAATTCATGAAAATTTCATCATGGACAATGAATTGATGAATAATGAGTTGTGTTTTATTGTCTTTATTTGCATTGCCTGCACCCCATACTGATGTGGAAAAAATATTTCTGGATCTAAAGTCTATGACATTGGTCTAATAATTTTATGTCAGTAATTATTAGAGTCAGGGAAGAGGTATTTTGCCCACTCTGATCCAGCTGCTGACTCCTCAGTAGTGACAAGTTTTTTGGTTAACCTTGAAATGAAGACATAACATCAGGGGACTGAAGACAGAAGCTGCTGGCAGAGAGGGCAGACATGATCTGGGTGCGAGAGAGTTTGAGCGTTGGCCCCGACGGGCTCATATTTAAAGTATGAAAAACGCAGATGCAAACTCCAGCCTCGTTCCTATGAAGGGAAGAAGAAATTTCTTTCCACAACAGCACTCATCGCCAACTTGTGTGCTGATCTCTATACTAGAGTGTGATCAGAGCTTTCTGATTGAGACTGCTTTATGATAAATGGTAAATGGCCTGTACTTGTGTAGCGTTTTGTCTAGTCCTAAGGACCCCAAAGTGCTTCACACTACATTAAGTCATTCACGCACACATTCACACACGGGTGATGGCAAACTACATTGTAGTAGCCCCGGCTGCAGAACGCAGAAAGGGGCGGGGTCGGGTCAGTTGTCAGACCCATAACATATTTGGCAACGGCACTGTTACATATCGGAACTGAAGGGGGCGATATTTGCAATATTACCCGCGGTCTCACATTTTCTTTCTTTTGAAATCATTATTGATTCCGGTCATTACTGGCACCATAATACATAAATTCTTATATTTGGACTCATTGATATTTGTGGTGTTCTTGTAGAGCTTCTTAAACATAGCTTAGCATCTTAGCATCATCACTTGGAAGCTACTGCTTCAAACCTTTCATTGTTCAACACCACAGAGCAGTCTTCTTCTTTATGTGCTAACCTGTTGCCATCAATGAGCTTCTCCAAAATATACTGCCCCCTGCTGCTTTTTTTTTATCATTACATTAACATTTCACTGCACATCAACAGTACTTTATTTTGTTTACATTGTTAATGCCGGTTTTAAAACTTTTTAAAAGTTACTGTTTATAATTTATTATGTAGACTATGCTTTTTTTGAGTGCAGTCTCTTTTATATTTCTATTGTTAATCAAATTAAAAGAGTTTTATTTTAAAAATCTTACTATCACTATTGAACTCTGGAAAGGATGAGGGTGCTATTAGGTAACCTTTTAAAATATATCTTCATTGACTGAACATTGCATTATAACATTTAGAGTGAATCTTTAGGATAGAAAAAAGTTGTAAAAAAACAAGTATATTTAAAAAAGCTATTTTATTACTAAAAATGCATACTTTCTTTTTTTTAAACATAAAGCACTAAAGGGTGGAGAAAAAGATAAAAACTAATTTAACCAAAGAGTTATTCTGGTTTTCACTTCATCACAAGCACCAAGAGTTTGAATAGTTTTAGGATTCTTAGTGTTTAACTGAATCAATGTGCTGCATAAATTCATGATTTTATCCAAGAAAAGATGGATGTGTTCTGTAAACTTGCATTTGTGGAAATTTTGCCCATAAGATAGAAAGGTTAAATACATATATGGTATTAATAAAATCGTTTTGAAGACTAAATAACACATTTTTACAAAACAGAACAAACAAAGAAACAAATCCTTTTACAATGTTTTCTGCAATAAACACACATAGAGTTTGCCATAAGTTTTACCATGAGGGCAAAACCAAAATCGATGAACAGCAGATTCTGTGTGAATATTTTAGAAACTACAGTTCACATCAATGTCTAATTTTACTCTGTACATTTACAGTTTCCCCCTTTGATTTGGCTCCGTTGTCCTGCTTCACAACATATAGGCCTGTCCAGCAGTATTATTTATCAAACTTTTGCTACAAACAGCAGTGGTTCCACACTTCTCAACAATTGATGAAGTAAGAGACTAAAATCAATTAATATATTTGGAAATATATTGTTTCTTAATTATGTCTTGTTTAACAATGTTCAAAAAATATGGTGTTTAAAAACAATGAAGAATAAATACAACATAATCATTCTTTACTGTCCCACAGAGGTCAAGTTCTGCTGTAATGGCAGCAAAGTGAAAGTGGTAATTGAAGCATCTAGATTCACATAAGAAAAAATATTAAAACAGAATTAAGAATAATATATGCATAGTAAGGACATAAATGACTAAACTAAAGTACTGTGCAGTTATTAAAAGTAAAAATTGGATACTCAGATTTGAGGAATGTGCAGCCGAGCTGGACAATTTATAAATATTTACAGAATGTGTATGTGTATTGGTAATGGTAAATGTGCAAAGGTAAAATAAACTACAATAGTTTAGTTGTAAATATATTGTGTTTCATAAGTTTAATGTTTTAACATTGACCCAAATCCATAAAGATTTCTAAGGGGAAAAAACCTGGGAACTAATATAGAAAATATCACCCCCTTCGGTTTCACACTTGCTCCACCAAGCCCTCTGACCACCACCAGTAGGCAAGGCAGGTTTAGTGCCTTGCCCAAGGACACAACAACCGAGACGGACGGAGAGAGGGTCCTAACCTACCTCCAGAGCCATGGTCACTTTAAGTGGTCAGCACGAATAGAATAACACGATATAAGTGTAGTTTACTACTACATTTATTTTTTCGCTTTACCACATTTTCAGTAAGTTTGCATTTAGTAAAATTAACCTTTAATGCATTTTTGACTATATCATGTCATATCATTAATTAAATTGTAATTTAGTTTTATTTCTATGTATTTGACTTATGTTCTAAATAAATTTCTTGTACTTAACTTATTTAATATTTTTGTGCTTATATCTGTCCCCAGTATGTACTGTCATTTGTGTATTGCTCATTTTATGTATCATTTTTACCCTAGTAAGTAAGTAAGTGAGTAGGTAAGTAAGTAAATTTGATTTGTAAAATACCTTCCTCAGACACAAAGTCAAAAAGTGCTTTACATTAGTCACAGTGAAGTTATACAAAGTATAAAAACAAGCATTAAAATCATAACATAAAAGCCTGAGAGAACAAAATGGTTTCAGCTGGTTGTTAAAAACCTCCACAGTCAGCAAAGCAAAACATAGTAAGAAGTCTGGGTGCTGTGCTTTAACTTGCAGAAGCTAAACTGATTATCTCTCCAGACTGGCAAAAAGGTATTACTGCAGTCCAAACGCGATGACACAAAAGCATGAAGAATGCTCTCTAAATCTGCTTTGGAGACAACGTCTCGTATTTTAGATTTTTTTTTTTTTGAAAGAAAAAGAATGAGAAATAGATCTGATGTGTGAGTCAAAGCCTACTGAACTGAAATATTTGAAATATTGTTGTGACAGATAGGTAGGTTTTGGCTATGAATAATTATGAATAATTGCTTAGGGCAATTATTATTAAGATTAACAATTGTATGTAAAAATCACCACATTTTGGGCACCATCCTGGGATCCAGGAAATTAATAATACCCAAATAGTTCAGTCTCAGGTAATGTTTATGATAACCTGACCCTGCCTGATAAGGCTGAGGTAATTAAACAATAACTAATGGAATAAGTTATTGGTGTTCTTTGAACAGCAAGTTACTACACATGCATGTGGAATAATAACAAGCACCGACTTTCCAAAATACAAGAGTTTGTTAGAAAAATAATTCAATTTTCAGTCACAATACTTTAATCAGTAAACTCACTAAGCTAGAAACACAGAACTAAACTACTAAGTAAAAGAATGAATAATAAACTATCTACCAAGAGCAAAACAGTAAAATGGACAATGCAAAGAAGAAACAATAACCAATAAATTGATTATGATGTCACAGTTCAGTATGAACATGTATACTTAAAGACCAAGACTTGTATTTCTAGATAACTGTACGTGTGAACTATACGCCAGAGCAGAACTGCCTTCTTTGAGTATATGTAGGTACTCACATTGTATATCCTTGATTTACAAGACTCTTCTTGACCTTGTGCCAACTTAATTAAGCTATCTCTTATAAAGAACAAGAAGTCATTATGCTCTTTGTTCTTGTGACATTTATCTTCTGGTTGTTCCCCATATTAGAACCAATTTGGGGAAACAACCTTTTAGTTGTGCTGTCCCCTCTGCCTGGAATATTTTACAATCTGAGTTGAAGTTGACAAATTTGATGGTTTTTGTGCTTTTTATGCAATTTTACGTGTTTTTTATGCTATCCTAAAAAAACAAACAGCAAGTCTCTTTTGAACAGTGCTTCTGTTTCTAATTTGTTACCCTTCTACTTTATAACTACGGTTTTTAACTAAAACCAAGGAGCTTGTGCTGGGAGAAAAGTCAAGGGATCCTGTTCCAGTCACTCAGCATCCACGGACAGGTAGTGGAGCAGGTTCAGTGTTTTAAGTACCTGGGGATAGAGACTGACACCTGTCTATCCTTTTCTGAACATGTAAGCTCCATCTATAAAAAAGCACAACAGCACCTTCACCTACTTAGGAAACTAAGAGGCTTCAACATAAGCAAAGTCCTTCTAACTCTTGTTTACAGATCTCTCATTCAATCCATTCTCACCTATAACATTTCAACCTGGTTTAATTTCCTAACCATCAAAACTCTCCCGCATAATAAATCAGGCAAGCAAAATAATAAGAACACCCAAACTTCCTCTGGCTGAACTATACAGGCGCTCGGTGGTGAGGAAAGCCACTCTCATCACTGATGACACTTCTAACCCCCTGTACCACTTTTTTACTCTTCTGCCATCAGGCAAGCGATACAGAACCGCACTGGCTCACAAAAACATTTACAAGAAGTAATTTATTCCATCTGCAATAACCGTTTTAAACAGAGTAAAATAGACTGTACTGTTTGTGCTGGATATGCTGTGGATGTGTTTTTAAATGTGCTTCTTTTTAAGGATGTTTTTAATGGGATGATTTTACTTTTACGAAGCCATTTCGAAGATGAATTTCTGTTTTTATTGTTAAACAGACAATAAAGTTATCTATCTATCTATCTATCTATCTATCTATCTATCTATCTATCTATCTATCTATCTATCTATCTATCTATCTATCTATCTATCTATCTATCTATCTATCTATCTATCTATCTATCTATCTATCTATCTATCTATCTATCTATCTGTCTGTCTGTCTGTCTGTCTGTCTGTCTGTCTGTCTGTCTGTCTGTCTGTCTGTCTGTCTGAAAGAGTTTTAGGAGTGAAGCTAAGTTAGTTTAAACAAATTGTAATTAGTGTAAGACTAATTAGCAGCTTATTTGTGTTTAAACAACCAATTCACAATGCAAAGCAGACGTGAAGACCAAAAACATTCTTTGGAGGAAGTATTGTTTTTTTAAGTCATTTGCTGAATTACTAATCAATAATATTTGGAGAATTGATTCTATTTTATGGTCACCGCAGTGATTGATCTAATTTAATATTTAGACATACTAAGGTTACTTTGGTTTCAAAAACGATTTATACAATCAGTTTTCTGTTTAAACTATCTATTTTAAAGCCGATCTGTATTTTGAAAACAGAGGAGGAGCTCATTTATGTAGCGCAGCTTAGAGCCATTCTGTTTTAGCTTAGCACCAAAGAACAAAGGAAAAACTCTGGTCAAAACAAGTGTAACTCATGTTGCATGATTTAAAACGACTCTTTATATCAGTCAGAATCATTTGAAAACACTGGTCATACCCAAACAATTGAAGAAATGAATTATTACAAATGCAGCAAAAACAAAAGGAAATAGACAAAATAAACAAACCTTAATTTGTCTATCTTAAATTAATTTATCTATGTCCAGACACAACCATACTTGAACGATTCCTAGATCCCCATTGATAAAGCAGAGAAAATAGCACTGTAGTTAGTCAGTTAGGAGCAGCTGCGTGGGGTCAAGGCTAGCAGTGAGGCTTCAGGGTGCGGGGGTGCTGGCCACCGTTAGCCAAAACTCGGGTTCGTCCAGTTCAGTTTCCCAATCTTCTCCCATGGACCGGTCCATTTTCACAGGCAGCCTTCAGCTCAGCAGCACTTGGCTCAGCGGTGAGCAGCTCTGGGCTTATGCAGCCTGGAGCAGCGTGTCAGAGAGACAACTGTAATTAAAAGATTCTTTCTGCAGGTCTTTAACAAGTCCGATTCAGGTCTAATTCCAGCCAGATACAATTCACTTGATCAGCGATCAGCAGGCTGCTGTGTATGTTGGATCCAATGAGTTTGGATCTGCTCCCTTTCGCTCGCCAGCAAGGATGAAAGTCCAAAGCGCCGATTTCTCTACCGATGCAACATAGGTGGACTCACTCACGCACTGTTGCCTTGCAGCAAGAAGGCCTGGGTTCGAATCCCGGCCTGGGGTCTTTCTGCATGGAGTGGGTGCGTGGGTTCCCTCCAGGTACTCTGGCATCCTCACAGTCCAAAAACATGACTGTTAGGTGAATTGGTCTCTCTAAATTGCCCTTATGTGTGAGTGTGAGTGTGTGCGTGCATTGTTGTTTGTCCTGCATGGTTGTTTGTCCTGCATGTCTCTGTGTTGCCCTGTGATGGACTGGTGACCTGTCCAGGGTGTACCCCGCCTCTCGCCCCATGACTGCTGGAGATAGGCACCAGCAACCCTGCATAGGATGGATGGGTACAGATAATGGATGGATGGATGGATGGATGGATGGATGGATGGATGGATGGATGGATGGATGGATGGATGGATGGATGGATGGATGGATGGATGGATGGATGGATGGATGGATGGATGGATGGATGGATGGATTTCCCATGAAGCCCTCCATTTCCTGTTGAAAGCGAAATGCATTTTGGGATTAGTTCGTTCTGAGTAGGTTTGTCTGTGTTATGGTCCAGTAAGCACAGCTGTACTACGACAATATTTTATGGTCATTGACAAAAGCATAACAGAACGATCTGCTATGTTTTGTTTCTACAGTGTTTCTTTTTATTTTTCTCTCACTTGGTTAAATAAAAGAAAAGGTACAATCTGATTAATTGATCTAGTTGATTCAGGCTACACAAGCATTTTTGTTATTTTTTATAAATTAAAAAAATTATTATTATAGTACTATTATTATTGTTATTATTAATCTTTTTATTATTATTATATTATTATTATATGAATAGTGAAAGCAAATCTCTGTCTACTATATGTGATGTAGATACAAAGAAAAGGTAATACAGCACTTTATATCAGATTAAGGATTAAGATTTGGGATTATGTCCAAATCCCCAAATTTGGGAAAGAAACAGCCAGAGTGATGGCGGAAAAGATATAATCGATTCATCCCAGGTAAAAAGACAGACAGTGACACTGTTTTTCTTTTTTTTTTCAGGCTGCATCGCTATCTCCCCCCTGCAGGCATTTCTTATTTCAGGTCTGGCAGATTATATGAAGAGCTGATGCAATTTGGCGTTAGCAGGGTGGTTCTTTTTTTTCTTCTTTTTTGTTTTCTGCATGAATAACAAAGATGACTTGTTTCCAACGCTGGAAGCATGCCTCAGATGTTAAATCATTGATATATTGGGGAGACTTCTTACTTGTAGGTAGGTCAACATCTTTTCGGGTGGTTAAGGAAGAGGTGAGGCTGGGGGAGGGAGGTGAATGTAGATGGGGGTGTATCTCTGCATAATGCTCCAGCGAGCTGATTTTTTGTGCATGAAATGACTTGACATCCTCTCGACCACCGAGTGCGAGGCAGCGTGCCTGTGCGCGTCCAGGGAGAGGGAGAGGGAGAGAGAGAAGCAACTTAGTTACCGAGGATCGCTGCCGTGTCTCCTCCGGCACAGCGAGCTGAAAGAGAAGCATTTGGCAGTTATGGTTGATCAGCGTTTCTTTCATTCCCTCACGTGCATTAGTGACGACGGCTGCTTCTATTTCTGTTTCGTTTCGAAGGATTAAAATAAAAAAGATGCTCTGAAGCACCCAGGAAATACCCTACATCTTCTTCGATGTGAGTGAGGTATGTATTTCCAGCTGGAGTTGGAGAGAAAATTATGCTGGCTGTCTGCACTGGATGTAGGAAATATAAATTTCTGTTAACCTGATGTAGTTAACATATATGGTTCCATTGAAAGCTTGTGTTTAATTGCATTTTCACGTATCAGCAAAATGGCTTCTCCTCAAAGACATTTGTTTTTTTCTTAAGTGCTGCTCTGACCTCGTTTTTTTTTCCTTTTCTTTGCACTGCTTGAAGAAGTTGCTTTAAATTCATAGAGAAGTTTTCTCATTGTAGGAACAAATCTTGACTCATGAGCTTTCTGATGTGAGAGTTGCTGCCACATTTGCATTACTATGTGTTTTTTTAATTCTAGATGACACTAAGGATACTTTAGAAGCACTGCAAGTTTGGCGATTATTTGCAGGAAAATGCAGCTTTGGATTCCATATATTTTGCTCGGTGCAACATCGGTGGGTACCATTGAGATGTCTGGCCATTATGGGGAAATCTGTCAAGAACTGTGTGCCTGTGAGGAAAGAGAAGGGATGCTCACAGTGAGCTGTGAAAACAGAGGAATTGCAAGACTCTCTGACATAAGCCCAGCACTCTTCTCCCAGTATCAACTGCTACTTACTGGAAATCTTTTGACAAAGATTTCTACCAATGATTTTGCTGAGTACAAAGGACTTACAACATTACATCTTGGAAATAATGAAATATCTGAAGTTAAAGCTGGAGCTTTTAATGGACTGCAGGGATTAAAACGATTGCATCTCAATAATAACAAAATTGATGCCTTGAAGGAAGAATTTTTTTATGGCCTTGAAAATCTGGAGTATTTACAGATTGATTATAATTACATCATTCATGTTGAGCAAAATGTCTTCAGCAGACTTCGACATCTGGAGGTTTTGATTCTGAATGACAATTTGATATCTAGCCTGCCTGTAAACATTTTCCAGTTTGTACCATTGACTCATTTAGACCTAAGAGGTAATCAGCTCAAAGTGCTTCCCTACATAGGTCTGCTGGAGCACATGAACAGCGTCGTGGAGTTACAGCTGGAGGAGAATCCGTGGAATTGCTCCTGTGAGTTGATTGCTCTTAAGACTTGGCTGGAAAGCATTTCGTACACAGCCTTGGTTGGGGACGTGGTTTGTGAGTTCCCCTTTCGGCTTCATGGGAGAGACCTTGATGAGGTTTCAAAACAAGAGCTGTGTCCAAGGAGAGCCATCGCAGAGTATGAGATGCCGCCTCCACCTCATTTGGGCGGGGATGCATACTACAGGACCACGCCAGCTGTCGGTGCCTCCTTCACTGCATCTGTCATCGCAAGATCCTCGTCAAGACCAACCAAGGGACCTCGTCAGTCAGCCAAATTAAAATCAAAACCCACCGCCCGCATACCCTCAAATAAGCCACAGAATTATGGTCAAATTATTTCTTATCAGACCAAATCTCCAGTGCCTTTAGATTGCCCAACTGCCTGCACTTGCAATCTCCAGATTTCAGACCTTGGGCTGAATGTGAACTGCCAGGAGAGAAAGATTGAACAGATCTCTGATCTGAATCCCAAACCATACAACCCCAAAAAGATGTATCTCACAGGGAATTACATCCCTGTGGTGCGTCGTTCAGATTTTATTGAGGCGACTGGATTAGATTTGCTTCATCTTGGTAACAATAGGATAGCTAGGGTAGATGACAGAGCTTTTGGGGATTTGACATATCTGCGAAGACTTTATCTTAATGGGAATTTGATTGACCATCTTAGAGCCAATATGTTTTATGGACTAGATAGTCTACAGTTCTTATATTTAGAGTACAATGTCATTAAAGAAGTAACTGCTGACACTTTCCAGCATGTCCCAAAACTTCAACTTCTTTTTTTAAACAATAATCTCTTAAAAACTTTGCCAGAAGGTACCTTTAATGGCTTGACATTAGCCAGACTAAATCTTCGTAACAACCACTTGCGGTATCTTCCAGTCAGGGGTGTACTTGATCAACTCACAGCCCTTGTTCAAGTTGATTTTTATGAAAATCCCTGGGATTGCTCTTGCAATATACTAGACTTAAAAATGTGGTTGGAGCAGCTCAGCATAGGCACAGTTGTAAACAATGTCATCTGTGGCTCCCCCAAGAAGCTGGCTGGGGAAGATATGAGATACATTAAGACAACTAATTTCTGCCCTAATAACTCTGATATACTTGCTTCTATGATTCCACCCTCCGAGGAATCCTTTCCGGGAAGCACTATCACTATAGAAACATCCTTAGACTCCGACACTCACCTCAACACCATTCCTTTATCTGTAATGATTCTCGCCCTTCTCCTCTTATTTATTGTGTCTGTGTTCGTGGCTGCGGGATTGTTTGTGGCTACAAAAAAGAGACACCAGAAGAGTCAAAGTGAGCAGAACGAATCAATGAATGCTTGCATTAGTTCTCTCAACATGGAGTATGGCCTTTACAAAAAGGGATCTATTCCCAAAGTAAGAACATCAGCTGGGCATGTCTATGAGTATATCCCACCTCCCACTGAAGCCACATGCAGAACTGCTGCTCAAACCCCCATGGACAACAAATCAGTGGATGGATTTAGAGACTTTGACGAGTTAAGCAGCGCCTTTCTGGGGAACCTAGATGAAGAGGAGGCCAGTAATGTGATAAGCTCGGAGTTCAGCGGCACCACTCCAGAGCCTCTCAACAAGCCCTCCACCCCTTACCGAGACGATCCATGCTACTATAGAGACATACTCGAGCCTGACAAGAACAGACGCCACAGCAATACTTTACCTTGTAGGCATGGTGCACACTCATCAAATCAGTATACCTCAGACTTTGATGCAAGGCATCAATACGTGCACCCAGAGAGGATACAACAGACAATAATGTATTGTACAGCACCGAATTCCATTTATGTGGAACCCAACAGAAGTGAGTACTGGGAACTGAAAGCAAAGCTTCATCTGGATCCAGATTACCTTGAGGTTCTGGAAAAACGAACTACATTCACACAGTTTTAGACACTTGTCCTACTAATGATCAGAGTAGATCCATTTGTGTGATATACTCGATGAAATTTAAAAAATGGAAAATTTTCTCAACTCAGCAAACTGCAGTGCAAGATATTAAATGCTTTTCTGGGAATTATGCTTTACAGAGCCATTGATACAAGGGGGCCGTTATTCATTTGGCATCACTTAACACTTCAGTCCAGTGTGGTTTGCAGTTTAGTTTGAGTGGGCAAATATGAACATAAAACTACAGATTCAGGGCTCTTATGACTCACTCTATCACGGAATTCACCCTGGAGAGTATCACTGACAATAATTTGAGACTGAGCTTTAACTCTCAAATTGGCTGCATTTTGTGAGGATGAATTATCCATGCAGACAATATGTTCTTGACCCCTAAATAAGCTTATATTATTTGATGGAGATACATGTATGGCAGCTTGTTCTGCCTGTTTTTGTACTTTTTTTGTATGAAACTCATGCATCCAAGTCCAAGTTAAATTTTATTGATTTAATTGCTGTTACAAAGTTTATCGTACAAGATGCACAACAGGGGCAAATGATAAGGATTATCTGTATAATGATAATATTACACAAACCTCATTTGAATACTTCTGGTGATAGCTTCTCATCTCTCAACCAGCAAATGTTTTGGATTAAGTTAATACTTGTTAATACTTGACTACGATTAGTAACCAAAACAATTTATTCGTTCAGTTGTTCAGTTCAGTTATACTGCAAATTTGTACAAATGTAGTTTCTGCCATTTTACACCTAAATGTACATCTATTTTAAACATTTTCTTAAATCAACACCAAAGCAATCTAAAAACTGAAAATAAATAACAAGAATATGCAAAGAAAATCCTGTTAAATGTTTCATTTGTACTACCTGTATTCCTTGTGTATCTGTGCAGCTGTATTCCCACAACACCCATTTAATATTTACTATACATTAAGAATCCAATCTGCTCAGTGTGACTAAGCATGAAATAGAGCTGCTGACCCGTAACAAGACACCTTGCCAGTGTCAGATTTGTCTTAATTTAGATTAGGAAATCACATAATTCAGCTCAGCTTCATCAAAGAAAGGACATCAGTGATAAATTAGCTGATTGCAATTGAAAAAAATGTTGTTTAAATTAGTGAGTAAATTATTAATGATCCAGCCGAGTCTTTTTTAGGCTTGTGAAGGGCTGCAATGTGATTTTTTTTAACCTACCAGGTTAGAATGTATATAGCAATAACAAAATGAGAAACCTGACACTCCAGAAATAGAGATCTTCCCCTGAGTCCAACTCTTTGTCAAACTAAACTTACACATGGTATTTTGGATGTTTACTTTAGTTTGTCCTAATGTATTCTTTATTTTTTAGGACCTGCACTATACATACAAGCAAAGAAGGTCATCTTTTAAGTAAGACTTAAACCCATTACCTTAAAAAAAGAGAAAGCAAAACTCTGAATTTGAGGTTATCAAATGTGCTGGAATAAAGTTACAAGGTGGTGTATTTTAATTCAAAAGTCAACCCCTTTTAAAACGTTGTTAATCTAAGTTTTGCACGTTAATGCTGAGGTTTATGGATTTTATCTTGTTTCTGTGATATAGACAAAGGTCAAGTAAATAAGCAAGTCAGTAATTTTTATTTATATAAAAGTCATCTCACATGAAATCATAGAGAGCTTCACCAAGGAAAAACATAGTATAAATATAAAATGTTATGTAAAAACAAATCATGAAAACAGAAAACTTTGAAACAGCACAAATATACAAGCAAAAACAAAATAACCAGAAATACTACCTTTAAATGGACAGTTAAAATGTTGTTCAATCAACAGATTGTTTGTGACGTACCAAGGGACACTATCTATTAGCATTTAAAAACTGATTTTTAAAGCAAAATTTGGTAATAGGATTGTAGGAGTTTTCCTTACAAATATAATCAGAATTGAATTGAATTAAGTGTATTTATAGTGCCTAATTGCATTAAATGTCATCTCAGGATACTTTATAAAAATGTCAAATTTATGTTTTTTTTTTGTTGTGATCCTGTTTCAAAAGCCATTATAATATCTAATATGTTCATCTATACTGTATATTTGGTTTGATTTACATGTCAATTCGTTTCCACAAGCACGGACAATAGTGAAATTAGTTTTGTATATCTCCAACAAAAGCCATTAGAAAACACCTAAAACTCATGCAATTGATGGCTGTAGTTCAACATTTACATTTAATTTTATTGCTGTTATCTATCTAACAAGCATAAACAATTAATGGTGTATGCCGATTTATGTTGTAGCAATTGATAGACATCTGATGATATTGTGGCTTCAAGATAAAATATCCCTTTCTATGAGGAATATATTAACTTTTATTAAACTCAACAAAGAATAGGGACACACATGGGTGTAAGGATAAATGATATAATGAAATGTACTTCATACTAATACTCACCGTAGTGTTAATTTTTACTAAGTATCTTAGGTTCCTTTATCCAACCATGTACTGTTAGAACTTAAAGTTAATCTGGACATTGTCTTCCAAGAAGCCATTACAGTATGTTGTTATTTGTTCCATAAATCTTCAATCACACCTGAGTCTCGTATTTGCAGTCCTTTAGTCATTGTATTGTTATACTCCCTCTTGGTCTAAAAGCTGGGAATCTAAAAGGTGGCAATTGGCAATTTTACTGTTGTTATCAAACATTTTTAAGGTTAAAATCTGCACAAAATCTGTTGTGTGTATAACATTAGGAATTGTTACTGAATGACTCTACCATGGCATGAAATTGTATTTGCATAGGGCTGCACAGTGACCCAGTTGTCCACTGTGTTCCTTGCAGCTAGAAATTCCTGGGTTTCAATCTCGGCCATGACCTTTCTGTGTGGAGTTTGCGTGTTTTGCCTGTGCAGGTGTATATATTATCCTCTTAATACCAAAAGTGTGCGAATCAGATTAATTGGCCACTTTAAATTGCCCTTCAGGGTGCATGTGTGTTCATGGTTGTTTGTCCTGAGTGATTCTCTGCTTGATAGCTGACCTGCCTAGGTTGTACCCTGCCTCCCTAAAACCTGACACTGGTATGTTGTTTGGAGTTGGGTCTGTTTCATGCTCTGTCTCAATATTCCTTTTATTTAGGTTACATTTTTTGGACTCAGGCCTATTTGAACATGTTAAACAACTATTTTTATATTATAAAAACATTCAAATTCTTCTTTTATATCTGTTTTTTTTTTCTTAATTACCAGACAATGAGAAAATGCACTATTGATTCTACTGATCAACAATGATGTCACTTTTGTAAATGCACAATATTGTACCATGCATATAGCCATAGATTTGGTTTGGGAAATGCATCCAGAAGGGTTACATTATGTTTCAGAGTCATGTGCTATGCATAGGTATAGATGGTACTCAGACAATCTGCTTATCCCTCAGTTGCCACCTAACCTTTATGACTATGATGCCAGCTCTAGAAATGTGGCAACTTTACTGCAATCAGCAATTTACCTCTTTATAGTGAGGGATATGACAGTCCATGAATAAAGATCAATTTATAGCTATTAGATGAAAAATTACCACAAATGACTTGTTAATCAGATGAAGTCATTTCTATGCATAAGACTTATTTCAAAGGAAACTAAGCACATCATCCAGTCATAATCTATTCTTATCAGGTCCTGGTGTAATACAGTAAGCCAAGAAATATGGCTTTTCCTGAGAGTTAAATACACACAGTAATTTCTCAAATGCACTGAACTTGTTGCCATAGATAAGCCAATCAGAAAACATGGTGTATCTACATCCTGTCTTCATGACAGCCAGTTTTACATTGCAGCATGATGCTAACCAATAAGGAAGTCTGGATTTGTTGCCTTTCTTGTGTCAGAGAAACTATGTCTTACTTATTTATTATTTACTTATTTCTGATCAGAGCAAATGTGCTAAAATATTCACAGCTGACGCATGATATGTAACTGCAGAGCATTGTTTTTGTATTCTGTTTTTTCTTTCAATCAGTATACTGCTATAAAATAAAAGTGGTGAAAACAGATTAGAAATGCAAATGTTCATTTGATTGATTGTATCAGTTCTGAAATGTGTTTAATTTACATGTTTTAACCTTTTTGTGTTCAATGCAGCAAAAAATAAATAAATAAATAAATAAATAAAAAGTACAACTCAAAATGTGGTTCAGATAGTGTTGGGAGAAGGCATCTTAAATTCTTAGAGGGATGTCCCGATCTGATCGCAGATCTGCTGTCTCTGATTTTGTCAGCTGCACTCCCAGAGAGCAGTGCAGCCACATGTTGCACAGCCTGTTTTCAAAGCAAAGATATTAGTTTATGAAACTATAATTACTGTTTCTGTACGTTTTGTGTGCCCAGTATTGGGCTAGAACTACCGGTACATTGAAATATATTATGGGCCAAACTGTTTACTGAAACTGAGTAAACATGCTAGTGTTAGTCTAGTACTTTGGCAAACTGTTCAACATAAACATTTTGTCAGTGGGACCAAGTTGTGAGGTTATTCAAAACTATGGTTGAATGTGCAGAGCCAAATATATCTTTAAAAACAAATAATAAAACGATGCTTTACTAGGGCTCCAAATGCTTGTTTGTAAATTACTTAGATACGTACATAAAACAATGCTTCACTAGGGCTCCAAATGCCTGTTTGTAAATTACTTAGATACGTACTAAGGAGAAAAAGTTCTGATCTGGACATCCCTAATTCGTATTTATGTTTTGGTTAATTTCAATTTTTACAATGCAACAGTGTAAAATGTGTTTACTGTATGTACCAAAAATGTGTAAAGTTTTTAATTCACTATGTTCTTATTACTGACAATATGCAGTTGTTTTTCAGTCCCTAATAAGACTATAAATACTAATGACCTAAACATGCTAGAATAACTGTGACTGTGTTTGAAATATTTGCAAATGTTTAAATTGCTAAGAGGAAATTGGGTCTATTTCTGGTTCTTATTACAACTTCTCTTGCTTGCCTGTGTTTGCTTTGTTTGATTTTCAAACTTAACAGTGAATCTTTTTTTCTGTGTCGGCCTCTGATTTGTAAATAGAACACTTCATCAGCGTTTTCATTGGAAACTTGCTTCGTCTTTGAAGGCAAAATAACCCATGTCTCTTTATTTGGAAAAACAAAGTGCAACTAGGAATATGTGGGATAAATATATCTACAGTGTTCCATTTTATTTAGTAGTTAGTTAATGAATAAAAGATATGCATTCATTTGAATTGCTGTTGTCTTCCTTTACTCTGCAAACCATGTTGTATGCAATATGTCACAGTGTACAGGGAGGACAGATTCAAATTGTTCAACAAGCCCTCTGGCGATTTTATGAACATTTCAGAATTGAAATCCTATTAAAATATTCAACACACTCTCTTTTCCACTGTTAAACAAAGGGAAATAATGAAAAACACTGCGATGCATATTAATACAGAGATTGACTGAGAGTTTGAACAATCAGTGAGACTGTTTCACAAAGTTCAGAGACTCATTTAGGAACGAAATGCCATTTGTAAAATTGGGTTTATTTATTAAAACCTCTGTTAGAAAACAAGGAAGAACATTCTGTAATGTACTCAGTACTGTAATAATAAAACATATGACCTTATTGTAGTTGTGTGGTATGAAGACATTGGTGTGCTTGCAGACACTTAAGGGAAACATTTGTCTATTTTTTTTTCTTTTCTGCAGAAGAAGCTTTCTGTAAGCCCAGTATCCATGGAAACATCCAATTACCTGACACATACTAAAAAGATCCAGTGTATGAGGTACAATTGCAATACAGAGTTTGTAAACATCTGGTGCACAGATTTCTTTGTGTATTTTTTACTCTATTTCCGTATACAGTATTGTCTTTAGTTTATCTCTTGTCATCTTCCCATCCATTCTAACCAACATTCCTGTCCCTGGTGAAGAAAAACATAATAGTTTGATGCTGTGACCGATATTTTTCAATGTGGGGATTGTGTGTTCAGGGTGTGATGCAGTGTTAGTTTTTCACCCCACATAATGTTTTGCAGTTTTGGTCTCTCACAAGAACACTTTCTTGCAGCTCCAGCAGAGATCCAATTCGTCTATTGGCTGCTTCTGTGATTAATGCTATCCTTGCCCATCCTGTGAGTTTAGGTGGACAGCCATGTCTTGGTACAGTGGGATTGCTGCTGTGCCATGTGATAGATTGGAGGGCACTCTGTGAGATGTTAAAAGCTTAGTATATTGTTTTCTAACCTAACCCTGCTCTAAACTTCTTCACAGCTTTATCACTGACTTGTAGGGAATTGGTTAGTGTGGTTTATGGTTTTATTTTGGTAAAACAGAGATAGGAGCAAAGACAAATGCACACCACCTTGTCAGGTTTTTGTTTTTGCTAAACGTTTTGAAAACCATTTAGTATTTTCCACATTACAATTGTGCTCTACTTTGGGACCGATATGAATATTATTGCAAGACCCTGTAAAGTCATTCCGTTTTTTTTTTCATGTTGATGGTGTAATGTTGCTTTGATGCTTGAAGACCCCAGCTTTGCCAGGGAGAGGGAAAATTAGGGCAGATCAACATTATGTAAGCTTGAAGAGATGTGTCAGGCAGTGTGAAGACGGCATATGACTGCAAGCACTAACCAAAGGACAAACACTAGCTTCTATTGGCCAAGGAACACATTAGAAACACAGATGATTCAAACCTCCTTGACATTTCTGTCAGTGTGAAGAGTAGAGAAAAATCGAATCTGTAACAATCCCCGTGTGGTTTGCAGTTGTTAGTCTCAGACTGTGTGTCTGTCCCTGAAGACTTCTGAGTCTTCTGTTTCCCTGAGCAGGGATGTTGTGTTTCTCTCCATCTCACTTTTATCAGTGTGTGTTTAAATGTGTGTGTCTGAGTGCATAAATTATTGACTCAGTGTGTATTCATGTTTGCCTCAAGGACTTAGGCAAAAAACATGGCAATACCTTCATCCTATCTATTCATATTTTGGCATCTTTTGATTTAAAAGCCCTACCAAACTGAATGCCTTCAGAAATAATTGATGTGTTACATTTCAGACATAAACTACCATTTATCTATGTCCAGTTTTCTTGTTAAATCATGTATGATGCAGTGACGTCCACACGATTAGGATGATTCTGGAAAGATGAAGACACACGTTTCTGGGCTGGGACTTTGGGGATTTAAATTTGCTAAATTTTGTCAAGAGTATTGGCAATTACTGAAAACAGTATGTTTGAGGCACACTAATATTTATGAAGACTGATTCTGGCTTATTTCTGCCAACCTGAGAAAAGTGACTAAATCCTCCCATCATCCTCCAATTTTCTGTACTCACGCTGAAGACAAGAGTGATATTTCACATCAAGAAGAAAAGAGAAAAGCTTAAGCAACAAGCAGAATAAGATGCCATATTGTGGAGACAGTGAATTGATGTTTATAAGAAGCTTTCCTAGCTCTGAGTAAGAATGTCTGCTGGCTGTGTGCATAACAATGTTTGAGACTTGTTACCAAGATAAATGAATCCCTTTCATCCCAAACATTTGTCAGACATAAAAAATATCCAAATAATGAGTCAGTGGTAACAATTTTGAATAATCAAGAATAAATATGTTTATGTATTTATCAATAAGGAAAAATGGATGACAAAGTGTGTTGGATCATGTGCTTTTGGTATTTTACTGAAGGTGCTGAAAGCTGATTCTGTAGCAGAGGCACTCATGAGGTATGCAAGGTGTGTGAGGGCTGAAATTTTTAACGTGTTTATTGCAGTCTGGTCTAAATCCATATGCTCAATTTTCAAATGAATAGTAAGGAAATGCTCTATATTTAATTCTTTTAAATAATTTTTTCAAAAAAGGTTAGCCGATTTTAGTATTGTATTCAAATGTAAACATTGTAAAGCGCTGTAATATTCAAAAGGAGTGGCTGTGATTAAATACAGATCAGAATCAGAAATACTTTATTATACTTTGTACTTTTCTATAATACTTTATTAATCCCCGAGGGGAAATTCTGATTATTCTACCAGAAAAAAAGTTTAGCACCCTACCACCAAATAGCTCCACTTATGTATCAGGGTCCATCCAAGAAGTTCTGGATCCCTGAGATTTTCTGGGGTGCTTTGTAGCCTGGGAATCTTAGTTTAGCAATAGTTCATGCACTGGAAATGATGGGGAGTAGTGAAACAAACCTAGTTCTTGTAAAAGGTTCCTGCAAAGGAAACACCTTTATTAAAGCTGTGATCCTGGCACAAATTATTCAAAATATTTTACACTGCACACATTTCATCCAAATATTGCTTCATTTTATGATTTACATTAAAAAAACAATGAAGAATACTCAATAACAAATAATTAGATACATAAATGTCCGCTCTGAGATTAAAACAAGAAAAATATTTCCTATTTTCAGATAGAAAAGATTGCCAAACTTTTTCTATTTGCTAAATGCCAGAATAATTTCAGATTTGTTAATTGATTTTTTTTTTTACTTTTTAAATTCAAAAGTTTACATAGATTTCCTTCTTTACAATAGTTTGCAGGAATTTTGTCCTATGCCTCCTGACTAAATTGATGTAACTGAGTTTAAGTACAGCCCTGCCCCTATACACATTTTCAGGAAATGTTCTAAAAGACTAATATCAGGGCTTTGTGCTGTCCTTAAATTTTGTGAAAAATGTGACAGTAATGATAAGTGGCATGATAAGTTAGGTTGGGCACAGCAACTCAACACCTAATAACAGCAACTAATTCTTCTGTGATGCATACAATCTGACTTTGATCAATACTATTGATTGCTATTTTATGTGATTAATTTAATATTGATTCAATAATAAATGAACCACATAAAATAGCATGCATCTACACACTACAAACGCCATTTAATGTAAATGTAATTCAAGAATGAAACCTTTTTTATAACCTACGTTAAATTACAAATAAAGGGTCATTCACCAGTGTTGTTTTTCTAGAAACAAATGCAGAGCTTTCATCTGGGCCAATAACTGTATAATCTTTCAAACAATCCCCTTTAAATCTATGATAATCTCTTGTCCTTGAACGATGTTAAACTCCACTGGCTGGTGATGTCCCAAATGTTTAATCCCTAATTTTAGTTCAAGAGGCAACACGTTAAAATTAGACTTCATCAAAAAATCTACTTCATCCTTTTTTCATTTTTTGTTTTTGTTTTGGTAGCTAGCAAGGATATTAGATGGCTGCACACTTCTATCCAATAGAACATAAACGTGACTTGTGCTATACACACGTGCTCAAATTTGTTGGTACCCCTCCACAAAAAATGAAGAATGCACAATTTTCTCTGAAATAATTAGAAACTGACAAAAGTAATTGGCATCCACCATTGTTTATTACATATTTAATAGAAATCAGACTTTGCTTTTGATGTTTCATTCAACATAATATTGTAAATAAGAAAACAAATGAAAATGGCATGGACAAAAATGATGGGACCCCTAACCTAATATTTTGTTGCACAACCTTTAGAGGCAATCACTGCAATCAAACGTTTTCTGTAGCTCTCAATGAGACTTCTGCACTTGTTAACAGGTAGTTTGGCCCACTCTTCCTGAGCAAACTGCTCCATCTGTCTCAGGTTTGATGGGTGCCTTCTCCAGACTGCAAGTTTCAGCTCTTTCCATAGATGTTCGATAGGATTCAGATCAGGACTCATAGAAGGCCACTTCAGAATAGTCCAATGTTCTGTTCGTATCCAGTCTTGGATGCTTTTAGTTGTGTGTTTTGGGTCATTATCCTGTTGGAGGACCCATGACCTGCGACTGAGACCGAGCTTTCTGACACTGGGCAGTACGTTTCGCTCCAGAATGCCTTGATAGTCTTGAGATTTCATTGTGCCCTGCACAGATTCAAGGCACCCTGTGCCAGGCGCAGCAAAGCAGCCCCAAATTATAACCGAGCCTCCTCCATGTTTCACTGTCGGTATGGTGTTCTTTTCTTTGAAAGCTTCATTTTTTCGTCTGTGAACATAGAGCTGATGTGACTTGCCAAAAAGATCCAGTTTTGACTCATCTGTCCAAAGGACATTCTCCCAGAAGGATTGTGGCTTGTCAATATACATTTTAGCAAATTCCAGTCTGGCTTTTTTATGTTTTTCTTTCAAAAGTGGAGTCCTCCTGGGTCTTCTTCCATGGAGCCCACTTTCGCTTAAACAGCGACAGATTGTGCGATCAGAAACAGACGTACCTTCACCTTGGAGTTCAGCTTGCATCTCTTTGGCAGTTATCCTTGGTTCTTTTTCTACCATTCGCACTATCCTTCTGTTCATTCTGGGGTTGATTTTCCTCTTGCGGCCGCGCCCAGGGAGGTTGGCTACAGTTCCATGGACCTTAAACTTCTTAATAATATTTGCAACTGTTGTCACAGGAACATCAAGCTGCTTGGAGATGGTCTTGTAGCCTTTACCTTTACCATGCTTGTCAATTACTTTCTTTCTGATCTCCTCAGACAACTCTCTCCTTTGCTTTCTCTGGTCCATGTTCAGTGTGGTGCACACAATGATACCAAACAGCACAGTGACTACTTTTCTCCATTTAAATAGGCTGAATGACTGATTACAAGATTGGAAACATGTGTGATACTAATTAAAGTAACTATTTAGTTTGAAATATCACTATGATCCAGTTATTTATTATCTTTTCTAAGGGGTACCAACAAATGTGTCCAGGCCATTTTAGAATATCTTTGTAGAATAAGCAATAATTCAACTCTTTTCACAGCTTCTTTGCTTTATTCTATGACATACCAAAGGCATGCAAGTATACATGATAAAATAGCTTTCAATTTCATCACTTTTCAGGAGTAATGCAGCATTATTTCAATGAGCTGTAAGGGTACCAACAAATTTGAGCACGTGTGTATGTGTTATGCAGCACAACCAACTTTCGCATTTGGCAAAACGGGGAGCATCACTTCCTGCTTTGGTTTGATAGCGGGATCTCTTCTTCTTCTAATAAATTTCCGGCAGACTGCATGCCAGATGGCGCATTGCCGAATCTCAGTTTGGGGCTGTGGCATTTGTGCCCCTGGGCTGTCTACTGAGCGCACGATGGGCATGGGCACTGTGATTTCAGAGGTTCATTGTTTAAACAAACATTAAGGGGCCGGCCCCAGCTTTGAGAGGATTTAGCCCACTGAGCATGTCAGTATTCTGGCAAAGACTTAGATTGTTACACACAGATGTTTATAACAGAATCTTCCTGGTATTCCTGGTAACAGAATCTGTTTATATAATATTGCCCTATAAAGAATGATCCTGTTCTACTGATCAATTTAAGCATGCCGTGTATAGAGCTCCACAGCGACATCTGTCTCCTTTTTTAAACAGTAAGAAGACAAGACATTCCCATGGTGTTTATGCTTGTCTAGAGGTGTTTAAACAGAGGAAAGTGGCTTCTTCAGGCATCTGGAAATTAGGATGAGGCCAGGATGAAACAGACTTGTTGAGGTCCAGGACTCCTTTCCTGATGTCTTTGGTTGTTGGTTTTTTCCCGCCAGTATGTTGAAGTGAACTTTGAAATACATCCACAAGTTAAACATTTTTAAATAGGATTCTAAAAATCATCTGGGCTTGTTAGGGTTTTTTAAAGGCATAGTAATGTTAGTTCATATGAATGTCTGATTTTTGAAGAAAGGAATAAAATAATCCTTCAAAAAGCTGTTTTATTATTCTGGCATTCAACAAATTAACTTCTAACTGACCTAAAACAGAAAAGGTTTAGTCTGATTTGAAGCTAGAGCCAAAGCTTAAGAGTTTTTTTATACAGTGTATGTAAATATCTGGTTTCACCTATAAATAAAACATGTTTACAGTCACTGTTGGGAAGGGGTTAATAGTGGAGCCTGGTTCAAAGTAATCTGTTGTGTTTTTCTCTCCTCAATCGTTAGCATACTGTGCCGTTCTTATGCTGCCCTGCAGAGTAGCTTATCTCATCTTAACCTCACCCTTTCTTTCTTTTTTTATCAGTTTCTTCTTGTTGCTCTTCATCACATCAAGGGCACTGATGTGACTTGGCCTGTAGTGTCACAAGAGCGGCTGCCACTGAAAGAAAACCTTATCAGATATGGATTAGTTGTAAAAAAAAAAACTAACAAAAAAGAAAAACAAGTAGGGCCAGGATAGATGGATGATGTGTTGCATTTGTTTAATAAAACTATTCTGCTTGTTTATGTTGTTTGCCTCAAGGTAGGTTTATTTAGAAATGCAGCACACCAGCATGAACAGTGTCTCCTGCTGATTTGAAAAAGATGTGACCTGAAAGGGCTCTGTGTTTGTTTCCTCATTCATTTGAGAGAGAGAGAGAGGAGAGAGAGAGGAGAAAGACAAAAATCCCAGAATGGTAAGGCAGAGGAGCCTAAGCTATAAAACTAAAGATATGTATTTTTTTAACAAAACAAATGTTATCTCACCGTTTAAATAAAACTGCGTTTGTCTAGAAATTTAAAGATGAAAATGCACATTATTTACAGCTAAAACAAAACACCATGGCCTATTTTAAAATTTCATAACGTTAGGCACCGTGATAAATTTGAGTTGGCTGTGAATGAAGTACTCTCATGTGTGAGTGAACTGTTGAAGATTGCCCATGTTCTGTGGCAGACTGAATTTAAATTCAGCTACTGTTCAACTGTTTCCTTCTTCTGCTTCCAGGCCATCTTACAAACTCAAACCGACACCTTGAACAAAGGTAGCTAATCGCTGGGGTATAAATATTCAAATCTGTAATTTGTTCTCACGCATATTAGTAAATTAGAGTTCATGCTTGCACTGTTGCAGTTGTCTTAGTTATCCTCCTCAAATAGTTTCTTTTGGTTTTTGGTCCTAACAGATAAAACTTACAATAAAAAAGTTGTACAGCAAATTGGTTTTAATCGCTCCAAGTTTATGTGCTTCAGCCCTGCATTTAGTCTAACGGTCTGGCATTGAATCCATAATGAGATACTTAATGTGCACCACACAGTGGAATGTTTCACATCAGATTAATGGTCCGTGGAAATACAAAGTACTGCTTATACATAATTGCTGAAGTAATCATAAAGGTAGAAGACTAAAACATTATAGGAAAATGTAATTAATAATTAATCTGTTTGGCAAGTTTGATGTTATTTATGAGAAAGACTTTTATAAATTATTTTATTATAAATAATATTAGACATTAAGGATGATTTGGTGATTTTTTTTTTTCTTTTCATAAACTGTTAAATCATCTATGATGTTGATAGAGTGCTAGTCACATTTATTGACTCCCCTCATATAGATGAGTAAAAAGGCTTAAAATGATCTAATCTTATATTGCAGCAGCATAATTTCTGAAGATGTGAGGAAAATCTTTCAATTTGGGTAGATTTCTTAATATATATATATATATATATATATATATATATATATATATATATATATATATATATAGATATAGATAGATAGATAGATAGATAGATAGATAGATAGATAGATAGATAGATAGATAGATAGATAGATAGATAGATAGATATGTTTGTATGTATGTATATATATATATATATATATAATTATTATCATTACTAAGAAAGAATTATTTGCAACACAATCCCCAGTACAATTAGCACAATCATGGTATAGCCATGTAGGCTATAATTCGTCCCTTCCATTTTCAATTGACAAACAAAAATCAGAAAATTAAAATGTGATTTATATCTGAATATCTGTGTCTAATTGTAACATTTGTTTGAATATTTAAAAAAAAATGTGAATAAAAAGATAACAGAAGAAATTTGTAAAAAAAATTGCTTTCCAAAACATCCAAACTGACTGTCAATCTTGAAGTAGCTTTATTTAAAATATTCAACATAAAACTGTTGCTGCCTTTCCATTTTTTGTACATATTAATGATACATATTTGATCAAGTTCTTTCTCAAAAAATTCTGCAGCTTAAAGTTAACTGCTGGTGTTTTATTGTTGCCTGTCCATTTCATTTTCATTCAACAGCTGGGATAAATGTATATTAAACCCTCAAAGATATAAAACCTGTGAGGGAAAAAAAATAAGTTGAAGGCATCTCAAAAACTGTTGAACTTGAAGAAAGTTTTAGAACTGTGTTTAGTTCAAGGCAAAGAAAGCTCCTGAAGTTATCCTCAGCACTCGTGACAGGCTAAAGGTGTGCAGCAGTTCCTAAAAGCACTTTTCTGTGTTTCTGTCTTTCTTCCCTCCAAGTATCCTTGTGGGATTTCCAACAAGCTACAACGGATTCAGACAGATGGCAAGGTGGGGGTGTTGGGTAACGTCTTCTGGACCCGAGGGAGTCCTGCCATATTCAAGCTGTCAAACAAATCTCTTCATCGAGATTTTTATGTGTTTTAACATAATGAGATCCTGACTTTGATGGTAATGTTCCACCACTGGTCAGTATGCCACAGGTTCAGATGCAGTCTTGCTCCCAATTTATTGGTTCTTGTTAGGAAGTTTATGAATATATTTCTGTATTAATTACATTGTTGTTGTGCTGCAGCAGCATCTCCAAAGCCTCTATGGGAACCAAGGCCATCAGTAATTTCCATAATGTAAAGCAGTAAATAGGTCGGGAAAAACATTAGCATTCAAAAAGCACCACTTCAAAGAGTGCTAACCCAATGCCTCAGCATTAAATGCATTTGACCATACATATCTTTCTTCATTAACCACACTGAGAAGCATTATTTGCTGAGGGCTGTGTACTGTCATCCAGTAGCAAGTGCATCAAAACGCTTTTTTTAAGTTTCTCCTTGTGTTCAGGGTCTTGCTGCCACAGCTCCTAACAAGCTAAACTCAGACAACCTTACACCAGAATGTGTCAGGCCCTGCATCATTAATGAAGCTCATATTAATTTATGTAAGACAGCACTTCAGTTGTTCACTGCTGACTGGATAATTGACAAGCTGTTATTGGCTGGCTGCCAAGATATCTCCGATTTCCCATGATGCGTGTCAAACTTGTCCAGCAAACCGCTAAAAAGCTTCAGCAATCTTGACAAGGATTGTTTAGTATTATGGAAACATAAAGCACAACTTAGAAAAGCTTGAAAGGTGTCATAATATAAACAACTTAACAAATAACATCCTTAAAATGTGCCCCATTCTGTCATAAATTTGAACCTTCTTATGTTTTTACATGAGTTATGTGTTTGATTTTTTTGTTAAATATGAACATTAATTGGTTGTTTAGGGGGGGGAAAGCCTATAAATAACACAGTATTCCCAAAGAATGTTCCCTTTGTGTCCTTAATAAGTATCTTATGGAGGAATTTCTTATTCCTGCATGAGTAATAACGTGTCAGTTATATAATACATCAAAATAAAAAACTTTTGCATTGACAGCTAATCCATTTGCTCCAACCATGAGCTGTTTATAAAGATTGATGTAGCTTCTAGCATAACACTGTGACTAAGAAAACAAAGTAAATAAACCAGTGGTTGCCAAAACCAGTGTCTTGTCTCTTGAAATAATCAGCCAGTTATGATAATTAAAAGGCTACTACAAAATTTGGATAGTGATTAGTAACTTAATATAAGCAGCATTTTGAACATGTAACCCTGCAATTTAGTGGGAAAGTAGGTTAGAGCCTGCTAAAGTAAGAAAAATTAACCTTATAACCATTTTCATGCTGCTGGTTCATAGTTCAGTTACTTCTAACAAGTGGCTTGCTGCTAACTGTTGCAGTGAAAACATACTTGCCCCTTCGCAGAGTTCTCATCATACTGAAACTTTTAAAAGTTGTAAAGAATTTTTTACTGTCAGACAAAGATCACCTGAATTAAACCAAACAAGAAGTTTTCAGTGAGGATTTTATTAATTAAGGAGACCCCCCCCCACCCTCTGGTGACCTCGATTGGTATGTTGTCATTCGTATGAAGTTTGATTCTTGTGTAATATAAATGAGATTTATATTTAGAGACCTCATTATTATTTTAATTGATCAGTTTTGCCGAACCATGCTAATATAATGTTAACATTATAATTGAGTCACCTGGAGCAGCGGTGGTATTTACAACACTCTCCTATCCTCTGTTCTTTATTACCTTTATAACCTTAAAATCTAAAAGGAAGAAGCTGAGAATGTTTATTTTCATTTCTTAACATAGGACTTAATTAATAATAATAATTCCAAGTGAATTTACTCAATAGCATAGCCTTTAGTCAGTACGTTTACAGCACTGTTTTGTCATTCGCCTTGTTGTCTCTTCCTACTTAATGTTTGTTTTGAGGGTTTACAGATCATCCATGCCTGCAGGTGTGTTTTATTGCATTTTTAGTCTGCATAATATGGATTGGTGGAGCATCTCTGAGCTAAAACAAGACTCTATATGGAAAACGAAGGAGAGCTGCTTGGGCATCAGGAGATGCAAGGATGGAGACGATGCACTACCACCGTTTCCTGCTTGAAACACTTTCTAAAAATGGAGCATGTAAAATGTTTTCAGTCAAAGTAACTGTCTGTCTGATGTGGGTGTAAAGAGGAGCCAAAATGCAAAGATATTTCAGGAAGTTAACTGAATGCTGTTTTATTGATTTTTGCTCTGTTTTTTCCAAAGTTATGTGTTTAATACTTTACTGCTAGGGCATCACGTCTTACTTCTATCGCCAATGTACAATGCACTTATAATGTACTGGAGTCGGTGTACAAATGCAATGTAGACATTATCATTGTTTAAATGTTGTAAAAAATTTTAGGTTGGAGTGGTTTTAAAACAATAGAAGTTCACTTTGGTCTTCGACCCTCTAGAACATGCTGATAGCTTTAGCTGCCATACTTAAAGGGGACATATTATGCAAAACCAACTTTTTTGTTGTATGTATATTTGGGTATCTGGGGTGCCTCCCGACCCTTTAAGTGTAAGTTTCGACAACTAAGTCAATGTTTTATAAATTGCCGGAGTCAAGAAATGGGTCAAAAAACAAGCTGTTTTGTACTTCCTCAAGCCTGTGACGTCACAGGCAGTGTATTTTGCATAATCCCAACCCTACTCCATTGGTGTCTCCACACCCTCAGCTACCTGAGCAGCTACACCCTATCGGATTCACTTGTACGCAACAACCAGAGCGCTACCATCGTCGGATGCACGAATCCTCATGTGTCCCTATTTAGTCTCCCTTCCAAAGAGGATATTAGAAGGAAGTGGCTACATTTTATTCATTGGAGAAATGTTCCAGTTTCAGTGAGCAAACGTTTCTTTGTCTGTGCTAAACACTTCAGATCGGACTGTTTCAGCAACCAGGGTCAGTATAACGCTGGACTGGCAACAAGATTGCTCTTGGATTAAAACCAACTATTCATGGTAGCACCACGGATGACGTGACTAAGTATTTTTTTAACGATATGTTTGTGTTACTTCGGCTGTTTAGCACACAAGCTAATTCTATTTGCTAATGTAAATGACCTAATCAACGTTGGATTTCATCACTCTTTGAAAACATGACCGTGAATCGAGAAACTGTGTTATATGGAGATTTTATCACTGTTATTCGGCAGACGAGCCACTGCTCTTCTTTAGTTTTGCTGCAACACAGACTGCTACAGGAGATCCTTCTTGCCCACAGCCATCAGGAGCTACAACTCCTTGAAGAGTTTAATAGTATGAGCAACAACAACACTTAATTCCCTTCTAGGATCAATAAAGTATTTTTGAATAGAATTTTTTCTGAATAATAGAGGGATCATTTGTTTATCAACACCGCGATGCGTGCACAACTGGTTTGACACAGAACCTTTACATTATTCCTTGGTTACCACTGTTATTATTTGCAGTTATCTTGCAGCTACAGTGTTGGTTAGCTTGTTTGTTAGCCAAGGCTTACCTAATGTGATCGCTGCAGATTTTTGCATTTTTAATAATTTGCTAGTTCAAATCACTTCTTCTGATCAATTGCAACCAAAGGCATCTTTTGTTTGCCTTGAGAGGGGCCAGTCGATGGAATGCACCTTTACTATTTTTATCAAAGCGACCAACATCACAAGACCTAATTGAGTATCTTTCTGCAGAGTACAGGTGCAGCAGAGCAGGGAGTGACGTAGACCGATGCAGATGGAACCATGGATGCGGTTTCGGTCTGCTATGCTGTTTACGTGATGAGCAAGCACTGAAAGCAGCGCAGGCTGAATTGTAGGAAAAACACTGTGTATCATTCTGTGCATGAGTTAATTGCGCTAAAAAATGAATTGTGTTAAATCTATGAAATAAGCGATCCGTGTTAATGTGTTAATTTTGATAGCCCTAGTAAAAATATATAAATAAATGGACACTCTGATCACCAGTCAGATCAAAAGACCAACAAACTGGACAGACAACTAGAACCATTCCAAGAGAAAAGCAATGCATAAACAGGATAACATAGAAAGCAAATACGAATCTCAATCTAGCTGTGTAGCCATAGGTAGAAACAAATAAATGAAACTTTTTTATGTTTTCAGTTTGCTAGCTGTTGCAACTTGAATCAAGAAATTAAAAGAGAGAAATTAGGGATGGTGTGTATAATTAATCAACAGACATATAATCAGATTTAATTTACATGAAAAAGATTTCAGAAAAATTGCCTTAGAGTTTAATGGAGACAATATTTTCATTTCAGACATTTCAAAACACTACCTTCAAGTAGGTAGGTAGGTACTTTATTAATCCCCTGAGGTAAATTGCTGTTACGACAGCATCAGGAAAAACATTAAAAACAAAACACTTTTATGTGCTAGCATAGAAATATCAGTAATATGAGCTGTTCTAGGAAAATAGATAAGATAGAATCTGAAATGCAAAATGTCGAGGGGTTAAAGTCACACTCAAAGTAAAGAAGGCTGAAACTACATCTCAAAATTTGAAGAATAAAATATGTGGGATCCAAAAGATGTGATAAAAAAAATTAGAGTGACGCAGATGTGTGGGATTAATGATGAACACAGGGCACCACTTCAAGTGATTCATGGAAGTGCGCAAGTTTCTGTTTGCTTCACACTTTCACCCCACAGTGAGGATTAAAGAATTTGTGCATTTAACCAATGCCATGATGCGGTCCTTTAATTAATGGGTCATTAAAAGGCTTCTGTAGGAGTTGATGACAACCTGAGGAGGTAGTTCAGCCATTTATATAAAGCGTGTTGGCATAGGGTAACATCTAAAATATGCAGGGCAGGGAGCTTGAGGGAACGACTTTTCTGTTTTCAACATTGTAAGATGTGTGACTTAGTCATTAGTGGAAGTGTCTTTCAGACAATGACTCAATAGATGTCCACTGGATATTGATGTAATTGTGAGGATAATTGCTGGGGTTAAGGGTTAAGTTGCAGTTTTTCTCTCACAGTTCTAGCGATCCTTAATGAGAGCTTGTAAACCTGCCTGATGAAAAATGACCATTGCAGAGGAGTTAGGCTGTGACATTGATCAGTCCTTTTACTCCCCACAAAATCAGTCCTCAACTGCTTCCAGAAATTATAACTAATGTTTACTGCTGTGCTGTTTAGCTCTTTTACATCATCAGCATTAGCTAATCACAAACTTAACCCAAAATATCTCCAACAAGCAGTGCACAACCAGCTCTCTAACAACCAAAATGTGAGAATGGTTAGTACATACTATTAAGGATAATTCTAGCTCAGTAAGTTGGTGCAGAGCCCAATCATGTTTTCAGTACTGCATTTGAACTTTGCATTTTTGACACAGATGAATACAGTTTTTCTTTGTCTATTCAAATAGAGCTTCCAAAATCTGAAAATTATTTCACTTACAAAAATGCATACCTGCAGTCAAGGTGGAGCAGTTAGATACACAACATAATGACATAGAAGGTCATTAAAAGGACTATAGTCTAGCACTCTAGTTATCTTTAGGATGTCCCAAACTGAATTTTTGCACTTATCCGATTACTCACAGAGTAATCGGATAAGTGCGACTTTATCAATTGGATCCAACTGGTAGCGGAACGCACCACTCCTAAGCATTATCAGATTGTGATAACAGCAACACTCTTCACTGTGAAAGATGGTACTGTGGAAAGAATACTCAAAGTTAGCTGCGTTCAGTATCAGTAAGGTATTTAAAAATGAATTAATGTTTTTCTTGACATCATTATCCTTTTTCCTGTTTCTAAAGATATATCTACAACAGTTTGTCAGCTGCTCTACAAGAGAAAACAGGACCTTGAATTTGTTTTATGCAAATGTAAAGGAGGCATACATGTCCAAACCAAGACCTCCTCTGCGACAATCAGATCACAATCTTGTTTTTCTCTGTTCAGAATATAAACCACTTGTTCAGAGGCAACCTGTGACAAAACGAACTGTGATAAAATTGTCACAGGAAGCTGAAGAAGCCCTGCAGGGTTGTTTTGCAACCACAGACTGGATGACTCTTTGCCAAGCACATGGAGAGGACACCAATGCCATGACTGAGTGTGTGACTGACTATATAAACTTCTGTGTGGACAACATCATCCCCACCAGAACAGTGAGATGCTTCCCTAATAACAAACCCTGGATCACCAGTGACCTGAAGGAACTGCTAAACAAGAAAAAAAGAGCCTTCAGGGAGGGAGACAGGGAATTACTGAGGAGTATACAGAAGCAATTTAAGGTCAAGATCAGAGACAGCAAGGAGGCATACGGGAAGAAGCTGGAGAACAAACTACAGAGGAACAATATCAGAGATGTCTGGTCAGGAATGAGAAAGATCACAGGTTTTAAGGACAGGAAGCATTGGATAGATGGAAGTCTGGACAGACCCAATGAACTGAACATATTCTTCAACAGGTTCAGTTCAGGAACTTGCTCAGCATCCCCCTCTCCTGTTCCCAGCCAAACAGACATCCCACTCTCCTCTGATCAACAGCTTTCCTGTTACACCTCGGATGTTTTATCCTTCACCTCAGCCATGGACTCTTCTAATTCCACAAGTTTGACTTCAACCAAGTCAGGAAATGCTGCTACCCCCTTTGCCTCCCCTCCCACTTGTCTGTCTCCAAAAGTCAGGTGAAGAGACAGCTGGAGAAACTGAACCGGAACAAGGCTGCAGGTCCAGATGGTGTCAGCCCCAGAGTCCTGAAGGCCTGTGCTGAGCAGCTCTGTGGGATTCTGCAGCACCTCTTCAACCTTAGCCTAACTCAGGAGAAGGTTCCAGTGTTGTGGAAGACATTCTGCCTTGTTCCAGTACCCAAAAGAACTCACCCATCAGTCATCAATGACTATAGACCTGTTGCCCTGACATCCCACATCATGAAGGTCCTGTTGGCACCCCTGAGTAAGCAAACAAGAACGTATCAGGACCCACTGCAGTTTGGTTATCGCTGTGGAGTTGGAGTTGAAGATGCCATCATCCACCTACTTCAACCAACCAACTGTCATCTTGACAAAGCAGGCAGCAATGTGAGGATCATGTTCTTTGATTTCTCCAGTGCATTTAACACAATTCAGCCTGATTTGCTTTGTCAGAAACTCCTGAAGACACAGGTGGAGCCCTCAACAATCGCCTGGATCAATGACTACCTGACCAACAGACCACAATTTGTGAGACTGAAGAATTGTGTGTCAAACCAGGTGGTCAGCAGCACAGGAGCACCACAGGGGACCATACTCTCACCATTCCTTTTTACTCTGTACACCTCAGACTTCCAGTACAAATCTGAGACCTGTCATCTGCAGAAATACTCAGATGACTCTGCAATTGTCAGGTGTATCAGAGATGGACAAGAAGCTGAATACAGAGAGCTGGTGGACCGCTTTGTGACATGGTGTGGAAACAATCATCTCACCTTGAATGTGAACAAAACAAAGGAGATGATTGTAGATTTCAGAAGAAACAGGGATAAGTCAAAAACTGTTTCCATCATGGGAGAAGAAGTGGAGGTGGTTGAGGAGTATAAATACCTCGGAGTTCACTTTGACAACAGACTGGACTGGAGGCGCAACAGTGAAACCATCTACAAGAAGGGACAGAGCAGACTGTACTTCTTGAGGAAGCTTAGGTCCTTCAAGATTTGCAGCAAGATGCTGGAGATCTTCTACAAGTCTGTTGTGGAGAGTTTAATCTCTTCAGCCGTCATCTGTTGGGGTAGCAGCATCAGAGCCAGGGATTTAAATAGGCTAAACAACCTGATAAAGAAGGCTGGTTCTGTTCTTGGGACAACTGTGGAACATCTGGAGATGACTCTTCTAATTCTACAAGTGATGATGATGATAAGGACCTGGCTGTGACAGGGTAAGCCGTATTGCGTCATTTCCTGTTGTCACTGTTGTGCTCCCTGTAAGCTGTTTGGTGTTCAGACTCTCTTGAATTTATCTTATTTTCTCTGTGCTGAGGCCTCTCTAAGTTATTTTAACACACAAGCACACCAAAACACACATTTTGTTGTGGTGTACTTTACGTTTTGGGAACTCCTTGTGTTTCACACAGTTTTTCTTGGGGTGGTAAGGTCTCGCTAGCTCAGTTAGCTTAGCTTCATTGCGGCTATGGCTACTCTTCTTTCTCCTGTCTCTAACTCTTCTCTTCTCTCTTGCTTTCTCTGTCAGATGTTTAGTTACTTCCCTGCCTCCTTTAGTGGTAATGGTAACTGTAATAAATGTAATATTTTTGTAGCTTTGGAGGCGAGGGTATCAGAATTAGAAGCACGGCTCCGCGCTGTTGAAAAACCAGCATATAGCCGAAGCCCATTAGCCAGCGCAGAGCCAACAAGGATAGAACCCCTTAGCTGTCCTCCGGTAGAGCCCGCGCATCCGGGACCTCAGGCCGGCTGGGTGACTGTACGTAGGAAGCATAGTTCTAGGACCCAGCCCCCTGGGCCACCACCACCCGGTCCGCATTTCTAACAGATTTTCCCCGCTCAGCGACACACCCGCTGAGAAGCCGAACCTGGTAATTGGCAGCTCCATAGTCAGAAACGTGGCATTAGAGACACCATTGACCATAATCAAATGTTTGCCAGGGGCCAGAACGGGCAACATCAAATCCTACCTGAAACTGCTGGCTAAAGATAAGCATAAATACAGTAAAATTGTTATTCACGCTGCCGGTAATGACACCCGGTTACGCCAATCGGAGGTCACTAAAATGAGTGTTGCTTCGGTGTGTAAGTTTGCCAGAACAATGTCCGACTCGGTAATCTTTTCTGGTCCCCTGCCTGATCGGACCAGTGATGACATGTTTAGCCGCATGCTGTCATTCCATCAATGGTTGTCTAGGTGGTGTCCTGCAAACGATGTGGGCTACATTGATAACTGGAGAACTTTTTGGGGAAAACCTGGTCTGATCCGGAGAGATGGCATCCATCCCACTTTGGATGGAGCAGCTCTTCTTTCTAGGAATATGGCCGAATTTATTAGTCCTCCAAAACACTGACAACCCAGGGTCCAGACCAGGAAGCAGAGTCTTAGTTTAACCCACCTCTCTGCTGCTTCTGTACTGTTACCCACCCATTACCCTGTAGAAACAGTGTCTTGCCCACGGCCAAAATTAAATGGATTAAAAGTTAAGCCAACAAAAGCAAATTATGGAAATCTCATAAAGATAAATACAACTTTGACTGAACAGAAAAATAAATCTATTAAATGTGGTTTATTAAACAGAAGATCTCTCTCCTCAAAGACCTTGTTAGTAAATGACTTGATTTGTGATAATCACATTGATTTGCTTTGTCTCACAGAAACCTGGTTGCAGCAGGAGGATTGTGTCAGTATAAATGAGTCAACTCCTTTCAGTCCTTTAAATTTTCACATTCCTAGAAGTACTGGGCGAGGAGGAGGAGTTGCAACTATTTTTCGTTCTGATTTACTAATTAGTCCAAGACCAATTGATAGCTACAGTTCTTTTGAACATCTAACCCTTAATTTTCCTCATCCAAGTTGCAAAACATTAAGACCATTTTTGTTTGTGGTTTTGTATCGTCCACCAGGCCCTTACTCTCAATTCTTGGATCAGATCTCACATTTTTTATCTGATTTAGTATTAAATACTGATAGGGTCATTATAGTGGGGGACTTCAATATTCATGTGGATACTGAAAGTGATAGCCTAAACGCAGCCTTTAATGCTATTTTAGACTCAATTGGCTTTACTCAAAAAGTACAGGGATCGACCCACTCGGGTAAACACACTTTGGACCTTGTACTGACATATGGTATTGAGTGTGAGGAAATAAAAGTCCACCCACATAACCCGGTCCTGTCTGACCACTTCTTGATAACTTTTGAATTTACTTTAACTGACCATCTTAAATCTGAAAGAAAATTTCATTATAGTAGAGCTTTATCAGACAATGCTGTAACAATTTTTAAAGCATCTGTTCCATTCTTACTTTCCTCAATGTCTCAGAGTAACACAGTGGATGGCAGCAATTCTATATCTAACCCTTCAGAAATTGATGAACTGGTTCATAGCGTTACTTCCTCATTGTGTTTGGCATTAGACAGTTTAGCCCCCTTAAAAAAGAAAGTGGCTAGCCATAGGAGGCTGACTCCTTGGTTTAACGCAGAGTTGCATACTTTAAAGCAGAATACTAGGAAGTTGGAGAGAAAATGGCGCTCTACACATCTAGAGGATTCCTATTTAACCTGGAATAACAGTCTACTGCTGTATAACAAGACCCTTCGACAAGCTAGAACAGCATATTTTTCATCATTAATAGAGGCGAATAAAAACAATCCTAGGTTTCTTTTTAGTACAGTTGCCAAACTTACACAGAGTCATAGCTCTGTTGAGCCAACTATTCCCCCAGCTCTTAGCAGTAATAATTTTATGGGATTCTTCATAAATAAAAGTAATTATATTAAAAATAAAATCATTGGCATCCTCTCAAACATGAGTACTTCTTCCTCAGTAAATGAGGCAACATCGGAAAGAACTGTAGAACCTCATTTGTGCTTAGGGTGTTTTGATTCAGTCGAGCTTTCGGAATTATCAAAAATATTAGCCTCATCTAAACCTTTAACTTGTATGTTGGACTAAATCCCAACCAAATTATTTAAAGAAGTGTTCCATTTGGTTCCTGGCCCCATTTTGGATATGATGAATCTATCCTTAGTAAACGGATACGTACCACAGGAATTTAAAATAGCTGTAATTAAACCTTTACTCAAGAAACCTTCCCTTGATCAAGATGACTTAGTGAATTACAGACCTATATCTAACCTTCCTTTCTTATCCAAAGTCCTTGAGAAAATTGTTGCTAATCAAGTCTGTGAGCATCTAAACAGTAACGAGCTGTTTGAAGAGTTTCAGTCAGGTTTTAGAGCTCATCATAGCACTGAAACAGCACTGGTGAAGGTTACTAATGATATTCTCATGGCCTCAGATAATGGACTTGTGTCTGTTCTGTTTTTGTTAGATCTCAGTGCTGTTTTTGACACAGTCGATCACAATATTCTCTTAGAAAGGCTTGAACATGTTGCAGGGATCAAAGGAACAGCACTAGGCTGGTTTAAATCACATTTGTCTGATAGATTCCAGTTTGTTCATCTAAATGATAAATCATCTTCACTCTCAAGGGTTACTTGTGGAGTTCAACAGGGTTCTGTGCTTGGACCAATTCTTTTCACCATATATATGCTCCCAATTGGTAGAATCATTAGACTGCATGGGATAAATTTCCACAGCTATGCCGATGATACACAACTATATTTATCCATTAATCCTGATGAACCCAGTCAGTTAGGTAGATCACAGGCATGTCTGGAAGACATAAAAACATGGATGACCCAAAACTTTTTGCTTTTAAATTCTGACAAGACAGAAGTTGCTGTCTTTGGACCAGAAGTTCTTAAACATAAACTGATTAGTCAATCACTTCATCTGGATGGCATTAAATTGGCCCCCAGTAATAACGTAAAGAACCTCGGCGTTATTTTTGACCAAGACTTGACATTTAAATCCCATATTAAACAGGTTTCTAGGATTTCTTTTTTTCACCTCCGGAATATTGCTAAAATTAGAAACATCCTGTCCAGGAGTGATGCTGAGAAACTAGTCCATGCATTTGTTACCTCAAGGCTGGACTACTGTAATTCTTTACTATCAGGAAGTCCACAAAATGCCATTAAAAGCCTTCAGTTGATCCAAAATGCGGCAGCAAGAGTTCTGATGAAAATTAAAAAGAGAGATCACATTTCTCCTGTTTTAGCTTCCCTTCATTGGCTCCCTGTTAAATCCAGAATAAAATTTAAGATCCTTCTTCTTACATACAAAGCCCTTAATAATGAAGCTCCATCATACATCAGAGATCTAAATGTTTCATATGTTCCCAACAGAGCACTTCGCTCTCAGACTGCAGGTTTACTTGTAGTTCCTAGGATTTCTAAAAGTAGAATGGGAGGCAGATCTTTTAGTTATCAGGCTCCTCTCCTGTGGAACCAGCTCCCAGCTTCAGTCCGTGAGGCAGACACTCTGTTTACTTTTAAGGCCAGGCTTAAAACTTTCCTTTTTGATAAAGCTTATAGTTAGAGTGGCTTAGGTCATCCTGAGCTATCTCTGTAGTTATACTGCTATAGGCTTAGACTGCTGGAGGAAAGACTTACCAATTTTCTTCACTCTGCTACTTCCTTTTCTTCTACGACTCTCCAGTTGTATTACAGTACATTCTGTTATTTCGACTGTTAACTTTGTTTTCTCTCAGTGTTTTCTCTCCATAGAAGATATACCTGGTCTGGTAACCTGCTTGGCTGCAATGCCCTGTTGGACGGGGGGCATCGACTGGGATGGTGCTCCCAGTGGCTGAACATCCACTGTGTCTTGTTATCAACTTTTTACTTTCTGTAACATAGAAAGTTCTCTTATATCATATCTTCTGTTCCTTCTGTGTCTCTGCTCTGTCTTCTCAAACCCCCAGACGGTCGTGGCAGATGGCCGCTCCTACTGAGCCTGGTTCTGTTGGAGGTTTCTTCCTGTTAAAGGGGAGTTTTTCCTCTCCACCGTCGCTACATGCTTGCTCAGTATGAGGGATTGCTGAAGGATTGCTGTGGTTGGAAAGTCTGCCCAACCTCATGCCAATGACTGACGCAATCTGCTGGGATTCCTTAAATAGGAAACTTTTTAACTGATTGGAATGTTTGTATAAATGTATTGAAATGACTTCTTGTTAAGTGCCTTGAGATGACATCTGTTGTGAATTGGCGCTATATAAATAAACTGAATTGAATTGAATTGAATAATGCAAAGAAGGATTCTTCATAAAATCAAAAAAATTATGGACAACCCTGAGCATCCTCTTCAGGAGACAGTCATACAACAACAGTGTCTTCAGTCGGAGGCTTCTTCAGTTTCGCTGCAATACAGACCGCTACAGGAAATCCTTCCTTCCCACAGCCATCATCATCTACAACAACTCCTTAAAGAATTAATTATATGAGCTATATCAACATTTAATTTCCCTCTGGGATCAATAAAGTATTTTTGAATTGAATTGAATTGAATTGAATTAATTTGAATTGAATTGAATTGAATTGAATTGAATTGAATTGAATTGAATATCTCACTCCATATATTCAGTTTCAGTCTTCACTAAATTCATTTCTTTTTCCTGCTGACAACGTTTTTATATGCAGTATTTTCCTGAAGAGCTGGGCTACTGTTATTGTTTACTCTCTTTTTAAATAACTTGTAGATAACTCAGCATGTTACATATTTTCGGGTCCAGTTAATTATGAGTGAACAAAACTTACAGAAAAAGTTGTTCTCCTGCATCTTAAACTTAGAACTTTATTTTGAACATCATTAATTGCAATGTTTACAATGTTTAAATTTCAACTGCTCTCTAGGTAGTTCTCTATGTGGACCCTTGTCTGAACCCTGCACACAAAGTATGTCACATGACAGAAACATACAGAAGGAGCTGCAGCTGCTCACTGTAAGGGTAAAAAAAAACTCAGACTATAGGGAAACTTCACATTTGTTAGATCATCTAAATAACATTGGCTGCCGGTGAGAACGTTTTGCAAGTTGTGTAAAACAAAAATAATTTGAATTTTGAAAATTGGCAGCAGAAAAGACTGCTGGATGGCTGATGGGAGGTGCAGATAAGAAAATCATAGACAGTACAACAACAGGGATCAGGATTCGTTTTGTTAATTACTTTAGTAATTTGGATTGGAGTAGGACATCTCAAATTCAAATAGTAGTTTCAGCTGTGTATTTTTTTTAACTCCTACATTTTTTAACATTAAGCAGCACTACAGATAAACATCTCTCTTTTAACCTGTTTCAGTCAGTAATTGACTAATTTGAACCATATTTTTAATGCTATTTTTGTAATTCTTAAATTCCTAATCCAGTTTAATAAGATAATTTTTAATCTGTGGTAAAGGAAGAAGGTTCATTGGTCATGGTCTTTATGTAGGATACAGCTTTGTCACGTGTTTTTAAGTATCAGCTTAACAGTGAAATGCTTTGACGGTTGTTTATATATATATATATACATATATATATATATATATATATATATATATATATATATATATATATATATATATATATATATATATATATATATATAATGTTCTTTGGTTGAAAATTGGTATGGCTGTTGAAATAAACAAAAAAATCCGACCCTTCAAATTTACATGCAGTATTACTCAAAAAGCAAATAAGGTTAGACAGTAAGACACTTACATATGCTTTAAACAAGAGAACTGGAAAAGAATACAGTACATCCTATTACCTTACACAAACAGCTGAGGTAGACACAATCATGTCTCCAAAGAAAGAGGAGAACATCTCTAATCCCTGATGAATGTTGGGCACAGCTGCATTTTAATCTGTATGATCAGCCAAAACTGGAGTGACTGCAACTGGCAAGCCTGGGTACACTTCCTCTTACTTCGGCAAGTTAATACACCATGATAGTTATGATAAAATCAGATGGGATGGAACAAAAAGTTATTTATTTGTTTAATGAAAAATTAAATATTGTAGTGGAAAGAGAGATGCTCTCTGTTATGGAACATTAGTTAAAATTAAAAATTACTGTCTGAAGTAAATGCTTGTAAGCCACCATGTGCGATGCTGAGGCTCTGAAATTGCACAATACCCATTTGCGACAGACGTAAGTGTAAAGTAGGTTGTTACCCTTCTGGAACGTTTGGAAAGAATTTTTGAATACACTTTGCGACAGCAGAGAGCTACTGGAAAGCTCTGAATCTGACTGTTAAAACACTTCCTAATATGAAAACACCTTTTTATCCTAATTCTAAAAACATAATATATTATGATAAAATGCTTTTCTTTTTAAATGACTGACATCAATTACTGACTACTTTATTTTAAAATCTAAAAAGACTTCCGGATGAATAATTCAAAGACACTATTTTAGATTTCACAATGTCTGTTAATAATTCATCTGGTATCCTGAATATTTGAAAATACCTGAGCTTTTGTGGAGCTTTATAAGTGCATCCATGATATACTCTGATCCAGAAACTCAATATGTGATACAACATTTCAGAGGAACAAAGGTAGTTCTACTCAGAGGTATACAGACATTCATCATCAGCATGAATGTTAGTTCGACGTTAGACTTTCTGTTCTTTCAATATAAAACACATATGAAACATTACTTTTCAGTTGTTTCTAAAACTGAGAATTGGGTGTAAAAGCCTGAACTAATCTAGCATTTTATCTAATCCTAAAAGTTCTAAAACTGTACATAAATGCTCAAAAATATATTTATAAAAATATGTGTCTCAAATAATATATAGAAAAATATGACTTCTAAAGATGCAATGAAAAAATGTGATCTGTAAGCTACTGTAAGTTTCTGGCCACTATTGTTAACATAAAGATAAGAACTTGTTTAATGTGGGTTCTTTCTTGAACCTGGTTTTAAACACAGTCCCTTTTTTATAATAAAACAATTAAAAATAGTCATAAAAAAACAGAGTCCCTACATTTTCACGAAGGTTGAGCTTGTTTGAGCATTTCCAGAGGCTTAATGTCACCTTATTTATCCACTTTTATTGTCTTTGGTATCCTTGTCCTGTTGAAAAACTCAAGCTTATCATGAACTTGAACCTGCTGCAGAACAAGTCTCTCTGTCCAAGGTAAACAAGCAAGTTAAGCTTCTACATTGACAGAAAGTGGACAACCAAGAAAGAAGTCTGCTTCAAAATTGACAGCCTAAAAAGGTATAGAATATTCACAGCTATCCACACGGACAGGTCAAATGCCTTCTGAAGAAAAGGTTTTATCATCATCAGAGATAAAGATTGAGCTGTGTGGCCATAATAAAAAGCATGTTTGGAGAAATCAAGGGGAAGCTTTCAAACCTAAGAACAGTGTAGAATTACAGCAGTGAGAGCATAATGCTGAGGATGTTTTTCACTGTTAGTGACACTGGTTCATTGCACCAGGTGAGTAAAATAAAGAAGAAAAGAAAATATGGGCACAAATGGGTGTTCCAACAGGACAATGACCACAGAAAGTTTTGGAAAGGGTAATCCAGGTTAGGATTAAACTTCTAAAAAGTCCCTGACCTTCACACATCTAAAAATGTGTGAACTATGTTTAAAAGCCCAGTACTCTATGTGCCAGATAATCATCCAATTTAAATAAACTAGCAATTCTGCCAAGAAGAGTGGTAAAATATTCAACCATAATTATTCCAGAAGTTAAGTGATGGTAACAAAAAAGTGTGTGGTCCCTATGGAACTTGCTAACCGCACTAAATCAAATGTTAGTCAGGGTGTACATTGATCATAATCTTCAAGAGTTGTTCTGACTGAATTCAACTACCAGCTACCAGATGCAGATAAGGAATATCCACACGGGGAAAACAGTGCAATGCAATCTGCTGGGATTCCTTAAATAGAAAACTTTTAAACTGATTTAAATATTTGTATGATTGCATTGAAATGACTTTTCTTGTAAACTGCCTTGAGATGACATCTGTTGTGAATCGGCTATACAAATAAACTGAATTGAACTGAATTGCATTAAATTAAATTAAATTGAATTGATTTGAATTAAACAGTTAACTGGGTAAAGGCTTTTTGTTTTAGATATATCACTTCTTGGTGGTGGTGTATTATAAATAGGAAAGGGGTACAAAAATCTAGGTAATTCTTTGCTCATACAGCACCTGTTGTGAAAGTCACAGATGGCAGCAGCAGGTTTTGTACAAGATCCAGTCTGCTGGGTTATTAAGAACAAGACACCAATGAAATAGTGATGATATTCAGAGTCTGGAAAGGGAAAAAAGGTAATACTTTGCAAAAATATTAGAGGGAACAAGAAGATAGAAACTTGTATTTTTTGGAAATGGAAATGAGAAAACCTGGTTCATACTTTAGAGATGAGCTTCAAATAAAACCAGGGTTTTCTTCTTTCACTTACCCAACAAAATTGTGTTTTGCTTATCTCCAAAGAATACAACATTGAGTCACTAGAACTTTGCAGGCTTGCGATCAGCAGGAATGTTATAGCTACACTGTGCGGAATAAATTATATGACATCTTGGGAGAAAACTGCATTTTGAAAGCTGTAGGATTTAAATGGCAACAACAGGAGGTGTGTGTAAAGAGGGTAAATGCATGTCTTAAAGCTGCTGTCCGGAGTGTTTGAGGGAAAGAGAGATTTTTTGAATCCCACTACCAAGGCCCCTCCCAAAACAACCCTTCCCCCCCTCCCTCTAGCCCAACCTCAACAATTGTGCATGTGCATCACCTGTGTAGTCACAGCGAGTCTAAGGGGAAAGCAGCAAGAGCTATCGAGCATCACCCGATTGTATTTTGTTTTGGACATTTTAGAGGAGACCGACTTCTCCATGGCTGACACTCTTCCAATATGGTGACTGTAAACAAGAGCGGCCTGTGTGCGCCGGCCCCATCCTCACAATGCGCATGAAAGTCGATTGACAGCCATTAAGGCGGAAACTAGATTCTATTGGCAAAAAAAAATTGCCGGTCAGTGTGAAATGCATTGTGGTCAATGGGAGGAAGGTGGGACTTAGGAAGAATAACAAATGTGGAGCACCAGCGTTTTATCATGGTGTTCAACCCCACTATCATTTTAAAGATTTATAAAACTTTGATACATAAATATATTCTCTGGACTGCAGCCAGCTTTAAGGTGAGCAAGTCTGTAAATTAAACCCTCCATCTTTAATTTAACCAACAGCATTAGTTAAATTCAATGAGATAATGAAAAGTTGCATCTTTGAATGCTTGAATTTGTTCGAATAATATCACTTTATTTCTGAATTATGAGCCAGACTACTTCTTCATTGTCAACCTTTTGATGTAAATCAGTTGTGGCCAAGGAACATCCTATATTTAGTGCTGTGGAATAATTAACAAAGTAAATTAGATTTTAGAGTGAGAAGACCTACAAATATTACATACATAAATTTCATTGCTTTTCATTGTGCAAAAGTTATTTTAAGAAAGAAAAAGAGCCTTTTGAGTCACCCCAACTAACGCAGGAACATACTACTATATATGGATGAAGATGAGTTGTCTTTAAGAACATCATCTGGAAATCTGTTACTGTAACCACAGAACTGACTACTTTGACACACTAAAATGATTTAGCAAGCTCTTTTGCTTCAAAAGAGTGAGTTCCATGGTAGTAACAGCAGGGAGAGGGGATGGATTTCCATTCACAAAAAACAAAAAAAGTGTCTGTGTTAGTAACACTTTTTACACCAGATTTATGAATCAATTTCAATCTTGGATTTTGGGAAAGTAACAACCCAAAGCTGAGGGATAAAGACACAACACAGAATGCAACAGCAACAACAGTGGTTACGATGGCTCAAGCAAGGGGTCAACAGCAAGAGCAAAGAGGTATCTGTAGGGACCAATAATGACTGTTTATCAGCTCCAAATGGACATAGGGAGTTTTAGTGGTGTGACTGGTAGTGTCCTCAGAAAAATTGTTGTGATATCTACATTATTAGAGGTACACAAAAATCATGGTTTGGTACATATTCAGGTTTTAAAGCCAAGGTTCTCTTTGGTACACTGGGTTTCTATTGTCAGCAAAATTATATTTTTTAAATTAATAAATGAATTTGATTTTATTATGTGTGTTTTTTTACTTTTAAATGGTGGAAGATTTAAAATTAACTAGAGATTTTTTTTTACAGAATAAAGTAGTGTAAGCAGGGAAAGCCAGTGCCTGGATAGATAGATTTTACAATAATATAACCACTTGAAAACAATCAGTGTTGAGAATTAAAATGTTTTAAAGAAGACTGTACCTATATTTGAGAATTAAAAATGTTTAAATCACTTTGGAGTTGTTTTGATATTTCAACAACCTAGTTTACCAGTTGTACCTAAATACAACATGGGCAACTATTGGGAAGATCACCTCTCATCAATGGAGACTCTTCCGACTGGCATTTTATGTGATCCTACAGGTATTTGGGCGTAAGCTGCTTTTCTCCAGTATCTGTGGTGTTTGCATTTGGCTTGACATTTTTTCAGCTGAGTAATTCAGGTAAGTGCAGAGTGAGCTACATACCTTACTGCTGTTAAACAAAATGTGCACCCTAACAAAACGTTTTGGTCGGGCCCACACTTTTTTCTCCACTGGAGCTGTATGACAAACCTTAATGTTCCCAAACAGCAGTGTTTAGTGATTGCTAAAAGTCTTCTCTGTTTTGTTTTGGTGTCACCTTTAAAAATTTTGGCACAGAACATTTAGTTTAGCATATAAACATTATGCGTGTGTTCACGTATAAAACAACACGGTATTTGTTCTGTATACATGCATATCGAACTGATAGGGTTGTACCAGATATTTTTGGTGTAAATATGCGTAGGCTTCTGTCACACCCTTATACCCTGTAAAGCAAAAAAAAAAAAAAAAAAACTTATGGTGAATTACTGGCAGCTGTGGCTTCCAGAATTTCACCATTAAAAATAAAGTGTTAATATTGAAAGCACAACAGTATACTACGTTGGTAACTATATCATTTCACAGTAAAGGATGGTTGTTGTTTTAATATAATTTGGTGGAATATTTTTGTAGTTGTCAGAAATGAAGAAGAAGCAGGAGAATAACTTTTGCAGTAACGAATCATTCATAGACATGATTGAATTAAAAAATATTACAGAAACCTTTGTGGATCAAAGCCGCTTTTGATTTGAGTCATGTTCACCTGTTAGAGAACAGATCTTGAATACCAAATGTGTTCAAAAGTAAGTTTTCTTTGATTTTAAAAAGAAGATCATGCCTGCTGGGGTTATTTTTGAGCTGCTGGAAACAGTAGATTTGCTGTTTTACAAGACTGGCCTAAATGCAACGAATAAGCAGGCATAATGTGAGTCTGCTTGCCAATTATACAGTGAAACTAGAGAAGAGGGAGCTGCTTTTGGGATCTTTTTCATCTTTTTGGGTGCAGAATAATTGTCCCAGTTACAAACTTTGAAGTTTTCAGTTCTCATGGAAAACAGCATGCTTTAAACAAAAACAAATCTGTGAACACTGTGATATATTTGTTTATACAGCAGCATACAGTGATACACTGCATTACAAAGCACCAATGTGTTTTTGCCCATTTTTTTTGCTATATTTGTTTGGTTATCCTTTGTCTTTTTTCAGTCATTTCTGTTCTTCTGTGTTGCAGTCTGTGTTTTTTCACAGACAGCTCTTTTGTTTGGACTGAAACTGAAATCCTAACGAGGGACAAAACGAGGGACAATGTCTGCAAATTAGTCCTGGATACATTGCAGCTCCCTTCAAAATGTTGCAAAGTTTTCAATGCATTCCTGGTACAGAAATGACAAGTACAAATCCTCGCATTCTTGCATGAAGGTCTTTCTATTTAAACATTTAAATGTTTCCCCCCCAATTATTATTTTTTTTTTGTATAGCTGATCAAGGGCCTGATTTATCAGATGTTTGCACACACACACACACACACACACACACGACTTAGTCTACGATCTACGATATATATATATATGTGTGTGTGTGTGCGCGCGTGTGTGTGTGTGAGAGAGAGAGAGAAAGAGAGAGAGAAAGAGAGAGAGACAGAATAAGGAAAAAGAAAGCCTCTGTAAGACAACATCTCCCGTATAATTAAGTAGTGCGGATTAAGGCAGGAACGCAGCCTAATCAGCTGCGGGATACGCTGATAAGCATTAAGCCACAAAGGCTGAAATTATTCAGAACCTCATCTGATCAGAAGGTCCCATAATGCATCAATCCTTCCGAATGAGGTCATCCACTTTGGATTTTCATGCACATTGATCCATTAAATATGTGGCTTTACCAGCAAGAGTCCTAAGCTTTTCTTGGAGCACCCACATACTGCACAAAGAGAGAACCAAACAATAAAATTTCTTCTTTAGTCTCTTAGAAAACATATCTGAGCAACATTGGACAGAGTGAAAATTGTGTCTTGAAATGGTGATTTTCTAGGAGCATGACATTTCTTGGCAACTTAAAAAAGCTCCTATTTTTAAATCTCTCAAGAGTCTAAAGCATCGGCACTTTTTGCATCTGACAGTTGTCTTACCATCTTCAAACATTCTCAGAGTTATTGGACACTTTGGCCATTTTATTAAGAAACCACCGATTTTACAGATCCTTTTTCATGGTTTATGGACACGGATTTTGTGTAAATCAAATTTAAATATTGTCAAAAGATGGCTTTGATTAAAAATGATGCATTTTCTGTGAATATATTTAACAAATATTCAGTCACTATTCTTGTCATTGGTAAACAAAAACTGTGCTGCAGAGCACAATGTTTTGCAATGTCAAGGCAATGTGAATGCACTGTAACATCCATTACTTTTTCATAAATAGGCACTGGAACACTGGAAGGGTTTTAAATTTCTTTTTCATCATCTGTCTCATCCTGCATGCTTCTCAGTGATAGGATGTAGTTGGAAAGCAACTCGTGCACCAGCAGCACTGGATTGTAGTGTTTTCAGACATGTGTCTGTGTGTGTGTATCTCTGCTGCTCTCTATAATTACCCCTCTTTCACATCTGAATACCTGATCCCTCACTGTTCAATGTGATATAATTAAACACAACACATTTGTTAACACATCTCTTCAAATTTGTCTGCTAGGGTTAGAGGGTATAATTACACATTGAAATATAAATTCCCATTAAGAGGAGGATGATTTGTGCAAGCTTAATCTTATGTGGACAGGTTTAATTTAAACTCTGTGCAGTAATCTGTGGCACACAATTAAAGGATAACACTCCTCTTCATTTAATGAGGAAAAAAATCAGTTGTGCTGTTGGGGCACTGGAGCTCTATTTTACTGTAAATACAAGCTGGAGACTTAAGCCCTGATGTGGTGTACCAATGAATTTTATTCAGTTTATTTATATGGTGAAAATTCACAACAAAAGTCATCTCAAATCACTTGACAAGACATCAGATCCAGTTTATATTTACAAATATGTATAAAAATACAAATCAAATCATATAGACAGATTCACATTGAGTTACATACAATCTGGTGGTATCTCACCCAGTGTTCCTACCTAATTGTAGTCCTGGGGTTTGCTCTCCCTCTAAGTCCAAAGTGAGAAAACAAAACAAAAAACTATATCAAATCAATATTTGGTGTTACTTCCTTTTGCCTTCAAACCAGCATGAATTCTTACAGGTAAACTTGCACAAAGTCAGGGATTTTGAAGGATTATAGTCAGGTGTGATCAACCAATTAAACCAAGCAGGTGCTAATGCTCATCAGTGTCACAAGTTGAAACACTGTAATTAACTGAAACTGAAACAGCTGTGTAGGAGGCTTAAAACTGGGTGAGGAACAGCCAAACTCTGCTACCAAGGTGAGGCTGTGGAAGATAGTTTCATGTCATGGCAAGATTAAGCTCAGCAACAAGACACAAGGTAGATATACTGCATCAGGAAGGTCTCTCTCAGAACAAGATTTCATAGTAGACTGGGGTTCTAGATGTGCTGTTCAAGCTCTTTTGAAACACCACAAAGAAACGGGCAATGTTGAGGATCGTAGATTCAGTCGTCGGCTAAGGAAACTTAGTGCAGCAGATGAAAGACACATCAAGCTTATTATCCTTTGAAATTGGAAAATGTCCAGCAGTGCCATCAGCTCAGAACTGGCAGAAACCAGAGGGACCCAGGTACACCCATCTACTGTCAGAGAAGTCTGGCCAGAAGTGGAACAGTTGCAGCCAAAACGTCACACCTCTGGCATGGAAACAAGCCCAAGCAACTCAAGTATGAATGAAAACATGGGAACTGGGGTCCAGAACAATGGCAGCAGGTGCTCTGGATTGATGAGTCAAAATGTGAAATATTTGGCTGTAGCAGAAGGCAGTTTGTTCATCGAAGGAGTGGAGAGCGGTACAACAATGATGTTGCTTCTGCTGGCAACAGTGAAGCATGGCGGAGGTTCCTTGAATGTTTGGGGCTGCATTTCTACAAATAGAGTTGGAGATTTGGTCTGGATTAATGATGTTCTCAATGCTGAGAAATACAGGCAGATACTTATCCATCATGCAATACCATCAGGAGGCGAATGATTGGCCCCAAATTTTTTCTCCAGCAGAACAACCCCAAACATACTGCCAAAGTCATTAATAACTATCTTTAGCGCAAAGAAGAACAAGAAGTCCTGGAAGTGATTGTATAGCCCCCACAGAGCCCTGATCTCAACATCATGGAGTGTGTCTGGGATTACATGAGGAGACAAAGATGGGAGGTAGCCTACATCCACAGAAGATTTGTGGTTAGTTCTCCTAGATGTTTGGAACAACCTACCAGCTGAGTTCCTTCAAAAACTGTGTGTAAGTTGATTGATACTGTTTTGAAGGCAAAGGGTGGTCACACCAAATATTTGATTTAGATTTCTCCTTTGTACATTTACTGCATTTTGTTGATTGATGAGATGAGAGAGAGAGAGAGAGAGAGAGAGAGAGAAACATGTGTATATATATGTTTTCTCTCTCTCTATCTATCTCTCTATCTATCTATATATATATAAAAATTGTGTGTCTACCTCAAAGGTCATCAAACGGACACCCACCAATTTCTCTTATACAGCTTCACACATTATGGGTTAAACCTGCACTTTTCATTTGAGTCATGTATCTGTGGGATGGAAACTTTTATAGCAAAGCAAATTCCATTTGTTCCCTCACTATTGCATTACCAGAGACAATCCTCCAATATTTATGAGATTTAGTGGGGCATAAAAGACTTTGCATTGTGCAGAACTCTCTGTGCAACAAACCCAAACTGACCTTGAAATTCCTTTTGATCTGCCCAACAGAATGTTCATGATTAGGCATTGTAGCAAAGGCATGACCCTTGTCAGAGAGCCACAGCAGAGTGCAGTGCAGTGATAGTGCAGTTCAGTGTCATTGTGTTTCTCCATGTTCCATCAGTCCTGTTCTGAGCTGTAATGATCTGTGGGACCAAGTGAAGGGTGTACAGGGACAGAATTGTCGTTATGCAACATTCCCGCCTGCACAAGTGTCAATTTGAAAATCTCTCACACAGAGAGGAAGACACATAATGCTAATTAGAATGAAAATACAGTGCTGTTGTTCTCAGCATGTTTGTCTATTAGCAGCTTTCTAAAAATAGTCCCTGTTGTGTGATTGAGGGGACATTCTATTTACAAAAACATATGCTCTTGGTTATTGTAGCTCCCTCTTTGCAAATGCTTATTTCTGCTGAACTTTTGAACTAGATTGCAAAGCTGTTACTGTGGTTTCTTTGATGCTCCTTCAAGTCATGATGGATCTCTTCATGGGTCAAGTGGTGATGTTAAACTGCTGTCATTACACAAGAGAAGCAAGATGCAGTTTCTGCAAAAGTATTCATAGCCCTTGAAGTCTTTCACTTTAAAGGGATTTTATATTATAGCCTTGTATTTGATTGAGCAGTTGAAGTAAAATTATATATGCACTTCAAAGAAATTACTAAAAGTGTTTACTAAAGGTGTTGAGTGCATTTTTATTAAATGAGAAGATAGTTTTAGAACTTTCAGTGCAATTAGTGGTGAAAATCTTCCATGGTGTGTCTCTACTAGCTTTGCAAATCAAGAGGTTGAAATATTTGCACATTCTGTATTGCACAATAGCTCAGCTCAGTCACATGCCACATCACCAATCCACGTACAACAGTTTCCCGCTCTTACCACAGATCATCCATGAGATTTAGGTCTCAACTTTGAATGGACCATTTTAACACATTTAACCTTAAATTTGTAGCTCTGGCTGTATGCTTAGGGCTGTTGTCCTGCTGCAAGGCAAAGCTGCACCTCAGTGTCAAGTTCAAAGTAGCCTCTACCAGGCTTTCTTGCAAGATTGCTCTGTATTTGGCTCCATCGTTCTTCCCATAATCTCTGACAGGCTTCTTTGTTCCAACTGCAGAAAAGCATCCCTACAGCATCATGCCACTGTCACCATGTTTCATAATCAGGATAGTATTTTCAGGGTTATGTAGAGTGTTATTTTTCTTTCCTGATAGTGTTTTTGCATGTTGGTCAATAAGTTACATTTTGGTCTCTTTTGATCAGAGCACCTTCCTCGACATGTTTCCTGTCTCCCTTCATGCCTTGTTCTAAACTCTGAACAGAAGTACTTATGGCTTTCTTTTTGCCAGTTTCACAAAATAGTCCAGATTTGTGAGATGCAAGGCTAAAGGTTCAACAGAATCTCCCATCTGAAGAGTGGATTCATGCAACTCTTGAGTTGCCATGAGCCTCTTCCCTGCTTCTCTCATTAATGCTCTCACTGCTTAGCCTGTCATTTTTGATGAATAGGATGTTTTGGTAGGTTTGTGGTTTTCATTTATAAGTATAAATACCTCAGAGTTCACCTTGACAACAGACTGGACTGGAAACTGAACAGTGAAACCCTCTACAAGAAGGAACAGAGCAGACTGTACTTCCTAAGGAACCTTAGGTCCTTCAAGGTTTGCAGCAAGATGCTGCAAATATTCTACAAGTCTGTTGTGGAGAGTGTAATCTCTTCAGCCGTCATCTGTTGGGGTAGCAGTATCTGAGCCAGGGATTTAAAGCCTAAACAACCTGGTAAAGAAGGCTGGTTCTGTTCTTGGCACTACTGTGGAACATCTGGAGATGATGATGCAAAGAATGATTCTTCATAAAATCAAAACAATTATGGACAACCCTGAGCATCCTCTTCATGATACTGTCATGCAACAACAGTGTCTTCAGCCGGAGGCTTCTTCAGTTTCGCTGCAATACAGACTGCTACAGGAAATCCTTCCTGCCCACAGCCATCACTATCTACAACAACTCCTTAAATAATTAATTATATGAGCTACAACAACACTTAATTTCCCTCTGGGATCAATAAAGTATTTTTGAATTTGAATTGAATTAGAATTTTCTCAAAGGGGAGATCTATTTACTATTTAGGTTATTTCTGAATGCAGTGGATTCAAATTATGGGTGTCAAAGTAAAGGGGACTGAACACCAATTAATACCACACTTAGATTTTTAATTTAAACTTAATGTGTTATTTTCCTACAACTTTACAATTATGCAATGGTTTCTGTTGGTGTATCACAAAAAAATCCTGCTAAAACACAATGAACTTCATGGCTTTAACATGAAAAACCATGAAATACCTCAAGGTGTTCTACCGATAATACCTGTAATTGGCTAAAATGTCCCTGGAGTAACGGTTCTTTTCTCTCTCTCTCTCTGTGAACGGCAGTCAATAAAAAAGCATTCTCCTTTGTTTTTATTAGGACAAATGATACAGTAATAATCCAGTTTAGGACAAATCCACTGAGCTCCAGAGGCAAAGAGGTTTATCCCCTGACAAAAGATAAACCAAGTAGAAGACCCTGAAGTTAAGTTTCCTTCAAGTCTATCAATACTAGCTAAAACAAGAGATGAATGTGAAGGCTCCCTATCAGTCATTTCCCCCAGAGCAGTTGCTGAAGCTCTGTCTGTGTGGTTAGAATCTTAAAGGCAAGGATCCACACTCACCACTGAATGCCTCTGGATATTTCAAAAAGAAAATGGCACTAAGACAAAAATAAATAAAAAACAAGCTCAACATGTGGAAAACGTAAAATACCTCATAAATCCACACCCAATCCCCTAATTTTGGGAGCATTAGGCAATCTATTCATTTCATATTACAATTTTTGTGAAGCAGACAGACATGCTCACTGGGATTTGTCTGTTTATCCAAAACACTAAACGAAAAAGAGCGGACAGAAAGTAGAAGTCCTTACGTCGAGATGACTAAAGAACTGTTGATGCAGGCTTATAGAGGACATTCAGGCTGCGATGGATTAGCTAGAGGCCAGAGAAAAGCAAAAGAATTGAAATGCAAATAAGAGGGGGATTACTGAGAGAGCATTCACTCGACAAGTGAGTCCTGTATTAACCGGTGAATTACTGGTCATGTTTGGGTGAAAAAAAACTGTTGATAATCTTAATAATATCTCCCCTTTTTATGTTGTTTATAGAAAGTTATTATCCTTAAAACAGCAGCAAATATGAGAATGTTGACCCTTTTATTTGCTGTATTACTGAGAATACAGTTTGTATTTTTGGTCTAATTTTTGTACAATTTCATCAGCACTACTCTTCTGTGTTTGCATTAATAAATTTAAGGTCCATCATAATCATTTCAGATTATTTAGGTATGCATATGACATGGCTTTGTAGCAAGGAAGGGATTCAGAGAAACAAAAACATGAAAAAATGTTTTGTAAATATTCTTATAACCTTTAGGAATTTTTTCACTTTTGGCCATGTTACAACTACAAACTTCACGAGCCCTTCACGATTTGATTCAATTCCGATTCATATTACAATGCAGTAGCAAATCAAGTATAGACATAGCAGAGCTTAATTAGCATGGTGACAGGGCACTTGTGTTTATCGTGTTTTAAAAAATCTCATTTTAGTTTAACATAGTCTGCATATGGAGGGGCTTTTGTGCAAGTTATTTAACCTTAGGTGCAGAGTGCTGGGTGTGGTGCATGTGACTTTTTTACGTATATTCACCATAAACCATCCATGTGCCACGCCTAAGTACTTCAGAGATCTCTGCCTTTTACATTCCTCGAAATTTGATAATAAATTAACAATAAGACGATGACAATGTATTTTCTCAGCCATTTGCATATTCAAGTACTGAAGCAGGATATTAAGGGAAGCAGTTTGTAAAGTGTAGTTAAATCTCCAAATACTTGAGATTCCCTGTTAAAATGGTTATAACTGCCTATTTAAATAGTTTAAACATCAAAAATACATTAGTACGCATTAATATGTACAGTAGATACTGTGTTAGTACTACCTCAGAAGCTAATATCTACAGTCTTCCGTATCTCCACTTTTTGGGGTACAGCCAATCAGCACAAAGAAAAATAAATGGTCCTCCTGGATTGGCTGCTTTGCAAATGCCAGCCAATATTGTGTTAGGTAGCATTGATTTCAAGGCTCATTTTTCCAACCTCATTTTCTTTCCATTATTATAGATATGCTCTCTGAAAGACTATGTGAATACACACATTTTCTGCAAAATATGTAATTACATTTCACAGAAAAAATCTACACATAGACAAATTAGCTAATTCTGAACCTCCAATAGGTGGGGTTTCCACTGAACTACAGGTGTGAAAGACATGAGATTTGCAAAAAAATTTAACTGCAACTGTCAAAAAGTATTTTCAGAGCTTCCCTGCCATATTGAGGTGAAAAACTTTACCATTTGAAAAACTAGCTTTTGCAACCTTTCAGGTATTATATTGCCAACTTTGAACTTGGAATTATTGCAAAAGCTGCATCCTTCCACCAAAAATCCAGTGCTTTCACGGTTGAAGTATAATGTTGGATGTTAAGTATGACAATTCTAATTTATTTATGTACAGCTTTTTCTAATTTAGGATCTAAGTTGACATTTTTTGTCAAAGCTTTGTCTAGCTTTGCTTTGCTTATTTTATTTTGGCAGTTAAATTCTGTTGTTTTTTGACAAGGACACAAACCTCAAAAAGTCTGAATCTTGTTTTACAAAACGTCTTTCAATATGGTGCTGCTTGGAAACCTTATGATTTCCTGAGGTAATACTTGCAATAAAAAGTTTGAGAATGACTTATTTTATAAATCGCTGTTCTGCTAAAGACATCCTGTTTTCACTGTGTGCTTTGTCTCTAACATCAACCTGAAACATAAACACAAACATATTTTTCTGATAGATAACACGTTTGACAATAGGATGAGTTGCAGTTGAATCCAAAGAAAGATGATGCCAAATGAGAAATTAAATCTTCTCAACTTCAAAAGCATGCTTTCTGTAAAGCCCGAACTGTGAAATTGTAGCTGCAGGGGAGGCACTGACTTGAAAGTGCTAAAATTTGACTACTCTTTTGTAGTTTCACAGATCTGTGAATAATATGAGTTATTTACTGACTTCCTTCAACCTTGTCAAAATGTACCCTTTGCCCTTGAGTATGTTCTTGTTTGATTAGTGTTGCAATTAATCATAGATGTAAACACATTTTGTGTCAATTTTCTTTCAGTGTGTTATCCTGAAGCTGAAACTGCATATCAACGGATAAGCTTTGTAGTTGTGGTGCACACCATGCAGTAAAACTAATTTGAGCTACACAACACTAACAAATGTGCATCCACAACACTGCACAGTCATTAACCAACTATGTAAAAACAAGTTGAAGTTTTCTAGGTAAAGATCCCCCTCTGCTGGCAACATTCAAACATAGCACATCAATCCAAATTCAATTTCTGCTCCTCTTTCATCCTGATTAGGGAGGAGGAATAAAGAGGCCTCTTTCACTGCACCCCCTGGGGGTTATCAAGCCAATTCCCACAAAATGAGGACAGATGGCGAGTTGATTTTCTTTCTCCACTAGTAGTTTCTGCTGCTCTTTTTATAAACACAGACTGCAACATTCAGGGAAGATACAGACTTTGATTAAATATGCAAATAACAAGGAAGAAACTCATTTTAGCTACTTGATTGCTGATGAAGCCCAAAAAAAGAATTCACACTACCATACCTTAAAGTTTCTGCTTTGGCAACCTGTATATTTTAAAAACTAATTTGAAGAAGCTTTTAATGACTTATAAATGGTGTTTGTCCCACTTATTTATTATACCTCTCATATCATTTT